>CM061751.1:234458075-235658075 GCA_030979885.1 Lolium multiflorum | reverse complement strand
ATTCGCTAATTTTCCATAGATGACTCCCAAGCTATCAATATTTCTTTCCCTTGTAGTGGCTAGTTATCTTTTTTGCACTCATTTACCCTCTTGAGTAGATGAAAAGAACATTCTTGTTCTAATTCTAAATTAGTACAAGAATTACTAGTTTTCTTACATAGCTCATGTCAGCACACATACAAAAGTTAAACGAGCTAACTCGCGAGTTTGCTAAGTCGAGCCAAGCCTCGGTATGAATTACTAGAGTGGGAGGAACAATTGATGCATCAAAAGGCTTGGACTTCCCCCCTCCTAGCTCTCATCTCGCTACAGTAGATACCCTTGTGGAGCCTTGCTCTTCTTGAGCCTTCCCCTCCTAGTTCCTCTCGCCGGCCTCTCTCCCCCTCGCCGTCGGCGGCCATGGTGGCTGACCGTGGGTGGGAGAGAGGTCTGGCTCCTTCTAGTCTTAGATCTTCTAGTTTTTAGCTCTCCCCGGGCAAATAATGAGGCGGCTAGATCCAGATCTGGTGGTGCTGCTTCTCAAGTTCTTCGTTCTCTGAATTCTGGAACCGAGAAGGGCATCGGTGGATCTCATGCTAGCACCTTGGTGCCGCATCCATGGCAAGATCATGTCTCGGCTGGTCTTGCTCATTCCTTCCCCACCCCTTCTTGCTGCAATAAAAAGCCTGTGTGGTGCTATTTGGGCGTTGATTCAGCAGCCCGCGCGCAATAGCAACCTCCTTTTTCATGCCCAAGAGTGAAGCGAAGACTTGATCAGCATACGGGTTGTAGGTGGTTGGGAGATCTAGGGCCGTCTGTCGGACCTTGTTGCCAAACTCAAACTTCAGCCTGCAAACCTCGGCCGTCTACTTGTCGGCCTCCCCTTTGGCAATGCACCTTGCCAGCAGCTCGGACCATACCTGGCCATGGGCAGCCCGGCCCGGTCGGCCCGGCCCGAAATTCCCGGGCCAAGCCCGACCCGACCATGTCTCTGGGCCGGGCCTGGGCCTGATTTTGTGGCCCGATGCTTTGGCCGGGCCGGGCCTGGGCCGTCATTTTGCCCGGCCCGTGGCCCGACGGGCTTTCTCCTTGATGGGCCGAGCTTGGGCCAGTTTTTTCAGCTCGACGGTCGGGTCGGGCCTGGGCCGGGTTTTTTTGCGTCGGGCCTTGGTTGGCCCGGCCCGAGGCCCGGCCCGGCCCGAGAAATGCACAGGTATAGCTCGGACATCAGGCTGGCCTCTTCGGCGATGCACATCAAGGCCGCGGCCAGAATGGTGGCCGCGGAATAACAATTATGACCGATGACGCGGCGTGCTTCGTCCTTGATGATCTGGGCGCTCATCAAGGAATTATGGTGGCCAGCAATCATCGTTATCAGCCTGTTGTTGCCCAGCCCGCCATTGCTAGCGATGAGATGGCTCAGCGCGTCCTCTGTGTGGATGCACTTGGCGGCTGCATCATGCAAGGCAAGAACGTCGGCCTGGTTCCGGTGGAAGTACTCCCCGAGGTAAGAGCAAGTACAATAGAGTCCAATCAGCTGGCTATAAGACATTAAATAATATATCTTAGATGATGAGGAGGAGAGAGAGAAGAGAAATGCAAAGCCAGACGTGTCCTAGACTTTGTGAGAGTGAAAGGTGAGCCATGTGTTAGTAAAGTAGTCCATTCTTATAGCCAACTATTATACTACCTCCGTTTCAAGAAATAAGGCGCACACGTATTCCAAGACGAACTTTGTCCATAAAAATTGAGCAACAAAATCTTAATTATATTATGTGTAATTAGTATCGTTGGATTCGTATTAAAAAGCACTTTTTAATGATACTAATTTCATACAAACAATCTGTATCTATTTAAAGTAATTCTTGGTCAAATAAAAAGCACGTAAAACGAGGGCGCCTTATTCCTTGAAACGGAGATAGTACATGTTAGCTATATGGTGACTACAAATGACATGACATCTTGTTGTAGCCAACAGTTGGCTATACTATTGGAATTGCTCTTAGATGGTGTTTACCATTTACGAAACTAGTAGTACACGCCTACAACAAAGTCAAGCCCTTTTTATAATATTCTACTGTCCTGCATAGGAAGACTAAAGCAATGTCTCATATTATCAGCTTGTGCATTGTAGTTGCTATACACTCTCCTAAAGTTCTTGACCAATTCATCATGTTTTAGTAGAGAATCCTGCGTCCAAAACTCAGATTTTTGTCTCTGGCGATGAGTAGTGTACTCAGATCTATTCGAAATTAACAACTGAAAAAAAAGGTTGCGCAGTATGAATGCAGATCTTTAGCTCTTCTGCTATGACAAATAAATTGTCTCTTTCAAGCAAGTGTAACCACCACCCAAGAATATGATAATCGTCTGCAAATATTTTTTGGTATTGGTTCCAAATGACTGAAAAATATCAGCTGTCCAGCTAGTTGATGCTCACCCTGAAACAAAACCCACACATGTTTTTTGGTATCTTTCGTTGTGGGGTCATCAAAGTCGCAACAAATTATTGGCCAAAAATACAACAGGACATGGGGTCAGAGGGTGACAGGAATAAAACAACGAAATATACCATTCAAGTGGTGGCTGGGCCTCATCCAGCCACTTATTAGAAAAAATCTAACTCATCCAGAGAATCAAATCCAAGGTTTACATAATACACTCGCTCCTCCATCCCTCCAAGAACTCTGAAGAAGAAGAGCTCCGAAAAATGGACATGAAGAGGGTGGTGGGCATCGTCGGCGCCGGCGTGAGCGGCTTGGCAGCCTGCAAGCACGCCATCGACAGGGGGTTTAGCCCGGTGGTGTTCGAGACCGATGAAACCATCGGCGGAGTGTGGGCGCATACTTTGGAGTCGACGAGGCTCCAGGCGCCCACGACGTCGTTCCGGTTCTCGGACATGGCGTGGCCGGCGAGCGTGACAGCGACGTACCCCAGCCACCGTGAGGTCATGGAGTACCTCAGGTCGTACGTGTGCGAGTTTGACCTCCTCAAGTGTATCAGGTTCAGTAGCCAGGTTCTCGGGGTTGAATACCTTGGTGTGGCGGAGGAGGAGATCATGGGGTGGGAGCAGTGGTCTGGTGGTGGGAAGGCGTTCGGAGCTGAGAAGGGTGGACGGTGGTGCCTCACTATCAAGGACTTGAAAACCGGTAACATCGAGGTATGTGTAACTTTACATACTGTTCATTCTATTAGAAGCATCCTTCTGTGTTAGAAAAGTTTGAACTATGGCAGTCTGCTTAATGTACTAGTGCTTTATAACCTTATAATGGAATCAACCTGTGCACCATACTGCGACTATGTACTGTATAAGTAATCTCCTGTCACATATACGGGCACAGGTTTTTCAAGTGGATTTTCTCATCCTCTGCATCGGAAGGCACAGTGGGGCACCAAATATCCCAGAATTTGCAGCAAACAAAGGGCCTGAGTTGTTCAAGGGGAAAATATTGCACTCAATGGACTACTCTTACATGGATAATGTGTCTGAATTTGTCAAAGGGAAGAGTGTGACGGTAATTGGGTCTGGAAAATCAGCATTCGACATTGCTGCAGAGGTTGCCAAGGTGAATGGTGAGTCCAAGAGAACTAATACCTCATTAACTATCTGTAATATGTCAAAGGAGTATATGACTGAGACTAGTATTCCAATGCAGGTACAGCTCAGCCATGCACCATGATATATCGAACGAAGCACTGGCGGGTTCACAAATTTAGCATATGGGGATTTCAACTAAGTTACTTCTATCTTAACCGCATCTCCCAACTTCTACTTCACAAACCTGGTGAAGGATTTCTGCATTATATTTTGGCAAGTGCACTCTCTCCCTTGGTAAGTAATAATCACCCGAACTTAAATGGAGTTTCGAAAACAGTCAGTGGTCATTTTATTTTCAAATGAAGGAACTTGGTCCATATATAGAAACTAACAAATAAATAAAACTGAAAAAATCTTCATGTTCTTTCAGAGATGGGCAATTACAAAACTAATTGAAGCATACTTCAAGCGCAGCATTCCTCTACAGAAACATGGGATGGTACCTGACTACAGCTTCTCCTTCGCTATGTCATCTTGCTTGATTGCAATGTTACCAGAAGGGTTCTATGACAAGGTTGATGAGGGCAGTATTGTTCTCAAGAATTCCAAGAGGTTCAGCTTCTATAACGATGGGATCATCTTGGAGGATGCAAATGAATGCATAAAGAGTGACATTGTAATTCTAGCTACAGGATTCAGAGGAGACCAGAAGCTTAGGGACATCTTCACAGCAAACTGGTGTAGAAATATAGTGGCAGGATCATCAGATACATCAGTTCCTCTATACAGGTACAGTTGAACATATGTTTCCTACAGACTACGCCCATAACTTATATTTGTAACATAAAAAATGTTGGAAAAAGTGAACTAATAATGCGCTGAGGAAGTAAGAAACAACACTGCAAAGTTCCCTCAACGATGTCTAAATGCAAGTGGAAACATGATAGCATAGAAGGTATCTTATGCTTTGGCTCGATAAAAATAGAAAAGCTTTAATAAAATCAAAAATTTAATATAGGTGAAAGCAAATTTTAAATGTTAACTTTGTGCTGGGTTAAGAATCTAATTTATCCAAATGATTGAAATTCACAGAGAATGCATCCATCCTCGAATCCCTCAGTTGGCGATAGTTGGATACTCAGAGAGCCTCTCCGACATATATGCCTCGGAAAGGATGGCCAATTGGGTAACCCACTTCATGGCTGGTGGCTTCCAGTTGCCAAGCATAAGATGCATGGAAGAGAGCGTAGCAGAGTGGGCAAAGTACAAGAGTCTTTACAACGGGAAGTATTTACGCAGATCGTGTATAAGCACCGTGAACATCTGGTTTAACGATTTGTTGTGCAAAGATATGGGATGCAACCCTAGAAGGAAGAAAGGGTTCCTGGCTGAATGGTTCCAGCCATATGGACCCGCTGATTATGCAAACCTTTCCTTAAGACAATAGCAAATTTGTCACTAGTGTATTCATAGAAAAAGAAGAAGGTGCAAGATTTGGTACCTTAAGGGCTCTACAGATGATTTTAGCAAGTCTTTGCTTTTCCGAAGAATAATTCTACAATTTTCTGCATAAATTTAATTAAAGCATCTCCTAAGATGATTTTTGCTCTTTCAGAGTTGTTAGGGCCAAGGGGAGACATAGTTGCTTTCTCTAGTTATTTTTCTTTTCCTTTTGAGCTCTTTGACTCTTATAAAATGCAAATTTATTTCTTTTATTATAATATATATTCTCGGGTAGGGTCTTCCGTATTGTTCCCACAAAAAAAATGGGGCAGTGAAAGAAGAGAGAACTGAACTGTTATGAGCGTTAGTTCGTTTGGTTGTGTCGTTTTCTTGGTTAGTTCGTTTGGTTGTTTTGTTTTCTCGAAGGAGGTTGAGACCCCAGCTTTTGTATCAAAAAATGCATACAACCTAACCTTTATTTATAGTTCGTTGTATCTATACATCTTGTGTATGCTATAGAAAACCCTGTATAATGGTACGAGGGAAAAAAAACTCAGTGTAATGCTAAGAACAATGTTTAAGTACTCACCGGTATAGCCTAGCTCTTGACAGCGACCCACAGTCCGATCCCCTCCCCTCTCCCTCAAAATATTACATTGCTCATTTCTTTGTTCTTTCACAGTAAATTATTGAGTGCCTTGTTTGGTTTTGGATACAACCAATGTAGCATTTCTAAGCTACATAAAAATCAATAAAAGTTATCTAGCTAAATAACTATTGTAAATGGTGATACCAATAATTAAGGCGTAGCTTAGTTGAAGTATTTAGCTGTCCAGTTACTATTTATTAACTAAGCTGCAATAAACACCACAAAATAACACAATTATTTACATTCTCTGTATTTTTTTTCATTGCTATGGTTCCTCAAACAATACATTTGCCTTTCCTATCTCTTTCCACCATCCCATGCTCGTATCTTCCTCCTCAAAGGACACACCTTGGTGCCGATTCAGAAACATTAATAATCACTTAGATCATCTTATTGACAGACCGTTCGTTTAAGGTCCCTTCTTTCCAAAGTATTGAAGTTTTAGTTTTGTCCTAAATCAATAGTATTCAATGTCAAATCTATACAATATTGAATTATATTGTATGATAAATGTAATAGAACTATACTGATGTGATACATGATGCATTTTTCCACAAACATGGTGAAATTTAAGATAGATTTAGGACAAACCTAGGACATCAATTATTTTGGAAGTGACGGAGTAATAGAGGGTCTAACATTTTTCAATACAATGCAGAGAAACAGCTAAAACCAAGCATTGTAAATACCCTGCAAGCATTTTGCACCACCAATGTGTCATGATCTGATCTACATTCTAACAGAAAACAAGTGTTCCCCTAGTGTCTCCACTTGTAAATACGAACAAGCTACAAACTTAAGCCACACAGTCCCAACTCCCAAATCACTCACAAAACAGAACTACAAGCTACAAGTCCAGATACTAAGAAAGCAAGAATCTGAATCGCTTCTCAATCAATCACGGTGCAGAAACCCGAGGCACAGCAGAACAATGTGGATGCCGACGACAAGCTCAGACCAACTCCACAGTGCCGGCAACCCCAATCCGGACGCCGATGAGTGGGACGGTTGCGCGGCCGGCGACAACCCAGCAGCTGCCACAACCAGCGGGAGATCAATCACTGATAATGCAAGGCCTTCGAACACAACAATGATAGTTTACAGCTATTTGCTACTACTACTACTCACCGTCGCACATGGAGCTGGAGGTGAGGTTCGTAAGGATGGCAAACGAGGTGGTGTTGGTGTATCCGGCATAGAGGCACGCTGTGCCCTCGCAGGGCGAGGCTGGGGAGGTCGTCACCGACGTGTTCCCCAGGAACAGGTCTCCGCATTTCGCCACCGGGCAGACGGCTGAAGTTAGCCCCTGTGTCGGCTGGCAGTCTAGCCTGAAATATTTCAAGGTTCAGATTCCATATATATACGTTACAAAGGATGAGGCCTCAGCAGCATGTATGAGTGACATCAGGATGAAGTAGCTGAGCAAGTAAGTACTCACTGCCAAGTGTTGGAGCTGCAGCCGCACATGATGCAGTTGTTGGCGGTGAGGATGTAGCTGGCGTTCGGGACGCGGAGGTTGCTGTCTACGGCAGTGCTGCTAATGGCAGACGAGCAAACTGCACATGCGCACATTATGTTAACCATTAGTCTAAATAAAAGAGAACTCCGAATAAATGTGCAGTTAGAACGCTATGGAATATGATGCAGAGCATTTGAACTTCCACGGTACTTGTGCCAGCACCACAACTACAACAAATCTCAAGTTAACTAGGTGGATATGTTAGAAACTACCAACTAGTTGCAAGTCAAGCAATTGAATCTTGTTTGAGGCGTGTTGTCCTGTTACCAACAATTTTCAACTCAGCCAGCAGCACTGTAATTCATTTGGTCCCAGATGTTCATCAGAGAGAATGAAGATGGTCCTTGTGAAATTCACCATATGACAAACTTCAAACGGTCATAACTTGAGATCCAAATGGCAGCATACACATCTAATAGCTTACTCTGGACTGCGACTAACAAGCACAACTTTTCAAGGTAGGCAACCAATCTGAAAAGCAACTTTTGAGAATATTTTTGGTAGGATGGGAAAAGTAGTAGTAGTAGTAAGTACAATACATAAAGAGCAACTAAAGAGGTAAAACTTTGTGTTGGCAAAGCATGACTTTCAGATGAGCAAGCAGGTAGTAGTAGTAGTAGTAATAAAGTAGCAGGAGAGAGCAGAAAGTAATGCATTGCAAGAAAAGAAAAGGTTGAATCTTGCAAGGCGTAGTACCTCGTAGCGGCACGTCGAGGACCTGGCCGGCGAGGAGGCTCTTGGCGTCGGGCAAGCGGTTGAGCTGGAGCAGCGTCTGCTCGGTGGTGCCGTGCTCCTCCGCAATGCCCGCAACAGAGCTCCCGGCAGGCACCACGTAGGCGAGGTGCACCACCCCCACCCCACCGACGGGGTCGCAGCTGCATGGGAGCGGCACCCAGAGGTCCTGGCCGACGGCGACCCGGTTGGGGTCGGAGACGTTGTTGGCGGCGGCGATGTCGCGGTAGGTGACGAGGCCCGCGAAGGCGCCGCGCGCGACGGCGTCGAGGGTGTCGCCCGCGCGGACCGTGTAGGTGGGGCGCTGGAAGGTGGCGCCGGCGCCGCCGGAGCAGAGGCAGGGGAGGCGCACGCGGATGGGGGAGGGTGAGGGGGCGGTCTGCGGGGTGGTGAGGGGGAGGGCGTTTGCGGCGAGGAGCGCGCGGTGGGAGCGGAGCTGGAAGAGGGTGCGGACGTCGCGGAGGGTGGTGGTGGCGTTGGGTGGCGGCGTGTAGGAGATGAGGGCCTGGCAGGTTGTTGCGCGGGATTTGGCGTTGCAGGTGAAGCGTGCGGCTGCTGGGGATGGGGTGAGGAGGAAGAGGAGGGGGAGGAGGAGGAGGGAGAGGGAGAGGGAGAGGGAGAGCGGCGCCATTGCCGGTGCCGGCTTGGTGGGGAGCTAGAGAGCTAGTAGCTCGGGAGGTAGTGGGAGTGTGGGGCTTGCTGTGGGAGTGATGGTGGAACAGTGGAGAGTAGTACTAGTAGGCTGGATTTGTTTGGGTGTTTAAATGTTGGGGAAGGAAGCGCGGCAGCAGAGGAGGGGTGGTGGTGGGGTGGGGCAGTGTGCCTGCAGTGCAGGCGGCGAGGTGGGCGCTCGTCTCCATGGTCGCGCCTCGCTCGGCGGGGTCAATCTTGGCTGGCTTTGACGAAAGATCGCAGCCGTCCGATTGCGGTTGTACGATGCGGATCGCGGGACCGCCGGGGGCTCCGGTAGCTGTGCCAGCGCGTCCTCGTGAAGATAGACTGACTCACACAGAGAGAGCATGGGAGCTGGCTGGATCTTTTGTGCACGGCAATGCCATCGTCGTCTCCGGCGAGCGGCGACGCTTGCGAAAATGCTCGGGTGGGCCCCGTGTCGTGGCTGCACCGTGCGCTTGCAGGTGTGGGAGCCCTTCCTCCCTCTCCAATCCACTAGGACAGCGGCCGACTCATCAACCGGTTTGTTTCCATCCGTTTGGATCGACTCGCGTTCACAATGCATCGCGTCGCGCGTAAGGATGGCAATGGGCAGGGTATGGGCAGGGTAGAGCAATACCATACCCATACCGTATAGTCGATGGGTAGAAACTTCTACCCATACCCATGCCCATGGGTATAAAACTTTACCCATACCCATACCCGACGGGTAGCTGTACCCATTGGGTACCTGGTGGGTAGGTTAAATTGTACATAAGTTTCTCGCAATTTCACATTTATCGATAATAAATTCGATTTAAAAATGAATTATCTTAACTCGATAACAAGTAGTTGAGTACATAACAATTAAAAAAAATCTCATTCTCATATAATAACTCATAAGTCAACAAAAGTAGACGTGTAAGATAAGAAATTGACAATAAATGGGCAGGGTACGGTATACCCGCGGGTACAACGCAATACCCGTGCCCTACCCATGACTTAACGGGTAGGGTATGGGTACTACCCATGGGCATAAAAATATACCCATACCCTGCCCATGCGGGTACGGTACCGGCGGGTACCCGTACCCGTGGGTAAAACTGCCATCCTTAGTCGCGCGGTTCTTTGGTCTGTTTGGACAACGCACGCAACGGCGCGACCCTCGGCTGGCTGGCTAGTTGATCCGCGCACAAGAGAGTGAAAAAAATAGCTTAAATTTTAAAAGACGCGTGAATATTTAATGGAAATTCAAACATAATTTACATAGTTTAAAAATAAAATCTAAACTACTTCAGGTGCCGCCATCTTTTTCGTCGTCGGAGGCGAGGTCAATGAAGGGCAGGGGGGCGCCCACACATGCTGCGCCCAAGCAGAGATCTCCGCTAGCGGCGCGTGCTACGGCAGCGGTGGTGCGAACTGCGGCGGTGTCGATTGCAAAGGTGGTGGAACCTCCTAGCCGTCCCACGCCTCCTGTGGTGGCGCGTGCGGCGGCAATGGTGGTGGCAGCGAGGCTACGTGCTCCGCCACCATGGCCGAGAGCACGATGATGTCCTCATACCCTGGCTAGTTGGCGTCCACGTGGACCAATGACGCGGCAGTGGTCAGCGGCAGCCTTGATGGCAAACGCCGCCGCCGGTCAGCCTTCTACCATCGGATCGCTTCCAAGCGAGCCTACGGCACGCGCAGCCGGACATGCAGCCGGATGGACAATCTGTTTGTGTCGAGTCCCGCTGTTGAGCGTACGCGGGCTATCCATCTGCATGCACGGACCGAAACGAACATCAACCGTTTGCATCGGCTCGCTGGAGATGCCCTTTTCCTCTCATGTGAAACACACGGGTTTTTTGCTTTCTAGAATACCTGATGTATACATAATCTTGAATGACAAAAGCTGCAACAAGTAATATAGATATAGAAATGTGCACAAATATATATATCGCGATATAAAAAATTTGCAACACGATGATGCAAATTTTTGTACAACCACGAAACAAATGGTCGACTGAAAGAACATTTCCCGCCCTTTTGGGTTTTGTGTGTTTGATGTCAACTATAGGTATCTTTTTATGTGTATTGATGTAGACAGGTACATGGTTTCATTATATATACATGGCTGGTGGAATGGATTGACAAAACTGAAGTCACTGCTGCCTTTTTACTTCAGGTGGAAGTTCCGGCCCCTGCTGGCGGAACTTCCGCCCAGATGCTCCATTCAGCAGGATCTCAGCAACTCTCACGCTGAAGTTCGGCGGAAGTAGGCTGGAAGTTCCGGTCAGCGGAACTTCCGCCCTACTTCCGGGCAAGTTTCGAAAATGGTGTTTTGACATACAGATTGTTCCAGTATGGTTTTCGCGCAATTCCGGAAGTTGGCCGGAACTTCCGGTCACCGGAAGTTCCGCCCTAGTTCCGCCCGCTCTCAATCCGTCAGCTGCTCAGCGAAAGCATCCAGCCGGAACTTCCGGGCTATGTGCTTTGGTTTTTCATTTCTTTGAATTTTTGAATTTTTATGCCCATTTGAATCTTGGTCAAATCCTAGGTTAATTTGACCAAGATTTAAACAAGTTAAAAACATGAAAATGAAAAGGTAAGCCTGGATCCTTCTTAGTCACTCTAAAATGAAGCTTTTGGGAGGTTTTTGAAATTTTCATGTTTGAAACCCTAAACCACTTCAATTCATGCTTGACTTCATAAGACATAGTTTAGGGTTAGGGGGTAGATACATGCCTTTTCTTGTTTGAATATGTCTAGACCTTGTTTATCAACTTTAATGCTTACTATGTGACATAAGAAGGCGATGTGTTGTGGTTTTTCATTTCTTTGATTTTTTTTTTGAATATTTATGCCCATTTGAATCTTGGTCAAATCCTAGGTTTAACCAAGATCTGAACAAGTTTCAAACATGAAAATGAAAAAATAATCCTGGAGCCTTCTTAGTCACTCTAAAATGAAGCTTGATCTGTATTACTGGGCAAAACCCTAGTTTAACCTATTTAATCATATATTCGTAGGTCAATAATTTAACTGGATTTTATTATTAATATGCAGCACATGTGTGTTTGCCCGTCCAGTGCAACTCGGAGGATGAGGGATCACACGGAAGGAGACCAAGGGAGAGAAGTCATGGGGCCCCTCTTATTTATGGTGTGTGTCGTTTTTCGGGTGATGCTGACTATTGTGCAGGGTTTGTCAGTGCGCAGGAGGTGCGAGCGAGCGAGTCGAGCGAGCGAGGCCGAGAATGAGAGAGATGTTTTTTTTCGAGAGAGGGACAATCGATGGATCCTGAAGGACCCAAACTTCCAATACGCATCAGAGCACAGTTTACAATAGGACACAAAATAAAATTGTGCTCACTGAAGTGTGGGACCTCACGCATGAGAACCACACGTAAGTGACAGACCTGTTGGTGTAATAACTCGGGTGCTTATTATATATACTGTATTAGTACAAAGTTTTCTATGGATCCTAGGGTAAGTTTGACCAAAATTTAAACAAGTTTAAAACATGAAAATGAAAAGGTAAGCCTAGATCCTACTTAGTCACTCTAAAATGAAGCTTTTGGGAGGTTTTTGAAATTTCCATGTTTGAAACCCAAAACCACTTCTCTTCATGCTTGACTTCATAAGAAAGAGTTTAGGGTTAGGGGTAGATACAAGATTTTTCTGGTTTGAATAGTTCTAGACCTTGTTTATCAACTTGAATGCTTACTATATGACATAAAAAGGCTATGTGCTTTGGTTTTTCAATTTTTGATTTTTTTCTGAATTTTTATTCCCATTTGAATCTTGGTCAAATCCTAGGTTAATTTGATCAAGATTTAAACAAGTTAAAAACATGAGAATGAAAAGGTAAGGCAGGATCCTTCTTAGTCACTCTAAAATGAAGCTTTTGGGAGGTTTTTTCAATTTCCATGCTTGAAACCCAAAACCACTTCTCTTCATGCTTGACTTCATAAGACAGAGTTTAGGGTTAGGGATAGATATACATGCTTTTTCTGGTTTTGAATATGTCTAGGCCTTGTTTATCAACTTGAATGCTTACTATATGACATAAGAAGCCTCTATGTGCTTTGGTTTTTATTTTTTTAATTTTCTTATGAATTTGTATGCCCATTGAATCTTGGTCAAATCCTTGGTTTGACCAAGGTTTAAACAAGTTAAAAACGTGAAAATGAAAAGGTAAACCTGGATCCTTCTTAGTTACTCTAAAATGAAGCTTTTGGGAGGTTTTTGAAATTTCCATGTTTGAAACCCAAAACCACTTCTCTTCATGCTTGACTTCATCAGACATAGTTTAGGGTTAGGGGTTAAATACATGTTTTTTTGTTTGAATATGTCTAGACATTGTTTATCAACTTTAATGCTTACTATATGACATAATAAGGCTATGTGCTTTTGTTTTTCACTTCTTTGATTTTTTTAAATTTTTATGCTCATTTGAATCTTGGTCAAATCCTAGGTTTGACCAAGTTTTTAACAAGTTAAAAACATGAAAATGAAAAGGTAAGCATGGATCCTTCTTAGTCACTCTAAAATGAAGCTTTTGGGAGGTTTTTGAAATTTCCTTGTTTGAAACCCAAAACCACTTCTCTTCATGCTTGACTTCATAAGACAGAGTTCAGAATTAGGGGGTAGATACATGATTTTTTTGGTTTGAATATGTATAGACCTTGTTTACCAACTTGAATGCTTACTATATAACATAAAAAGGCTATGTGCTTTGGTTTTTCATTTTTTGATTTTTTTCTGAATTTTTATGCCCATTTGAATCTTGGTCAAATCCTAGGTTAATTTGACCAACATTTAAACAAGTTAATTTAAAACATGAAAATAAAAAGGTAAACCTGGATCCTTCTTAGTCACCCTACGATTAAGATTTTGGTAAGTTTTTGAAATTTCCATGTTTGAAACCCAAAACCACTTCTCTTCATGAGATTCAAAGGTTTGCCATTGTTTTCTTCTAGTGGTACTTAATACAATATAATGCTCCCACACTTCTGGTAAGTGAGTGGAACGTCTAATCAAACACATGTGGTGCCAAAAATTGTGCAGGGTTCTTCTAAAAGAGCATATACAAGTGTATATATATATATGCCATGTTCATTTGGTATTCTCATATATAGAGGTAGTATGTAAACCACAAATGATATGACTCGATATTCATGCTTTGTTTCAACCTTTTTCTATCGAGCCCCACAATAACTTTGGCATGTTCTGAAATTGATGTCGATCAATCTCACAACGCTCTCCCTTGTTTTGTGCTAGCTAGTTGGACGATGCGGCTCGTGTGTTTGGCCATTATATCTCTTGTACCATGGCTCCGCACATTCGGGTCACACACCCCTGTATTTTTTCAGTTATTTGTTTGAAATGTAATTAATCTATCCACTGTTCAAATTTGCATTTAAGCAATTTATCCCCAAAAAAAATTTGGCCACTTTTCAGATTTTTGGCCTTTGTCTTTCGATCTCCTGCCGCCTTTAACACGTTGAGGACGCTGATGACCCACAAGTATAGGGGATCGCAACAGTCTTCGAGGGAAGTATTACCCAATTTATTGATTCGACACAAGGGGAGACAAAGAATACTTGTAAGCCTTACAGCGGAGTTGTCAATTCAGCTGCACTGAAACAGACTTGCTCGCAAGAGTTTATCAGTAGTAACAGTTTTATGGCAGTGGAAATAGTGAAATAACAAAAGAAGTGGAATAAAGACAGCAGTAGTGATTATAGTAAACAACAGGATTAAAATACTGTAGGCACAGGGACGGATTTAACGGGCGTTGCATGGATGAGAGAAACTCATGTAACAATCAAAGCATGGGCATTTGCAGATAATAATAAAACGGTATCCAAGTACTAATCAATCAATAGGCATGTGTTCCATATTTAGTCGTACGTGCTCGCAATGAGAAACTTGCACAACATCTTTTGTCCTACCAGCCGGTGGCAGCCGGGCCTCTAGGGAAACTACTGGATATTAAGGTACTCCTTTTAATAGAGTACCGGAGCAAAGCATTAACACTCCGTGAACACATGTGATCCTCACATCGCTACCATTCCCTCCGGTTGTCCCGATTTCTGTCACTTCGGGGCCATTGGTTCCGGACAGCGACATGTGTATACAACTTGCAGGTAAGATCATAAACAACGAATATCATGATGAAATAATAACATGTTCAGATCTGAGATCATGGCACTCGGGCCCTAGTGACAAGCATTAAGCATAACAAGTTGCAACAATATCATAAAAGTGACATCTACGGATACTAGGCACTATGCCCTAACAATCTTATGACTATTACATGACCAATCTCATCCAATCCCTACCATCCCCTTCAGCCTACAGCGGGGGAATTACTCACACATGGATGGGGAAACATGGCTGGTCGATGGAGAGGCGTTGGCGGTGATGGCGGTGAAGATCTCCTCCAAATCCCCGTCCGGCGGAGTGCCGAACGGAGACTTCGGCCCCGCGACGGAGTTTCGCGATGTGGCGGCTCTCTGGAGGGTTTCGGCGACTTCGACTTCTCCCGTGCGTTTCAGGTCGAAACCAATAAGTAGTCCGAAGGGTGGCGTCGGGGGCCGAGGGGGCCACACCATAGGGCCGCGCGGGCCCCCCGGGCCGCGCCGCCATGGTGTGGGGCCCTCGGGCCTCCACCTCTCTTGCCTTTGGCTCCGTCAATATTCTGGTAAAATAGGGCTCGATGGCGTGTAACTCACACGTTCGTTGGGAACCCCAAGAGGAAGGTATGATGCGCACAGTAGCAAGTTTTCCCTCGAAAGAAACCAAGGTTTAATCGAACCAGGAGGAGCCAAGAAGCACGTTGAAGGTTGATGGTCGCGAAATGTGATGCGGCGCAACACCAGGGATTCCGGCGCCAACGCGGAACCTGCACAACACAACCAAAGTACTTTGCCCCAACGAAACAGGAGGTTGTCAATCTCACCGGCTTGCTGTAACAAAGGATTAAACGTATCGAGTGGAAGATGTTTGCAAAGAAAATAGTAAAACACAATTGCAGAAGATTGTATGCTATGTAAAGAATAGGACCGGGGTCCACAGTTCACTAGAGGTGTCTCTCCCATAAGATAAAAGCATGTTGGGTGAACAAATTACGGGCAATTGACAAATAGAGAAAGGCATAACAATGCATATACATGATATGATAAATATAGTGAGATTTAATTGGGCATTACGACAAAGTACATAGACCGCCATCCAACTGCATCTATGCCTAAAAAGTCCACCTTCAGGTTATCATCCGAACCCCCTCCAGTATTAAGTTGCAAAGCAACAGACAATTGCATTAAGTATGGTGCGTAATGTAATCGACAACTACATCCTTAGACATAGAATCAATGTTTTATCCCTAGTGGCAACAGCACATCCACAACCTTAGAACTTTCTGTCACTGTCCCAGATTTAATGGAGGCATGAACCCACTATCGAGCATAAATACTCCCTCTTGGAGTTAAGAGTAAAAACTTGGCCAGAGCCTCTACTAATAACGGAGAGCATGCAAGATCATAAACAACACATAAACAATAGATTGATAATCACCATAATCATAGTACTCTCTATCCATCGGATCCCGACAAACACAACATATAGTATTACGATAGATGATCTTGATCATGTTAGGCAGCTCACAAGATCCAACAATGAAGCACAACAAGGAGAAGACGACCATCTAGCTACTGCTATGGACCCATGGTCCAGGGGTGAACTACTCACTCATCACTCCGGAGGCGACCATGGCGGTGTAGAGTCCTCCGGGAGATGAATCCCCTCTCCGGCAGGGTGCCGGAGGCGATCTCCGAATCCCCCGAGATGGGACGCGGCGGCGTCTCGAAGGTTTTCCGTATCGTGGCTCTCGACTGGGGGTTTGGCGACGGAAGCTTTAAGTAGGCGGAGGGTCAACGCGGGGGCCACACGAGGGGCCCGGGGGCAGGTCGGCGCGGCCAGGGCTGGCCGCGCCGGCCACCCTCTGGCCGCCTCGTGGCCCCACTTCGTTATCTCTTCGGTCTTCGGAAGCTTCGTGCAAAAATAGGACCGGGCGAAAGTTTCGTCCAATTCGAGAATATTTCTTTACTAGGATTTCTGAAACCAAAAACAGCAGAAAACAGGCTCTTCGGCATCTTGTTAATAGGTTAGTTCCAGAAAATGCATAAATATGACATATAATGTGCATAAAACATGTAGGTATCATCAATAAAGTAGCATGGAACATAAGAAATTATCGATACGTTGGAGACGTATCAGCATCCCCAAGCTTAGTTCTGCTCGTCCCGAGCAGGTAAAACGATAACAAAGATAATTTCTGAAGTGACATGCCATCATAATCATGATCATACTATTTGTAAACATATGTAATGAATGCAGCGATCAAAGCAAAGGTAATGACATGAGTAAACAAATGAATCATAAAGCAAAGACTTTTCATGAATAGTACTTCAAGACAAGCATCAATAAGTCTTGCATAAGAGTTAACTCATAAAGCAATAAATCAAAGTAAGGGTGTTGAAGCAACACAAAGGAAGATTAAGTTTCAGCGGTTGCTTTCAACTTATAACATGTATATCTCATGGATATTGTCAACATAAAGTAATATAACAAGTGCAATATGCAAGTATGTAGGAATCAATGCACAGTTCACACAAGTGTTTGCTTCTTAAGGTGGAAAGAGATAGGTAACCTGACTCAACAATAAAAGTAAAAGAATGGTCCTTCAAAGAGGAAAGCATCGATTGCTGTATTTGTGCTAGAGCTTTTATTTTGAAAACATGAAACAATTTTGTCAACGGTAGTAATAAAGCATATGAGTTATGAAAATTATATCTTACAAGTTGCAAGCCTCATGCATAGTATACTAATAGTGCCCGCACCTCGTCCTACTTAGCTTGGACTACCGGATCTTTGCATGCCATGTTTCAACCAAGTGTCACAAAGGGGTACCTCCATGCCGCCTGTACAAAGGTCTAAGGAGAATGCTCGCATTTCGGATTTCTCGCTTTTGATTATTCTCAACTTAGACATCCATACCGGGACAACATGGACAACAGATAATGGACTCCTCTTAAATGCATAAGCATGTAGCAAAGTTATTATTCTCATATGAGATTGAGGATATATGTCCAAAACTGAAACTTCCACCATGATTCATGGCTTTAGTTAGCGGCCCAATGTTCTTCTCTAACAATTTTGCATGCTCCAACCACTAAAATGATAGACCTTCAGACAAGACGGACATGCATAGCAACTCACATGATATTCAACAATAGTTGATGGCGTTCCCCAGAAGCATGGTTATCGCACAACAAGCAACTTAATAAAATATAAAGTGCATAAGTACATATTCAATACTACGATAGTTTTTAAGGCTATTTTGTCCCATGAGCTATATATTGCAAAGGTGGATGATGGAATTTTAAAGGTAGCACTCAAGCAATTTACTTTGGAATGGCGGAGAAATACCATGTAGTAGGTAGGTATGGTGGACACAAATGGCATAGTAGTTGGCTCAAGGATTTTGGATGCATGAGAAGTATCACTAGTAGGAAAACCATTATAGGTGGAAACCACCTCTGTGGCGCACCAAACATGCCATGCGTCACAAAAATATTTCTGTGGCGCACCACAAAACTGCGCCATAAAAAATTGATGTTTCTGTGGCGCATATGCTTGCACGTGCGCCACAGAAGATGGAGATTCTGTGGCGCACGGTGAGCAGTGCGCCACAGAAAGTTCGTGGGACCCACCCTGGGTCCACCACTGCACATGGCCGAAGGAAATTCTGTGGCGCATGGTCCAGCGTGCGCCACAGAAAGTTAAGTTTCTGTGGCGCACGTTTGTCCATGCGCCACAGAATTTCCTGCGGGGACCACCCCCCGGCTCACGCCACCATGATTCTGTGGCGCATGAGCTGTTATGCGCCACAGAAGTTCATGTTTCTGTGGCGCATATCAGCTAATGCGCCACAGAAAGTGAATATTAGATCTCACTTTTGGAGGCAGCTTTCCCCCTCTTTCTTCCACCCACCACCCTTTCCATTCTTGTCTTCTCCAACCAGCTCGTGTTCCTCCTCTCTCCCACTCCATTTTGGTCATACTTTTCTCCATTGTTGATAGCTCTAAGCCTATTTTGTGGGCATATTTGTGAGGGGAAGCCACACCAACTTGTAGAGGGGTACTAAAAACCACAATTCTCTTTCCCTCCTCCTCCACTTTCCCTCTTGCATGGTCCATTGTTTTGTCTCCACCACCCCATCCTCTTGCTCCACCATGATGTTGGTAGATTTGTGAGAGGTTGAGTACTATTGGATGCATGTTTTGTGTGTATGGATGTTTTGTAGGTGAAGATTATTATCGCGCTCCCGGACGGTTTGCGGTGGCGAGAAGATGATGTTTATATGTGTTGAGCTTTGTGTTGTGGTTGAATGTTTGCTTGCGAAGAAGCTTATTTGTGTTGTTGGTTTGTGCCGGCGTGTGGTGCATGGATGTTTGCCGAAATGTTGATTCATTTCCATTTCGGCAAATTCTTGCACTAGCCATATGTCCCACTTTTAGGATAGGTCATGTCGAAATTTTCCGGCGATCATGCATGCATGTGTGTTTATGGGTGGTGTGTGTGGTTCTAATTAACTCTCTTTTGCTCTATATATGTATGATGCAGTCAACCATGGTCGTCCATATGAGGGAAGGACAAGTGGTTAGATACAAGGTGAACGCGAAGGCCGACATGGTTAGGAACAACATGACCCTGATAAGATGTCCGTGTCGAAAATGCGGACTCCGGCAGTGGATCGACCCTGATTCTGGACAACTGGAGGAACACCTGCTCAGGCGCGGTTTCATGCTCGGCTTCGACGAGGAGCCGGCGGCAAATGTTGGTCATGAAGAAGAGGCCGACATCGGGCGAGAAGACGAAGAGTCTCCCGAACATGGTGTTCATCATGAGGAAGGAGAGGCCGATGAAGGAGATGATGATGCCGGAGGAGATGGTGGTGGAGATGCCGAGAGGAAGCAGACGCCGCTAACGTCGGCCCTGCGGGACCCTCATGTTCAAGAGCTTCTCCTGAAGGACACGGGCAACGCCAAACCTGAAGCCAAGCTGGCGCAAATGGAGGTAGACGGGATGACTCCATTGTATCCAGGGTGCCGGCCCGAGGATACACGCTTGAGTGTAACGCTCGAGTGTCTGGAGATGAAGGCGGAACACAAATGGACCGACAGCAGCTTCAGCGATAACATGAAATCCTGGCATGCTCGTCTTCCCAAGGACAACACATTGCCGACAAGTATCGACGAGGCCAAGAAAGTAGTTTGCCCACTCGACCTACCGCACGTAAAGTACCACGCATGCATCAATGATTGTGCACTTTTTCGGAATGAGTACAAGGATAGAACCACATGTCCGGTGTGCGGCCAAGGACGGTACAAGAGAGGGAACAAGAAAGTTCCTCTGAAAGTTGTCTGGTACTTTCCTATCACTCCCCGTCTGCAGCGGTATTTCGTAGATCCTAAGGAAGCAAAGCTCATGCAATGGCACGCGGAAAGGGAGAAGCCCGCAGATGATCCGGAGAAGGGCAAGATCCTGACACACCCTGCAGACGCTAGCCAGTGGAATGCGTTGGACATTGAGTTCGCAGATGAGTTCGGGAGCGAACCGAGGAACATTCGTCTGGGCATGAGCACCGACGGACTCAATCCCTTTGGAAACCAGAGTAGCACGCATAGCACCTGGCCCGTGTTTGTATGGCCATACAACCTCCCCCCTGGCTGTGCACAAAGCAGCGGTACGTACACATGAGTATTCTTATTCAGGGGCCAAAACAACCGGGCGTTGACATGCATCTGTATCTCGGTCTGTTGAAAGAGGAGTTAGCCACGCTGTGGCAGACGCCGGCCCGTACTTGGGACGCGTACAAAAGAGATTATTTCCCTCTCAGAGCCGCATTGCTAACGACAGTGCAGGACTATCCTGGTTACGCATATGTATCGTGCCAGGTGAACCACGGATTCAAGGGATGTGTCAAGTGCATGGATAAGACCCCGCATCTGCAGCTGCCGAAGCCTCCCGGGTCTTGTAAAACTGTGTTCCAAGGGACTCGAATGTGGCTTCGCTTCGATCACCCGTGGAGAAAACGCAAGGATCTGTTCAACGGCGAAGAGGAGCTCGGAAGAGCCCCACGACCGAGGAGCGGCGAAGAAATATCCGAGCTTTTGGAAAATTGGGAAGAGTGCCCCGCGCCGGGAAAGAAGCGACCGCGAGAATCGCCGCTGCTGGGAGTATGGAAAGCGAGGTCTGTTTTCTGGGACCTGCCGTACTGGAAGGTCCTCCACACGCCCCATAGCCTCGATGTCATGCACATCACGAAAAACGTTACCGAGAGCCTACTTGGCACTCTGATGAACATGCCGGAGAGGACCAAGGATGGCCCGAAAGCAAGAACCGACCTGAAATTGCTTGGCCTCAAGAAAGAACTTCAGTACCCCACCGATAGTGATGATGATGATGAACAGACGGAAACGACTCAGGGTCACCACAAAAGGGCTAAGAAGAATGAGGTGGTGGTGCTTAAACCTGCCTGCTTCACTCTGAGCGAGGAGGAGCTCGAGAGGTTTTTCGAGTGCCTCCTAGGAGTAAAAGTTCCTCACGGTTACTCGGGGAAGATAAGCAGATATCTGGACGTAGCGAAGAAGAGGTTTAGCGGGATGAAGTCTCACGACTGTCACGTGCTGATGACACAGATACTTCCCGTTGCGATGCGAGGGATAATGGACGACCACGTCCGCGAGACGCTGTTTGGCCTCTGCAACTTCTTCGACGTCATCTCTAGGAAGTCCATCGGCGTTAAGCAGCTCAACAGGCTACAAGAAGAGATCGTCGAGATACTATGCGAGCTCGAGATTTACTTCCCGCCAGCGTTCTTCGACATCATGGTGCATCTGCTTGTCCATGTAGTGGATGACATCATCCACCTCGGGCCGACATTCCTGCACAACATGATGCCATTCGAAAGGTTGAACGGTGTCATCAAAGGATTCGTTCGCAACAGGGCCCGTCCAGATGGAAGCATAGCCAAGGGCTTTCTCACCTACGAGTGCATCTCCTTCTGCCAGAACTACCTAAGCACCGAGAACGAGGATGTCGGTCTGCCCACCAGGAAGCACGTCGGCAGGCTAGCAGGGTTTGGTCACCGCGAGGGCTACCGCGCAATGCATGTCGGCATCGCTGGTCGACACGCCGACTTTGACAGGGCACACCGAGTCGCGCTACAACACATAGAATTGGTCAGCCCTTGGGTGGATAAGCACAAAAGCTTAATCGAGCAGAAGTTCATCGACCTAGGACGGCCGAGGAAAACAGGGGACGTTACGAAAGAGCACAACTCCAACTTCACGGGGTGGTTCAAGAAAAGGCTACTGGAAAGTCCCGCACCGATGCCTTCTACTGAAGAGCAGAAACTCATATTCTCCCTGTCGCAGGGACCCGGGCACAACGTAAGGACCTATCAGTCGTACGACATCAACGGCTATAGATTCTACACCGAGGAAAAGGACAAGAATAGCGAATATCAAAACTCAGGAGTAACTATGCTATCCTACACCGATGACAAGACTGATGTCAAGGAAAGATTCTACGGAAGGATCGAGGAGATTTGGGAACTCGACTACGTTGGAGTGACGATACCGATGTTCCGTGTGAGATGGGCCAAGAGCGTCGAAAAAGATGGACTATATTTCACCACCATGGTTATACCCGATGCCAAATCGAAGACCCCCTCCGCGAAAAATGAGCCGTGGGTGCTCGCTACCCAAGTTGACCAATGCTTCTTCATTACCGACCCGTCAAAGCCCAGCCGTGTGGTCGTGAGGAGGGGCAAGAGGAGCATCATCGGAATGGAAGGAGAAGCCGACAAGCAAGACATCGACAAGAACGGCGATCCGAAGATCGAAGAGGAATTTGACAAGTACTTCGACAAGCCTACTACTTATTCAAAAGTAAGAAGGAAGACCACCCTACCGGCTAAAGGTTGCCCGTACACAAGAAGAAATCTCAAGGTGGCCGGGCTAAAGTATTCAACAACCGCGATGAAGAAGGGCAAGAACATTGTCAAGAAACGCTAGCTAGCCACCGATCGGAACCGAGAAGTTCAATTGTGGCTTTTTTTGTGTACTATGTACTTTCGCAAAAACACAAGTGTGTATATGTGTGTGTATGACACAAGCATCCATATATGTACTTTTTTGAATTATCTATATAAATTAACTTGCATAATTGAACCTTCATTTATTTCTTGGAATAATACACTAGGAATGTATTAAAGGAAATACTTTTAAAAATTCATAAAACACTAGCTAATATATGATGCAGGAATTTAAAAGTATGCCTAAGTGTGGCAATTCTGTGGCGCACCAAACTCAACATGCGCCACAGAATCTTGAAATTCTGTGGCGCATGTCGGGTTTGGTGCGCCACAATTTCCACACTTAGGCATATTCCACAACCCACACGGCCGGTTACTATATGTCTAAGTCAGAAATTCTGTGGCGCACCAAACCCAGCATGCGCCACAGAATTTCAAGATTCTGTGGCGCATGCTGGGTTTGGTGCGCCACAGAATTTCTGACTTAGCCATATCTCGAGCGGTTCGCCCCGGCCCTTCTTCCCCAACCTTCTTCTTCCCCAACACACTACGCGCCGCGCTCGCCTGCTCTCCGCTGTGCTCGCCTCGCCGCCGCCCAGGACTCGGAGGAGCGCCGCCCAGGACACGGAGGAGCGCCGCCCAGGAGGATCCCTCGCCGCCGCCCGCCACAGGAGGAGGAGGAGGAGGCCCGCCGCCCGCCGCCCGCCACAGGAGGAGGAGGAGGAGGCCCGCCGCCCGCCGCCCGCCACAGGAGGAGGAGGAGGCCCGCCGCCCGCCGCCCGCACCATCCTCGTCGACGACCATCTCCCAGTGGTAAGCTCCCCTCTCCCCATCTCTTACAAGACTCCTCTCCCCCTCCCCTCTCCCCATCTGTTTGATGAAATGCGCGCATAGACGAATTAATCCGATTTTAAGACAAGAACATTCATTTCCATGACATTCTGCAGTCAATTGATGCATTCACCAATTGAAAAGTAATACAATAGAAAAAAATTGATAACACAACAGGGGTGATTGGCAGTTTTGGACATACAGTGGAAATTATGTGCCCTGAACAGTAATGAACAAGCATTTTTTTTGGAAATGTATAACCATGCATTGGTGTTGAATTATTGGCACTGAATCTATAGTGCATTGGTGTTGACAAACCATGCATTTTACAGTGAACTATAACCAGGACTGCAGCTGTTTCTTGGCTGTTGCAAACTGAAAAATTTGAATTGCTACTGCTGCTACAAAGAAAAATTTGAATTGCTACTGCTGCTACATAGAAAAATTTGAATTGCTACTGCTGCTACAAAGGAATTGCAATGAGTAGATTTTTGAGTACATGCCTGTAGCTGCTGTTAAATTTGAATTGCTACTGCTGCTACAAAGAAATTTGAATTGCTACTGTTAAATTGCTCCACAGAATTGCTACTGTAACAAATGGGAGTAGTTTGCATTGCTACTGTCAAGATTTATTTGTCAATTGATGTAGATAAATATTAGGGTGAAAGTTCTGAATAAATTAAAACTGAAGAAAGATAGCTAGCAACATTCTAGATTGGTTAGCAATTCCTAGTTATGTGTTAGCATAAGGTCTCTGCTTACATACTGTGTTGGATTCATGAATGAATAGGGGCTCTGATTACATGAGATTTTTGTAGTGGCTTAGTGTTTATCATTGTATTGTGATGAGCTTGCTTGCAACTTTGCATTTTTTTGAGAAACAATGATACATGATATGGTACAGTAAGCAAGTCATTTCCCCTCTGCAAGCAAAGTGACTTTGGTAGTTGCTGTTGCTTCATTTATGTATTTTGTATCTATGTTTGTCCTTTCAATATGTATATATGGTGGAAGCTGCTGCATTGATATGCTGCTGCATTGATATTTTGTATCTTATTTGTTAGTCATCCTATAAGCTGTTAAAATGCCCACTGGTTATAAAATGAGCAAATAAAATGAGCAAGGTGCTGCATGATGTAATAAATCAGAAGTAGTAGCATTTTTAATTCATCATCACTTGTGCTACAGAAATAGGTTTCATCACTCAGCACTAGTGTTATAGTGGAACATAAAGGGAGCATGCAATAGTCTTAATTATGCTTGATGAATATTGGCAGTAGTAGCAGTAGCTAGGTAAATTATATATATTTGTATGCTGGTTTAATTAAAAATACTAAGCTGATGCTATTGTCTCTTGAAGCAAGCATGCAGTAGTGGCAGTAAATTATGATCACTTCATTTTAAATGTACAGGCTAAGCATGAAATGTATAGACTTTGCTTATTTTAAATGTACAGTCTTAATTAAGCATGAAGAATTACTACTGTTAGTCATCCTATAAGATATGCTACAGTACACTAAAATGGATATGCTACACAGTACACTAAATTTAGTAGTAAATTGATGTACAGTGTAGCAGTAGCAAGGTAGGTGTTGTTTTTTATACTGCAAAAATGGTTTTATGTTGCTTGGCTGCAGCTGTTGCAAGGCTCATACAGGAAGTGTTTAAATTCCTGATATGCTACAGTACACTAAAATGGATATGCTACACAGAGAAGTGTTGACTTGTGCAAAAATGGTTTTATGTAGCTAGGATTTTTCTATATATTTCAGTCAGAGAAGAAATACAATGAGTAAAGCATTTTTTTTGAGAAACAATGATACATGATATGCTACAGTTCTGAAGCTGTTGGTTTATCTAATATGCTACAGTTACTAACCAGAGAAGTGCCTTTGCTTATTTTATGAATTTTGTACATGTATAGTTTTGAGTAAATTGCAAGCAGTAAATTGCAAGATTTATTTAAATTGCAAGCAGTAGTAGTGGCAGTAAATTGCAAGCAGTAGTAGTTGCTGTTGCTTGGCTGTTGCTGTTGCTTGGCTGCAGCCAAGCAAGTCATTTCCAGTGGTATACTGGAGCAGTGTACCACTTGTTGGTGGTACTGGTGATGTTTTTTTTATGGTTCTTGCAAGTGTATGGTGTAGGGATGTGGTATTTGCTGTGTGTATGGTGCTGCTGTGTGTGTACTGGAGCAATACCACCTGTATGAATAAGCAAATGTTGCAGCTGTTGTGTGTATGATGATGTTGTGGTAGCTGCTGGCATTTTATTATGTGAATTGTTGCAGGGACTTCAAATGAGCTGCCCATTTCTCCCGAAACGTTGATTCACTTCCGTTTCGGTTGAGAAATGGGGCTCCTATGTCCAAAAATTAGCAAAGGTCATGCCGAATTTTCCGGCCGACAATTGTACTAATAGATTTCATCCTCTTCTTTATAGAAATTGCAAATATGTCGGCCGACGACAACGTGGCCGGCACTTCTAAGGCCGCCATGACCCTCGAAGAGGAAGCCAGAGCGGCGAACGTCGAGTTCTGGGAATTCGGCCCCTCCCAGCGACAAGAGGAGGAGGAGGTGGACTTGGCGGCGGAGGAAGTCGGAGCTGACCGTCAGATGACTGAAGCTGGGGAGGAGGAGGAGTATGAACCCACCACCGACGGCGGCGACCACACGGGGGGTGACGGCGTCGGGGAGGCTGACGGCAGCGGCAACCCGGCTGCTAAGAAGAAGAAGAAGCCGCGGAAGGATCGGAAGCCGACGGTGCTCGCCAACACCACCAGCGAGATCACATTGGTCTCCGAAAGTGGGCAACCACAGGAGCCGGAGGCTGTTGCCGCTGGGTACGGCATGCAACTCGGGTGCATTGTCCGGGAAAGCATGTCGATCAACACGGTGAAAATCCGAGGTGAAGGCAATGAGCATTTGGTCGAGCTCTGCCTTCGGAAGCTTCACCGACGGTACAAGTTCCCGGCGCCATACAATAACTTGGAAAGATCCAACCCGGTGAATAAATTGGCCATCACGAAGATGAGCAACGCCCTGAGCAGCTGGAAAAGCCGGGTGAAGGCCAAGATCGACAAAGGTGAAAGCTTTGAGAGTATTAAGAAGGGTGAGCCGATGCTCGATGAAGCAGAGTTCCAGATATTCAAGGAGCGGCTGGATAGCGACGATGCGAAAGCATGGACGGAGTGGGGTAGACAAATGCATGAGCTCAACTTAGGAGCACATCACCTTGGAAGCGGCGGTTATAGAGGAAAGATTCCCATTTGGGAAAAGGAGGACGAAGAACTTGCACGTGCTGGGAAACCGAACCCATGGTTGAAAATTACGGACCTGCAGGTGAGGTACTTTGTCCGGGCCCGCTACACTCTGGACAGGAAGACAATGGAATTCGTTACCGAGCATGACGACGTGAGGAAGTTCGAGGAAAAGCTGGTAAGGGAATTTACTCGCGCGGTCCATTGCTGCACATATTACATATATGACGTGAATGCAATGCCCTAAATGTGTTCACCCTATCCTTGTCTGCAGAACGAGCAGTTGGCGAAGGCCGATCTCCCCGAGGCCGAATCGTCGTCCCAGGGCTCGACGGAGCCGTGGGACACGCCTTTCAACAGGGCGTTGAATATCCTCAAGGAGAGGCCAGTATCCAAGCCGCCGACGTCGGCTGGACGTGTCTGCGGCTTTGGTACAAGCATGAAGTTTCGCGAGTACTACAAAGAGGAAAACAGCAAGAAGAGAAGGAGGAGCGCGATGTCAGAAGAGGATAAAGCCGAGGTGGAAGAGCTGAGGAAGAAGGTCTCCATGCTCGAGGAAAAACAGGCAAACTCGATGGACAAAGATGAGGTGGACAAGCTTTTCGAGAAGAAGCTCCGCGATTTCCTGCCCCCTCAGGTCATCGAGGGGATAGCTGCGTGGAATGCGGCCGGTCAGGTGGGGTCGATAAAAGTGCCTAGCGCCGGGGCCAGCAACTCGATCTTCAACGCGTCGCCATCTCCGGATCTGGTTACCCCGCCGCCCACCATCGCCGCGGGGCAGCCGATGGAGTTGGATGAACCGGTGCCCCCCGCTGATCCTGCCGAGGCTACCAAGGCGCAGCCGGCGGCGGCGGTGCTTCATAATGCACCCGAGCCCCCGAAGATTGATAGGCCGGCCGCCACTGTCTCCACATTAGCACAGCTCAACGCCATCACCAAGGTACTTAACTAATTAGTTATTCCATGCCATCTCCTTCATGCGTTTTGATACCCGGCTATCTAATTAATGATGCCCAACATTACTCAGGACACTCCTTGCGTGCTCCTTCACTGCGCGCCCGGCGGCGAGTTGAAGGATGTTGCCACGGGAATGATCATACAACCGAAGAGCACCACGTTGCACACCGTGGCTATGGACGCCAACGTCCTGAAGGTCACTTTGGGTCGGGTGTTGCCGGGGTGCGAAGACATGGACCCCCCAATACAGCCCGAGGGAGCCGACGAGCACCTGACGCTTGAGAACTGCCATGGCTATACCATGGTATGGCCAAAGACCCAGATCCGTCTTGGGGGTCGCTCCACCGGCGCCTCCTCGATCATCCGGCAGCCGATCGTCCGGCCGCCTGCTCGGAGGGCAGCTCCTCCCGTCGTCACCGCCACAACAAGCCGCCACAAGAAACTGCTGGGAGAGTCTCTGCCTCAACCGCCACCGGCGGAGCCTAAAGGCAAGGCCGCTGCACCGCTATCGCCCATCCCATCACCCAATGAAGATGACATCGATGATGATGGGCCGGTAGACGTCGATGCCTACCTCAACACCGGCGCCGACATAGATGATTTGTACATGGCGGGCGCGGATGAAGAAGCATACCGCGTTCGCGACGAACCAGCTGGCCCACCCAAGGCAACCAAACAGCGCCTGGTGTTCCGCGGCTTCTCTCAAGAGACGCCTCCGGCAGCCGATACACAAGAGCCAACCGCCGCAAACATCTTCAGCCCCAATACGCTGATCAACAAGGTCAACGAGCAGTTTGAAGCGTCGGGGCCGTTGCTCCGAAGAAGCCCCGTAAAAGACCTAGTAAGAACAAGGAGAAGTCTGCGAGCCAGC
This sequence comes from Lolium multiflorum, assembly GCA_030979885.1. Lineage (NCBI taxonomy): Eukaryota > Viridiplantae > Streptophyta > Magnoliopsida > Poales > Poaceae > Lolium > Lolium multiflorum. Next base: position 235,629,498 of record CM061751.1, on the reverse strand, counting down.
CACCTCCGACGATCCGTCATCGGGACTCCATGGTACCTCCCAGCAAGGATGGCTTGACCAGAATGCATGAAGCTGGCAAACCAATACTGGGTCCGGAGCTGCTACACCTTGCTTCCGGAGCTATGCTGCCTCTGCAGGACAGTATCCTGGTCCTAGAGAGTATCCTTCTTAAGGACAAAGATCCAAATTACCCGGTCTTCACGGTCAGGGTGCCAAGAGATGTGGGCTTCGTCACTGATGTCCCCGCGGATATATTCTTTATAGCGTACGAGGACATCTTCAAGCTATTCCACGCGAGAAGGCTGGACTATAACTTGGTCCGCCTATTCGCGCTCAATCTGGCGATGAAGATCAAGAGAGAGAGTATCCCGGACGTCGCGATAGCGGATCCTTACTACATGCGTGAAAGCCAGTTGAACTTATCAGCGGTGCGGGTACGGGCTTCGTTGTACCTACAGAAGTGCTTCTTGGACAACAAGAGGAAGGACAACATCCTCTTGGCTTACTTTCCCGAGTAAGTACACATCCGCTAGCCCTGTAATAAATTTCTTTTCCATTGCTCATTTCCAACCTCGATCCAAATTTGTGTTGCGCAGAGACACGCACTGCGTACTCATCTCCATTGCCCCGAAGTTTTCTCTTGCCACCTATTTCGACTCGGGGAGTGCGAAAAAGAAGAACTACGCCAGAATAAGGGGTGTGCTAGATGATGCTCTCGAGGGCTACTTCAAAAAGGGAGGCGCCTTCAAAGAAAAGGCGGAATGTTTCAGGGATGATGGTAAACACAAGTTCAAGCACGTGTTCGAGTTCCCCTGTGTCAAGCAGCCGGAAAACAGCACTCTGGACGCCTTCTATGTCATGCATCACCTAAAAGGGTTTGTCCGGGATAGCCAGAACTTGCGTTTACCATCTGCTCTCCGAGGATGGGCCGAAAAGTTGGCGCGGATCAACGATGATGACCTCAGAGAAGACTTCCAGGATACCAGGGTCAAGTTATCACATATCATCACTCAAGACGTCACCACAGGGGGAGGGCCCTTGCACCAGGGTAGAGCGTTATGCAAGAGGGACATCGAGCAACGCCTCAAAGCGCAGGGTGACACGAGGACGTGGATTACAAAAGATCTGTACAAGCCGTTCCCGGAGCCCTGCGAGCCTTGACTTAGTGTGTGATAAACTAGCTATCTTCATCGGTTAGTTTGTATATATATCGATGGACGTGGTCTTTTGTGTGGGTCGTAATTAAACTCTAAGTACTATGTTCATCGGTTTATGTGTATCGGTGGACGTCGTCTTGTGTGTGCGTGTCGCAAACTTATTGTTGCCGTGCTCAACTTTACTATATACTTTGGTCTAATATTTATCAACATATATATATATGCATGATGTACTAATATGATATACTAATATGCCCTTGTCAATAGAGATGCCGACGTACGTTGTGTACAAGGGTCGGGTTCCAGGTGTCTACGAGGAGTGGCAGGACTGTCTCGAACAGGTGCACAAGTTCAGCGGGAACAGCTACAAGGGATACGCGACTAGAGAGGAGGCGGTAGCACAGTGGAGGGCACACGTGGGCAAGAAGAAGAACCGGCTGAAGTTCTTGGTCCCCCTCTTACTCACCGCCACCGCGGTTGTACTCTACTTTACTTTAGTCTAGGTGGCCGGTGACGATGCATGTGCATATGAGACGAGATGAACACACATGTATGTGTATGCGACGATCAAACACATTTCTACTTGTGTAATTTGGATCTAAATGATGTAATGATGAAGACTTGTGTGTATCATGTCATTTGTGTGTCATTTGTGAGTAATTCTGTTATTTCTGGAATGTGCTATGTATTTCTTGTATATATCTGTATATTTCCTGTGCAATACCACTATATACTGCAGAAATGGAAAAAATTCGAAAATCCAAAAATTAACATTCTGTGGCGCATGAACTGGCAGTGCGCCACAAAAACTTATAAATATTCTGTGGCGCATGGAGAGGTAGTGCGCCACAAAATCTGGCGCCAAATTCTGTGGCGCACTATCAATGGTGCGCCACAGAAGTCTAAGATTCTGTGGCGCACTGAACAGCGTGCGCCACAGAATTCCAAACTTCTGTGGCGCACCCGCTGCTGCGCCACAGAATTCTAATACTAGTCGCGTGGCAACTGTGGCGACGGCCATATGCGCCACAGAATCAAGATTCGGTGCGCCACAGTTAGCCCTTTTTCCACTAGTGTATTCCCTCTCGATACAAGGTTTAGGCTAGCAAGGTTATTTGAAGCAAACTCAAGGATGAACAAGTGCAGCAAAACTCACATAAAAGACATATTGTAAACATTATAAGACTCTACACCGTCTTCCTTGTTGTTCAAAACTCAATACTAGATATTATCTAGACCTTAGAGAAACCAAATATGCAAATCAAATTTTAGCAAGCTCTATGTATTTCTTCATTAATGGTTGCAAAGCATATGATGCAAGAGCTTAAACATGAGCACAACAATTGCCAAGTATCACATTATCCAAGACATTTTAGAATTACTACATGTAGCATTTTCCAATTCCAACCATATAACAATTTAACGAAGAAGAAACTTCGCCATGAACATTATGAGTAAAGCCTAAGGACACATGTGTCCATATGCAACAGCGGAGCGTGTCTCTCTCCCACAAAGTGAATGCTAGGATCCATCTTATTCAAACAAAAACAAAAACGAAAACAAACCGACGCTCCAAGTAAAGAACACAAGATGTGATTGAATAAAAATATAGTTTCAGGGGAGGAACCTGATGATGTTGTCGATGAAGAAGGGGATGCCTTGGGCATCCCCAAGTTTAGACGCTTGAGTCTTCTTAAAATATGCAGGGGTGAACCACGGGGGCATCCCCAAGCTTAGAGCTTTCACACCTCTTGATCATAGTATATCATTCTCCTCTCTTGACCCTTGAAAACTTCCTTCACACCAAACTTCAAGCAAACTCATTAGAGGGTTAGTGCATCATTAATAATTCACTCATTCAGAGGTGACACAATCATTATTTTCACTTCTGGACATTGCATAATGCTACTGGACATTAATGGATCAAAGAAATAAATCCAACATAGCAAAAGAGGCAATGCGAAATAAAAGGCAGAATCTGTCAAAAACAGAACAGTCCGTAAAGACGAATTTAAAGTTGGCACTAGACTTGCTCAAATGGAAAAACTCAAAACTAATGAAAGTTGCGTACATATCTGAGGATCACGCTCGTAAATTGGCAGATTTTTTCGAATTTTCTACAGAGAACTGTGCCCAGATTCGTGACAGACAGCAATGCTGTTTCTGCGCAGCGATCCCAAATATAACATCAACTTTGACATAGAAACTTTACTTGGCACAAAAACATGATAAGGAGAGGTTGCTACAGTAGTAAACAACTTCCAAGACTCAACAAAACAAAAAATTGCTGTAGGTAAAAACATGGGTTGTCTCCCGTAAGCGCTTTTCTTTAACGCCTTTCAGCTAGGCAGAAAGTGCAAATCAAGTATTATCGAATGAAGAAGCATCAACACTATTACCAGGGGTGTTGGGAGTTTTCTCAACCAAGCATAGTATGTTTGATATATAAGTTTTAGCGTCTCCCTTTTCATTAGTCTTAGGCTTGCTACTCTCATCAAACAAATTTTCAGGAACAAGCCAAGCATAGTTATTTTCTAGTGCATCATTCATAGCTAGGAGTTTACATGGTATTGGTGCTTTGATTTCCCCACCATCATTAATGTTATTAGTGTACCTTATTCTATCCATGTCCATTTTTTCAAGTAGACCAATAAAATTGGTATGAGAACCTAGCATATTAAATTTAGCAAAAACTTTTCTAGCCTCTCTTGCTAGACCACCAAATTCTCTAAGAAGGGTTTCTAAAACAAAATCTTTCTTTTCCCCTTCTTCCATATCACCAAGTGTAAGAAACATGTGTTGGATTATAGGATTGAGATTAACAAATTTAGTTTCCAACATGCGAACTAAAGCAGCAGCAGCAATTTCATAGGTAGGTGCAAGTTCTACCAAGTGTCTATCTTCAAAATCTTCAGTAATACTAACATGATTGAAAAATTCTTCTATATTATTTCTCCCAACTATGGACCCACGTCCTACCGGTATGTCTTTTGTGGTAAAATTAAAAGGAAACATGATGCAATAAGCAAAAAGTAAACTAGGTAAACAAAGTAAATGCAAGTAACTAATTTTTTGTGTTTTCGATATAGAGAGCAAGACAGTAAATAAAGTAAAACTAGCAACTAATTTTTTTGTATTTTGATTTAGTGCAGCAAACAAAGTAGTAAATAAAATAAAGCAAGACAAAAACAAAGTCAAGAGATTGAGAAGTGGAGACTCCCCTTGCAGCGTGTCTTGATCTCCCCGGCAACGGCGCCAGAAAAAGAGCTTGATGGCGTGTAACTCACACGTTCGTTGGGAACCCCAAGAGGAAGGTATGATGCGCACGGTAGCAAGTTTTCCCTCAGAAAGAAACCAAGGTTTAATCGAACCAGGAGGAGCCAAGAAGCACGTTGAAGGTTGATGGTCGCGAAATGTGATGCGGCGCAACACAGGGATTCCGGCGCCAACGCGGAACCTGCACAACACAACCAAAGTACTTTGCCCCAACGAAACAGTGAGGTTGTCAATCTCACCGGCTTGCTGTAACAAAGGATTAAACGTATCGAGTGGAAGATGTTTGCAAAGAAAATAGTAAAACACAATTGCAGAAGATTGTATGCTATGTAAAGAATAGGACCGGGGTCCACAGTTCACTAGAGGTGTCTCTCCCATAAGATAAAAGCATGTTGGGTGAACAAATTACAGTCGGGCAATTGACAAATAGAGAAAGGCATAACAATGCATATACATGATATGATAAATATAGTGAGATTTAATTGGGCATTACGACAAAGTACATAGACCGCCATCCAACTGCATCTATGCCTAAAAAGTCCACCTTCAGGTTATCATCCGAACCCCCTCCAGTATTAAGTTGCAAAGCAACAGACAATTGCATTAAGTATGGTGCGTAATGTAATCGACAACTACATCCTTAGACATAGAATCAATGTTTTATCCCTAGTGGCAACAGCACATCCACAACCTTAGAACTTTCTGTCACTGTCCCAGATTTAATGGAGGCATGAACCCACTATCGAGCATAAATACTCCCTCTTGGAGTTAAGAGTAAAAACTTGGCCAGAGCCTCTACTAATAACGGAGAGCATGCAAGATCATAAACAACACATAAACAATAGATTGATAATCACCATAATCATAGTACTCTCTATCCATCGGATCCCGACAAACACAACATATAGTATTACAGATAGATGATCTTGATCATGTTAGGCAGCTCACAAGATCCAACAATGAAGCACAACAAGGAGAAGACGACCATCTAGCTGCTATGGACCCATGGTCCAGGGGTGAACTACTCACTCATCACTCCGGAGGCGACCATGGCGGTGTAGAGTCCTCCGGGAGATGAATCCCCTCTCCGGCGGTGCCGGAGGCGATCTCTAGAATCCCCGAGATGGGACGCGGCGGCGGCGTCTCGCAAGGTTTTCCGTATCGTGGCTCTGGGGGTTTCGCGACGGAAGCTTTAAGTAGGCGGAGGGTCAACGCGGGGGCCACACGAGGCCCAGGGGGCAGGTCGGCGCGGCCAGGCTGGCCGCGCCGGCCACCCCTCCGGCCGCCTCGTGGCCCCACTTCGTTATCTCTTCGGTCTTCTGGAAGCGTGCAAAAATAGGACCCCGGGCGAAAGTTTCGTCCAATTCCGAGAATATTTCTTTACTAGGATTTCTGAAACCAAAAACAGAACAGCAACTGGCTCTTCGGCATCTTGTTAATAGGTTAGTTCCAGAAAATGCATAAATATGACATATAATGTGCATAAAACATGTAGGTATCATCAATAAAGTAGCATGGAACATAAGAAATTATCGATACGTTGGAGACGTATCAGGCCAAAAGTTCGAGGATTTTCGAAAGTTGGATTTCTGCAAAAAACGAACAAGCAGTTCTGCTGAAAACAGCGTTAGTCCGTGTTAGTTGTATCCAAAATACACAAATTAGAGGCAAAACAATAGAAAGTGTTCGGGAAAGTAGATACGTTTTGGACGTATCTCCCCCAAGCTTAGCTTATTGCTTGTCCTCAAGCAATTCAGTTAACAACTGAGCGATAAAAGAACTTTCACGAACACATTTGCTCATATGATGTATATATTCTCATGCTATGGCTAATACTTAAGCAGTTCATAATGGGATACATGCAAATAAGATCATCCAACAGCTATGTCAATCATGGAGAAGTACCAACAATTAATAATAAGCACCATGAATCATGTATATAAGCAGGATTGCAATGTTCATAAGAGAATATGATAAAGTGGTATCTCGCTTGCCCGTATTTGATCGGCAAAACATAAATGCCGAGGCACCTCTTGAGTTCATAGAAAGACTAGAAGTAGTGATTGTCAAAGATAAAAGCATCAAAATTATACCACAATCAATCATATTTTGAGACAAGCATATTATACTAAGAATGACAGTTGTGCTCTCAAGATAGTGCTCAAAGAAAGAATGGAGACACAACATAAAAGTAAAAGATTGACCCTTCGCAGAGGGAAGCAGGGATTAACATGCGCTAGAGCTTTTCATTTGTAAAACAGGAGTAAAATTATTTTGAGAGGTGTTTGTTGTTGTCAACGAATGGTAATGGGTACACTAACTACCTCATCAACCGGACTCACAAGAGCGGCTCCCATGAATTATTTTTGGGTGGCACTCCTTCCAACCTTTCTTTCACAAACCATGGCTAACCGAATCCTCGGGTGCCCGCCAACAATCACATACCATGAAGGAGTGCCTTTTTATTTAAGTTTAATTATGATGATGACACTCCCCCAACCTTTGCTCACACAAGCCATGGCTAACCGAATCCTTCGGGTGCCGTCCAACAATCACAAACCATGGAGGAGTGTCTATTTAAGTTAATTAATTTGGGACTGGGAATCCCATTGCCAGCTCTTTTTGCAAAATTATTGGATAAGCGGATGTGCCACTAGTCCATATGAGAATCCGTCAAAAGTAAATGACAAGGTTGAAAGCTAAACACCACATACTTCCTCATGAGCTATGAAACATTAACACAAATTGAGAAGCATTTTGAAAGTTTTAAAGGTAGCGCATGAGAATTTACTTGGAATGGTTTGAAATGCCATGCATAGGTATTTATGGTGGACACTTTTGGAACAACTTGGTTTTCAGGTGTTTGGAAGCACGAGCGGCGTTCCCGCTCAGTACAAGTGAAGGCTAGCAAAAGACTAGGGAGCGACAAATCAAGAGAGCAGTAACTGTCATAATCATGCTTGCGGCAAAATAAATTAACGGAGGCATAAAAGTGATACAAGAACTCTGAAGCAATATAAATCATCGAGGCTTAATTGACTTTTTGTTCAGTCATATGCATGCGTGAGCATGTGCCAAGTCGATATAAATGAATTATTCAGAGGAGGATACCACAATGTCATACTTATGAATAAAGCAATGCAAGCGAACATCCATGCCATGCTACTCATATTAATAAATTGGAGCTAAACATGAGAGATCATGAACTACTAGACTTTCTCAAATAACATATACCTCACATGAACCAACTAAGCATGCTCATATGGATGAGTATATGTACAAAAATGAAAGCAAATAGAGTTCATACCAGCCTCTCACCACAATCAGATTGTCGTAGATCGTCATTATTGCCTTTTCACTTGTGTAGCTTGGATAATATGAAATGAAAACCACGCTCCAGCCACCGAAGACCATTGAACTCATGATGAACTTTACAAACCAAAGAAGAACAGCAAATATTTTTGGTGTTTTCGAATTAGAAACAAGAACGAAAGAAAACAAGCAAACAAAGTAAAATCTTTTTGGGTTTTCTCATAGCAAACCAACGATAGCAAATAAAGCAAACTAAGAGCAAGGAACCAAATAAACAAATGGTGAAGAGAAACAACAGAAATATTTTTGGTCTTTTTGTGTTTTAGGAAAGAAACAAAGTGAAAACAAAAGAATGCAAACTAACAGAAACACAGAAAAGCAGGATGACAGAAATCTGCCAAATCCTGACAGCAGTACAGAAATCGAAATTAACAAAAATCTTCCATTGCTCAGACCAAAAAGTGTTCAACTAATGAAAGTTAGATAACAACCTGGGGCACATGCTCAAAAATTGGCAACTCAAAATAACGTTCTGGCTGTGCGCACGAATTTTTTTGGTAACAGCCCAGAATCTGTTTTTGGACAGCACTTCCCCAAATATCATCTCCCTCTCATTAGAAAACCACTCTAGAGACTAAACAAGTATGTACAAGTATCCAACAACCATAATATGCAAAGAATGAGTGATGCCGGTATACCTCCCCCAAGCTTAGGCTTTTGGCCCAAGTGGAGTTCATTCCCAACGAGGGTCGGAGTTCCACGCCGGTGGGTCATACATGGAGTGATAATAAGGCCCCTGTGCAGAAGAATATCGTGGAGGTTCCACATGCCCATGATGTTGATATGAGGAGCTCGCTGCATCGGATGAAGAGTCGGGGTGCTCCTCGGCCTCCTCCACATCTTCCCTTGCACGACGGCTTTCCCTTTCTATGTATGCGTTTAGCTCATTTTCTGTGATCGACCACCCGTTCCTGGCATCAAGGTTAAACAAAGCAGGTGCAGGCAATCGTACTAGTTTTTCAATTTTCTTAGTTATACTCCAATTTTTCTTATACAAAGTTATCTTATAATGCAGGTTGTTCAAATTAGATGCATCTGAAATAAACTCATGTTTAATCATGGAAACAACATCAAGCTTCTCTATAGAAAGCGGAATATCTAAATGGTGAGGTCCTACACCATGCATAGCTAATAAGCGAGAGGCGATAAGACCTCCACAAATTCCTCCTTTCTCACGGTTAGTAGCAAGTCTACAAGCTATTAAAGCACCCAAATTATAAGTCCTATCATGTTGCAAAGCAGCAGCTAAGAAAGCCAAATCTTGGACAGATAATTTACCTCCAGTCCTTCTCGCAAGAACGCACTTTGTAATGAAATAGGCAAAGTAGCGGATGGCTGGCTGTTGAATGCTACTAATCTTACCACTATCATTGGAGAAGCTCCTCCCATTACAAATCCTTGTATAAAGATTTGAGAGCTCCCGCGGTGTTCCCCTGATCTTCTCGCAGGATCCCCACCGCGGCACTCTAATCGCTGCACAAAAATCACTAAAAGGCAAGTCGATAGTTTTGTTATAAATCTTATACCGGACCATGGGGTCAGTTTGAGACCGATGAAATTCGAAATCCTGCACAACCGACACCGTTAGTTTAACATATTGGTGAGGTTCACCAGCAGTAAAACCTTCCAATCCTGCATTGGAAATCAGTGTTTGAACATCTTGCAGGATTCCTGCATTCCGCATAAAATCCGTGCATGGGTAGTAAGAGGGGTATACTCCCTCTTCACGATGAACTCTCATGACTTGCTGTACCTCCAACTCTTGTTGGTTCAATTGGGGCACACCTTCTTCCATTTTCTGAAATTTTTCAACAATCATTATAAAATTTGATTTCAAGGTATATAATTGAGGGGAACTACTATAGGAACTTGCTAGAGTACTACACATGCATCAAAACTAATTTCTTCCACTTAGAACAAGCATGCAAGCTCACTAAACATGTTATCTACAGCAGCAAAATATTCAAGATATACTCAACCAAATGAAATTCTAATTGGACAATCAAAGGAGTCACATACCAAGGAGTAAAAGTGCCAAATTTCAAACAGAAATCTGGGCTGAGCAAGGAGATCGAAAAATCGCGAGTTCTTGAGCAGAAACACGAGTGAGAGAAACTTGGTACGAGTTTTTTCGGGAGAGAGAAGATGCTGGGAGAGAGATGTAGTGGGGCAAGGGGTGGCCCACACCACAAGGTGGCGCGGCCCCCTTGCTGGCCGCGCCGGCCTATGGTGTGGCACCTCCTGGTGCCCCACAGGTCATCCTCTGGTGCTCCCAGGTGCCTCGTCGAAAAATAGGACCAACGGTGTAATTTTTGTAATTTTTAGAGAACTTCGAAAAATGCACATTTCTGGGTATTAAATTAATGATTACTGCGCAGGAAAATGATTTCCAAAATCTTAAATGACTAAATCATATTGCAAAACAAAAGTGCTACAACAAGTAAAATAGGTGAAGGTAGAAAGAAAGAAAGAAATGTTGTTTAGCTCTTTTATGCAATAAAATATACTTGTTAACAAGGTTGATCAAGTCTTGCTACCAAATAAATTTTATATGACATAAGAAGAAATAAACCTCAAATCAATCATGTTACCTTATATTGAATTGATATGGATCCAATCACAAGAGTTTGATATTCCTCTTTAGGCTCATATATAGGACAATCAATAGATCCCACTTTGATAGTTTTCACATTAAAAATTGTATTGACTCCACATACTTTATCAATCCTCTTGGGAAAATAGACAGTGTGTTCCTTATCATCAACATTGAAAGTAACCATGCCTTTATTGCAATCAATAACAGCCCCTGCAGTATTAAGAAAGGGTCTTCCAAGAATAATGGACATATTATCATCTTCAGGCATTTCCAACACAACAAAATCAGTTAATATCAAGCAATGCTGAGTAACTTGAACAGGAACATTTTCACATAAACCAACAGGAATAGCGGTAGATTTATCAGCCATTTGCAAAGATATATCAGTTGGTATTAACTTATCTAAATCAAGTCTCTTATAAAGAGAAAAAGGCATTACACTAACACCTGCTCCCAAATCACATAGAGCAGTTCTAACATAATTATTCTTGATGGAACAAGGAATAGTCGGTATACCTGGGTCTCCAAGCTTCTTTGGAATCTTACCATTGAAGGAGTAATTAGCGAGCATAGTGGAAATTTCCTCATTGGGGATTTTCCTTTTGTTAGTAACAATATCTTTCATATACTTTGAATAAGGAGGCAATTTAATAGCATCAGTCAAAGGGATTTGCAAAAATAAAGGTTTCATCCAATCACAAAATTTATTATAATGTTCCTCCTCCTTTGATTTTAGTTTCTTAGCAGGAAAAGGCATTTGCTTTTGAACCCAAGGTTCTCTTTCATTACCATGTTTCTCAGTAATAAAATCTTCTTTAGTGTACTTTTTATTTTTAGCATGCTTTTCAGGTTCTTTTTCAATTTCTTCTTTATCATGAGTATCATTCTTATCATTATCTTTATCATGTTCATTACCACTTTCAGTTTCAGCATCAGAAATAGAAATACTATTAGGATCATTAACAGGTTCAGAGGATTCTACAACATTCTTATGTTTCTTTTTCTTTTTCTTAGATGGAGCACTAGTTTTAATTAGTTGAGAATCTTGTTCAACTCTTTTGGGATGCCCTTCAGGATATAGAGGATCCTGGGTAGAAACACCACCTCTAGTTGTTACTTCATAAGCATGTTTTTCTTTAGAATTATTTCCCAACAAGTCATTTTGCACTTTAGTAAGTTGATCAATTTGAGTTTGAACCATTTGAAAATGTTTAACAAGTATCTTAACATCATTGGAGGTTCTCTCCACAATACCATGCAATTCACTAATAGCTCGAGAATTTTCCATTAAATGATTCTCTACTCTCATATTAAAGTTTTGTTGCTTAACAATATAATTATCAAATTCATCTAAGCATTGAGCAGGAGGTTTTGAATACGGAATATCTTCCCTAGTAAAGCGTTGAAGCGAGTGTACCTCAATCATGGATGAAGGGGGAATTGTCTCACATATATCTTCTATAGGAGGTAAATTCTTCACATCTTCAGGTTTAATACCCTTCTCTTTAAGAGACTTCTTGGCTTCCCTCATATCTTCATCATTTAATTTAATCATACCCCTCTTCTTCACTATCGGTGTCGGGGTTGGTTCAATTGTAGACCAATCATCATGATTCCGGCCTATTTTAGCCAATAATTCTTCAGCGTCGTCTGGAGTTCTTTTCCTGAAAACACAACCAGCACAACTATCCAGGTATGCCCTAGACTCAATGGTTAGTCCACTATAAAATATATCAAGTAAATCATGCTTTTCCAAATCATGGTCAGGCTGAGCTCTAATAAGAGAGCAAAATCTAGCCCAAGCCTCAGGCAATTTCTCTCCATCTTCCTGGTCAAAATTATAAATTCTCTGCAAAGCAACATGTTGAGCACTAGCAGGAAAGTATTTGCGGAAGAAAACATCAAGCAATTCTTTTGGACTTTTAATAGAACCAGGAGGCAAATTATTATACCAAGTTTTAGCATCATCCTTTAATGAGAAAGGGAAAATTTTAGCGACAAAATAAGTACGCATCTTAATATCATCAGAAAACAAGCCACTAAGAGTAGATAACTCAGTCATGTGTTCAACAGCACTTTCTTTTTCAGTACCACAAAAGGGTGTTTTCTCAACAATAGCTATATGAGATAGATCAAGAGAAAAATCATAATCTTTATCCCTAATGTTTATAGGAGATGTGGCAAATTTAGGATCAGGAGATAGTTTATATCTAACAGCATGTTCTGCAAGCAACTTTTTAATTTTTCTTGCATCAGTAGTAGCATTGCATTTTTCAATAAAATCATCATCAAGCTCTACATAATCTTCATCAAAATCATCACTAGAATATTCAACAGACTCAGGTGAATTAACAGGTGTAGCAGCATTTTCATTAGGAGTTTCAGTATTTTCAATTTGTCTAGACTTAGCAATTGTAGCATCTAGAAAAGATCCTAACGAACCATCATTATCAAGCACAGCAGAAGCATCATCACAATTATGAGAGGAATTTTCAGATTCAGCAGAAGTACCAGCATGTGAAGAATGTGGTGGTGAAACAAGTTTACTTATCACAGATGGTGAATCAAGAGCAGCAGAGGTACTAAGAGTTGTACCTTTTCTTGTAGTGGATGGTAATATGGCGATCTTAGTATCGCGAGGTTTACCCATGATGGAGAATTTGCAGCGAACAATATCAATCCAAGTGAACTTCCAAATAAAGCTATGCTCCCCGGCAACGGCGCCGAAAATAGTCTTGATGACCCACAAGTATAGGGGATCGCAACAGTCTTCGAGGGAAGTATTACCCAATTTATTGATTCGACACAAGGGGAGACAAAGAATACTTGTAAGCCTTAACAGCGGAGTTGTCAATTCAGCTGCACCTGGAAACAGACTTGCTCGCAAGAGTTTATCGAGTAACAGTTTTATGGCATGGAAATAGTGAAATAACAGCAGAGTGGAATAAAGACAGCAGTAGTGATTATAGTAAACAGCAGGATTAAAATACTGTAGGCAGGGGGATTTAACGGGCGTTGCATGGATGAGAGAAACTCATGTAACAATCAAAGCATGGGCATTTGCAGATAATAATAAAACGGTATCCAAGTACTAATCAATCAATAGGCATGTGTTCCATATTTAGTCGTACGTGCTCGCAATGAGAAACTTGCACAACATCTTTTGTCCTACCAGCCGGTGGCAGCCGGGCCTCTAGGGAAACTACTAGATATTAAGGTACTCCTTTTAATAGAGTACCGGAGCAAAGCATTAACACTCCGTGAACACATGTGATCCTCACATCGCTACCATTCCCTCCGGTTGTCCCGATTTCTGTCACTTCGGGGCCATTGGTTCCGGACAGCGACATGTGTATACAACTTGCAGGTAAGATCATAAACAACGAATATCATGATGAAATAATAACATGTTCAGATCTGAGATCATGGCACTCGGGCCCTAGTGATAAGCATTAAGCATAACAAGTTGCAACAATATCATAAAAGTGACATCTACGGATACTAGGCACTATGCCCTAACAATCTTATGACTATTACATGACCAATCTCATCCAATCCCTACCATCCCCTTCAGCCTACAGCGGGGGAATTACTCACACATGGATGGGGGAAACATGGCTGGTCGATGGAGAGGCGTTGGCGGTGATGGCGGTGAAGATCTCCTCCAAATCCCCGTCCCGGCGGAGTGCCAAACGGAGACTCTGGCTCCCGCGACGGAGTTTCGCGATGTGGCGGCCCTCTGGAGGGTTTCGGCGACTTCGACTTCTCCCGTGCGTTTTCAGGTCGAAACCAATAAGTAGTCCGAAGGGGGCGTCGGAGGCCGGCCACACCATAGGGCCGCGCGGGCCCCCGGCCGCGCCGCCATATGGTGTGGGGCCCTCGGGCCTCCACCTCTCTTGCCCTGGCTCCGTCAATATTCTGGTAAAATAGGGCCTTCTGCAAAAGTTCCGAGGATTTTCCCGAAAGTTGGATTTCTGCACAAAAACGAGGCACCAGAGCAATGAAAACAGCGTTAGTCCGTGTTAGTTGTATCCAAAATACACAAATTAGAGGCAAAACAATAGCAAAAGTGTTCGGGAAAGTAGATACGTTTTGGACGTATCAGACGCTGCTGGCTCAGGGGTCCCACTTGTCAGTCTCTATGAACAGTAAAAGTTTCCTTTGTTTGATTTATTTTTTACCCTAATTACTGGCTATTTGCCCTTTTTTATCCCCTGCCGCCTTTGAAACTAAGAGGACGTTGCTGCCCCATGGGTCCCACATCTCAGCCTCTCTGAACGATAAACCTTTCCTTTCCTTTTTTCGATCATGTGCCGCCTTGGAAACGGTGATACCGCTCCTGCAAAACGGGACCCATATGTCATCCTCTATGTACAATAAAAGTTTCTTTCCTTGGATTATTTTTGGCACCTAATATATGGTCACTTGACTTTTTTCTGATCCCCTGCCGCCTTTGAAACGTTGAGGACGCTGCTGGCTCGTGGGTCCCACATGTCAGCCTCTATGAACAATAAACATTTCATTTCTTGGATTTATTTTTGACCGCTGATTTCTGGCAACTTTGCTTTTTCTTTCGATCCCCTGCCGCCTTTGTTAAAGTTGAGGACGCTGCTGCAAAATGCGTCCCACATGTCAGCTTCTCTGTACGATAATTGTTTCCTTTCTTGGATTTTTTTCCACGGCTGGCCGATGGGTCCCCGATGTCAGCCTCTATGTACAAGAAATATGTGATTTCTCGATATATTTTAACCCGAGATATTTAGGATACTTGCTTTTTTTCGATCCTTAATCAACAGCAACAAGTATATGAGTATTACCTTCTAAAGAAGGGAAAGGACCCATCAAGTCAAATCCCCAACAATCAAATGGTTCAATAACAAGAGTATAATTCAGAGGCATTTCATTGCGTCTAGAAATATTACCAACTCTTTGACATTCATCACAAGATAAGATAAACTTCCTTGCATCTTTAAAGAGAGTTGGCCAATAAAAACCTGACTGTAGAACCTTTTGTGCGGTTCTATCTCCGCGTGATGTCCTCCATAAACACTACCATGACACTTACTCAATATCTCTTGTTGTTCATATTCGGGGACACATCTTCGCATAATGCCATCCACTCCTTCTTTATATAAGTATGGATCATCCCAAAAATAATGCCTCAAATCATAAAAGAATTTCCTCCTTTGCTGAGCTGAAAAGGTTGGAGGCAAGTACTTGGAAACAATAAAGTTAGCATAATCAGCATACCAAGGACTATCTCGCGAGCTCACCTTTATTACAGCAAATTGTTCATTTGGAAAACTATCATTAACAGGAACAGGATCATAAGCAATATTTTCCAATCTAGACAAATTATCAACAACAGGATTATCAGCACCTTTCCTATCTACAATATGTAAATCAAATTCTTGCAAAAGAAGCACCCATCTAATAAGCCTTGGCTTATCATCTTTCTTTTCCATAAGGTACCTAATTGCAGCATGATCAGTATGAATTGTGACTTTTGAATCAACAATATAAGGTCTAAACTTGTCACAAGCAAAAACTACAGCTAATAATTCTTTTTCAGTTGTAGCATAATTTCTTTGAGCAGCATCAAGAGTTTTACTAGCATAATGAATAACATTCAATTTTTTATCTACTCGCTGTCCAAGAACAGCACCTACAGCAAAATCACTAGCATCACACATAATTTCAAAAGGTAAATTCCAATCAGGAGGTTCAACTACAGGAGCAGTTGTTAAGGCTTTCTTTAGAGTTTCAAAAGCTTCCTTACAATCATCATCAAAAACAAAAGGTACATCTTTTTGGAGAAGATTAGTAAGAGGCTTTGAAATTTTAGAGAAATCTTTAATAAATCTCCTATAAAAACCAGCATGACCAAGAACACTACGAATACCTTTAACATCCCTAGGATAGGGCATCTTCTCAATTGCTTCAACTTTAGCTCTATCAACTTCAATACCTCTCTCAGAAATTTTATGTCCCAATACAATTCCTTCATTAACCATAAAGTGGCATTTCTCCCAATTAAGAACAAGGTTAGTTTCTTCACATCTCTGCAAAACTTTATCAAGATTTCGCAAACAATTATCAAAAGAATTCCCATAGACAGAAAAATCGTCCATGAATACCTCTACAATCTTTTCACAAAAGCCATGAAAAATAGCAGACATGCATCTTTGAAAAGTAGCATGAGCATTACATAAACCAAAAGGCATACGCCTATAAGCATAAGTTCCATAGGGACAAGTGAAAGTGGTTTTCTCTTGATCTTTAGTTCTAACAACAATTTGTGAAAACCCAGAATAACCATCAAGAAAGCAAAATGAGTATTTTTAGATAACCTTTCTAGCATTTGATCAATAAAAGGTAAAGGGTAATGATCCTTCTTAGTAACTTTATTAACTTTTCGATAATCAATGCACATTCTATACCCTACAACTACTCTTTGAGGGATAAGCTCATCATTATCATTAGGTACAACAGTTATTCCTCCTTTCTTAGGAACACAATGCACAGGACTAACCCATCTACTATCAGCAATAGGATATATAATACCAGCTTCAAGAAGTTTTAATACCTCATTCCTTACCACATCCTTCATCTTAGGAATTAAACGACGCTGATGTTCAACAACATGCTTGCATCATCTTCCATATTGATGGCATGTTGGCAAATAGCGGGAGAAATCCCCTTCAAGTCATCAAGAGTGTAGCCAATAGCTCCTCGGTGTTTCTTCAATATTTCAAATAATCTTTCTTCCTCAAAATCTGAAAGCTTAGCACTAATAATAACAAGATATATTTTCTTATCATCAATATAAGCATACATAAGATTGTCAAGCAACGGTTTCAAATCAAAAACAGGATCTTCCTTTGGTGGTGGTGTTGTACCTAGATCTTCAACCGGTAAGTCATGTTTAAGAATAGGTTGACGAAGGAAAATTTCATCAAGCTCATTCCTTTCTTCCCTAAAGACTTCACTCTCATGATCCTCCAAATGTTGCTGCAAAGGATTAGTAGGAGCAAGAGCAATAGATGCAAGCTGTTCAACTCTAAAATCATTATTAGGCAATTCAGCTTTATAAGAAACTTTGGCAAATTTAGAGAAATTAAACTCATAAGATTCACTAGCAAATTTAGTCACAATTTTATTTTTCTTGCAATCTATAATAGCTCCACAAGTATTTAGAAAAGGTCTACCAAAAATGATAGGACAAGTCTTACTAGCAGCAGAACCAAGTACCAAAAAGTCAGCAGGATATTTAATCTTACCACATAGAACTTCCACATCTCGAACAATACCAATAGGAGAGATATTTTCTCTATTAGCTAGCCGAATAACCACATCAATATCTTCAAGTTCACAAGAACCAATTTCATGCATGATTTCCTTGTAAATCTCATAAGGAATGGCACTAATACTTGCACCAATATCGCATAAACCATAATAACAATGATCACCAATTCTAACAGAGAGCATAGGAACACTAGCTTTCCTAGACTTACTAGGATGTGAAACAATATTAGAAGCATCTTCACAGAAAATGATGTGACCATCTTCTACATTTTCAGTCACAAGATCTTTAACTATTGCAATAGCAGGTTCAACATTTATTTGCTCCTCAGGTTCTATAGGTTTCCTTGCACCTTTATTAACCACACTAGTTATAACAGAATACTCCTTCATTTTAGCAGGGAAAGGAGTTTTTTCAATATAAGCTTCAGGAAGAATATGATCAACAGTTTTAATTTCAACACATTTACCTATAGGTGAATCAGTTTTATCTTTATAAGGTTCATGATACTTATTAAATTTCTTCCTAGGCAATTCAAAATGAGAGGCAAAAGCTTTATAAAAATTTGCAACAACTTGAGAGTCAAGACCATAAGTAGCACTCATATTACGAAATTTATCAGTATCCATAAAAGTTTCAATGCATTCGTAATCATAATTTATACTGACTCTCTGCCTTTGTCGTTCTCCCATCCTTCAGTATTCTCCTGAATCCGATCAAGAAGGTCCCATTTAAAATCTTCTTTGTTGCGCGTGAATGATCCAGAACAAGCAGTATCCAGCAAGGTTTTATCTTGAAAATAAAGTCTTGCATAGAAATTATCAATGATAATATTACCAGGAAGCTCATGAATGGGGCATTTGAGCATTAAAGACTTCAACCTCCCCCATGCTTGGGCAATACTCTCTCCATCATGAGGACAGAAATTATATATGCGGTTTCGGTCTTTGTGAATTTCACTTGGAGGATAAAATTTAGAATAAAATAGAGGCACAATATCCTTCCAATCAAGAGAATTCCCATTCTTCAGCAATTTATACCAACTAGTTGAATGCCCGTGCGTTGCCACGGGTTTTAAGTTTCTTTTCGCATTGCACATACTCCCTCCGGTTCATATTAATTGACTCTAATATGGATGTATCTAGACATATTTTAGTTCTAGATACATCCATATTGGAGTCAATTAATATGAATCGGAGGGAGTATATAAAAAAGAACACGTAAATTTTCTAAAATTTCAACACACCACCATCCAACAGGGAAAAGAGCAATCTCGCTTTTTCATTTTCATTAATTTATGCAAGCGTGCAGATTACAATAGTAGCAAAAATGTCTTTCCTTTATTCTCCTATCAAATAATCATCGCATATATGTTTTCAAGTGTCTGTCACACACCTGACTGAATTAGTACATACTGAATTGAATACTACACGAGAATCAAGATTTTTTTTGCCATATTTTACATGGATAGAAATGGGAATACTCTAGAACCTTTTAAGTACCAAGATCCACTAGATGTCATGATCTTACTGAACCCACCCTACAAAACAGGGAAAATAGATGAAACCTTTCTTTGTTGACTGAAAATTACCATACTTCTACTTAGTATGTTCCTACATTTAATTCAAGAATACTACTGTACTCACCTCAGAGACCTGAATTTTATCCATTACTTCATTGACAAATCTGTTCATAGATAAAACCTTTCACAAACTGTGTGCATGAATAGCAAAAAACTAACGCATAGAAACTTAGCTAGAAAAATCATGAATATGTGATACATAGTTTTTAGAATTCAGATCACAAGCTTTACAATTAAGAACTTTGCTAATTTGCTACTCCAATCTATATGCTTTAAAATTTGTTTGATAAAAATACCAAATTCCAAATGTTAATATCTACATCCAAACGGGGTGTTACTATACAATGCAAAGGTGCAGACAGTTATGTATCATGCATCAGCAAGCAACAAAAAAGGCCACAACTAAAAGGCATCTATTTTGGTTATACAAGTCAAGGAATTTTTCATTTGTTGAGTACATGTAGTCACAGGAATAATCTCCAAGAGATGATTGCATGATTATGAAAATGTTCAAAACAAATCTGAAATAAACATTCACAATATTTTTTTTACATACAGAGCATCACATAGTTTTGAGTATTAGGCCACAAAAAACAACTGAATAATACATCCTCTAGTAGAACAATAAAGACCACATGATAACAAAAAACGAAGCATTAATAAAATCAAAATACAAGGTTGGTTGCCAGTAGTTCTGGCTACAGATTGTTAGTCAGATCCTAAATCAGTAGGGGAAATATTTCTCAAGCTGTCTATAAATTGAATTCTCAAAAAAGGTGGTTGCAATGGATCAGCTGAAGCCAGAGTATCCCAGCCCATGTAGGGCGAGCTGATCGGTAAAATAAGACATGTCACCTCTTTATAAACTTGCATTTGTATCCAAGTTCATTGTTTTTGTTTTCAGGATGTAGTCTGAGATATATTGTGGTCGACATTTGTTTTCTCGACTTCTCTGTGTATAGAAACATTGTGCAGCCGTGAATAAACAATAGGTTTTGCTGTAATTCACACATGCATACTAAAAAGTACTGCCAATACTTTCGTGTCATATTATTGAGGCCAATTCCTGTAACTACGTGGTCAGATTGGTTCAGTTGGATAACACACGCCAAACCAATTGGCAAAATATGGTTATCAAAAGTAATCCTACTGTTCTGTCAAAAAATAATCCATACATTTTTGCCTTCTTGCTACACAACCAAGAAAAAGGATTTGTACTTTTATTATGTTGATATGAATCTGTAAAAAATAGCTAGTGAGCTGCTGACAATTAAATTCAATCTAGGAACCTATGGTGGCAATAAATCTCTCAACAATCCTAATAGATGATGGACTCCAAGATCTCACTGATGTTAGCAGATAAGAAATTTGGAATGCTAGCTCAAATGATGTGACAAAATTATTTGTCCAACACTCGGCAAGCATGGTTCACTAAAGTGAAACAAATATACAAGTCCCTATAGTGGATTGATAGAATATTTGAAGTTTGAACACGCCCACAACGATATCAGTAACATAGATTTAAGCTACTTAATTATGAAACCAAAACTGAAGCATCGCCAACCAGAAGTCCCAGATTAATTAGACAAAGATAAGCATGGCAAGCATATGGTGCACTAAAATGAAACAAATACATAAGTCTCTACAGTGGCTTGTTGGCATACTTGAAGTTTGAACACAATCATAACAATATCAGTAGCATAGATTAGGCAACTTACGAAACCAAAATTGGAGCATTGCAAACCACAAGTCCCATATTAGGAAAGCATAAGCCACTGCTATTTACCTACGTACATCATCTGGCAAGCATGGAAAATGATACAAATATACAAGTCTTTAGAGTGACTTGCTGGCATATTTCAAGTTTGAACACAATCATAACAATATCAGTAACAGAGATTATATTTGCAACTTATGAAACCAAAACTAAGATAAGGCACTACTGTTTACCTATGTACATCATGGCCTCGCTCCTAGGTGAGGAGAACCAGTGCCAGTAATCCCTCCACCTCGATCCAGACCCTCTCAGCAACCTGCATCACAAACAGCGGTCCAGCATAAGCAATAATAATAATAAGACATAGTGCACCATATACAAGAGAGAATGAGCATTGTACTGTGTATATCTGAATCATGACTTGATAAAATAACATATATAAATATGCTTGCCATGTCTAACTCTGCTCAAAGTCCATGCCAGCAACTCCACGTGGTGCCGCCTGATGTTGACCGCATCACAATGCACATCTGTGATGGCAGAGTGTTCTTATACTCAACTTATACTCCGTGTCCCTGAAATTTATCAGAATATCATTGTTGTGGGTATACTTTATGGGTATATCAACGATATGGCCTGGATCCGGCAAGCCCGGATGGTCCACAGACGGTGATGGTGGCATGTGGCCCATCGGGCGGCCCAGTTGCTGTTGATCATGAAGGATGAAGTCCAGCCCAGGAACGAGAAGCCGGATCTCAACCGACCTACGAAGGAGGCCGGATCCGTGGAGGCCCATAAAGTATCCGGATCCAGCACGGCCAAGATGGAAGGCGGATCCTTGACGTACACGGCAAGATATTGTACCGTAGTTAGGCAACTTGTATTCCGGCTAGGACTCTCCATGTAAACCCTAGATTCGTGCGTCTATATAAGCCGGATCCTGGGAGCCCTAGAGGCACACAACCATTGTAACAACGCGCAAGAGCCCAGATAATTCCAGACAAGCAGCACTAGGCCCTGTCATCGCGTGTTCCGGGCTGGGTAACTCGCGTACTACCGTCCCGAGGACACTCCGCCCTATGGCCCCTACTTCTTTTCCCCTCGTGAGGATCCCTCCTCCGAGGTACCGTCTACTAAGCAACGACAGTTGGCGCCCACCGTGGGGCCTGAGGCGTCTGGAGGCCGGAACCGGGAGGGCTCCGCCATGGGAAGCTACGACGACTCGATCGCTGTGGGGCGTGTACTTTACGTCGGAAACTTTCCGATCGTCCCTCCGGACGAGTTCTGGATTCCGGCTAGGTCAAACCCCGTCAAGCTCTCCATCATCCCAATCGGCGGCATCCACATCTTCATCGGCGAAACCGTCGATTCCGACGGAAATGCTCTGGTAAGTAACGCTGACGCGACCGCCGCTGAGCTGGACGCCGTCGCGAAGATCCGATCTGAGTCGCAGGAGCTTCCTAAGGAAGATTCCGCCTTAGATCTGAAAAAATCAAAGCCCACCCAATCCGCCCCTGAGCAGGAGAAAACGGTGGAAGACCAATGCAGATCCGCCTGGGTCTCCCAGGTGTTAGAGAAGCAAAGGTGTCACTTCGTGCACTTCTTGGCCCATACCGCAGGAGACGCCCTCCATGAGGACGAAGCCGATCCCTTGCAGGTTGAGGCACCCGGAAACGACGCCGCTCCGGATCAGCAAGAGGCTGTCGGAGACAGCGACGCCCCGGGACAAGAGGAAGCCTGAGGAATCAATCCTCGGCAACTTGAGCCCAAATTCCGACGATGCCTCCTCAATAGGCACAGAAGAATACAATCGCTTGACGAAGGAGCTCGAGATCGGGGAAGAAGCTGACGGTGCCTCATCCATGAATACAGAAGAATTCAACCGCAAGCTCGAGGAACTCGGAGGCGGTGAGCAACTGACGTAGAATCCGCCCAGCCAATGCAGGTTCTAGCAACCGTAGCACCGCTGGATCAGCAGGAAACTGAAGATGAAGACTCCACCTCCGACCCAGGACCATCCAACGAGGATCTCCCTTAGATCGGGAACGACCACGAAAGGATGTCTTGTCACCAGAAGAGATGGTCGAGCAGGCAGACATGGATGCAATCGCACACTCGGCGATCCTCAATAAACCAATAACCCCGAGGAAGCTGCAGATCCGGAGGCTTTAGAAGCCAAAAGGCAGGAGATGCTGGCAACAGCTCAGAAGTTTGCCAACCGCAGCCGTAATGTTGGAAGAGAGAACAGAAGCTGCGAACTTTGTGGTCCACTTTCAGAAGAAGGATCGCGAAGTCGATGAATCTCTTGCAAAGGTCAGGCAACTCGAGAAGCACTGGGAGGCCAAGGTGAAATTTGTTCAGGAGGAAGAAGCTAGAATTAGGCGAGAAGCCATCCTTCCCCGCAAGATTACCTTTGCAACACCCACAGCAGCAGCCGCTCACAACTCCAAAGGACAACATGAAGAAGGCTGCGGAGCTTCTGAAAAAGAAGGACGAGGAGATTGACATCAACTACGTCCGGAAGCTCGTTGCTTCAGCAATGCAGCAACAAAGCAAGGCAGATACTTCGCGCAGGTTAGAATCCAATCCGGATCATTGCATATCCACCGCGCAGAAGGACGCCCCAGCAAGTCAACATCGTGATGGCGAGTCGCGCACCGGATCCACGGAGCGCAGGAGGAGAGTCAGAGAACATCCGAATCCAATCCCGGTGCCCTCGGATTCAACCCCGAAAAACCGGCAAAGGGAAAGGACCCGATGTATACCGGCAGAGACAAGTATCGTGTCCCATCACCACCACCCCGGATTTCGCGTCCTCCGCTCCTCGACGTCGCAGCCTCGCTGAAACACCAGCCCCATGGGCCGTGGAATCAACATCCGCGACAACATGCCGCCGCCTAGGGACAGGAGCGCACGCCGGAGCCACTCAAGCCGGAACCAAGACCGCGAGCCCGAGCCTCGTCGGAACCAAGACCGCGAGCCGCCTCGCAGAAGCCAAGGACCTGAAGGAGCCTGGAACGAAGAGCGCGCGCCTGAGGCCGCAGAGCCGGAACGACGGAGACGACCACCACCAAGAGGAAGGAAGTCACCGAAGCCGGAGCCAGCCACGGAGCAGCGCCGGGAGTCCGAAGGCGGAAGAACATCCTACAGGCCCCCTCGCAGATCTCCCTCGCCACCACCCAGTGGAGGCGGAGGTGGAGGCGGAGGCGGAGGCCGGAGATCCCGTTCCCGCTCAAAGTCACCCGGCGGCGGTCCCCGTGACGCTCGGGAACGCCTCAACGAGTACAGATCCGACTACATCGGTCCAAAGTGTTTTGGCCGGATGATCCGAGAGGAACCAAAGCCAAGAAGCTTGAACCTTAAGCTACCCGGAAACTTGAAGCATTATGATGGCAGCGAGAGGCCGGATACCTGGATTGAAGATTACTACAATGCAGTAACCTTTGCCGGAGGAACCCCGAATATAGCCTGCCGCATGCTCCAGTTGTACCTTATTGGTCCAGCTCGTGTTTGGCTCAGCGACCTCGAGGAAAACACCATCTTTTGCTGGTTTGACCTGAAGAAGGCTTTCGAGAACCACTTCAGGGGCACCTACAAGAGACCGGCCACCACCAGCGACCTTCAAGCCTGCATCCAGAAGAAGGGTGAAACATCCAGAAGTTTCCTCACCCGATGGTTGGCGACCAGAAACGAGTGCGAGAACGTAGATAACCGCACAGCAATGCACGCCTTCATTGGTGGCTTGCAGCGTGGAGGGCTGCTGCGCCACAAGCTTACCTGCCTGGTGAATGCGAATAAGCTCACCCTTGATGAGATGATAAACATCGCCCGATCACAGCCGCCGACGACGACGCCGGCGGAGAGCTAGCAGCTACAGCCATACCCCTGCACCAACAAAAGAAAAACCGTGACAATGGCGTCAACAACAGCAACAAGTGGAAGAACCCCCCTGAAGACCAGAAAGGCGGAGGATCCAACATGGTAGCCATGACGTTCCAACGCGGAGGTTCAGGAGGAGGTAGAGGCCGCGGACGTGGAGGCGGAGCAGCAGGGGCAGCGGCGACGAGGTCACCGCAGCCGGATCCCGCGCCCCCAAACGTACGAAGAATACAGGGATATGCCATGCCTGGCTCATCTAGATCCGGCTACGGGCAAATCCACTCACACTAATCGCAACTGCAAGTGGGTCAACGATCTCAAAACGACCCGGAGGCAGGATACAAGCGAGCCCGGAAGCACCGCCCACGCGGCAAAGGAGGCAAGGGCAAGAACAAGGACAAAGAAGAGGACAGTTCCGAGGCAATGGACGAGGATGACGCTTCGCCGGAACCCAAAGAGGGTACCGCAGCCAACAAGTCCAACCCTTTTGGGAAAAAGAGTGTCGGAGCCTTCCACACTTTCCTTGGAACCCCAACAGTCCGTGCCAAAAAATCGGCTCCGGCTCTTGAACGCCACAGTTCCGGCTGTGCCGCAGTATGTCAAGTGGTCGGAAAAAGCCTGCACCTTTGACAGGTCGGATCATCCGGCTGTCATCCCTAAAATGCTACGCTCTGGTTGTGAGTCCCCGTATTGACGGGTATGACTTCTCCAAGTGCCTTATGGATGGCGGAGCTAGCTTGAACATCATGTACCTTGAGACTCTGGAAAGGATGAACCTTGATACGTCTCCAACGTATCGATAATTTCTTATGTTCCATGCTACTTTATTGATGATACCTACATGTTTTATGCACATTATATGTCATATTTATGCATTTTCTGGAACTAACCTATTAACAAGATGCCGAAGAGCCAGTTGCTGTTTCTGTTTTTGGTTTCAGAAATCCTAGTAAAGAAATATTCTCGGAATTGGACGAAACTTTCGCCCAGGGTCCTATTTTTGCACGAAGCTTCCGAAGACCGAAGACCTAACAAGTGGGGCCACGAGGAGGCCGGGGGTGGCCGGCGCGCCCAGGCCCTGGCCGCGCCGACCTATCCCGGGCCCCTCGTGTGGCCCCCGCGTTGACCCTCCGCCTACTTAAAGCTTCCGTCGCGAAACCCCCGCATCGAGAGCCACGATACGGAAAACCTTACAGAGACGCCGCCGCGAATCCCATCTCGGGGGATTCTGGAGATCGCCTCCGGCACCCTGCCGGAGAGGGGATTCATCTCCCGGAGGACTCTACACCGCCATGGTCGCCTCCGGAGTGATGAGTGAGTAGTTCACCCCTGGACCATGGGTCCATAGCAGTAGCTAGATGGTCGTCTTCTCCTTGTTGTGCTTCATTGTTAGATCTTGTGAGCTGCCTAACATGATCAAGATCATCTATCTGTAATACTATATGTTGTGTTTGTCGGGATCCGATGGATAGAGAGTACTATGATTATGGTGATTATCAATCTATTGTTCATGTGTTGTTTATGATCTTGCATGCTCTCCGTTAGTAGAGGCTCTGGCCAAGTTTTTACTCTTAACTCCAAGAGGGAGTATTTATGCTCGATAGTGGGTTCATGCCTCCATTGAATCTGGGACACAGTGAAAGTTCTAAGGTTGTGGATGTGCTGTTGCCACTAGGGATAAAACATTGATGCTATGTCTAAGGATGTAGTTGTTGATTACATTACGCACCATACTTAATGCAATTGTCTGTTGCTTTGCAACTTAATACTGGAGGGGGTTCGGACGATAACCTGAAGGTGGACTTTTTAGGCATAGATGCGGTTGGATGGCGGTCTATGTTCTTTGTCGTAATGCCCGGATTAAATCTCACTATATTTACCATATCATGTATATGCATTGTTATGCCTTTCTCTATTTGTCAATTGCCCGATGTAATTTGTTCACCCAACATGCTTTTATCTTATGGGAGAGACACCTCTAGTGAACTGTGGACCCCGGTCCTATTCTTTACATAGCATACAATCTACTTGTTTTACTGTTTTCTTTGCAAACATCTTCCACTCGATACGTTTAATCCTTTGTTACAGCAAGCCGGTGAGATTGACAACCTCACTGTTTCGTTGGGACAAAGTATTTGGGTTGTGTTGTGCAGGTTCCTAGTTGGCGCCGGAATCCCTGGTGTTGCGCCGCATCACATTTCGCGACCATCAACCTTCAACGTGCTTCTTGGCTCCTCCTGGTTCGATTAAACCTTGGTTTCTTTCTGAGGGAAAACTTGCTACCGTGCGCATCATACCTTCCTCTTGGGGTTCCCAACGAACGTGTGAGTTACACGCCATCAAGCTCTTTTTCTGGCGCCGTTGCCGGGAGATCAAGACACGCTGCAAGGGGAGTCTCCACTTCTCAATCTCTTTACTTTGTTATTGTCTTGCTTTATTTTATTTACTACTTTGTTTGCTGCACTAAATCAAAATACAAAAAAATTAGTTGCTAGTTTTACTTTATTTACTGTCTTGCTCTCCATATCGAAAACACAAAAAAATTAGTTACTTGCATTTACTTTATCTAGTTTGTTTTATTTACCGTTGCTAAAATGGCCAACCCTGAAAATACTAAATTGTGTGACTTCACAAATGCAAATAATAATGATTTCCTATGCACACCTATTGCTCCACCTGCTACTACAGCAGAATTCTTTGAAATTAAACCCGCTTTACTGAATTTGGTTATGAGAGAACAATTTTCTGGTGCTAGTTCTGATGATGCTGCCCATCTCAATAATTTTGTTGAACTTTGTGAAATGCAAAAGTATAAAGATGTAGATGGTGATATTATTAAATTGAAAGTGTTTCCTTTCTCATTAAGAGGAAGAGCTAAAGATTGGTTGCTATCTTTGCCTAAGAATAGTATTGATTCATGGACTAAATGCAAGGATGCTTTTATTGGTAGATATTATCCTCCCGCTAAAATTATATCTTTGAGAAGTAGCATAATGAATTTTAAACAATTAGATACTGAACATGTTGCTCAAGCTTGGGAGAGAATGAAAACTTTGGTAAAGAATTGCCCAACCCATGGACTGACTACTTGGATGATTATCCAAACCTTCTATGCAGGACTAAATTTTTCTTCGCGGAATTTATTGGATTCAGCTGCTGGAGGTACCTTTATGTCCATCACATTGGGGGCGGCTACAAAACTTCTTGATGATATGATGATAAATTACTCTGAATGGCACACGGAAAGAGCTCCACAAGGTAAGAAGGTAAATTCTGTTGAGAAACCTCTTCCTTGAGTGATAAAATTGATGTGATTATGTCTATGCTTGTGAATGGTAGATCTAATGTTGATCCAAATAATGTTCCTTTAGCTTCATTAGTTGCTCAAGAAGAAAATGTTGATGTGAATTTCATTAAAAATAATAATTTCAACAACAATGCTTATAGGAACAACTCTGGTAATAACTATAGGCCATATCCTTCTGCTAATGGTAATGGTTATGGTAATTCTTATGGGAATTCTTACAATAATAATAGGAATGTACCCTCTGGTCTTGAAGCCATGCTTAAAGAATTTATTAGTACACAAACTGCTTTTAACAAATCTGTTGAGGAAAAGCTTGATAAAATTGATACTATTGCTTCTAGAGTTGATAGACTTGCCTCCGATGTTAATCTTTTAAAGTTGAAAGTTATGCCTAATAATGATATTGATAATAAGATTACTACTACAGCAAATGCCATCCAAGTTAGAATTAATGAGAATATAAGATTAATGGCTGAATTGCGTGCTAGGTGGGATAGAGAAGAAAATGAAAAACTAGCTAAAGAGAATAATGTAGCTAAAGTTTGGACTATTACCACCACTAGTAATGCTAATTCTTCACATGTTGCTGCACCTCCTACTATCAATGGTAAAATAATTGGTGTTGGCAATGTTTCTACTCCTAGTGCAAAGCAAACAAAACTGCCTGAAATTGCTAAAACTGCTGAAACTGCTTGTGATAAAACTGCTGAAATTTTTTCCAACCTTGGGAACAATGATCCCATTGCTGTAGCTCATAATGATTTAGATTTTGATGATTGCCACATCTCTGAAGTTATAAAGTTCTTGCAAAAACTTGCTAAAAGTCCTAATGCTAGTGCTATAAATTTAGCCTTTACAAAACATATTACAAATGCTCTCATAAAAGCTAGAGAGGATAAACTAAAACTTGAAACTTCTATTCCTAGAAAGTTAGAAGATGGTTGGGAGCCCATCATTAAAATGAAATTCAATGACTTTGAATGTAATGCTTTATGTGATCTTGGTGCAAGTATTTCTGTTATGCCTAAAAAGATTTATGATATGCTTGACTTGCCACCATTGAAGAATTGTTATTTGGATGTTAATCTTGCCGATAATGTTAAAAAGAAACCTTTGGGGAGGATTGATAATGTGCATATTACGGTTAACAATAACCTTGTCCCCGTTGATTTTGTTGTCTTGGATATTGAATGCAATGCATCTTGTCCTATTGTGTTGGGAAGACCTTTTCTTCGAACTGTTGGTGCTGTTATTGATATGAGGGAAGGTAATATTAAATATCAATTTCCTCTCAAGAAAGGTATGGAACACTTCCCTAGAAAGAGAATGAAGTTGCCTTTTGATTCTATTATTAGAACAAGCTATGATGTTGATGCTTCTACTCGATGTTACTTGATTTGCACTTTCTGCGCCTAGCTGAAAGGCGTTAAAGAAAAGCGCTTATGGGAGACAACCCATGTTTTTACCTACAGCAATTTTTTGTTTTGTTGAGTCTTGGAAGTTGTTTACTACTGTAGCAACCTCTCCTTATCATGTTTTTGTGCCAAGTAAAGTTTCTATGTCAAAGTTGATGTTATATTTGGGATCGCTGCGCAGAAACAGCATTGCTGTCTGTCACGAATCTGGGCATAATTCTCTGTAGAAAATTCGAAAAAATCTGCCAATTTACGAGCGTGATCCTCAGATATGTACGCAACTTTCATTAGTTTTGAGTTTTTCCATTTGAGCAAGTCTGGTGCCATTTATAAATTCGTCTTTACGGACTGTTCTGTTTTTGACAGATTCTGCCTTTTATTTCGCATTGCCTCTTTTGCTATGTTGGATTTATTTCTTTGATCCATTAATGTCCAGTAGCATTATGCAATGTCCAGAAGTGAAAATAATGATTGTGTCACCTCTGAATGAGTGAATTATTAATGATGCACTAACCCTCTAATGAGTTTGCTTGAAGTTTGGTGTGAAGGAAGTTTTCAAGGGTCAAGAGAGGAGTATGATATACTATGATCAAGAGGAGTGAAAGCTCTAAGCTTGGGGATGCCCCGTGGTTCACCCCTGCATATTTTAAGAAGACTCAAGCGTCTAAGCTTGGGGATGCCCAAGGCATCCCCTTCTTCATCGACAACATCATCAGGTTCCTCCCCTGAAACTATATTTTTATTCAATCACATCTTGTGTTCTTTACTTGGAGCGTCGGTTTGTTTTCGTTTTTGTTTTTGTTTGAATAAGATGGATCCTAGCATTCACTTTGTGGGAGAGAGACACGCTCCGTTGTTGCATATGGACACATGTGTCCTTAGGCTTTACTCATAATGTTCAAGGCGAAGTTTCTTCTTCGTTAATTTGTTATATGGTTGGAATTGGAAAATGCTACATGTAGTAATTCTAAAATGTCTTGGATAATGTGATACTTTGCAATTGTTGTGCTCATGTTTAAGCTCTTGTATCATATGCTTTGCACCCATTAATGAAGAAATACATAGAGCTTGCTAAAATTTGATTTGCATATTTGGTTTCTCTAAGGTCTAGATAATATCTAGTATTGAGTTTTGAACAACAAGGAAGACAGTGTAGAGTCTTATAATGTTTACAATATGTCTTTTATGTGAGTTTTGCTGCACTTGTTCATCCTTGAGTTTGCTTCAAATAACCTTGCTAGCCTAAACCTTGTATCGAGAGGGAATACTTCTCATGCATCCAAAATCCTTGAGCCAACTACTATGCCATTTGTGTCCACCATACCTACCTACTACATGGTATTTCTCCGCCATTCCAAAGTAAATTGCTTGAGTGCTACCTTTAAAATTCCATCATTCACCTTTGCAATATATAGCTCATGGGACAAAATAGCCTTAAAAACTATCGTAGTATTGAATATGTACTTATGCACTTTATATTTTATTAAGTTGCCTGTTGTGCGATAACCATGCTTCTGGGGAACGCCATCAACCATTGTTGAATATCATGTGAGTTGCTATGCATGTCCGTCTTGTCTGAAGGTCTATCATTTTAGTGGTTGGAGCATGCAAAATTGTTAGAGAAGAACATTGGGCCGCTAACTAAAGCCATGAACCATGGTGGAAGTTTCAGTTTTGGACATATATCCTCAATCTCATATGAGAATAATAACTTTGCTACATGCTTATGCATTTAAGAGGAGTCCATTATCTGTTGTCCATGTTGTCCCGGTATGGATGTCTAAGTTGAGAATAATCAAAAGCGAGAAATCCGAAATGCGAGCATTCTCCTTGGACCTTTGTACAGGCGGCATGGAGGTACCCCTTTGTGATACTTGGTTGAAACATGGCATGCGAAGGCCCGGTAGTCCAAGTTAAGTAGGACGAGGTGCGGGCACTATTAGTATACTATGCGTGAGGCTTGCAACTTGTAAAATATAATTTTCATAACTCATATGCTTTATTACTACCGTTGACAAAATTGTTTCATGTTTTCAAAATAAAAGCTCTAGCACAAATACAGCAATCGATGCTTTCCTCTTTGAAGGACCTTTCTTTTACTTTTATTGTTGAGTCAGTTTACCTATCTCCTTCCACCTTAAGAAGCAAACACTTGTGTGAACTGTGCATTGATTCCTACATACTTGCATATTGCACTTATTATATTACTTTATGTTGACAATATCCATGAGATATACATGTTACAAGTTGAAAGCAACCGCTGAAACTTAATCTTCTTATGTGTTGCTTCAACACCTTTACTTTGATTTATTGCTTTATGAGTTAACTCTTATGCAAGACTTATTGATGCTTGTCTTGAAGTACTATTCATGAAAAGTCTTTGCTATATGATTCAGTTGTTTACTCATGTCATTACCTTTGCTTTGATCGCTGCATTCATTACATATGTTTACAAATAGTATGATCAAGATTATGATGGCATGTCACTTCAGAAATTATCTTTGTTATCGTTTTACTGCTCGGGACGAGCAGAACTAAGCTTGGGGATGCGATACGTCTCCAACGTATCGATAATTTCTTATGTTCCATGCTACTTTATTGATGATACCTACATGTTTTATGCACATTATATGTCATATTTATGCATTTTCTCGGAACTAACCTATTAACAAGATGCCGAAGAGCCAGTTGCTGTTTTCTGCTGTTTTTGGTTTCAGAAATCCTAGTAAAGAAATATTCTCGGAATTGGACGAAACTTTCGCCCAGGGTCCTATTTTTGCACGAAGCCCGAAGACCGAAGACCTGAAGTGGGGCCACGAGGGGGGTGGCCGGCGCGGCCCAGGCCCTGGCCGCGCCGACCTATCCCCTGGGCCCTCGTGTGGCCCCCGCGTTGACCCTCCGCCTACTTAAAGCCTCCCGCGAAAACCCCAGCATCGAGAGCCACGATACGGAAAACCCCACAGAGACGCCGCCGCCGCGAATCCCATCTCGGGGATTCTGGAGATCGCTCCGGCACCCTGCCGAGAGGGGATTCATCTCCCCGGAGGACTCTACACCGCCATGGTCGCCTCCGGAGTGATGAGTGAGTAGTTCACCCCTGGACCATGGGTCCATAGCAGTAGCTAGATGGTCGTCTTCTCCTTGTTGTGCTTCATTGTTAGATCTTGTGAGCTGCCTAACATGATCAAGATCATCTATCTGTAATACTATATGTTGTGTTTGTCGGGATCCGATGGATAGAGAGTACTATGATTATGGTGATTATCAATCTATTGTTCATGTGTTGTTTATGATCTTGCATGCTCTCCGTTATTAGTAGAGGCTCTGGCCAAGTTTTTACTCTTAACTCCAAGAGGGAGTATTTATGCTCGATAGTGGGTTCATGCCTCCATTGAATCTGGGACAGTGACAGAAAGTTCTAAGGTTGTGGATGTGTGTTGCCACTAGGGATAAAACATTGATGCTATGTCTAAGGATGTAGTTGTTGATTACATTACGCACCATACTTAATGCAATTGTCTGTTGCTTTGCAACTTAATACCGGAGGGGTTCGGACGATAACCTGAAGGTGGACTTTTTAGGCATAGATGCAGTTGGATGGCGGTCTATGTTCTTTGTCGTAATGCCCGGATTAAATCTCACTATATTTACCATATCATGTATATGCATTGTTATGCCTTTCTCTATTTGTCAATTGCCCGACTGTAATTTGTTCACCCAACATGCTTTTATCTTATGGGAGAGACACCTCTAGTGAACTGTGGACCCCGGTCCTATTCTTTACATAGCATACAATCTACTTGTTTTACTGTTTTCTTTGCAAACATCTTCCACTCGATACGTTTAATCCTTTGTTACAACAAGCCGGTGAGATTGACAACCTCACTGTTTCGTTGGGACAAAGTATTTGGGTTGTGTTGTGCAGGTTCCTAGTTGGCGCCGGAATCCCTGGTGTTGCGCCGCATCACATTTCGCGACCATCAACCTTCAACGTGCTTCTTGGCTCCTCCTGGTTCGATTAAACCTTGGTTTCTTTCTGAGGGAAAACTTGCTACTGTGCGCATCATACCTTCCTCTTGGGGTTCCCAACGAACGTGTGAGTTACACGCCATCAAACCTCACCAAGGAACAGCTCAAGCACAGCACCACTGAATTTCATGGTGTGGTTCCGGGTAAGAAGGCAAACTCCCTGGGCAGCATCAAACTTCCCGTGGCCTTCGGCGATGTTAACAATTACCGCGAAGAGATGATCACGTTTGAAGTAGTGCCCTTCAAGAGCTCCTACCATGTAATCTTCGGCAGGCCCACCTACCACAAGTTCCACGCCAGGGCATGCTACATCTACAACAAGCTCAAGATTTCGGGTCCCAACGGTATGATCACCGTGTCCGGAGACTACAAGAAAGCTAGGGACTGCGAGGAGGGCGAGGCCGCCTGTAATCCGTCATATCTGAAGAGGAGCTGCAAGGCTACAGAGCCGCGGTGGATCAGACTGAGATGCAGACCACCAAGAAGCAGATCTCCGAACAGAAGACCTCGTTCAAGGCCGCGATAGAAACCAAGAAGCATGACCTCGTTGAAGGCGACAGCTCCAAGCAGGTTTCAGTCGGAGCCAATATGGACCCCAAATAGAAAGCGCGCTCGTCGAGTTCCTCCGAGCTAACATGGATATCTTCGCATGGCAACCTTCTGACATGTCCGGAGTACCAAGGGAACTCGCCGAGCACTACCTCAACATAAATCCGGGTGCAAAACCGGTGAAGCAAGCTATGCGACGCTTTGGAGATAAGAAGCGCCGCGCCATAGGAATGGAATTAGCAAAGTTACTAGAGGCAGGTTTTGTAGTAGAAGTTATCCATACTGAGTGGGTCGCAAACCCCGTCCTTGTACCCAAAAAGAATTCTGAAATACTAAGAATGTGCATCGATTACTCCGGCTTGAATAAGCATTGTCCGAAGGATCCGTTCCCCTTGCCGCGCATTGACCAAGTCATTGATTCGACGGCAGGCGGAACTTCTGTGTTTTCTTAACGCATATTCCGGGTATCATCAGATCCGGATGAAGGAGTCCGACCAAAAGGCGACCTCTTTCATCACACCTTTGGCACATACTGCTACGTTACCATGCCTTTTGGCTTGAAAAACGCAGGTGCCACATACCAACGTACGATGCAGCGGTGCCTGAAGGACCAAATTGGCCGGAACGTGCACGCCTACGTCGACGACATCGCGGTCATGACCCGAAAGGGATCCGATTTGATCAGCGACCTCAAGGAAACCTTCGATAATCTCCGACGGTACAAGATGATGTTAAATCCGCTGAAGTGTGTTTTTGGCGTACCAGCCGGAAAACTCCTTGGCTTAATCGTTTCCCACAGGGGCATTGAAGTTAACCCGGAAAAAATCAAGGCTATCCTAAACATCAAGCGGCCAACTTGTCTCAAAGATGTGCAACGATTAACTGGTTGCGTTGCGGCAATCAGTAGATTTGTTAGCCGTCTTGGCGAGAAGGCCCTACCTCTATACAAGCTGCTGAAGAAAATGGACAAATTTGTCTGGGACGAAGCAGCAGACGAAGCACTTCAGGGATTGAAGAACATACTCTCCTCTCCACCCATATTGGCAGCTCCAGTGGAGTCAGAGCCTATGCTCCTCTACATGGCAGCCACCAACAAAGTCATCAGTCTCGTAATCGTGGTGGTGCGACAGGAAGAAGGACACGAGCATGGAGTCCAAAGGCCAGTCTATTACATTAGCGAAGTCTTGACGGAATCCAAGCAGAGATACCCTCACTTTCGAAGCTAGCCTACGAGTATTCCTAGGTAGCCGGAAGCTGAGACACTACTTCCGGAGCACCCAATGACAGTGGTGAGCAAGGCTCCCCTGGCAACTATCATCAACAACTCCGACGCAACAGGGCGTGTAGCATAATGGGGCATTGAATTATCTGCCTTTGACATCAACTACGAAGCCAGAACTGCAATCAAGTCTCAAGTCCTAGCATATTTCATCACGGATTGGACTGAAGCACCGGAGGGCACACCTGTGCCGGAACCTGAAGCTTGGGTCATGCACTTTGACGGATCCAAGCAACATCAAGGCTCGGGGGCTGGAGTTACCCTGAAGTCACCTACCGAGAAGAACTGCAGACGCTTTGCGATCCACTTGAAGCTACCAACAACATGGCGGAATACGAGGCTCTACTACACGGCCCTGCGCATCGCTAAGGAAATTGGGATCAAGCACATCATATGTTGTGGAGATTCTGACCTGGTGGCACAACAAGTAGCCGGAACCTGGAACGCCAGAAACTCCGTCATGGCGGCTTACAGAGACGAAGTTGACGAGATCGACAAGTGCTTCCTCGGATACGAAGTCAAGTACATCAGGAGAGACGATAACGCAGCGGCAGATATGCTGTCCAAGCTCGGATCCCGCAGGAAGCCAATTCCGCTGGCATTTTCCTTGAGCATCTACGGATACCCTCAGAAGGGCGCAAACGCGGAAAATCCTGATCTGGCAGTTTCTCCGGCTAAGGAAGTGATGGCAATCATTCCGGCCTGGACTCACCTTCTGGATTACCTCATCGATCGAAAGTTGCCGGAGGACGAGGTCCACGCGCGACAGATCATCAGGCGAGCTAGATCCTACACAATTGTTGATGGACAGCTCTACAAACGAAGTGCAAACGGGGTATTTCTCAAATGCGTCTCTAGCCAAGATGGCATTGAAATCCTCCGAGAAATCCATGCAGGGGATTGCGGGCATCATGCCGCCCCCAGGTCCATCGTTGCAAAAGCTTTTCGGTTAGGATTTTACTGGCTGACTGTCGTCGTGGTGAACAGACAGATGCCATGGGATGGCTTAAGTTGGGCCGAGTTGGACGCTAGAGGATTCGGGGGAGGGTTTTGGATCGGGTAGGATGAACTTCCGGGTGCTTTCCTCAAGAACTTGGCCAAGGCCAGAGAAGAAGAGAGACACAAGGATGAACTCCGTTCAGATCTTCTCTATTGCATGAACATGGTTACAAGTGGTTTTCGTACATAGGGATCAGTAATCTCGTTCGTGCCCGTGAAGGAGCTTACCCCCTCTTCTTATATAGGGGAGAGGGTGGCTTACAGGGGAAGGAACCCTAATGGCATCTTTGAACAGACAAACTACTTTATAAAGCTACTTTACAAAGCTACTTTAATCATAAGTGACGCCGGTATCTTCTTTAATCAGGGAGGCTGATGTCCTCCGGTTGCTTTGGGCGTCACCTTCGTCTTTCACGTCACGGCTTCGTTTAAAGCTACTTTGCTTAGCTCATCTTTGTCTTCTAGCTCCTGAAGGAATCTTTGACCAGCTTGCTCATACCGGTAATCCGGTATCTTCTTAGCTCCTTCCGGCATGCCTCTCTTTGGGCATACCGGTATTGGTTTCCTTAGCCAAAAGCCTAAGTCCACAGTCCGGAATGAATATCAAACCGGTATCCTGATGGCTCAAACCATCCGGTTTGGCATGCCTTTGGCATACCGGGGGTCATCCCCCCAACATTAGTCCCCGAAGCTGGTATAGTCCGGTGGATTTTATCCGACGGACCATGCCAGTTTCCTATCTCACAAGGTACCGGTTTGATCTTTCCGGTATTTTGTTCGAAGATGTCGGCCTCCTTGCCTTAGCCTCTTTCTGCTTTCCTCCGGATTTTTCCTTTTTCTCCGGTATCTTTGACATTAAATCCCTCCTCGGCGAAGTCGAGAATTTCTTGGGTACAGCGCTTGACAGAGACATGCGTACTGTTTCTGGCTTGTCAGT
Source organism: Lolium multiflorum (assembly GCA_030979885.1). Classification (NCBI taxonomy): domain Eukaryota; kingdom Viridiplantae; phylum Streptophyta; class Magnoliopsida; order Poales; family Poaceae; genus Lolium; species Lolium multiflorum. The sequence goes on along the minus strand of CM061751.1, from coordinate 235,592,101 downwards.
GTCAGTAGTCACTTCCGTTCGGCTTCTGCGCCAGCATTAAATGCGCCACATCGGATCCTTCTGGCCATTCTGGATCCGTGCGGCGACCGTGTGGCCTCTTAATTTTGCGCGTGTATCTTCGTGCCACGTGGCGGCCCACGAGGCGAACCGTCGCGGCCCGGCGGTTTTCAGCCCACTAACTCCTTTTCCTATATAAAGGGGAGCGGTTCCTTCTTCTTCCTCTTCTTCGCATTCGCCCCCACTCCAGAGCACTTCGAGCCCTTCGCCGTTCGTTTCCTCGTCGCCGCCGGTCGCCGCCAGAGCCTCGCTCCCGACGAACCTGCGCCGTTCTTCCCGCCGCGGTGAAGCTTTCCACCGCGCCGGGTTTCTGCGGTGCTTCTTCCCCGCTGCTGTCTCAAGCTTTCTCCGCCGGACCTCGCCGCTCTCCGTCGCCAGCCCTCGTCGGCGGCCAGGAGCTCGTCTTTTCTTCCTCGGACCTCTTCCTCGCGCCCTCCGTTGCCTCAGGTGAGCCTCAATACTTGTTTGCTTTCTTTCTCTTGCTTTCCAGATCTTGGGTTGATAGGATATTTACTCTCCCTTTTCTTTCGCTTTTTCTCTTACTCGTAGATCTTCGTTCAAGAGTAGATCTTGGGAAATCTGTTTTCGAGTAGACTCCGGCTTCTCTTTGATTCTTATGTCTAGCGAGCAATATCTTTCCGATTCTTCCTCAAATAGCCGCGAGAGTCAAGCTTCCGGCGAGCCCCGGATGGAAACTGATGCCGGAGCAAGTCAAGACGCCGGCAGCTCTAGCCAGGCTTCCGGAGTCGATCTTTCCGGCGTCACACGCGGGGCCTGGAAAGGCTCTGAGGTAACCCAGCATGAGATTGACTGGCTTTACCGGTCTAGAAGGATACCGAAGGAGTATCCTGCCGGCGTCCTGGCGACGAGATCGAGCCGGATCTTAAAGACGGTGAGTTCGTCGTTTTCCTTGCGCACTTCGAGCGCGGCTTCGGCCTTCCTGCCTCCGATTTCTTTCGCCGATTTCTTGACTTCTACAAACTCCAACCTCACCATCTTCCTGGCAATGCCATTTTCTACCTCTCTTGTTACGCAACCTTCATGGAGGCCTACATGGGTCTCCGCCCCACTCGCGAAACTTTCGCTCGTTTCTTTTCCCTTCGGATCAACTCCGTTCAGGGCAAGGAAATTCCCAAGCCTAAACCTCCCGTTCAATGTGGGTCTTGTATCATCGGCTCCCGCCAGGGGAGCCCCTTCTTTAAGTTTGCCGGTCTTGACTCATGCCGGGCATGGGAAAGGACCTTCTTTTATGTGAAGAACACCGGCCGCGCTGATCTCATTAACCTGCCGGCTTTCAATCCGGCAGTGCCCACGAGGGCCAACTGGAGCTATAACCCAAAGGACACTCACGTAGAGACCAACCGGATTATACGCTTCATGAAGCAACTCATGAAGGACACTGCCTTCTGTCCGGATGACATTGTCCGGACTTTTATCTCGCGCCGGGTTCTTCCCCTCCAGCGCCGGGCTCACAAGATGAGCGAGATGTACGGCCCCGGCGATCCTACCAAGATCACCGGCCTCCCTCTTAGCAAAGAGGACGTAGTCCTCAAGGCCAGGCACATTTGTCAGACCGCCATGCCGCCGGATTGGGAATGGGGCCTTTTGCCTCTCAGCTCCCTCAACCCTCCAACTGCAGAAGTAAGAGATTAGGCGATCCGGGTTGTTTTCCGGTACCTTTTCAATACATTATTAACTGTCTTTTTCTTTCTCTGTAGGACAAGCTGCGCTTCCCTCGCATCGAGGCGGATAAGCGAGGCCCTTGCCGGAACCGGGCTTTAGATAAAGAGGACCCGGATCCTTATATCCACTGGGCTGACCTCAAGATGGGCCGGATTCCGATTTCTCGCCCCGGTAACTTTTCCAAGAAAGACTCCGGCTCGGATGATGATGTTGTGGTACTTGAGGTATTTGGCCTTTTCGTTTCCTTACCGGTTATTTGTAGAAGCTCCCTCAGCCAGCACCGACCCGCAGGTCCACGAGCATGCGGTTCCGCTGCAGGCCGAGGTCGGCCAAGAGTTCCTGGAGAAACTCACCTCCCAGGACAAGAAGAGGAAGGATCCGGAACCTAACGCCGGCCCGAGCGCGGCTCCCCCCGCCAAGCGCCCCAAGAAGCCCTCCAAGAGGCATTACGTGAGGCGGGAGATGCCTACGTCTGACGGGTAAGACTTCTCTCTTCCTTTTGCTGTTTTGTCGTTCCAACTTTTCCTTCCGGAAGATTTTTTCCAATCCTCTTTTTTCTATCTTTTTCAGCCCAGCGCTCAAGGTTTCAAAGAGCGCTTCCGGAATTCCTCCGGAAAGCTCTGAAGATCCCGCGAGGTCTTCACCTCCTCCTCGTCAAAGTCCGGTACCATCTGCCGGCAACTCTTCCGCCTCCCCTCTGGGGGGCACTACAAGTGCGGGGCGCGCGGCCCCTAATTCTCCAGATCACGCGCGGAGGAGGACCTTGTCTCTCCTCCTGAGAACCAAGATACCGGCGCCAGCAACATCGGCGCCGAATCCGAAGACGCCGGGCAGGTGGAAACTTTGGTTCCCACCGCGCCCAAGAAAAAGAAGAAGATCTCCGCTTCCTCCTCCTCAAAGTCCTTGCCGGAAACTTCCGCGCCGGCAAAGACTACAACTGCACCGGGCGCGCCCTCTGCCTCCGCGCCGCCCAAGGCTACTTCCATGCCTCCTCCGGCAGGTTCAGCCGGAGGCTCTGGTACATCCAAGCCCCCAACACCGCCAAGCCAAGAGCCCGTTGCGGCCAAAAACAAACCGGCGCCACCGCCAGAAGGCGCCAAGCTCCGCGTGCTGGAACCTTTCAAGGGGAAGGCAACGGCTTCTGGCCCGCAGCCCCTGGTGCTGCACACCGGCCCCGCCGCTGTCGTGGCCGGAGAGAAGGCTACCGGCCTGCTAGGCCGGATCACAGAGCTCAAACGCGAGGGCCGCGAGCTGGGTCACTTGCTTGATTACGCTGAAAAGTGGAATCAGGCAGATGTGTCCGCGGCTACGCGCGGTGTGGGGAGGGACCGGCTTCCTATCGTCGATCCGGCCGGCCCCAAGAGCACTGAAGAGCACTTCATGCGTCTTAAGCACGCGGTGAGGGAGTTCGACAATGCGTGGCATGACGCCACCAGCAACGTGGTGGTAAGCTTCACCAAACTCCAACTTCTTTTTTACAAACATGCCGGTTTTTACTCTTTTAAGATTATGTATATCTTCCTAGTCCCCGAGTTTCGGGTTGAGAGCGCAGCTCTGGGCGCGAAACTTTCTTAAAGATACCGCAAACTCCCAGTCCCCGAGTTTTGGGTTGAGAGCGCAGCTCTTAGCGCAAAACTTTTTTAAAGATACCGAAAACCGGCATCTTCACACTTGACTTTTTATTTAAACAGAGCACGGCGGACGCCCGGAAGCAGCTCTTCGAGGAGCTTCTCTGGGAGCACCGGGATCTGGCGGAGGCCCACAGCCACTGCCAAGGTTTGTTTTCCTTATATATCCGGCTTCTTTTGTACGGACAAACTTTCCTTCTTAACACTTGTGAATCTTTGCATAACAGCCATTCCGGAAGCCTCTATTGAGGCCCTCAAGACCCAGCTCAGCGACCTCCATGGTACTGTCATTTTTCCGGTTGCTTTTGCCTTTGTGTGCTTATCGGTTTCATTTTTCGTTAACATTTTCCCTTTCCGGGTTCCAGCCGAAAAGGAGAAGCTCATCCGGAAGCACCAGGAGGCCTTGGACGCCCAGAAGGAAATCTCCAGGCAGCTCAAGGAGCAGGCCATCCAGGCCGGTCTCCGGCATGATGAGGAGATGAGGGACGCCAAAGCGGCGGTCGAGGCCAAGCTGGCTGAGGTGCTGGAGGATTCCAGCAGCTCCAGCGCGGTGCCGAGGGCTGAGCTGGAGGAGGAGAAGAAGGCGCGGAAAGCGGCGGAGCACTACAGTGAGCTCATGGCCACTGATCATAAGGAATTTGATCGGTTGGCCATGCAGATCGACGCGCTGGCTCTCAGTAAGCTTCTATCTTGTTCCTTGCAAGCTTTTTCTCTTTGGAAGCTTTTTTCCTTCCGGTAGATTGTTTTCCGGTATCTTAACCTTACGCTTTTCTCTTTGTAGAGCACTTCCCGGACTCCCAGACCTACGCCGTGAAGAAGGTGATGGACGACCGGGTGGCGCGAGAGTTCCCCAACATGGACGCGCACTGGGACGGGTACGACTACTTGGTCGCACTTTCCACCCGAGTGCAACATATGCGCTCAGTGGATCGGAGTCTTGCCGATCTTCCGGATGTCGCCATCCAGATCTGCAAGGTGCTGTGGCCTGGGGAGGCAATACCAGCCAACGTCACGCTTACCGCCGATCGGCTAAAGGATGCAGGGCGCCGGATCCGCGAGTGGCAATGCTCAGCGGCCCGTGCCGGAGCAGACCATGCCTTGTGCATCGCCTGCTCTTGGTACGAGGATCTCGACCTGGACTCCTTCCACAACCTTCGCCGCGACGCTCCAACGGACACGGATCCGGTCCTCACCGCAAAGCGGAAGGACCGGGCCTACCAGATCGCGGAGTCCACGCCGATCCGCACCTTCATCGCTCCTCCTCCTGGAGTCCAAGATTGGCTCAGCGACGAAGAAGAAGAGGAGGAAGAAGATGAGGATGAGGATGCCGGAGATGCGCCCCCGGAAGCTCCAGAGGCTGGTGCTGCTCCCCCTGAAGCCCCCGTTGCTTGAACACTATCCTTTGTGCCTGTTGTCTCGAAACAATGCCCGTCAAATTCTACCCCGGTATGCCGGGGTCTATGATGTAATATAAAACTTAGCCATTCTTTTGTGATACAACTTTTATGCCGGTGTCTCTTTAACCGGTATGTTATTAAGTTACGTTTGTTTATGAGCTTATCATATTGCCTTTGTTGTTTGCCTTTCTCTTGCAGTGTGAAGATTTCGGAATCGTTTCCGCATCCAATTCGATGCACACTTGGTTCTTTCCCTTTGCCTCTGCCTACCTCTTTTGGGCGTTTTGGCGTATGAGTTACAAAGTTCTTTTGCCAAGCGAACATTTTCTTGAACTTAGGAATAATTCGAAATTTTCACAAAAAACCGGCAAAACCGGGGTTAGTTAAGCTTTTCCGGATTGTCCGCTCCCACTTCCTCTTTTCGCAGTTCACGTGCTTAATTTCTACCGGTTTATCTTGCTTGCCATGAAGCCGGTTTGCGGACAGCAGCAGAGTCGAAGACTCCGGTAGGTTTAGCACGTTACTAAACCGGAAAGAAAAAATGTTCAACAAGCAACCGGTAAACGGAAAAATAAACATATTACATGCAAGTTGGATAGAGGCAGTCCCCGAGAAACATTCGAGGTGCCGGGATCTTTTATTCATAGCATAAGGTACAAAAAGGAACCTCTTACAGTACAACTTCATGAGTAGAAAGGGCGCAACAATGCTACGTTCCATGGACGCTTGGTCTCATCTCTGGATTTGTCCGCCTTTCCTTCTTTCCATTCCTGTGCAACAATTAGGTAGTAGGCATCATTGTGCAGTGCTTTCAATGAATGGCCCTTCCCAAGGAGGTGAAAGTTTATGCCGTCCTTCAGTGCGTTGCACTAGGCGTAGTACCAAATCTCCTTCTCGGAAAACTCTCGGGTTAACCTTCCGGCTGTGATAGCGTCTGAGGTTTTGCTGGTAAATGGCTGTTCTTGCCAAGGCCAGTTCTCTTGCTTCTTCTAGCAAGTCCACATCGTTTTCTCGGGCCTCTTTTACCTCTTGTTCGGTATAGAGTTGCACCCTTGGTGAATCATGGAGAATGTCGGTTGGTATTACCGCTTCTGCTCCGTAAACCATGAAAAATGGAGTGTATCCGGTTGACCGGTTTGGAGCCGTTCTTATGCTCCACAACACTGATGGTAATTCATTGAGCCAAGAATTCTATATAACCCCCTTAACTATCAGGTTTGGGATGGAAGACCCCCCTAACTTTAAAATGGGGCGTTTAACCCCCCTAACTTTGCAATAGCAATTGACCCCCTCAGCACAATAACAGCGGTTTTGCTAGGCTGTATTGCTCGCATGGACAGTGGTTTAAGCAACGTAGGCGCTTGACTTTTGACAGAAATTTCATTAAGAACACAACCTACATGTCAGTCTCTCATACTCTCTTTCCTCTCTTTGGAATTTGGCCGCATGCACGGAGCTGGCAGAGTAGGACGAGAGACAAGCTAGGCAAATCGGGGACATCGAGGCTCCACCGGAGCAGGGAAAAACGGGCGACGGAGGGGCTCCCTGGAGCAGGAAAAATAGGGCGACGACTGGTCTACACCAAAGGTGGGCAAATCGGGGGACGGCAGGTCTCCCTGGAGCAGGGAAAATAAGCGTGTGTTTGGTTCCAGAACGCAAGAGGGATGGGATGGGATGGTCCCTGTTTTTGTTGTGTTTGGTTGTAAAGTTAGGAGGATGGTACCATCCCCACTAGAGAATATTCCTTGAAAATCCTGAGCCAACTAATCCCTCAAAATCGGCCGAACCTCCCCATCCACCTTTTGCTAACAACGTGGACCGCGGTCTAATATCTCTTCCTCCTATCTAATCGCTTCACCGTCGAGTTCGCCTTGCTCGCCGCTCGTCCTCCTCTCCTAGAGATCTTCGCCCGTGCGCCCACCTTCGGTTTCAGCTTGTCCTCATCGCGCCGCCCGACCAGCTGAAGTCTCCCTCCCTCTAAAAAATCCCTACCACCCCCGCCCGTTGGGAGCTCCCTGGTCCCAAGAACGGCCGCCACCCATGGATTGTGCGGCTCCATCTTGCGAATCGCCGGGAACCAGAATCGGTGGAGCCGACGCCATCATAGAAGCGGAGGGGCTTGCGCGTGGCGCTGCTAGCGCGTCCGGGCGCTATGCTGCTGGCCACATCCGTCACCTCGTCCAAGACTACCCGCCACCCAGACCATTGACGAATGTCCTTGTCGATGGACGGCTCCAACACTGGGTGATTGGGACCTGCCTCTGTCTCTCTACTTTGGAGCTAATTGCAATTATCTACTCTAGGATAATTGTTGTTAACTATACTAAGCTAATTGCATCTCGTCCTAACCGCATCCCATCCCTTCAAACCAAACAAAAACTAAAAAATGGACCATCCAAGATCCCATCCCATCCCATCCCTATCGATCCATCCCATCCCATCCCTATGGATCCACCAACCAAACACACGCTAAGGGGACGACGGGGCTTCCCGGAGCAGGGCAAATCAGAAACTGCGGGGCTCCACCCATTGCCGTGGAACTTCTCATGAGATCCCAGATGGCACATATAGCTTAGCAAATTAACCTGTGAAGCGGCAGCACATATAGCTTACCTGCACGTCCGTAACAATAGGATTCACTCACACGATGGAAATTTAGTCTGCACGGAGAGGATTATGATATGAGGAGGCTGCCGTAGAGTCCTGTGGTGGAACTGATCCGCAACAGCGGAAATTGGTGGTGACACATTGTTTGAAGACATCCAGCTGCAGATTGAACCAACTGAGGATCTCCATATCGACATTGGCGGCCAGAGCCGGAGGAGCAGCAGGCCGCGCGCGCGCGCCTGGAGAGGAGGGGCGTGTCGTCGTCGGCGGCGGCCAGGGCCGAAGGAGTAGCGCGCTGCGCCGGGAGAGGAGGGCCGTGCCGCCGGTCGCTGTTGGCGGGCCGGGCCAGAGAAGTAGCGGGATGTGCCGGGAGAGGCCGTTGCCGTTGGTGGCTGAGGCCGGAGGAGCAGCGAGCTGCGGCAAGAGACGAACTCCTTGGCCCAATCAAGTCCACGTCAGCGATACCACTGAGCGAAACCGCTGTTGTAGTGCTAAGGGGGTCAATTGCCTGGTATTACATCATATCGTTGCGGGGTTAAGTGTCTCGTTTTAAACTTAGCGGGGTCTTCTGTCCCAAACCTGATACTTGATAGTTAGGGGGTTATATGGACTTCTTTCCTGTTTCATTTGTTGGTGGAAGGAACGTGTCGCAAAGCCGCACGGATTAGTGGATCAGGAGGAGATTGGAGAGCGAATCTGGGGTTCGATCGGGACGAGATAAAGTAGCACGCGGGGGGTTAGGGATGAGGACAGCAGAGGGATTAGGGGACGAGACATTCATTCATCTATGCCATTATCCATCTATACTATAGGAAAACCTCAAGGCGCCGACGGCTGTTTTCTACACGACAGCTTTTAGTAGCGTCTGAGCTGGGCGGCCGAGGAACGAGGCCGTAGGCCCTGTTGGCCTAGGCTAGTCCGAAGGCCGCCGCCGTCCACCCGGGTTCTGGCTCAGTGCCAAGCCAAGCGAGTGCGCAGCCAGTCCATCTGAGTTTGAATCTCCATCTCGCGGTAATTTTGCAGGGAGGGGTGAACTTTAAACAGGGTTATCATCCTAGCGTCTATCTGCCAGGAGAGTCTTATCCTACCTAACAACGTATAGCTAAGGGAGGGATCATTCCCCCGTTGGTCAACATTTTAGTCCGAAGGCCGCCGTCGGCGTAGGCTGTGCCATGTGACGGCGAAGCGACGGCGTCGCCTACACCGTTGGCCTTGCTGATTGGCTATCGGCCTAGGTGTTTTTTACTTTTTTACTTTGTATATGCATATATTAATAATTACTTATTACTCTCAATTAATTTAATGTGGTTATACTTACTTATTACTCTAAAAAAATAGAAAAGGAAACATACTTTCGAAAAAAACTAAAATTTAAAATTTTTGGTGTCTCATGCACCCCCCCTCCCCGGATTTTGGTCTCCTTTTCAGATTTGGAAACAATAAATGAAAATGATAAAAAGTTCAAAAATTCAAATCCTTTGAGATTCATGTATGTTACACAACCTACTATTAGGGAAATTAACAAATTTGGATATCGACTTTAAAAAATGATTCGCGGTAAAATGACAATAACTTTTGCGTACGACCTCGAAAAAATTGTGGAATATATGAAAAGTATCTATGCGACAAGTTCTGTGATTTTTTAGATTTTCAGTTCCAAAGGGAAATATGAAAAGTAGGAAGATTTTAGTTTTCACCAGAAATTCGATATTTTGATATTTTTGATTTTTTACATTAATAATTGAATTCTGTATAAAGATTATTACTTAATCATTGTTTTTTTAATATTGTTTGGAATTCAAAAATAAAATCGTGTGACATCAAGGCCTAAGGATTAATACAATTAATAGTATACTGTTATCAAGAAGGTATAAATACAGTCTTGGAAGCTAATTTGCAAGAATCTCAGAAGTTAAGCGTGCTAGGGCCTAGAGCAGTTTTAGGATAGGTGATCGACCAAAAAGATTAACCATGAGTGGGTACTTTGACCAGATATTAAGTTTGATTAAATGGTAAAATAATTCAAGTATTTAAAATTCCAATAAAAAATTAAAAATCAAAAAACAAAATTTCAAAAAATTCAAACGCAGGCTATGCCGACGGCTTATCTTAACCGTCAGAATAGGTTCTAGGCCAAACGGCTGTTAAATTCTATATGGAGTCCACACAGCCTACGCCAACGGATTTTGCTACACGACGACAAACTATTCCTAAGAAAATGCCACCTTATGCCGATGGCGGCCGTCGGGACAACCTATGCGGACTGCTTTTGGCTTTGGACGTGGCTAGAGGGTGCACGGTTACCAGATTGTCTTCTGCGGTGCCCCCCTTGTCGGATACAAAATATTTCCAGAAATAGAAGTGGGCCTAGGAGCTGATAGGGAAATAGAATGTGGTGCCAAAGAACCTTTTCCCATTCGTTTTTTTTTTGTTTTGCGCGAAAAGACGAAGTTAGCGGGGGAAGAAGGCCACAACAACAACAAAAAACAGGTCCTAAATAAAGAAAAATATCTGAGCGTAACAAATGAAACATGCAGTTCCGAACCAGAAGGAAATAGAAATACGCGGCAAGAAACTCCATCGCGTGAGTAGGTCTTAAGCAAAAGTTACAGAATATTAGCTGAATTTAGCATTTTGGATGTAATAAAATGCATAGTAGCAAACAAATATATAGAAGTAGCAAATGAATAGTAGTGAAAAGCTTAAAGTAGATGGTATTTTGAGAAAAAAATATAGTCTAGTAATACTCGGATGTAACAAAACATCAATTGGATGTAGCAAACAAAAATTATAGATGCCCAACTGCATATTAGATGTAATAATATGGCACTTCGATGTAAAAAAAATTAGAGTCGTCCAAACGCATATTAGATGTAAAAAAATTCAACCCCGTCCAAACGCATATTAGATGTAACAAATATAGTACTGCATCCCAAGAAAATTGAGCAAATAAGTAGACCGGACACAAATTACATCGCGTGCTTCAAAAGGTACAGCTTAAAAGTAGATTAAGGTATTGGAATTGGTAGTTCAGGACTTCTGGGATGTACAAAATAACAAAAACGTAACTAACCCAAAAATGCCAACCTTCAGATCAGAGCGTTGTGCTTATACTGTCGCTGGACGTGGAGCCTGATTTCCCAACATGACATGCTCCCGCTTGTAGTTCTCTGGACCTTCCCCGTCGTCGTTATTGCTGGAGCCGAGCACAAAGGGAGATCAGCCATGGCGACAGAGCCAAATGCGAGGATGAAGGCAACAAAGAGTGGCGACGGGGCAGTGGTTAGGGATCTGCGCCCCCTACACACCACCGCATTCGCTACCCCGCCACCGCCATGGCAGCTGGCTCGGAGCACCGGCAGTGTGCGACTCCTCCCACCACGACCACCATGACTGCCGCCCCTCGCCTTGGGAGCGCGATGCCCTTGCGATTCACCCTCACCCGCACCACCACAACCTCCATGGCCGCCGCCCTTCGCATCGGGAGCACTGGGGCTGCGCGATTTCTCCTCCCCCCTCAGCCGCACCACCACCATGGCCGCTGCCCTTCGCGTCGGGAACGCCGGCGCCCTGCGATCCGCGCAACCAGCGCCTCCCCTTCCTCCTCCGCCGACATCGGGATCCTCTCGATGGGGGTTTAGCTGGTCCATCTCGTTTTCGTCGCTGGAGCACGAGTTCATGGGGGTGGGGATAAGAACGGAGTGGTGGAGAAGATAGCGATGTGCCCGGCCTGTGGGTGCTTTAATTTGTCGGCAATGCGCATGGTCCCCATAGACAAGGCCATCTCACCGTGGGATTGCAATCGGACGCGGGAGAAAGTGGGGCACCGTGTAAGACAAGACCGTGCTCGGGCAGGAATTAGATTTTGGGTGTATTTTTTCGTAAAAACTGGACGGAGTTTCGCATCTAAAGATTGCACGGGTCGGAACACGCGGAAGGAAATGTGGAGGACCATGTGCTTTCTATTTTTGGAGTGTCCCTACTGCCAAAGTGGTTACCTGTCACTATCACCGCATCCCCCATTTCTATTTTGGAAAAGAATTAGATTCCGACAGGGGAAGCACCCCGTAAGACTAACCGGTAACCGGGCACTCTGTAGCCACGTCCTTTGGCTTTTGACGGTTTCATGGAGTGTATCTTGGGGGTATAACTAGCCGAAGGCCGACCTTCCAGAAGGCCAGTTACGAAGCGACCCGCGCGCGTGAGCAAAACCGAGACGTAACGTACATCCAACACGTGGCCGGCACTAGGTGCTTCCGTTCGGGTCGTGTACAAGTAGAAGTGCTTCGCTAGCTAGCACAAGGCGATTCCGCGTCGCTTAAGTACGGCACTAGCTAACCCAAAATCAATTTCGCGGTCGCGTAGCTAACCCAAAGTCAGATTGCGTGTCGCGTACATCAGTAGCATGCAATCATCGATCGCACGAGCTAGTTGTACCTATGTATTACTAACAGAGCGCTATGTGCACGCACATACGTACATGTGTAGCACGCGTGACTTATTTTTTCCGTCACATAATATACGAGTACAGTTACAACACGAGTACAACTCAGCGAGCACGCGAATACAGTTGTGTATGAAGCACGAGTACAGTCACACATATGGGCAAGTACAAGTACAACCGCACACGAGCGACTACAACTTCATGCACACACGAGTACAGTTACATACAACACACGAGTACAGTTACGTGCACCACAGGAGTACAATTACATACAACACACGAGTACAGTTGAACACACATGCGAGTTACGCACACGAGCAGGTACAGTCGTGCACACGAGCAGGTACAGTCACGCACAACACACGAGTACAGTTGAACACACGATGCAGTAGTACAATACGAGGCGAGCAGGTACAAACGCGCATACGGTACAATCGTGAACACGAGCAAGTACATGTAAGTATTAGTTTACAGGTACATCGCAGTAAGTACAGTGCGATCCCGCACACAGACGAGTACAGTTAGCGAGTAAAGAGAAAAATTGCACCAAATACACTAAAAACGGAAGTACTTATCAGTTGAAACACGAGTACACTTACGTACACACCACAGGTACAATCATAATATTATTGGAAGTACGAAAAAAAGTATCTCCAAACCTATCAACATGGGATCTAGTTTTGAAAATCTCGATGCGAGGATCTCAAAAGTGAAAACGGTTCGCAATTTGGACTTTCGGTTCTCAAGATATTTCATTAAAAAAACGAATTTCGAAGAAAAAAAGAAAAATTGACACAACTCAGTCTTCTCTCTCCTTCCCATCCCCACCTTGCTTCCCCTTGCGACACGTGGCGAGTAGGGAGACCACTCCTAGGGAATTTCTAGCACCACAACGCGCCATTTGCCGCATGCGAAGCGAGTTTCCTTCCCTTCGCGAAGGTCAGCCTTTTTCTAACGATTTCAGTATCTTGGTTAGTTTGTAGGAACCACTAGCACAACCACGGGTGGGCCTACGATATACAAGGCCCAAGGCCTGGAACATATTCAGCCAAGTAACTACTGTCGCTGTGCTACACAATAATAGTCACAAGACGTGACAATGCCCCTCTCTTGAAAACCAGCATGCCCTCATGCTGGTGTGCCATGCAGATTTGTTGGAGTAGCTCTCGTCGACTCCATTGCCGCCGCCAGATCTTGCCCAGGTTCAACCAACACCGAAGGAGGAACGTGTATCTTGCTTGATTCTTGATTGATTCTGAAAATTTTAACCTGTACGACACAACACCCAGTCGAACTTCAGTTGATAAGGACCAAAGTAGCAAAGTGGCAGTTTGTTGTTCGAGCGCACAGCAGCTGACTGCTGGACAAACGGCTGCATTTTCAGATAGACCAAATCACCTTTTGCGAACTGACGCTCTGATCTATTTTTATCTTCTTGCATCTTCATATGGTTTTGAGCTTGCAACAACTATTGATGTAGATGAACCGAGGCTCTGTCTTTCAGTCATGCCTCCAAATCCGGTGCTTGACAACCATCAGTGTTAGCAATCCCCAAATGTCTTGGTGTTTAGAGAAGATCGATAGGCACTAGTAGAAAAAGGGGCTTCCATACCATCCCATTAGTCTTCAAATATTTTGGCCCGGGACTAAAGGGGTCTTTAGTCCCGGTTCGGCAGGGAAACCGGGACTAAAGCTCTGGGCTCAACGGCCTCAGTCGACAGCTGGTGTAGGGGCAGACCTTTAGTCCCGGTTGACCAGGGGCAGACCTTTAGTCCCGGTTGGCCTGGCCAACCGAGACTAAAGGTTCTCAGACCTGACCCGAGAACCTTTAGTCGCGGTTGGCCGGGCCAACCGGGACTAAAGGCCCACCACTATAAATACTGCTGCATCACACTTGGCTTGTGTGTGAGCTCTTGGTGTTTCACCTCTATTCACATGGGGTGGTGGGTTTGGCTTTTCTCCTCTTATGGACAAGAGGTGTTCGATGAAATGCCCGAAAGCATGATGGCACTTGTGTTCACATAAAACAAATATGAAGTGTCCGAGCCACACTTAAGCTTTGTCATTTATTTTTCCTCCTCGATCGCGGTTAGAACCTTGAACCTTTCATATGTCATTGATAAATAAGCATGTGTAGTTCATAGTTTAATTTCTATTATTTCTAGCTAGTTAGTTTAACAAATGCATGATCGTTAATTATATACTTTATATAATAATAATGAAGATGAATCAACAATGGATATACGGTAACCGACTCTCGGGCGAGTTCATTACGGGTTTGAATGATTTTCTCGCAGTGGCTAATGCAAACAAGCAGGGGAGGTTTTGTTATCTGTCCATGTGCTGCCTGTAAGAATCAGAAGGGTTACTCTTCCTCAAGAACCGTTCACATCCACCTGCTTCGGCACGGTTTCATGCCAAGCTATAATTGTTGGACCAAGCATGGAGAAAGAGGGGTTAGAATGGAAGAAAATGAAGAAGGGGATGATGACAACTATCATGATCATTTCGGTGATACTTTCATGGAGGATGCTGAAGGAGGAGAAGCAGAAGGGGAAGGTGAAGGGGAAGGTGAAGAAGAGGCACGTAATGAGCCCGCTGATGATCTTGGTCGGACCATTGCTGATGCATGGAGAGGCTGCAAAACTGAAAAGGAGAGGAATAATTTGGATCACATGTTAGAGGATCACAAAAAGTCGTTGTACCTAGGATGCGATAATGGTCTGAAAAAGCTAGGCTGCACACTGGATTTGCTGAAATGGAAGACACAAGAAGGTCTATCTGACTCAGGATTTGAAAAGTTGCTGAAAATGATGAAGAATATGTTTCCAAAGAATAACGAGTTGCCCGCCGGTACGTACGAAGTAAAGAAGGTTGTCTGCCCTCTAGGTTTAGAGGTTCAGAAGATACATGCATGCATTAATGACTGCATCCTCTATCGCGGTGAATACGAGAATTTGAATGAATGCCCGGTATTGTTATCACCCGATTTTGGCCAAATCAGGAGATGAGCCGTAAGTGAAGATGGGCTTGAAGGACGTACATGTGGAGCATCTTCGAAGCGGCCTTGCGCTAAGAGTTTGGGCTAAATTGCCCGTGTATCTATAATATAGTAGATCGTATCGTGTTTAGATTAACAGATAGAGTATGGCCCGTGCACGGTTAGGTGCACGCCTCAATTAGAAAGTCCCTTGGACTATAAATATGTATCGAGGGTTATCGAAAAGGAGGACAATCACGTTCACAACAAACACAAATCAGCGCATCGCCACCCCTTCCTTCGAGGGTTTTCTTCCGGGTAAGCATCATGCTGCCTAGATCGCATCTCGCGATCTAGGCGACACGTTTATTCGTCTACCTTGTGCTGCTCGTGCTGAAGCGTTGTTGATGGCGAGCAGCACTATTTATCCTTAGGTGTTTAGGGGCTTGCATTGGTGCTTTCTCGTGCATACATGCGTGGCAATGCCGTCCCTCGACACCTAGCTGCCCTTACACCTATCTGGGTGTAAGGGCAGCATCTTACTTGTTCGTTACTTAGTAGATCCGATCTGTTATAGTTGCTCCTTGCTCAGGGATTAGTTTAATATCTGCATAGTTAGGCCTTATGCTGGGGTCGGACGATCCGGTAGAGAGTTAGGTGTTGTTTACCGTCCCTACAAGGGATGTTCGGGAATCAACGTTATGTTGGTTTTTAGGCCTCTCGTAGGGGTAGTTTGCATCATCTTTCGTATCTGCTAGGCCCGATCACACGTAGGACGTTCCGGTTATGCGGTGAAAACCCTAAGCTGTCGTAGATCGGTTTAGCTTTGTTTTGACCAAGCAGGATCCCCATGTCATTGAAAATCCAACATGAACCATGGGGCGATCGGCTCTTTGAGCCGATCCACAGGCAACCTGAGAGCCGATAGGGCTCGTATTTAATGTTTACGTGTCTACCATGGGAACAATCGAAGCACTCTAACACCTTCCTGATCGGGTCTAGGTCAGGTGGCACGCCCTAGCAACCGCCGGGACGTGGCTGGAAGACTTGCGGGACGACGCGAGGTGCCAGGGTCCACTAAGCGGCCTTGGGAGCCTCCCGGCTCTTCGTGTTGCTTAACCATTGCCCGCCGGTGGGTTTTGGCGGGTAACACATTCTGGCACGCCCGGTGGGACATCTTCTGCAACATCCACGTCAACACCGACACCCGAGATGGCAGAGGAAAAGATCACATACGAGGATCTCCCTGCGGAACACAAGAAGAAGTACGATGAGCTGAAGGCCATCGTTGATGCCGAACTCATCGGCTCCTTTGAGAAGACCCGTTCGCACGGCATCAGGTTCAAAGGATTCACACCACAAGGCGTCCTCGACGGGTTGGACCTGTCTCTCCCTTCAGAGGAACGTACTAGAGCCCTGCGACAGGAGATCAACTACGTGGTGGCTCATTCGCTGCATCGGCATTCTGAGAGCCTGGTAAATACGTTGGAGCGCGTTGCGCTCCAGGTGGTGCAAGAGATCATGAGGCATCGGTACTCCCCTTCAGGACCTGCTCTAGGGACTCACCAGGGAGAGGTGCAACTCCACACCAGGCCACCATTGCCGTACGCGATGGCAGCTCCACGGCAACAAGGTTCACCGGCATACGTTGTCTACAAGGTTGGAGGTGATCCGGGCGACTATCAGTTCTTATATGAGCGCCCAAGGAGATCCCGCACGGATACGTGTGCACGTTTGTGCCGGACGCAACAACTGGACGCAGCGATCCAGCTCCGACAGGAGGGGTTGGAGCAGAGCAATTGTTCCCAGAGGAACGGCTGCAGCAATGGGGAGTTTGGGTGCGACGCGAAACAGGCATGGCTAACCAAGTATGCCACGCACCAATTCATGACAGCTCAGTTACTACGTCCTCCACCGCGGATCAGATCCGCCCCGAGAGATCGTTCGGCATCCCGCCGAAGAAGAAGATAATCGGCTATTCTAAGCCGTACCCCAATGAGTTTGACCTGATCCCACTACCACCTAAGTGGGCTCCGGACTTCACCAAGTTCAGTGGGTCGGAAGGGTCTAGCTCAATCGAGCACGTGAGCCGATATTTGGCCCAGTTGGGCATGGTTTCGGCATCGGATCAGCTGCGGGTGAGGTTCTTTTCGCAATCCCTCACCGGTCCAGCTTTTGGATGGTACACCTCGTTGCCAAATTCGGTGCGATCATGGAAGCAGCTAGAGGAACAGTTTCACACGCAATATCATTCAGAAGCTACGCTGGCATTGCCGAACTAGCACAGTTCGACAAAAGCAAGAGAGACGATATCTGAATACATTCAGCGCTTCAGAACTGTCAAGAACCGATGTTATTTGGTTCACTTAAGAGAAAGAAGCGATAACGCCGTGGCGGCCTTACAGCGTCGTTCAAGGATCTCGAGGTCCAAGTAGAGTACAAACGGGCGCACATGGTCCAGAGACCACCTTATATGAACAGCGCCATCCGGAATGTACCAAGACAAGTTCAAGCGCGCGATAAGCCTGGTCAATGCTGATGAGGATGAAGATTCTGCGGAAGATCAGGAAGTCGCAGTGGCTGAATGGACTCGGACGGCCCTGTGTCCTGCAAGTGGGTGAACCCACCAGGGCCTCCAAGAGGGTTTGGCTTCGACGTGAGCAAAGCTGAACAGATCTTCGATCTGCTACTGAAAGAGAAACAGTTGAAGCTACCGGAAGGCCACAAGATCCCTACGGCACAAGAGATGAACAAAAGGCCATACTGCAAATGGCATCATACGTTCACGCACGCCACCAACGATCGCAGCGCGCACAAATTCAGATGGCGATCGAATCAGGCCGATTAACTTTCGGACAGTTTGCTATGAAGGTAGACATGCGTCCGTTTCCGGGTGTCAACATGGTGGATCTAAGCCACTCCATAAGGGAGCCAGGGTTCTCTTTCGATGTCAATGTGGCTGGGCTTGTGGGCCGCCATGGCAAAGATAAAGCAGAGAGCAGCCACCCCGTGGCAAAGATAAACCAGAGAGCAGCCACCCCCGTGGCAAAGATAAAGAGAGCCACTCTCGTGGCAAAGATAAAGAGGAGGCCGTTCCACGCGACCGGCCCCAGGATGATGACAGACGATACCTAACCGAGGAGGAGGTGAGAAGCATACGGTATCAACGCCCACTCTCCGTGCATCTCCTCAACAAATATGAGCAGCAATACGACCGACGTCGGCGCACGACGAAGACGACGAAAGATATCGTCGGTCCGATGCGGCGGACGGGAGGTATCGTCGGCATGATAGAAACAACGACGGTACGAACGTCACGCTAGAGGGAGGTCAAGGGAGCAAGATGACGTGGATAAGCAGGACTGTCCTTTCTTCAAACATTGCGGGACTCAGGAATGAGCCGATTGCCAACAATCGAGAATCGCCGAATGCAAGCAGCAAAGGAGGAGGACAAATGAAGTCTGAGTGTTCGAGCGTCTAGGGCCTCTCCCACCTCATAAGAAACAAGCTGAGTCATCTCAAGAAGAAGACTTTGAGGAGTCAGATGGAGAAGAAGATCGGTATCACCGACCAAGGTGGTGCCCGATGGACTCAGCCATTCTCGAAGCGTAGGGTGCAGGTGAAACCTGGAAGAAGCCGAGGCACGACCACACGTTGCGAAAAGCGCGGCCCGATCTGGCCGCGAAATTCAGCAAACAATGGAGGCAAAGGCGCGCCCGCCAAAGAAAGTATGGCGCCCTAAACAGACGAAAGCCGATGCAAGGCATCGGCTGATGCCGATGCGAGGCATCGGGATACAAACATGGTATCCGTGATCCGGACGGAGTAGCAGGTCCAAGACATTGGACGTACGTGGCAAGGCCGATCCCTGCGATCGGCCCTCAAAAATGAAAAGCAAAGGATCTTATCTCCAGCATGCCACGTAGCTACAGTGGAAATCCGAGAAGTTGCAAACCATCGTCAAGAATTGCAATGAAAAGGAGGCCGATTCCCGCAATCGGCCAAAGTTATCCTCGACACACGTTTTGTCTGTGTTCAGCATTGATCTGACGGATGCCCGAAGAGCCGATACCATCAAGTACTTGACAGAATCGGCTCGGGGGCACATAGATGGACAAAACACGAGGATACAAAGCTTGGAGTGGATGTCAAATGCCCAGCAGAACAGCTCAAGTATGGGGGCCGATGCAATAAATAAAAAAAACACGAAAATACAGAAATTTTTAGCACAGCCGATGCGTAGACATCGACTTAAGAATTCAAAGCCGATGCACGGCCATCGACTCAAGGGATACAACTGTTACAAGCTAATGGAGCAGTCATCAAGTTATGTGGCGAGGCTCTACTGGAGGAACCCCTCATTGGGATTGCTTGGTGACTCAGGCCCCCTCTTCAAGGACTTCCAACTCCTTTTGCAAGACTACAAGCTCGGCAGTACCAGCAGAAGCATCAGTTCGGGCGTCCAAGACGACCCTTTTTCTCATTTAAGCTGTTGATATTTGCCGGCAAGTTTGAGGATCGCAGCCCTGGCCAACAACAAGAACAACATGAACGTGCAGATCAGGTTAGGATCATGAGAACAACCGACGATCGTCCAATTGGACTGAACTGCATTCTCACTAGAGGCTGCATCATTGAACTAAAGAAGCTCGGGCGCCTCACTTTGAAGGTTCTCTCTTTCGAAAGCCGATTTGGTTAGAATCGGCTGACCTGCACTAGTTGGGAAGCCGGTGATGGCCCATTTGGCTGGTCCACTTCTGTTCTCGCCTTGACTGAGGCTCGGGGGGCAGCTGGCCCTGAAGATTCTTCGTTCTGAAGAGCCGATGGTATTGAAATCGGTTGTCCCTGCATCGTGACCATGAAAGGTGGAGAGCTCTCGCAGAAGAAGACCATCAGGTTGATGGGAGGAGATTGAAGAGGGAGCCGTCATCATTGACTAGGCTCTAGACCAGTGTGTTGCTGCATATGAACAGAACATCACAGGGGAAGCTGTGAGCAAATAGCACCTGTTTACAAGAGTATCAGCTTCAACATCAAGGTTGTCAGCAACGGGCTAAGAAGCTTTCCTGGGAGCTTTAACCCAGGAGTTTTGCCGTCAGGACCAACATCACGATTGGATGAGTTTGAGGTCCAAAGATCTGAGGGTCTCAAAGCTGTGGGCTGGACGTATTCGATTGGGAGTTTGGATCTGAATTTCAAGGATTGCAAGTTACCATCTGAGGAGGTGATTAGATTGATCGGTCTTGCAATTTATTATAAGAGCTGATGCATTGCCATCGGCTCATTGAACATCGACCAAGGTGATAATCGGCAAAATCAGGATAGGGGAGAATCGGCTAGATCAATATGGAAGAAATCGACATAATCAAATTGGGGAAATTCCTTCATTGATAATCAGGTTTCTTACATAGAAGGAGCCGATTGCTCTCAAAAGGAACTGGGGGATACATTGCCCTCATCTATTACTCCTAGCTCTATCCTATCTAGGGGCCGCTGCTGCCCTCATCGTCGCCATCCCCGCTCGTCGCCGTTGCTCCCACGGCCGTCGTCGTTGTAGCGACCACCGCGGGACCTTCATTGTCCTCGTCTTCTTCATTAGCGTCAGCATCGTCGCTGTCGAAGTCGCTCATGTTACCCGGCCAAGGGCAGAGACGCTTGGCCGGCGGCTCGTCAGAGGAGGTGTCGTCCTCCTCCTTCACCTCCTCAGCGGAGGAGAAACCGGGAGAAGCGTCGTCGCCGCTTTCCTCCTCCGATTCCCCAATGACGAGGAAGCGGAGGTCGCTCCCCGTCCGTTAAGGACTGGTCATCTTCGGACAGACGGAGGAGTCGTGGCTCGACTCGTCCCCGTCGGCTATGGCGCGACGGATGTTGGCCGCGTGGGCCTCCCGAGGGTCCCACTCCGGCGTCGGCTCGCGGGAGGGGAGGATTGGGTGGAAAGAGCCGATGAGGGAGAAGAAGAGGAAGAAGACATGATAGCCGAGGAGGGCTTTTGGAAGTGCTGATGCAAGGGGATGAAGAGGAGAACTGTTCGATGCGGTTATATAAAAGGAGATGGAAATTTAATTGTCGAGCAGTTTCCGAGGATGTGGTGCCAAAACTGTCAAATCGTGCAGAGAAGTTGGGAAGGCAAGTCGTCATGAGAAAATACTGCGACGGTTCTGCTCTGCCACGACATGACCCTTCGACGAAGACAGATGGTTTTGCAATTATCATTATCAAAACCAGGGGGGCATGTGTTATCACCCGATTTTGGCCAAATCAGGAGATGGGCCGTAAGTGAAGATGGGCTTGAAGGACGTACATGTGGAGCATCTTCGAAGCGGCCTTGCGCTAAGAGTTTGGGCTAAATTGCCCGGGTATCTGTAATATAGTAGATCGTATCGTGTTTAGAATTAACAGATAGAGTATGGCCCGTGCACGGTTCGGTGCACGCCTCAATTAGAAAGTCCCTTGGACTATAAATATGTATCTAGGGTTATCGGAAAAGGAGGACAATCACGTTCACAACAAACACAAATCAGGCGCATCGCCACCCCTTCCTTCGAGGTTTCTTCCGGGTAAGCATCGTGTTGCCTAGATCGCATCTCGCGATCTAGGCAGTACACGTTTATTCGTCTACCTTGTGCTGCTCGTGCTGAAGCGTTGTTGATGGCGAGCAGCACTATTTATCCTTAGGTGTTTAGGGGCTTGCATTGGTGCTTTCTCGTGCATACATGCGTGGCAATGCCGTCCCTCGACACCTAGCTGCCCTTACACCTATCTGGGTGTAAGGGCAGCATCTTGCTTGTCGTTACTTAGTAGATCCGATCTGTTATAGTTGCTCCTTGCTCCGCATGGATTAGTTTAATATATGCATAGTTAGGCCTTATGCTGGGGTCGGACGATCCGGTAGTGCGTTAGGTGTTGTTTACCGTCCCTACAAGGGATGTTCCGGGAATCAACGTTATGTTGGTTTTAGGCCTCTCGTAGGGGTAGTTTGCATCATCTTTCGTATCTGCTAGGCCCGATCACACGTAGGACGTTCCGGTTATGCGGTGAAAACCCTAAACTGTCGTAGATCGGTTTAGCTTTGTTTTGACCAAGCAGGATCCCCATGTCATTGAAAATCCAACATGAACCATGGGGCGATCGGCTCTTTGAGCCGATCCACAGGCAACCTGAGAGCCGATAGGGCTCGTATTTAATGTTTACGTGTCTACCATGAACAATCGAAGCACTCTAACACCTTCCTGATCGGGTCTAGGTTAGGTGGCACGCCCTAGCAACCGCCAGGACGTGGCTGGAAGACTGCGGGACGACGCGAGGTGCGGGTCCACTAAGCGGCCTTGGGAGCCTCCCGGCTCTTCGTGTTGCTTAACCATTGCCCGCCGGTGGGTTTTGGCAGGTAACAGGTATGCACTGCATTGTGTTATAAGATCAGAGGAGATGACCCTGGTGACGATGTTGAGGGCGAGAAACCCAGGAAGAGGGTTCCCCCAAGGTGATGTGGTATGCTCATATAATACCACGGTTGAAACATCTGTTCAGAACAAAGAGCATGCCAAGTTGTTACGATGGCACAAAGAGGACCGTAAGTCGGACGGGGAGTTGAGACACCTCGCTGATGGAACGCAATGGAGAAAGATCGATAGAGAGTTCAAAGATTTTGCAGGTGACGCAAGGAACTTAAGATTTGGTCTAAGTACATATGGCATTAATCCTTTTGGCGAGTAGAGCTCCAGCTATAGCACCTGGCCCGTGACTCTATGCATCTACAACCTTCCTCCTTGGTTGTGCATGAAGCGGAAGTTCATTATGATGCCAGTGCTTATCCAAGGTCCAAAGCAACCCGGGAACGACATCGATGTGTACCTAAGGCCATTAGTTGATGCACTTTTACAGTTGTGGGGCAGACCTGATGTACGTGTGTGGGATGAGCACAAAGAAGAGGAATTTGACCTACGAGCGTTGCTTTTTGTAACCATCAATGAATGGTATGCTCTTAGTAACCTTTCGGAACAGATAAATAAGGGATACAAGGCATGCGCGCACTTCTTACATGAGACTGAAAGTATATATTTGGATAATTGTAAAAAGAATGTGTACCTGGGGCATCGTTGATATCTTCTCCGACATCATAACTTAAGAAAGAAAGGCAAGCATTTCAACGGCAAGGCAGATCACCGGCCGAAGCCTACAGAACGTACTTGTGCTAATGTATTTGATATGGTCAAGGATTTGAAAGTCATCTTTGGAAAGGGTCCTGTGTAGGAGAACGAAGCATAGAAAACAAAAAATTTCCTATCGCAAACACGCAATCCAAGCCACGATGCAATCTAGAAGACGGTAGAAAAAAGGGGATTATCGAGTCTCACCCTTGAAGAGATTCCAAAGCCTACAAGATGAGGCTCTTGTTGCTGCGTTAGACGATCACTTGCCGCTTGCAAAAGCGCGTAGAAGATCTTGATCACGGCGCCACGAACGGGCAGCACCTCCGTACTCGGTCACACGTTCGGTTGTTGATGAAGACGACGTCCACCTCCCGTTCCAGCGGGCAGCGGAAGTAGTAGCTCCTCTTGAATCCGACAGCACGACGGCGTGGTGTCGGTGGCGTGGAGAACTCGGCGGAGCTTCGCTAAAGCACGTGGGAGCTATGGAGGAGAAGGGGGCGGCTAGGGTTTGGGAGGTGGTGGCCAGGGGGGCGGCCAGGTTGTGGTCTTGGTGTGGCCGGCCCCCTCCCCTGGCTCCTCATTATATAGGTGGAAGCCCCAAGTGTTGGACTACAAGTCTCCGAATAAGACCCGAACCCAAAACCTTCCATGTGATAGGAAACCTACCTAAGGTGGGAATCCCACTTGAGGTGGGATTCCCCTTCCATGTGGGGGGTGGCCGGCCCCATAGGGGGAGTCCACTTGGGACTCCTCCCCCTCTAGGGTTGGCCGGCCATGGAGGTGGAGTCCCTCCGGGACTCCACCTTCCTTGGTGGTTTCTTCCGGACTTTTCTAGAACCTTCTAGAACCTTCCATAGAACCTTCCGAATCATTTTCAAACACATAAAATGACATCCTATATATGAATCTTATTCTCCGGACCATTCCGGAACTCCTCGTGATGTCCGGGATCTCATCCGGGACTCCGAACAAATATTCAAACTCCATTCCATATTCAAGTTCTACCATTTCAACATCCAACTTTAAGTGTGTCACCCTACGGTTCGCGAACTATGCGGACATGGTTGAGTACTCACTCCAACCAATAACCAATAGCGGGATCTGGAGATCCATAATGGCTCCACATATTCAACGATGACTTTAGTGATCGAATGAACCATTCACATACGATACCAATTCCCTTTGTCACGCGATATTTTACTTGTCCGAGGTTTGATCATCGGTATCACACTATACCTTGTTCAACCTCGTCTCCTGACAAGTACTCTTTACTCGTACCGTGGTATGTGGTCTCTTATGAACTTATTCATATGCTTGCAAGACATTTAGACGACATTCCACCGAGAGGGCCCAGAGTATATCTATCCGTCATCGGGATGGACAAATCCCACTGTTGATCCATATGCCTCAACTCATACTTTCCGATACTTAATCCCACCTTTATAACCACCCATTTACGCGGCGTTTGATGTAATCAAAGTACCTTTCGGTATAAGTGATTTACATGATCTCATGGTCATAAGGACTAGGTAACTATGTAACGAAAGCTTATAGCAAATAACTTAATGACGTGATTTTATGCTACGCTTAATTGGGTGTGTCCATTACATCATTCATATAATGATATAATCTTGTTATTAATAACATCCAATGTTCATGATTATGAAACTAATCATCTATTAATCAACAAGCTAGTTAAGAGGCTTACTAGGGACTCTTTGTTGTTTACATATCACACATGTATCAATGTTTCGGTTAATACAATTATAGCATGGTATATAAACATTATCATAAACATAAAGATATATAATAACCACTTTTATTATTGCCTCTTGGGCATATCTCCAACAGTCTCCCACTTGCACTAGAGTCAATAATCTAGATTACATTGTAAGGTACCTAACACCCATGGCATTCTGGTGTTGGTCATGCTTTGCCCTAGGGAGAGCTTTAGTCAACGGATCTGCTACATTCAGATCAGTGTGTACTTTGCAAATCTTTACTTCTCCATCTTCGATGTACTCGCGAATCGAATGATAACGCAGCTTCATATGCTTCAGCCTCTTGTGTGACCTTGGTTCATGTGCATTGGCGATGGCACCCATGTTGTCACAATATATGACTAGTGGGTCCAATGCACTAGGAACCACACCGAGCTCTACAATGAACCTCTTCATCCATACCGCTTCGATGAAGCCTCAAGCCGCTATGTACTCGATTCTGTTGAAGACTTCGCCACCGTGCACTGCTTCAAGCTTGCCCAGCTTACTGCATCACCATTCAATATAAACACGTACCCAGATTGTGACTTAGAGTCATCAGGATCAGTGTTCCAACTTGCATCGGTGTAACTTGTTACAACGAGCTCTTGGTCACCTCCATAACAAAGAAACATATCCTTAGTTCTTTTTAAGTACTTCAGGATATTCTTGACCGCTGTCCAGTGTTCCATTCTTGGATCACTTTGATATCTGCTAGTCAAACTAACAGCATGTGCTATATCCGGTCTAGTACATAGCATGGCATACATGATAGAGCCTACTGCCGAGGCATAGGGGATCCGACTCATCCTTTCTCTTTCTTCTGCCGTAGCCGGACCTTGAGTCTTACTCAAGACCTTGCCTGGTAACATGGGTAAAAATCCTTTCTTACTTTCGTCCATTCTAAAATTCTTTAGAATCTTGTCCAGGTATGTACTCTGTGATAGCCCTATTAGACGTCTTGATCTATCTCTATAAATCTTGATGCCTAATATATACGATGCTTCACCAAGGTCTTTCATTGAAAAACTATTATTCAAATAACCTTTTACACTGCTTAATAGTTCTATATCATTCCCAATCAATAATATGTCATCTACATATAATATCGGAACGCTACAGAGCTCCCACTCACTTTCTTGTAAATACAGGCCTCTCCATGACACTGTATAAACCCGAAGTCTTTGATCACCTTATCAAAGCGTTGGTTCCAACTTCTTGATGCTTGCTTCAGTCCATAGATTGAACGCTGAAGTTTGCATACTTTGTCAGCATTTTTAGGATCGACAAAACCTTTGGGTTGTACCATATACAACTCTTCCTCAATGTCTCCATTAAGGAACGCCGTTTTGACATCCATCTGCCAAATCTCATAATCGAAAAATGCAGCTATTGCTAACAAAATCCTCACATTTTAGCTTCGCTACAGGTGAGAAAGTCTCATCGTAGTCAACACCTTGAATTTGTCGGAAACCCTTTGCGACAAGTCGAGCTTTATAGATAGTAATATTACCATCATCATCTGTTTTTCTCTTGAAGATCCATTTATTCTCGACAGCCTTGCGGCTATCAGGTAAGTCTACCAAAGTCCATACTTTGTTATCATACATGGATCCCATTTCGGATTTCATGGCTTCTTGCCATTTGTTGGAATCTGGGCTCATCATCGCTTCTTCATACGTCGCAGGTCTTCATCATTGTTGTCCACAATCATGACATTTAGACAAGGATCATACCAATCAAGAGTGGCACGTTCCCTTGTCGATCTGCGAGGTTCAGTAGCTATCTCATTTGAAGTTTCATGATCATTATCATTAGCTTCCTCTGTTGCGTGTAGGTGGCACAGAACATCTTCCTACTGCGCTACTCTGATCAACGAGAAAAGATTCTTCAATCTCATCGAGTTCTACTTTTCTTCCAGTCACTTCTTTAGTGAGAAATTCTTTCTCAAGAAAGGTTCCGTTCTTAGCAACAAAGATCTTGCCTTCGGATCTGTGATAGAAAGTGTACCCTATAGTTTCCTTAGGGTATCCTATGAAGACGCATTTCTCCGCTTTGGGTTCTAGCTTGTCCGGTTGTAACTTTTTACATAGGCTTCGCAACCCCAAACTTTAAGGAACGACAGCTTAGGTTTCTTATTAAACCATAATTCATACGGTGTCGTTTCAACGGATTTTGATGGTGCTCTATTTAAAGTGAATGCGTCTGTCTCTAATGCATAACTCCAAAATGATAATGGATCAGTAAGAGACATCATAGAACTAACCATATCTAAGAGAGTTCGATTACGTTCGGACACACCGTTTCGTTGTGGTGTTCCCGGTGTCAATTGTGAAAGTATTCCGCATTTCTTTAAATGCATGCCAAACTCATAACTCGATATTCACCTCCGCGATCAGATCGTAGAAATTTAATCTTCTTGTTACGTTGATTTTCTACTTCACTTTGGAATTCCTTAAACTTCTCGAAAGTTTCGGATTTATGTTTCATTAAATAGATATACCCATATCTACTCAAATCATCTGTGAAGGTTAGAACATAACGATAACCACCGCGCGATGCTACACTCATTGGTCCGCACACATATGTATGTATGATTTCCAATAAGTCAGTAGCTCGCTCCATCATACCCGAGAATGGAGTCTTAGTCATTTTTCCCATCAGACATGCTTCGCATCTATCAAGTGACTCAAAGTCAAGTGATTCAAGTAATCCATCGGTATGGAGTTTCTTCATGCGTTTCACTCCAATATGACCAAGACGACAGTGCCACATATAAGTAGAATTATCATTCAATTTAATTCGCTTAGCATCAATGTTATGTATATGTGTATCACTACTATCGAGATCTAACAGAAATAAGCCATTCTTTCGTGGTGCTCGACCATAAAAGATATTATTCATAAAAATAGAACAACCATTATTCTCAGACTTGAATGAATAACCGTCTTGCATTAAACAAGATCCAGATATAATGTTCATGCTCAACGCGGGTACAAAATAGCAATTATTTAGGCTTAAAACTAATCCCGAAGGTAGATGTAGAGGAAGTGTGCCGACAGCGATCACATCGACTTTGGATCCATTTCCAACGCGCATCGTCACTTCATCCTTCAGTAGTCTTCGTTTATTCTTTAGTTCCTGTTTCGAGTTACAAATGTGAGCAACCGAACCAAGTATCAAATACCAGGTACTAGTACGAGAACCAAGTGAGATAAACATCTATAACATGTATATCGATATACCTTCTTTCTTCTTCTTGACAAGGCCGCTCTTCGATCCGCCAAATACTTGGAGCAATTACGCTTCCGTGTCCCTTCTCCTTGCAGAATAGCACTCAGCATCAGGCTTAGGGCCAGCCAGGTTTCACGGAGGCGTGGCAGCTTTCTTGCCACTCTTCTTGTTCTTGCCTTTAGACTTGCCCTGTTTCTTGAAGCTGGTGGTCTTGTTGACCATCAACACTTGGTGCTCTTTCTTAATTTCAATCTCAGCAGATTTTAGCATGGCGAAGAGTTCGGGTAACTCTTTGTTCATGTTCTGCATATTGTAATTCATCACAAAGTTCTTATAACTAGGTGGCAGTGATTGAAGGACACGATTAATCCCCAGTCTGTTAGGAATCACTATTCCCAAGTCACTGAGTTTCTTCGCATGCCCGGTCATGGCGAGCATGTGCTCACTAACGGAGCTGCCTTCTTCCATCATGCAGCTGAAGAAGTGTTTCGATGCTTCATAGCATTCCACGGCCGCATGAGTCTCAAAGATAGTTTTCAACTCATTGACTAACTCATGTGGATCGTGGTGCTCAAAACGTTTTTGAAGATCGGCTTCCAGAGCACAGGATGGCACACGAACTTGAGAGTACCGAGTTTTCCGAGTCGCGTAAACATTCTTTACTTCATCGGTTTCAGTTTCTGCAGGAGGGTCACCTAGCGGTGCATCAAGCACATATTGCAGGTTTCCGCCATTGAGGAAGATCCTCACATGACGGACCAGTCGGTGAAGTTGCTACCGTTGCTCTTAAGCTTTTCTTTCTCTAGGAACTGGTTAAAATTGATTGGGGACGCCATATCTACAACATATATTTGCAATAATTTAGACTAAGTTTATGACAAATTGAGTTCAAATTTTAATTTAACAAAATTAAAAACTAGGTGAACTCCCACTCAAAACAATATCCCTCGCATTGTCTTAGTGATCACACGAACCAAATCCATCACACCTACGCCCGATCATCACGAGACAAGATGTAATTTCAATGGCGAACACTCAAAATGTTCATCATATCAATCATATGATTCATGCTCTACCTTTCGGTATCACGTGTTCCGAGACCATGTCCACATGCTAGGCTCGTCAAGGCCACCTTAGTATCCGCATGTGCAAAATGACTTGCACCCGTTGTATGCACTTGTTGATTCTATCACACCCGATCATCACGAGATGCTTCGAAACGACAAGTCTTGGCAACGGTGCTACTAAGGATGAACACTTTATTATCTTGAAATTTTAGTGAGAGGGATCATCTTATAATGCTACCGTCGCGATCTAAGCAAAATAAGATGCATGAAAGGATTAACATCACATGCAGTTCATATGTGATATGATATGGCCCTTTTGTCTTTGCGCCTTTGATCTTCATCTCCAAAGCACGGACATGATCTCCATCATCAACGGGCATGATCTCCATCATCGTCGGCGTAGCGTCAAGGTCAATGGCGCCGTCTTCATGATTGTTCTCCCATGTAGCAACTATTACAACTTCTTTGAAATACTACTCAACA
Organism: Lolium multiflorum; assembly: GCA_030979885.1. Classification (NCBI taxonomy): domain Eukaryota; kingdom Viridiplantae; phylum Streptophyta; class Magnoliopsida; order Poales; family Poaceae; genus Lolium; species Lolium multiflorum. The sequence goes on along the minus strand of CM061751.1, from coordinate 235,562,611 downwards.
TGAAATTTAAAGACAACCATAAGGCTCCTGCCGGTTGCCACAATACAATAATGATCATCTCATACATAGTCATCATCACATTATGGCCATATCACATCACCAAACCCTGCAAAAACAAGTTAGACGTTCTCTAATTTGGTTTGCATATTTTACGTGGTTTAGGGTTTTCGAGTGAGATCTAATCTACCTACGAACATGAACCACAACGGTGATACTAGTGTTGTCAATAGAAGAGTAAATTGAATCTTCACTATAGTAGGAGAGACAGACACCCGCAAAGCCACTTATGCAATACAAGTTGCATGTCAAGCGTGGAGCAAATCTCATGAACGCGGTCATGTAAAGTTAGCCCGAGCCGCTTCATCCCACTATGCCACAAAGATGCAAAGTACTCAAGCTAAAGACAACATAAGCATCAACGCCCACAAAACCATTGTGTTCTACTCGTGCAACCATCTATGCATAGACACGGCTCTGATACCACTGTAGGAGAACGAAGCATAGAAAACAAAAATTTTCCTATCGCGAACACGCAATCCAAGCCAAGATGCAATCTAGAAGATGGTAGCAACGAGGGGATTATCGAGTCTCACCCTTGAAGAGATTCCAAAGCCTACAAGATGAGGCTCTTGTTGCTGCGGTAGACGATCACTTGCCGCTTGCAAAAGCGCGTAGAAGATCTTGACGGCGCCACGAACGGGCAGCACCTCCGTACTCGGTCACACGTTCGGTTGTTGATGAAGACGACGTCCACCTCCCGTTCCAGCGGGCAGCGAAGTAGTAGCTCCTCTTGAATCCGACGACACGACGGCGTGGTGTCGGTGGCGGTGGAGAACTCCCGGAGCTTCGCTAAAGCACGCGGGAGCTATGGAGGAGAAGGGCGGCTAGGGTTTGGGAGGGGGTGGCCGGCTGAAGGTCTGGTGTGGCCGGCCCCCCCCTTGGCTCCTCATTATATAGGTGGAAGCCCCAAGTGTTGGACTACAAGTCTCCGAATAAGACCCGAACCCAAAACCTTCCATGTGATAGGAAACCTACCTAAGGTGGGAATCCCACTTGAGGTGGGATTCCCCCTTCCATGTGGGGGTGGCGGCCCCATAGGGGGAGTCCACTTGGGACTCCTCCCCTCTAGGGTTGGCCGGCCATGGAGGTGGAGTCCTTCCGGGACTCCACCTTACTTGGTGGTTTCTTCCGGACTTTTCTAGAACCTTCTAGAACCTTCCATAGAACCTTCCGAATCATTTTCAAACACATAAAATGACATCCTATATATGAATCTTATTCTCTGGACCATTCGGAACTCCTCGTGATGTCCGGGATCTCATCCGGAATCCGAACAAATATTCGAACTCCATTCCATATTCAAGTTCTACCATTTCAACATCCAACTTTAAGTGTGTCACCCTACGGTTCGCGAACTATGCGGACATGGTTGAGTACTCACTCCGACCAATAACCAATAGCGGGATCTGGAGATCCATAATGGCTCCCACATATTCAACGATGACTTTAGTGATCGAATGAACCATTCACATACGATACCAATTCCCTTTGTCACGCGATATTTTACTTGTCCGAGGTTTGATCATCGGTATCACACTATACCTTGTTCAACCTCGTCTCCTGACAAGTACTCTTTACTCGTACCGTGGTATGTGGTCTCTTATGAACTTATTCATATGCTTGCAAGACATTTAGACGACATTCCACCGAGAGGGCCCAGAGTATATCTATCCGTCATCGGGATGGACAAATCCCACTGTTGATCCATATGCCTCAACTCATACTTTCCGGATACTTAATCCCACCTTTATAACCACCCATTTACGCAATGGCGTTTGATGTAATCAAAGTACCTTTCCGGTATAAGTGATTTACATGATCTCATGGTCATAAGGACTAGGTAACTATGTAACAAAAGCTTATAGCAAATAACTTAATGACGTGATCTTATGCTACGCTTAATTGGGTGTGTCCATTACATCATTCATATAATGATATAATCTTGTTATTAATAACATCCAATGTTCATGATTATGAAACTAATCATCTATTAATCAACAAGCTAGTTAAGCGGCTTACTAGGGACTCTTTGTTGTTTACATATCACACATGTATCAATGTTTCGGTTAATACAATTATAGCATGGTATATAAACATTTATCATAAACATAAAGATATATAATAACCACTTTTATTATTGCCTCTTGGGCATATCTCCAACATCCTGGTGGACAATCAGTTCCGCAGGGAGTTGACGGGCACACACCTATGTGGAAGAAGAAATATATATTTTGGAAGCTAGAATATTGGAAAGTCCTAGATGTTCGCTCTGCAATCGACGTGATGCATGTTACGAAGAATATTTGCGTGAACCTGCTAAGCTTCTTGGGCGTGTATGGGAAGACAAATGATACAAATGAAGCATGACAGGACCAGCAATGTTTGAAAGACCCAAAAGACCGGCACCCGGAACGGTTTCAAGGTCGTGCTAGCTACGCTCTTACCAAAGAAGAGAAGGTAATATTTTTTGAATGCCTGAGCAATATGAAGGTCCCGTGGCTTCTCGTCGAATATAAAGTAAGTAATAAATATGGCAGAGAAAATTTCCAAAACCTGAAGTCTCACGACTGCCACGTGATTATGACACAATTGCTTCCAATTGCTTTGAGGGGGCTCCTACCGGAAAATTTTCGAGTAGCCATTGTGAAGCTATGTGCATTCCTCAATGCAATCTCTGAGAAGGTAATCAATCTAGAAGATCTACCACGGTTACAGAACGATGTAGTCCAATGTCTTGTCAGTTTTGAGTTGGTGTTCCCACCATCCTTTTTCAATATTATGACGCACCTCCTGCTTCACCTAGTCGAAGAGATTTCCATTCTCGTTCCTGTATTTCAATATGTTTCCCTTTGAGAGGTTCATGGGAGTATTAAAGAAATATGTTCGTAACCGTGCTAGGCCAGAAGGAAGCATCGCCAAGGGCTATGGAAATGAGGAGGTAATTGAGTTTTGTGTTGACTATGTTCCTGATCTTAAGCGGATTGGTCTTCCTCAATCGCGGCACGAGGGGAGACTAAGTGGAAAAGGCACGATCGGAAGGAAATCAACGATATGTATGGACGACCATTCTATGAGTGAAGCACACCACACAGTTCTACAAAATTCTAGCTTGGTGGCTCCGTACTTCGAGGAACACAAGAATATTTTGCGCTCGAACAACCCGGGGAAGCCTGAATCCTAGATTACAAAGGCCCACATGGAGACTTTCGGCGGTTGGTTGCGAAAATATTTAATGAGTGACAATGATATTGAAGATTAGCTATACATGTTGGCCAAGTCACCATCTTCGACTATATCGACTTTCCAAGGGTACGAGATAAATGAGAATACATTTTACACGATCGTCCAAGATAAAAATAGAACCAACCAAAATAGTGGTGTCCGCTTTGGTGCAGCAACCGAGAATGGGCAAAAGGTCACATATTATGGTTACATAGAGGAAATATGGGAACTTGACTATGGACCCTCCTTTAAGGTCCCTTTGTTCCGGTGCAAATGGTTCAAGCTAACAGGAGGTGGGGTAAAGGTGGACGAGCAATACGGAATGACAATGGTGGATTTCAACAATCTTAGTTACCTTGACGAACCATTCGTCCTAGTCAAAGATGTCGCTCAGGTTTTCAATGTGAAGGACATGAGTAGCAAACCGAGGAAAAAGAAAGATAAGAAAATGAGTACATCATGCGATGATCCAAAGCGCCACATAGTTTTTTCAGGGAAAAGAAACATCGTGGGAGTGGAGGACAAGACAGACATGTCAAAAGATTATAATAAGTTTGGTGAAATTCCGTCCTTCAAAGTGAACACTGACCCAAGCATTAGGTTAAATGATCGTAAGCAAGGGACACAAGGGAAGAAATGCTGTGTAATAATTTATCGTACCAAACTTTGTTGAGGAAAAATTGTTCCAAACTTTGTATGGATCATGTGAATTATATTATCTGTGATGTGTTTGGTGTCCATTTTCGAATGATTCGATTGATTTGAGATAACACTGATGATACATGAAATTTGAACTACAACCAATGATGTGAAGGACATGCCTAGGCCTAGGAGTACATCTTGGAATGTTGGAGTGATTTAGTCATACTCATGCCTAGGCCTATAATATGCATACTCGTAGTCTTCGTAGTCGCCGCCGTTGTACTGGTAGTCGTCGCCTTCTAAGTTGACGCCGTCGTCGTCGCTGTTGTCGCCGCGTCGGGTGGCGCTCGTGGCTCGAACCTCGACTAGTGAGGGTAGCGCGGGGGATATCGCCGGCCGTGATGTAGTCCATGACGCTCTGTAGAGTCCGGCCGCCCCACCATAGCCGACGGCCGACCTCGTGGAAGTTCCCAGGAGGGACCGTCCTCCTCATACCAGCGAGCGCCCTCTCACGCCGATTGATGAAGAAGGCGTCCCAAGTCTGCTGGTTGTCGGGATGCCCGGGGATTCATCCGCTGCTGGCGTGAGGTCGAGGTAGTAGTGGTTCGTGATGGCCGCCCCGCGCGCAGCACTCGAGGGACGGAGAGGGACCGGCACGCCTCCGGCGTTTAGGCTCCAGCCGACGGGGAAGCGGTAGCCCGGTGGGCAAGGGTAGTTCGAGGCGCAAAACTCCTCCACCTGCTGGTAGGTTAGAGTGGGTACGGTGGTATCAATGAGAGAGTGATGAGAGATTGTAGAGATGTGATAATGCTGGCCAAGCCGGGATACATATATATAGTGAGAAATGGCGGGAAAAATGGGAGCGGGAAGATAGGAGGCGGGAAGACAGAGGCGGGAAGAAATGGCGGTAAGCGGGGGGATAAATGCAGGGAAGAGAGGCGGCTGGGGAAGGCAGAGACGGGAAGCAATGGTGGGAAGAATTGGCGAGATTGGAAGAAATGGCGGGAAGCGGGGGGAGAAATTTTGATATATTATTTGTATTTTTCTAATTTGAAATGAATTAGTTTTATTTTTTTGAAAATTTTGATATATTATTTGTGTTTTTCTGATTTGAAATGAATTATTTTTATTTTTATGAATATTTTGATATATGTTTTTGTATTTTTCTGATTTGAAATGAATTAGTTTTATTTTTATAAATATTTTGATATATTGTTTTGTATTTTTCTAATTTGAAATGAATTAGTTTTACTAGTCATCAACCCGTGTTGCCGCAGGGGGCAAGAATTCTATTTGTTATTGAAATAAAGTTTTATACATATATTCTTAAGTGCTAAAGTTTTCTGCTGATAAAACAATCTATTTTTATATGTGTAATAGTTTTCCACTGAAAACCGTGTGATTTGTTTTGATCACGCTTTAATATTCTTTGTCGCACTTATATTATTATATGTTTTATGTAATAATTTATACAAGTTTTACAGTGATTGGCATTTTTAATAACCATCCATCCACCCTGATCTAATGATGGTAAATAGACGGAACCAGACAGACGGAACCAAAAATATGGTACCGGAACCAAAATCTGTGGGACCGGAACCTCTAATTTATTCTACAAATATTATAAAAAACGAATGTCCTTTTGAGCGGCCCAAGCATCCGATGGGACTGCACGAATTTTAAAGTTACTACACGAATCTTGAAGTCACCGGCGATTTTGCAACCAGCGAGTCAGAATAAACAGGAGATAATAAATTCGCAAGAGTGGGGTTCGAACCTTTGATCTATCAAAAGATGTGGCCGTACGATGGTGACCTCTGACCAACTAAGATGGCCCTTCTTAACGTGCAAAGAACGAGTTTTTTTATTTATTAAACCACCTACACTGTAGAACTGAAAACTGAACAAACACAACACTTATCTGCTTTGCTCATTGCACTTGCAGCTTGCACTGCAAGCAAAATACATACACCGGCGTGCTAACCTACTTGGCTGTTTTTGGCTGTAGACCTTTCTTAGCACACATGATACGTAGGGAGGTGAATGGGTGATATCTAAGAGCATCTCTACTTGTTCCCCAATACGGCGTCATCGGTGAATTGATTTTTGGCCCGTGTGGGGGCGCCGGCGCAGATGTGATTATGGAGAGGTGTCGGTGCCCAACCGTTTACCCCCCCCCCCCCCCCCGGCCCCTCGGTCCACGTAGCACCTTCATCCTCGGGTCATCAGTGATGGCGTCTCTTTCTGTCCCATGGGGATTCTCCTCCTCCTCTTGGTCGTCGACTATGGCGTCGTGTGGTTTCAGGTCATCGCCGATGACATCGTTCGGTAAGGAGCGGATGGCAGTGGTGCAACTTCAGATCTCCGATAAGGTCCTTTTTCTCAACTATGGGCATGTAGCTGAAACACTTCAATACACATATATGGTCGTTTGAGTTGAGCTTTAATGAAGTCCAATTCTATATGCAAAAAAAGTGTTGATTTGAACTTTCTGATGTATTTGTGTATTCCGTCCATACAGTGATATCTATTAGAGCTAATGTTCTGCAGAGAACTAAGGCAACAGTTAACATCCGTGTTTGTATTTCTGACATAGTATTCATCAAAATTCCGAACACACACTAAAGCAGCTGCAACAGTTAAGAACAAAAACCTCTAGTGAACAAAGCAATGTAGTGAGCATTTCATAACCACACGCATAAAACATCACTTCTACATCATCAACACGCTACAGTTGCCATTCTAGCAGCACTACTACTTTATCATTCAGCGTGTCGCTAGCTGCTGTCCTCCTGCTAGCCCAGCGCGTCATCGGCCTGTGCTCCTGCTAGCACGTTGCCGGCCCCCGTGCTTCTCCTAAGATCATTAGAACGTCCAAAAGAGAACTGAGATCATTAAGATGCCAAAGCCAGACTGGAATCATAAAAATAAACTGGTTCATTATCTTTGTCATGAACATGGTATATCACAAGAACTCACGTGTACATTCATAAAGAGAAACTATCCAGGAGTAAGAAAGAGTATGGAGAGACTATATTGTCAAGCAATAACTGTTTAATACAAGCAGTGATAATATTTTCCAATATTCTTGACTATACTATCGAGCAGATAAAGAGATGGTAGCTTCTGATCAGTTAGAACCTACAAGAACCAGGTAATCATCAAATGAAATAGACACTGAATATATCAGAGTCTAGCTACAAGGTTCAACAAGACCAAGAAAAATTTCATATTCAGATGTCTCACTGTATGCAAGAACAAAAGGTCAAGATCACTAGGTACAGCCGAAGTAAATTGAGGTAGAAAGGATTGAAATAATTATCCAAAGGCTGACATATTGCACAAGTCTACCCTATTCACTATTCAGCAAAAAGCTAAATGCCACTTCTAGATACTAAAAGCAGTCCAATAACTAGATGTCTGCCAGGAAGTGGTACGGCCAGAAAATGTTTCAGAACATTATATTGTACAGTACAAGGATAGTTCACTAAGAGATGAGGACCCCAACAAAAATCTGAAATTGCTAGCCATATGCATCTGCAACCCACCATAGCCCAACGTTACTAGCAGTCTAACAGTTGAATCAGATTCTTCTTTCCTTTTCTCTTTTCTTTAAACTACAAAGGAGATACTCGTTACATGGCTGCATCTGCTCAAATAAAAGCAATCAATCATGCAACAACCTATCTAGCAGACTAGCACCAAAGGGAGGGCAACGACGCGTACCCGGCAGCCTCCCATTTCTTCAAGCAATTGACTGACCTTGACGAATGGCGTCCGATCCCGCGGGAGACGAGGGCGGCGGCTGCCGACTCCGATCCATCTGTGGTGGCTGCGACTCCGATCCAGACGGTGAAGAGAGCGATGGCGCAGCAGATATGGCGGAGGAGAAGTCCTTGGTCAGGACTCAGGCGTCGGCTGCAGCTCCGAGGCGCGCGCCCTCGTGCTGAGTCCCCGCGACGGGCCGACGGGCGGCGGCTGCGTGGCGGCGTCGGCTGCGGGGCGGCGGCATCGGCGGGGCGGCGGCGGGCGCTCGTGGAGAGTACTTTCCGCGTTTTCTATCGAGATGTATCTCACAATCCGATCTAATTTTGATTTTCTTTTATTTGGAACACTGATTAAAACGTCCGTTCCGGAGATCTTTTACGGTGTCATATCATTGTAGAACTTACAGAAAATTTATCACAGATTTAATCAACGGTCACGAAAAATAACATTAGACGGAACTAAAATTCGATTAGACGGAACCAAAGTTCCATGCCAATCACCGTAAAAGTGCTCAATAATTTAATGATGTAACTCAATTAAACATATGTTTTATCTGGCACTGGTTTTCTAGTTTGTGTCTGCACGCATGTGTGCTTTCCTATGACATGCATATATATATATATATGGCTATTATTCCATTTTTAACTTTCAGTAAATATAAGTTATACATATGTAAGACATGCATAATCTTAAATCTGATTTCTTTGAAAAGACAAACACGGTATGTAAAATCCAACCCATACATGACATGTGCACATTGGCATGGAATTTAATATGTATCTTTTGTCACCAGTTTTTACACTTATATGGATATTTTTGACTTTGTCTATACGTATACGAACAATTATTTATTCGGAGAAAACCGCAAGAACATGGTCGTCCATTTGAAAGTAGAACCTCACAAATAAAGCATGTTGACTACTCGTGCTTAAGATACTTAGTTAGGTGGTATAAATATTCTCTTCATCTCTTGCATCCGTGCCAGACTACATAATCACCAAGGTATGATGGATAGCATCATGCAATTTTCTCATGCGATTTCAGATATGCTTTTTGTAAAGCATACTTTATTGCTTCTTTCAAGGAGAAGCGAAAGAAAATTCCATTTCTAATCATCTCTAAACAAATTATGTTTATGCATGCTTCGTGGTTCTATTACAACTGGGCGACATGTAAAATGTGGAAATATTTGACCACAAAAGCTCCTTTGTCAGACTTTAATATTTTTTTGGTCCGTCTATCATATTTTAATGATACGACTCAATTAAACATGTGTTCTCTCTCGTTTCTGGTCCCTAGTTTGAGCATGTATTCAGCCTTTAAACATATGTGCTTTTCTATCATAGACATATATGGCTATTTTTTAGATTTCAAATATTGTATATGCACATCGTACATATGCAAGACATGGATAATCCTAAATACTACTCTTGTGAATAGATAGCATATGTATGAAATCCAAGCCATGTACTTAAATTTTCTAGATTGCTTAAACTACTTTTTTATCACAATGGAATTTTTAATAATACTACATCTGCACATAAATACATGACTTTTCGGATATTGGTACAGACTGCAATATGTCTATTTGATAGATAATTTTGCACATATTGTTTAAATTAATAGAATTTTATATGTGCAAAAAACACAATTTGTAAATTATATTATGTTTGACTCACTAATCTAAATAACTTTTGCACATATTAGTAGTTAAGATTAGCAAAGTTTGAGTCAATAATTTTGAGCAAGTCATGATTATGGATTAATAATCCAGAGGCAAGAACTCTTGCTGTTAAGAAATAATAATTAAACTATATAGATGTCTTTTAGTGTATCTGTGGGATTCAACCAATACCAATCTTCAAGAAAGCGGCAACAACACTTCTTTTACGTATAAATAGGATTTACAAAGTTTACTTTTCCAACCATATATACCTCTTGTCTTAATATAAAATGGAGTATTAATGAATGTGGTCATTGGCTCGTGTACATACCAGGACTCCAGGAGAGAGGCTCCATCAGGCCATTAGGAAATCATACGTGCATACACGCATGGCCAAAACTTTGTACATGTGCCAGGCATCGGAAGTGAAATCGTAGTCGATAGTTTAGTGGTTTGTTAGCAAAAAACTACAGCGCTGATTTAATTAGTTCGATGAAACAAACCGTAATACTTATAGATAGTTTATTCTGCTCCCTCTGCCCATATATGCATGGACGTCGATCCTTAATTAGCTCTCTCCAGATGTCGGTATCAAGGAATTTGGAATAAAGTACATTAGGTCCTTGGATCTTGATGGAGACTTTAGGCACCACCTAGAAGAGGTCACACGGCCAGTGCTACGTACGTACGTATACGCCAGATTGCTCTGCGATCTTTGCATCGGGACTACGTGAACCTGAGATGCACGATATGCAGAGGGCAGTAGGAAGGAGATCAGGCGCGTTCTAGCTGCCAGAGACATCGACGAAGAGAGTCGCCGCGGCGGCAGCGAAAACACCTGGAAAAACTGCTGAAACTATGCATCAATCCTCATATTCTAGACTTAAACTATGCGCTACCAAATTTACACGTATGTAAATACTACTTCTAAATCTGGAGACCAGGAAACATTACCGATCCGATGCCTATAACCGAAGTAATCGAGGCACTGTCCAAAGAAAACCATCTTTCACGTGCACAGGCTGCATGCTGGGATGATTCATTGATGTTCCCTGGTGGAAAGATGGAGGGATTGGTGGCCGGCCGTGGTATCAGAGAAAGGGAGGAATCTATGAGGATCGCTGGTGTTACTATGTCTGAGGCGACGTCCGAGGCGACGGATCCTTGGCTCGTGCCCGGCCGGTCTTCACGTCGGCGGATCCGCCTGTTGCCGATCCGGCCTATCCTCTCTCCGGCCGGATCATCGCCGCGCTCGGGTAGCCGTTTCGATCCCCTAGAGGACTCGGAGGTGGACGAGGATATTACGGTGGCGGAGGAGGTGGCGTGGGCTAGACGATGAGCCTAAGGTGTTGCCGATCGCCCTGGACGGCGCTCAAGATCGGACATCGCTCTTGGAAGACTTTTGGGGGAAGATCGGGTACCCTGGGGATGCGGCCAGGACATGGGAGCGGCGGTCTCCGGCGGCGTCGGTCGTGCCGAGGGCTCGTTCGGCCTCTCCTTCGCGCGTGGAACCGGCGTCATTTGTTAGGGCAAGCTCCAGCTCGCCGCCGGGGATGAGGCTTCCTCGCCAGCCGGTGCGGGTTAAGGGCTGGAAGGGTCCGCTTCCTCCCAAGCGGATTACGCCGCCGGCTGTCTTCGGGGACTTCATCGACATCGCGAAGATGGGAGCGGATCGGGCGAACGGCCAGCCCCGGACCAATGTATTTTAGGGCCTTGGGCGAAGTCAAGAAAAGGGTCCCTTAAAGACAATACATACATATAACTAGATATATACAAACTTTCACTTTATCCGCAAATTAAAGTAGAAATAATAATAAAATAGTATTAAAATTTAAAAATTATTTTCTACTAGTTCATTACCCCAAATAAAAACCAAATTACAACGAGTTCTTCGACAATTATGCTTGAATGCTTCTCCAAAAAGCTTCCTCGTGCATTTCTAGATGCAAAATCATTCACAATAATTCAAGATCAATGTTTTCAAGATATCCTTCTCAATACAGCATGTAGCCAAGCCATTCAATCTGTCTTGTAACATAGCTGATCTCAAACAATTTTTGAGTAGCTTCAGTTTAGAGAAACTTTTTTTAGCTGAGGCTACAATCTTCAAGAGGATGCAATATGCAACTGACACATTTGAATAGCTTTCTCTAGTTTTCTCTTTTTATTTTTCACATCATCGGACAATTGTTTTGGCATTGTAACACCTATAATTGTGAATGAATTTACATCAAATTTGAACCCGAATTAAGAGAACAAGACATGGGTTAGATGAGTGTTGAGAGATTTAATTGTGAATGAATTTACATTAAATTCGAACCCGAATTAAGAGAACAAGACATGGGTTAGATGAGAGTTGAGAGATTTAAACAAGAACTTACAGAGACTACATGACGGAGACTACATGACGGGGCTGCCGGACGAGGCGATCTTCCGGCACGGCTACAGGGAGGCAGGTAGCCAGGCAAGGCGATCGGCAACACGCAGAAAGCCAGAGACAAAGGAAGGGTCGAAGAAAGACGAACCGTCCAGAAATCGATCATCTAGACTACATGAAGTTAATCAATCGTAGCGTACAGGTACAACATACATGAGGAGTTGGACTGATCGGCCTTGATCGGCATGCTTGCTGGCCGATCCTCCCTTGCTGGGCCTATTCAATAGTTCCGTGTATCAAAAATTTTCAGCCCATAGCAAAGAAAAAGCCCCGATCCTGGGCCCCCTCCAGGCCTGGGCCCTTGGCGGCCGCCCATGGCTGCCATGGGTCAGGGCCGGCCCTGCGAACGGCGGCTCCTCCTCGCCGGCGTGTGAGGCGGCTCGGCCTCGGTTCGAACCGGAGGAGGCGGGAGCGTCGCTAGCTGGGCCGCAGAAGTGTTGGGCCGGTCTTTGCCGGGCGTTGATGGGCCTGCAGAGGGAAGACAGACGTAGGGTACATCACGTACCGATCGCGAGACATACGATCATACGATCGTTCTCGTTGGAGGATCACGCCGTCGCTGCCTCGCATCCATCTGCGCCGCTGCGTTCTCATTCGGCTCTCTCTTCGTCGTCAACACCTCTCTCCAGCGCCCCGCTCAGACGATCTTTCGTCGACGTGGTCGCCAGGGGAGCTGCTGGAGGCATGGCCGGGCCGCCACACCCCGTGCCGCCAGGGACACCGCAGGCACCGGCAGCTCCGCCTCCCGCGCGGCCGGCAGATGTGATGGGTTCCAGCGCGTATCAGGGCCCTCCGGGGTTCCAGGGGTGGCCGGCGGGCGCCCTTATGCCACCAGCACCTGCGGCTCCGCCCCGGCCTCAGGTGGGTTTCCCGCCCGCCTCCACCGCGTATTCCGGCTGCGCAGTTCATGCCGCAGCAACAACAGCCGTTCCCGCCGCCACAACAATACCCGCAGTATCAAGGGCAGTTTTTAAGTATCCTCCTATGCAGCAACCGGTGGTACCACATCAGATGCAGCAGCCGGTAGCACAGAATCAGCCAGTGCAACCTGGACAGCTGAAGAAGAGGAGAAAGAAGAAGCCTGCCGCTGCGGCGGGTGCGGTGGGAGGTGGGGCTGCCGTACCGCCGCCCACAGTGCAGGGGGTGGTGCAGGATCCTTCGCTACCAGGGGGTATGCCGGTCTCTATGCCCGCGGTGGAGGTGCCTCCTGTACCACAGTAGTTGCCTACGGCTGCACCAGTCGCCGTTGCACCTATTGTGAAGTCTAAGAAAGTGGGTCGCTGGCTCGCTGCTGGTAATGCGTGGTCAATACACATGCTACAAAGGACTGCAAGGTGCTTCACTACTGTTTAGTCTGTGACTCTGGGGCGCACCCGACCATTCGGTGCCCTGTTTTGAAGACCCCGAAGCCCATGAGTTGTTTGGTTGGATGTGGTAATGACGCTACGCTCGATCTTCAGATTCCTGATTCAGTGTATAAGCCACAGTTGTCTGCCTCTGGAGCACCTACAGCCCTGGTACAGGTGTCAGGGGAGGGGACTGTCACAGCGGCAGATATCCAGAGTCTCATGGCTCGCATGTGTCCGGGGAACCCCACATGGAAGTGGGAGGCGGTGTCTCATGGAGATAATGCTTTTTTGATTGCGATACCTACAGCTGATGACTTATTGAGGATTGATGGTATGCAGATGAGTGTGCCTAAGATAAATGCTGAGGCCATAGTTTCTTCATGGACTTATCAGGATTATGGAGCCTGTGTGGGTGCATGTCGAAGGTGTGCCAGACTCTCTCCGTCACTTCCTGGGTATATGGGCTGTTGGTACTTTTATTGGCTCTACTCTTGATGTGGACTTGTATACCCTTCGGAGTCAGGGGATAGTTCGGATTCAGGTAGCCATGAGGAATGTATCTGTTTTGGAGAAAGATAAGTCTAAGGACAGGCCACCATGCTTAGAGGTCTTGGCTCGTCTACAGCTTAATGGATATAGATTTCGGTTTCGTCGTGAGGCTACTGGGTATAAGCCGGATCCTCGGTTTCGGCCTTTCTTCTGGAAGGGCGATGATGATGATGATGCGTCTCATGGTTTTGAGGATGAGGGGCTTGATGATTCTGCGGCGGTTGTGGCACCAGGGTCATCACACATGGAGGTCGATGGCCATGCACCTATGCACTCCTCTGACACAGCTTTGGTACCGGTTACTCAGGTGGCTTTGACCCCGTTTAACCACTCGCCGAGGACAGACAGGGGGCGAGAGATAGTGGCTCGAGCCATGACAGTGTCACCTCATTTGGTGGCCACTCCGCCGTCCACGACCAGGGCGTCTTCTCCGTCTCACGTTCGGACTTTTATGCAGGGGAGGACTCGTCCCACTTCGTCGTCTACACCGTTGGGTAGTACCTCAGTTGTTCCCGCTCCGTCTTCTACCTCAGCTCAGACGGAGAGGGTGCAACCGAGGTCTCCCCATCCTTTGGCGATGGACACGACGGCCCGGGGCAGCAGCCGGGCGATACGCGTAGATGCACACGTCCGTTGGGAACCCCAAGTGGAAGGTATGATGCGTATAGAAGCAAGTTTCCCTCGGTATGAAACCAAGGTTATCGAACCAGTAGGAGCCAAGAAGCACGTGAAGGTTGTTGGTGGAGGAGTGTAGTGCGACGCAACACCAGTGAAACCGGCGCCAACGTGGAACCTGCACAACACAATCAAAGTACTTTGCCCCAACGTAACAGTGAGGTTGTCAATCTCACCGGCTTGAAAACAAAGGATTAAGCGTATCGAGTGGAAGATGGTGTTTGTTTGCAAAGAACGAAAACAGTAGAATGTACTCAGATGTAAAAGAATGGACCGGGGTCCACAGTTTACTAGTGGTGTCTCTCCAATAAGATAACTAACATGCTGGGTGAACAATTACAGGCGGGCAATTGACAAATAAAGATTCAATACATACCAACGATGATTACTATGTGATTTAATCAGGGCATTACGACAAAATACATAGACCGCTATCCAGCATGCATCTATGCCTAAATAATCCACCTTCCGAACCCCTTCTGGTATTAAGTTGTAAACAACAGATAATTGCATTAAGTATGGTGCGTAATGTAATCAACACAAATATCCTTAGACAAAGCATCAATGTTTTATCCCTAGTAGCAACAGCACATCCACAACCTTAGAACCTATTGTCACGATCCCAGATTCAATGGAGGCATGAACCCACTATCGAGCATAATTACTCCCTCTTGGAGTTACAAGTATCAACTTGGCCAGAGCCTCTACTAGCAACGGAGAGCATGCAAGAACATAAACAACACATATATGATAGATTGATAATCAACTTGACATAATATTCTATATTCATCGGATCCCGCCAAACACAACATGTAGCATTACAAATAGATGATCTTAATCATGTTAGGCAGCTCACAAGATCTAAACAATGATAGCACATGCGGAGAAGACAACCAACTAGCTACTGCTATGGACCCATAGTCCAAGGATGAACTACTCACGCATCAATCCGGAGGCGGGCATGATGATGTAGAGCCCCTCCGGTGATGATTCCCCTCTCCGGCAGGGTGCCGGAGGCGATCTCCTGAATCCCCGAGATGGGATTCGCGGCGGCGTCTTTGGAAGGTTTTCCGTATCGTGGCTCTCGGTACAGGGGTTTCGCGACGAAGGCTATTTGTAGGCGGAAGGGTAGGTCGGGGCGACGAGGGCCGGACCACGGGGCCGCGCGGCCGGGGCCGGGCCGCGCCGCCCTATGGTCTGGCCACCTCGTGGCCCCACTTCGTTCTCCTCCGATCTTCTGGAAGCTTCGTGGAAAACTAGGACCCTGGGCGTTGATTTCGTCCAATTCCGAGAATATTTCCTTACTAGGATTTCTGAAACCAAAAACAGTAGAAAACAACAACTGGCACTTCGTCATCTTGTTAATAGGTTAGTGCCGGAAAATGTATAATAATGTTGTAAAGTATGTATAAAACATTCAAGTATTGTCATAAAAGTAGCATGGAACATAAGAAATTATAGATACGTTTGAGACGTATCAAGCATCCCCAAGCTTAGTTCCTACTCGCCCTCGAGTAGGTAAACAATAACACAAATAATTTCTGAAGTGACATGCTACCAACATAATCTTGATCAACATTATTGTAAAGCATATGAGATGAATGGAGTGATCTGAACAAAAGATTGCTAACAAAGATAATGACTAAACAAATGAATCATATAGCAAAACTTTTCATGAATAGTACTTTCAAGACAAGCATTAATAAGAGTTGCATAAGAGCTAACTCATAAGCAATAAATTCAAAGTAGAATGCATTGAAGCAACACAAAGGATGATTAAGTTTTTGCTTTCAACTTGTAACATGTATATCTCATGGATATTTGTCAACATAGAGTAATATAACAAGTGCAATAAGTAAACATGTAAGAATCAATGCACACAGTTAACACAAGTGTTTGCTTCTAAGATAGAAAGAAGTGGGTAAACTGACTCAACATAAAGTAAAAGAATGGCCCTTCGCAGAGGGAAGCATGGATTACTATTTTTGTGCTAGAGCTTTTGTTTTGAAAACATAGAAACAATTTTGTCAACGGTAGTAATAATTCATATGTGCTATGCATAATACTTCCTAAAAGTTGCATGTCTCATGCATAGAGTACTAATAGTGCTCGCACCTTGTCCTATTTAGCTTGGAAAACACTGATTATCATCGCATAACATATGTTTCAACCAAGTGTCACAAAGGGGTACCTCTATGCCGCCTGTACAAGTGTCTAAGGAGAAAGCACGCATTGGATTTCTCGCTTTTGATTATTCTCAACTTAGAAATCCATACCGGGACAACATAGACAACAGATAATTGACTCCTCTTTTAATGCTTAAGCATTCAACAACAATTAATATTCTCATAAGAGATTGAGGTTGTATGTCCAAACTTAAACTTCCACCATGATACATGGCTTTAGTTAGCGGCCCAATGTTCTTCTCTAACATATGCATACTCAAACCATTTGATCATGAAATCGCACTTACTTAGACAAGACGAACATGCATAGCATCTCACATGATATCCAACAAAGGTAAAAAGTTGATGGCGTCCCCAGAAACATGGTTACCGCTCAACAAGCAACTTATAAGAATTAAGACACATAACTACATATTCATCACCACAATAGTTTTTAAGCTATTTGTCCCATGAGCTATATATTGCAAAGGTAAAGGAATGAAATTTTAAAGGTAGCACTCAAGTAATTTACTTTGGAATGGCATAAAAATACCACATAGTAGGTAGATATGGTGGACACAAATGGCATGAATTTTGGCTCAAGGTGTTTGGATGCACGAGAAGCATTTCCTCTCAGTACAAGGTTTGGGCTAGCAAGGTTGTTTGAAGCAAACACAAGTATGAAAAGGTACAGCAAAACTTACACAAGAACATATTGCAAGCATTGTAAGGCTCTACACTGTCTTCCTTGTCGTTCAAAACACTTTAGCCGAAAATATCTAGACTTAGAGAGACCAATCATGCAAACCAAATTAAACAAGCTCTACGGTAGTTCTCCATTAATAGATTAAACTACATGATGCAAGAGCTTAAACATGATCTATGAGAGCTCAAACAATTGCCAAGTTATTCCAAACCATATGTAGCATTTTCTGATTCCAACCAAATAGCAATTTAACGAAGCAATTTCAGCCTTCGCCATGAACATTAAAGCACAATTAAGAACACAAGTGTTCCATATGAAAAAGCGGAGCATAATATCTCCAATATAAAAATGGTGGGATCCAACTTTATTCAAAACAAAACGAAAATAAAAGCAAACCGACGCTCCAAGTAAAGAACATAAGATGTGATGGAATAAAAATATAGTTTCACTAGAAGTGACGATAATGTTGTCGATGAAGAAGGGGATGCCTTGGGAATCCCCAAGCTTAGATGCTTGAGTCTTCTTAAAATATGCAGGGATGAACCACCGGGGCATCCCCAATCTTAGACCTTTCACTCTTCTTGATCATAGTATATCATCATCTTCTCTTGACCCTTGAAAACTTCCTCCACAACAAACTTCAAGCAAACTCATTAGAGGGTTAGTGCATAATTACAAATTCACATATTCAGAGGTGACACAATCATTTTTAACACTTCTGGACATTGCACAAAGCTTCTGAAGGTTAATGGAACAAAGAAACTCATTCAACATAGCAAAAGCGGCAATGTGAAATAAAAGGCAAAATCTGTCAAAAACAGAACAGTCCGTAAAGATGAATCTGGCAGGGGCACTTAACTTGCTCAAATGGAAAAACTCAAAACTAATGAAAGTTGCGTACATATATGAGGATCACGCTCATAAATTTGCAAATTCTTTAGATTTTTTTACAGAGAGCTCTGCGAGAATTCGTGACAGACAACAATGCTGTTTCTGCGCAGCGATCCAAATCTATCATCAACTTTAGCATAGAAACTTTACTTGGCACAAAAACATGATAATGAGAGGTTGCTACAGTAGTAAACAACTTCCAATACTCAACAATACAGTAAATAAAATAAAACATGGGTTATCTCCCAAGAAGTGCTTTTCTTTAACGCCTTTCAGCTAGGCGCAGAAAGTGCAAATCAAGTAACATCAAGAGAAGAAGCATCAACATCATAGCTTGTTCTAATAATAGAATCAAAATGCAACTTCATTCTCTTTCTAGGGAAGTGTTCCATACCTTTCTTGAGAGGAAATTGATATTTAATATTACCTTCCCTCATATCAATAACAGCACCAACGGTTCGAAGAAAAGGTCTTCCCAACACAATAGGACAAGATGCATTGCATTCGATATCCAAGACAACAAAATCAACGGGGACAAAGTTATTGTTAACCGTAATGCGCACATTATCAATCCTCCCCAAAGGTTTCTTTTTAACATTATCGGCAAGATTAACATCCAAATAACAATTCTTCAATGGTGGCAAGTCAAGCATATCATAAATCTTTTTAGGCATAACAGAAATACTTGCACCAAGATCACATAAAGCATTACACTCAAAGTCATTGAATTTCATCTTAATGATGGGCTCCCAACCATCTTCTAACTTCCTAGAAATAGAAGCTTCAAGTTTTAATTTCTCTTCCCTAGCTTTAATGAGAGCATTTGTAATATGTTTTGTAAAGGCTAAATTTATAGCACTAGCATTGGGACTTCTAGCAAGTTTTTGTAAGAACTTTATAACTTCAGTAATATGACAATCATCAAAATCTAAACCATTATGTTCTACATCAATGGAATCATTGTCACCAATATTTTGAAAAATTTCAGCAGTTTTATCACAAACAGCAGTTTCAGCAGTTTCAGGCAATTTTGTGCGCTTTGTACTAGGAGTAGAAACATTGCCAACACCAATTATTTTACCATTAATAGTAGGAGGTGTAGAAACATGTGAAGAATCAACATTACTAGTGGTGGTAATAGTCCATACTTTAGCTACATTATTCTCTTTAGCAAGTTTTTCTTTTTCTTCTCTATCCCACCTAGCATGCAATTCAGCCAACATTGTAATATTATCATTAATTCGAACTTGGATGGCATTTGTTTTAGCAAACCTAGCATCTTTAACTTCCTCAGGCATAACTTTCAATTTTAAAATATCAACATCAAGAGCAAGACTATCAACCTTAGAAGCAAGAACATCAATTTTACCAAGCTTTTCTTCAACAGTTTTATTGAAAGCAGTTTGTGTACTAATAAATTCTTTAAGCATCACTTCAAGACCAGAGGGTACACTCTTATTATTGTTGTAAGAATTACCATAAGGATTACCATAACCATTACCATTATTAGAAGGATATGGCCTATAGTTGTTGTTACCATAATTATTCCTATAAGCATTGTTGTTGAAATTGTTACTCTTTATGAAATTCACATCAACATTTTCTTCTTGAGCAACTAATGAAGCTAAAGGAACATTATTAGGATCAATATGAGATCTACCATTTGCAAGCATAGACATAATAGCATCAATCTTATCACCCAAAGAAGAGGTTTCTTCAACAGAATTTACCTTCTTACCTTGAGGAGTTCTTTCAGTGTGCCATTCAGAGTAATTGATCATCATATCATCAAGTAGTTTAGTTGCGGCGCCCAGGGTGATGGACATAAAAGTACCTCCAGCAGCTGAATCCAATAGGTTCCTCGAGGAAAAATTCAATCCTGCATAAAAGGTTTGGATGATCATCCAAGTAGTCAGTCCATGGGTTGGATTCTTTACCAAAGATTTCATTCTCTCCCATGGTTGAGCAACATGTTCTTTATCAAATTGTTTAAAGTTCATTATGCTACTTCTCAAAGATATAATCTTAGCAGGAGGATAATATTTACTAATAAAAGCATCTTTACATTTAGTCCATGAATCAATACTATTTTTAGGCAAAGAAAGCAACCAATCTTTAGCTCTTCCTCTTAATGAGAAAGGAAACAATTTCAGTTTTATAATATCACCATCTATATCCTTATACTTTTGCATTTCACAAAGTTCAACAAAATTATTAAGATGGGCAGCAGCATCATCAGTACTAACACCAGAAAATTGCTCTCTCATAACAAGATTCAATAAAGCAGGTTTAATTTCATAGAATTCTGCTGTAGTAGCAGGTGGAGCAATAGGAGTACATATAAAATCATTATTATTTGTGCTAGTGAAATCACACAACTTAGTATTTTCAGGAGTACCCATTATAACAGTAGTAAAGTAAACTAGGCAAATAAAGTAAAGACGAGTAACTAATTTTTTTTTGTGTTTTGATATAGAGCAAGTAAACAAGACAGAAAGTAAAGCAACTATTTTTTTGTGTTTTTAATATGAAGCAAACAAGATAGTAAATAAAATAAAGTAAAGCAAGACAAAAACAAAGTAAAGAGATTGGAAGTGGAGACTCCCCTTGCAGCGTGTCTTGATCTTCCCGGCAACGGCGCCAGAAATTTAGCTTGATACGCGTAGATGCACACGTCCGTTGGGAACCCAAGTGGAAGGTATGATGCGTATAGAAGCAAGTTTCCTCAGTATGAAACCAAGGTTATCGAACCAGTAGGAGCCAAGAAGCACGTGAAGGTTGTTGGTGGAGGCGTGTAGTGCGGCGCAACACCAGTGAAACCGGCGCCAACGTGGAACCTGCACAACACAATCAAAGTACTTTGCCCCAACGTAACAGTGAGGTTGTCAATCTCACCGGCTTGCTGAAAACAAAGGATTAAGCGTATCGAGTGGAAGATGGCGTTTGTTTGCAAAGAACAGTAGAATGTATTCAGATGTAAAAGAATGGACCGGGGTCCACAGTTCACTAGTGGTGTCTCTCCAATAAGATAACTAACATGCTGGGTGAACAAATTACAGGCGGGCAATTGACAAATAAAGATTCAATACATAGCAACGATGATTACTATGTGATTTAATCAGAGCATTACGACAAAGTACATAGACCACTATCCAGCATGCATCTATGCCTAAATAATCCACCTTCAGGTTATCATCCGAACCCCTTCCGGTATTAAGTTGTAAACAACAGATAATTGCATTAAGTATGGTGCATAATGTAATCAACACAAATATCCTTAGACAAAGCATCAATGTTTTATCCCTAGTAGCAACAGCACATCCACAACCTTAGAACCTATTGTCACGATCCCAGATTCAATGGAGGCATGAACCCACTATCGAGCATAATTACTCCCTCTTGGAGTTAAAAGTATCAACTTGGCCAGAGCCTCTACTAGCAACGGAGAGCATGCAAGAACATAAACAACACATATATGATAGATTGATAATCAACTTGACATAATATTCTATATTCATCGGATCCCGCCAAACACAACATGTAGCATTACAAATAGATGATCTTGATAATGTTAGGCAGCTCACAAGATCTAAACAATGATAGCACATGCGGAGAAGACAACCAACTAGCTACTGCTATGGACCCATAGTCCAAGGATGAACTACTCACGCATCAATCCGGAGGCGGGCATGATGATGTAGAGCCCCTCCGGTGATGATTCCCCTCTCCGGGGTGCCGGAGGCGATCTCCTGAATCCCCGAGATGGGATTCGCGACGGCGCGTCTTTGGAAGGTTTTCCGTATCGTGGCTCTCGGTGGGGGTTTCGCGACGAAGGCTATTTGTAGGCGGAAGGGTAGGTCGGGGGCGACGCGAGGGGCCGGACCATAGGGCCGCGCGGCGGGGCACTGGGCGCCGCCTATGGTCTGACCACCTCGTGGCCCCACTTCGTTATCCCTCCGGTCTTGTGGAAGCTTCGTGGAAAAATAGGACCCTGGGCGTTGATTTCGTCCAATTGCGAGAATATTTCCTTACTAGGATTTCTGAAACCAAAAACAGCAAACAACAACGGCACTTCGGCATCTTGTTAATAGGTTAGTGCCGGAAAATGTATAATAATGCTGTAAAGTTTGTATAAAACATTCAAGTATTGTCATAAAAGTAGCATGGAACATAAGAAATCTATAATATCTATAAAGTTGATCCCCACTAAGTGTTTTTAATGTTTGCAAGCTTGACATGCAAAGTGTCCACGTCACTTCTATTTGCTAAAGTGTAGCGTTATCATGACAATTTCAGCTTCTGCTCTCTCTTCCCACCTATAAACCGAATGGGTCAACCCATTCAATTTTCAGTTTCATCTCTTTGCTCTAGGCTGCACAGCCCTTGGCCCATCAGACCGATCGGGCGTATCAGCACATCCGTACCACGAGTGTATGCTCGCTCCTCTTCCTCGAGCAGGAACAGGGTGAACGTCATCGCCATGGCCTCCAACTTGATTTTCCGACTCTACAAATTCTAAATCACAAAACAACTTGACAGCACAGCCATAGGAAACTCTACATAATTGCTTCCACTATCTAGGGAAGTTATTCCTCACTTACTAGATGTCATATATCGTGAATTAAATGTCGCCCCATGGCATTCGTCTCCCGATCGATCACCCTATATAATATATATCCAACCTGAGCGACTCCTTTGCCCAGCCTAATCATTTGTCGTTGGAGGTCCGGCCACTATACCAAACCACTTCTCCTTCTCCTTACGTTGCAATATATAGGAAGAAGAAAAACAGCCGATCGAGCTCTCCGTTACTAAACCACGTCACCAGGATGGTCTTCGTTTTCTGTTTTTCTCAATGCAAAATTTGCGGCTGCAGCCTACTTGCATCTAGATGTATCAACTATGCAGTTGATTGGACTTCGACCATCAAATTCCTTGTGTTTTGATCTTGCTGTTGGTGTTGAGTTGTATTTCATGTACTTGGCTGAGGCCTTATTAATTTAAGGCTGGGTATTATATGCCTGTTATCTAAATATTTTTATCTCCTAGCCTCCCACAAAGTGTTTGTCGATTCGTCTAATGCATCACGTTCACGTATACACGCTCATTCCAACAGATATGATGGTGTTGAGGAGAGCGGCTACGCGGAGCGCTGCCGTCGTACTACACGTTGGTAGGATTCGGCCCCGAGGACACATGAGGATTCCTGAGGGGCAGAACGACAGCAGCAGTCCCACGCAGGTCAGCATGAAGACGGCGGATGATGGACCATCGTCGGAGGCACTCATAACTTTCTCTGTACCATCCAAAGTACTGCATGATCTTATTTCCTATCCTCCCCGATCGTTTCTCATTAGCATGTTTTCCAGGCCTTAACACACTCTGGTCCCTCTGCATATATCCTCATGGTTTCCTTTATTTTTACGTGTGGTAAGTCTTACTTCTCATTAGAATATGCTTACCATCATTTACGTGGCTACCATACTCGGATATAATTTGTGCTTAGGTAGTTATGTTGCTGCATCCTCCATGTCTCAAGGTTCTTCTTAAGCATTTTGTTACTATGTACATGATGATAATTTTTTTGCAGCTCCCCCTTATATCATTCTATTTCACTGAGTTCTTTCCTGCTGTCAGGATCACTGCCATGCTTTGGCTACATGGTGTGTTTTTTATTCAATTTATTGACCTTTATAGCTGAAAGTGAACTAGGGAAAAAAAGGAAAGACAAAGATATATATGATGGTACTGCACAAGTTGAGGATGCAGAGAATCTTCACATCAAGAATGAATCATAAAAAAATGAAATTTCATTTTAAATATGTTCTTAAAAAAGATGCTGGATAAACAGAGCAACCGAAGCCAAGTAAATAGTTGTATTGTTGAACATCATGACAATATATGTAAAGTGAGACTTATTTTTATAGACTATCCATGCTTACTTTGCATATAATAAAATCATCTCAAATATCCGCTGCAACGCGCGGGGTATCAACTAGTTATAGATACGTTTGAGACGTATCACCGGCCGCGACTACTCCGACGGCGCAGCAGCAGCGCCACGCCGATTCGGAGGGGGGGGGGGGGCAGCAGCCGGCCGGTGGCTCCGTGCCATCGCAACAGCTGGCTTCTGGTCAGGTGGGGCAGCTGCAGCCTGTCCCCATCGCAATGGAGCAGCAGCAGCCGGCCTAGGGCTTGGCGATGCAGCAGCTACCTTGCAGGGATGGTGGGATGACTCGACCCCCACCGTCGCCTGTGCTCCCTCGTGCTCACTCTGGACGCAGCGACGAGATGACGGGGGACGCCGGCTTCACCCTCAGGCGGTGGTGCAGGCCGGGTTGGGGAGGAGCCCCAACCCATCTTCCACGCCCCCTTCGCCTGGGGGGGCAGCGGCGTCGCGGTCGGGCTCGATGCAGGGGCCCTGCATTGTCTGCGCCTTCACCGGTTTCATGGGCTTCGTCTACCACGTCTTCGCTGTTGGGCTCGGTGCCTTCTTCACCACGTTTGAGTCCTTCTCCGCCAGCTGCCGTACCGCAGCCTCAGCCCACGAGTCCTCCGCCGGTTGTTCAGCCGACGGTGAGGAGGAGTGGGAGGTATGTTGTGGCAGAGGACGACGCGGGGGTCACGGATGAAGATGTGATGCAGAGGGCTATGCGGCGCAAGGCGGAGTTGAACCTCGACACGGCAGGTACTAAACAAACAACCAAGTCGTTTACCTCTTTTTCGGATACTCGGATTTCTTCGAATTTATGTAGAGTAGGGGTCTCGTTGGGTAGTCGGTCTGATGAGATTTTAGCATCGGCTAATGTGTTGAGACAAACGGAGCTTGATCGTTTAACGGTTGCTTCAAATGGATCCACTGAGCCTGCTACTTCTATTATAGACGATGATGAAGATGATGACATCCTAGATGGTCAGCTTCTCTCGGCTATAGTGGGGAGTGTTACAGAGGTCGATTTAGAACACTCAGAGCTTAGTTCAGTTTATGATCTAAATGCTTCTGCACGTGGTTCTCGATCGTCCGCTGGAAAGAAGTCTCGTAGATATGGCAAAAATACTAAATCTAAAATAGTTTCTCGATGAATGGCATGTTTCGGAATAGCAGAGGTCTTGGTGACTTGGCTAAACATTCTCACATTGCCGATGGTTGTAGAGATTATGATTTAGATTTTATTGCTATATCGGAGACGGGTAGGCGAAAATTCTCACAAAGTTTCCTCGACCGTTTATCAGGCGGGATTAACTTTCAATGGTTTTCTCGCCCGCCTCGTGGTAGGTCTGGGGGCATTTTACTTGGCGTCCGCATAGACACCATGACCGTTTTAGCTAGTTCTGATGGCGAGTATCACATTAAACTCGACATTCAGAATAAAGCAGATGGTTTCATCTGGAGTCTGGTTGCTGTGTATGGTGTTGCCCAAGACGCTTTTAAGGATGACTTTTTACGTGAGTTGGTAAATCTTGCAAAAGATAATCCGCATCCGATTTTAATCGGAGGGGACTTCAATTTGCTGAGATTTCCTCATGAGAAAAGCAAAGGCATTTTCGATGGACATTGGCCTTTCTTGTTTAATGCTGTCATTGATAGCTTAGACTTAAGAGAGGTATTTATGTCCGGTCGACAGTTTACTTGGGCCAACAGCTTGCCTGAACCCACATACGAGAAACTAGATCGCGTGTTGATGGATACCGAATGGGAACATAAATATCCTATGGTGTCCGTCCGTGCACTAGAACGTATTGAAAAACTGTCTGACCATGCTCCTATCCTCCTAACTACTGGGAATCCCCGACCTGTTTGTAAGCGGCCATTCAAATTTG
The DNA here is from genome assembly GCA_030979885.1 of Lolium multiflorum. NCBI lineage: Eukaryota > Viridiplantae > Streptophyta > Magnoliopsida > Poales > Poaceae > Lolium > Lolium multiflorum. The sequence goes on along the minus strand of CM061751.1, from coordinate 235,536,663 downwards.
AACTTGGCTGGTTACATCGAGACGGATTTCATGAGATGGTTAAGACGATTTGGGAAAGACCAGTCGGTGGTAGTTCGCCAATATTGAGATGGAATAATAAGATGCGTGCTATGCGCAAACATCCCTCTGGTTGGGCTGCTCATATGGCTGGTATTCTTAAAAAAGAGAAGGCTCGCTTATCAAAAGTGATCGATGATCTTGAGGTCGTAGCGAAAGTGAGACCGTTGTCCACGCAAGAGATTGACCTTAAAAATCAATCCAATGCACAGATGGCGAGTCTTCTTCGCGAAGAGGAACTCAAATGGTATCAAAGATCCAAAGCCCAATTCATTTTGGAAGGTGATTCGAATACGCGATATTTTCATGGCTTGGCCAATGGCAGACATCGGAAAAAGCGTATTCATTCTCTCATCCAAGATGAAGGGGTGATTGAAGGCCACGAGCAACTCAAATCATACATTACTAATTATTATAAAGACCTGTTCGGTCCTCCGGAGGAAAGTTCTTTTTCTCTTAACGAGGACTTAACGGATGACATACCCCAAGTTTCTATGGAAGAAAATGCTCTACTAACCGCACCTTATTCCGAGGATGAGGTTCAGAAGGCAATTTTCCAAATGGAATGCAATAAACCACCGGGTCCAGATGGTTTTCCAGCGGAGTTTTATCAAACTTTTAGGGATACTATTAAATCGGATCTTCTAGATTTGTTCAGTGATCTCCACACAGGACAACTAGAATTATTTCGTCTAAATTTTGGTGAAGTAATTTTGTTACCGAAGGTTAATGAGGCAGAAAGGATTCAACAATATAGACCTATTTTCCTATTAAACGACAGTTTCAAAATTTTCACGAAAGTGGCCACCATTAGACTTAATACGGTTGCGGATCATGTCGTTCAACCATCATAGACCGCTTTCATGCAAGGAAGGAATATCCTTGATGGAGTGGCAGTGTTGCACGAGACGGTTGATACGTCTCCGACGTATCAATAATTTCTTATGTTCCATGCCACATTATTGATGATATCTACATGTTTTATGCACACTTTATGTCATATTCGTGCATTTTCTGGAACTAACCTATTAACAAGATGCCGAAGTGCCGGTTCTGTTTTCTGCTGTTTTTGGTTTCAGAAATCCTAGTAACGAAATATTCTCGGAATTGGACGAAATCAACGCCCAGGTTCCTATTTTGCCGGAAGCATCCAGAACACCCGAGAGCCGCCAGAGAGGGGCCACAGGGGGCCCACACATGGTGGTGGCGCGGCCAGGGCTGGGCCCGCGCCCCCCTAGTGTGTCGCCGCCTCGTCAGCCCTCCAACTCCGCCTCTTCGCCTATATAAAGATCCCATACCTAAAACCTCGAGACAAATAAGCCACGGTACGCGAAACCTTCCAGAGCCACCGCCATCGCGAAGCCAAGATCTGGGGGACAGGAGTCTCTGTTCCGGCACGCCGCCGGGACGGGGAAGTGCCCCCGGAAGGCTTCTCCATCGACACCGCTGATACGTCTCCAACGTATCGATAATTTCTTATGTTCCATGCTACTTTATTGATGATACCTACATGTTTTATGCACATTATATGTCATATTTATGCATTTTTTGGAACTAACCTATTAACAAGATGCCGAAGAGCCAGTTGCTGTTTTCTGCTGTTTTTGGTTTCAGAAATCCTAGTAAGGAAATATTCTCGGAATTGGACGAAATCTTCGCCAAGGGTCCTATTTTGCACGGAGCTTCCAGAAGACCGAAGAGGGAAGGAAGTGGGGCCACGAGGCGCCGACACCATAGGCCGGCGCGGCCCAAGCCCTGGCCGCGCCGACCTAGGGTGTGGGGCCCTCGTGTGGCCCCCACGTTGCCCTTCCGCCTACTTAAAGCCTCCGTCGCGAAAACCCCAGTACCGAGAGCCACGATACGGAAAACCTTCCAGAGATGCCGCCGCCGCGAATCCCATCTCGGGGATTCGGGAGATCGCCTCGGCACCCGCCGGAGAGGGGATTCATCTCCCGGAGGACTCTACACCGCCATGGTCGCCTCCGGAGTGATGAGTGAGTAGTTCACCCCTGGACCATGGGTCCATAGCAGTAGCTAGATGGTCGTCTTCTCCTTGTTGTGCTTCATTGTTGGATCTTGTGAGCTGCCTAACATGATCAAGATCATCTATATGTAATTCTATATGTTGTGTTTGTCGGGATCCGATGGATAGAGAATACTATGATTATGGTGATTATCAATCTATTGTTTATGTGTTGTTTATGATCTTGCATGCTCTCCGTTATTAGTAGAGGCTCTGGCCAAGTTTTTACTCTTAACTCCAAGAGGGAGTATTTATGCTCGATAGTGGGTTCATGCCTTCATTGACACCTGGGACAGTGACAGAAAGTTCTAAGGTTGTGATGTGCTGTTGCCACTAGGGATAAAACATTGATTCTATGTCTAAGGATGTAGTTGTCGATTACATTACGCACCATACTTAATGCAATTGTCTGTTGCTTAGCAACTTAATACTGAATGGGGTTCGGATGATAACCTGAAGGTGGACTTTTTAGGCATAGATGCAGTTGGATGGCGGTCTATGTACTTTGTCGTAATGCCCAATTAAATCTCACTATATTTATCATATCATGTATATGCATTGTTATGCCTTTCTCTATTTGTCAATTGCCCGACTGTAATTTGTTCACCCAACATGCTTTTATCTTATGGGAGAGACACCTCTAGTGAACTGTGGACCCCGGTCCTATTCATAGCATACAATCTACTGCAATTGTGTTTACTGTTTTCTTTGCAAACATCTTCCACTCGATACGTTTAATCCTTTGTTACAGCAAGCCGGTGAGATTGACAACCTCACTGTTTCGTTGGGACAAAGTACTTGGGTTGTGTTGTGCAGGTTCCACGTTGGCGCCGGAATCCCTGGTGTTGCGCCGCATCACATTTCGCGACCATCAACCTTCAACGTGCTTCTTGGCTCCTACTGGTTCGATTAAACCTTGGTTTCTTTCTGAGGGAAAACTTGCTACTGTGCGCATCATACCTTCCTCTTGGGGTTCCCAACGAACGTGTGAGTTACACGCCATCAAGCTCTTTTTCTGGCGCCGTTGCCGGGGAGATCAAGACACGCTGCAAGGGGAGTCTCCACTTCTCAATCTCTTTACTTTGTTTTTGTCTTGCTTTATTTTATTTACTACTTTGTTTGCTGCACCTAAACAAAACACAAAAAAATTAGTTGCTAGTTTTATTTTATTTACTGTCTTGCTCTCTATATCAAAAACACAAAAAAATTAGTTACTTGCATTTACTTTATTTGCCTAGTTTACTTTATTGCTATTAAAATGAGTAATCCTGAAGTTGAAGTTCGTTCTTTTAAGCAACAGGGTGGAGAAAGTTTTAAAGATGCTTGGTACAGAATTAGTAATGCTCATCAAAGGTGCATTAAGAAACACTCCACCACTATCCTTCTTAGGAACTTTTATGTTGGTTTATCTAGTTGGAATAGATATGTTCTTGATACTCTTTCGGGAGGCAATTTCCTAGGTACTCCCGCTTTAGAAGCTAGTTGCATCATTGAGAGTCTAGTTGGAATACCACCTGTTAATGAAGTTAAAATTGAAATCTCTCTTGAAGATGTTATGAAAAAATTGGAAACCACAGAGAAAAAATTTCCAAGTGTTGAAACTAAATTGGGAATGTTATTTGATAAAACTTATGAACTTGATAAATCCTTAGGAGGAATTGATGAAAGAATTAGTGTCCTAGGAACTTGTGTTGTCCATGATAATCAAACCAATAGGATTGATGAACTTGAAAAAGCTATGGGAACCTTGGGTTCAACCTTTTCTTCTCTCAAGTATAATGAGAAAGCTTATGTGGGTAAAGAGCAAAAATTCATGTACGCCTCTAAAGTGCCTAAACAAAAGAATTATTATAGGCCTAAAATTGCTAAAACCCCTAGCACCACCATAGAGAATTTAGATAATGGAGCACCTAAAGCACCCTCTGCAACAAGTTGTGTTTGCATGAAAAATAATAATGTTGATGCTTCATCTCTCGATAATACTTGATTTGCACTTTCTGCGCCTAGCTGAAAGGCGTTAAAGAAAAGCGCTTATGGGAGACAACCCATGTTTTTACTACAGCAATTTTTTGTTTTGTTGAGTCTTGGAAGTTGTTTACTACTGTAGCAACCTCTCCTTATCATGTTTTTGTGCCAAGTAAAGTTTCTATGTCAAAGTTGATGTTATATTTGGGATCGCTGCGCAGAAACAGCATTGCTATCTGTCACGAATCAGGGCACAGTTCTCTGTAGAAAATTCGAAAAAATCTGCCAATTTACGAGCGTGATCCTCAGATATTTACGCAACTTTCATTAGTTTTGAGTTTTTCCATTTGAGCAAGTATGGTGCCAGCTTTAAATTCGTCTTTACGGACTGTTCTGTTTTTGACAGATTCTGCCTTTTATTTCGCATTGCCTCTTTTGCTATGTTGGATTTATTTCTTTGATCCAATAATGTCCAGTAGCTTTATGCAATGTCCAGAAGTGTAAAGAATGATTGTGTCACCTCTGAATGTGTGAATTATTAATTGTGCACTAACCCTCTAATGAGTTTGCTTAAAGTTTGGTGTGAAGGAAGTTTTCAAGGGTCAAGAGAGGAGAATGATATACTATGATCAAGAGGAGTGAAAGCTCTAAGCTTGGGGATGACCCCGTGGTTCACCCCTGCATATTTTAAGAAGACTCAAGCGTCTAAGCTTGGGGATGCCCAAGGCATCCCCTTCTTCATCGACAACATCATCAGGTTCCTCCCCTGAAACTATATTTTTATTCAGTCACATCTTGTGTTCTTTACTTGGAGCGTCGGTTTGTTTTTGTTTTTGTTTTTGTTTGAATAAAATGGATCCTAGCATTCACTTTGTGGGAGAGAGACACGCTCCGCTGTTGCATATGGACAAATATGTCCTTAGGCTTTACTCATAATGTTCAAGGCGAAGTTTCTTCTTCGTTAAATTGTTATATGGTTGGAATTGGAAAATGCTACATGTAGTAATTCTAAAATGTCTTGGATAATGTGATACTTGGCAATTGTTGTGCTCATGTTTAAGCTCTTGCATCATATGCTTTGCACCCATTAATGAAGAAATACATAGAGCTTGCTAAAATTTGATTTGCATATTTGGTCTCTCTAAGGTCTAGATAATATCTAGTATTGAGTTTTGAACAACAAGGAAGACGGTGTAGAGTCTTATAATGTTTACAATATGTCTTTTATGTGAGTTTTGCTGCACCTGTTCATCCTTGAGTTTGCTTCAAACAACCTTGCTAGCCTAAACCTTGTATCGAGAGGGAATACTTCTCATGCATCCAAAATCCTTGAGCCAACTACTATGCCATTTGTGTCCACCATACCTACCTACTACATGGTATTTCTCCGCCATTCCAAAGTAAATTGCTTGAGTGCTACCTTTAAAATTCCATCATTCACCTTTGCAATATATAGCTCATGGGACAAAATAGCCTTAAAAACTACCGTAGTATTGAATATGTACTTATGCACTTTATCTTTTATTAAGTTGCTTGTTGTGCGATAACCATGCTTCTGGGGAACGCCATCAACTATTGTTGAATATCATGTGAGTTGCTATGCATGTCCGTCTTGTCTGAAGGATCTATCATTTTAGTGGTTGGAGCATGCAAAATTGTTAGAGAAGAACATTGGGCCGCTAACTAAAGCCATGAATCATGGTTGAAGTTTCAGTTTTGGACATATATCCTCAATCTCATATGAGAATAATAATTGTTGCTACATGCTTATGCATTTAAGAGGAGTCCATTATCTGTTGTCCATGTTGTCCCGGTATGGATGTCTAATTTGAGAATAATCAAAAGCGAGAAATCCAAAATGCGAGCTTTCTCCTTAGACCTTTGTACAGGCGGCATGGAGGTACCCCTTTGTGACACTTGGTTGAAACATGGCATGCAAAGACCCGGTAGTCCAAGCTAAGTAGGACGAGGTGCGGGCACTATTAGTATACTATGCATGAGGCTTGCAACTTGTAAGATATAATTTACATAACTCATATGCTTTATTACTACCGTTGACAAAATTGTTTCATGTTTTCAAAATAAAAGCTCTAGCACAAATACAGCAATCGATGCTTTCCTCTTTGAAGGACCTTTCTTTTACTTTTATTGTTGAGTCAGTTTACCTATCTCCCTCCACCTTAAGAAGCAAACACTTGTGTGAACTGTGCATTGATTCCTACATACTTGCATATTGCACTTGTTATATTACTTTATGTTGACAATATCCATGAGATATACATGTTATAAGTTGAAAGCAACCGCTGAAACTTAATCTTCCTATGTGTTGCTTCAATACCTTTACTTTGATTTATTGCTTTATGAGTTAACTCTTATGCAAGACTTATTGCTGCTTGTCTTGAAGTACTATTCATGAAAAGTCTTTGTCTTATGATTCAGTTGTTTACTCATTTCATTACCTTTGTTTTGATCGCTGCATTCATTACATATGTTTACAAATAGTATGATCAAGATTATGATGGCATGTCACTTCAGAAATTATCTTTGTTATCGTTTTACCTGCTCGGGACGAGCAGAACTAAGCTTGGGGATGCTGATACGTCTCCAACGTATCGATAATTTCTTATGTTCCATGCTACTTTATTGATGATACCTACATGTTTTATGCACATTATATGTCATATTTATGCATTTTCTGGAACTAACCTATTAACAAGATGCCGAAGAGCCAGTTGCTGTTTTCTGCTGTTTTTGGTTTCAGAAATCCTAGTAAGGAAATATTCTCGGAATTGGACGAAATCTTCGCCAAGGGTCCTATTTTTGCACGGAGCTTCCAGAAGACCGAAGAGGGAAGGAAGTGGGGCCACGAGGCGCCGACACCATAGGCCGGCGCGGCCCAGCCCTGGCCGCGCCGACCTAGGGTGTGGGGCCCTCGTGTGGCCCCCCACGTTGCCCTTCCGCCTACTTAAAGCCTCCGTCGCGAAAACCCCAGTACCGAGAGCCACGATACGGAAAACCTTCCAGAGACGCCGCCGCCGCGAATCCCATCTCGGGGGATTCGGAGATCGCCTCCGCACCCTGCCGGAGGGGATTCATCTCCGGAGGACTCTACACCGCCATGGTCGCCTCCGGAGTGATGAGTGAGTAGTTCACCCCTGGACCATGGGTCCATAGCAGTAGCTAGATGGTCGTCTTCTCCTTGTTGTGCTTCATTGTTGGATCTTGTGAGCTGCCTAACATGATCAAGATCATCTATATGTAATTCTATATGTTGTGTTTGTCGGGATCCGATGGATAGAGAATACTATGATTATGTTGATTATCAATCTATTGTTTATGTGTTGTTTATGATCTTGCATGCTCTCCGTTATTAGTAGAGGCTCTGGCCAAGTTTTTACTCTTAACTCCAAGAGGGAGTATTTATGCTCGATAGTGGGTTCATGCCTTCATTGACACCTGGGACAGTGACAGAAAGTTCTAAGGTTGTGATGTGTTGTTGCCACTAGGGATAAAACATTGATTCTATGTCTAAGGATGTAGTTGTCGATTACATTACGCACCATACTTAATGCAATTGTCTGTTGCTTAGCAACTTAATACTGAATGGGGTTCGGATGATAACCTGAAGGTGGACTTTTTAGGCATAGATGCAGTTGGATGGCGGTCTATGTACTTTGTCGTAATGCCCAATTAAATCTCACTATATTTATCATATCATGTATATGCATTGTTATGCCTTTCTCTATTTGTCAATTGCCCGACTGTAATTTGTTCACCCAACATGCTTTTATCTTATGGGAGAGACACCTCTAGTGAACTGTGGACCCCGGTCCTATTCTTTACATAGCATACAATCTAATTGTTTTATTGTTTTCTTTGCAAACATCTTCCACTCGATACGTTTAATCCTTTGTTACAGCAAGCCGGTGAGATTGACAACCTCACTGTTTCGTTGGGACAAAGTACTTGGGTTGTGTTGTGCAGGTTCCACGTTGGCGCCGGAATCCCTGGTGTTGCGCCGCATCACATTTCGAGACCATCAACCTTCAACGTGCTTCTTGGCTCCTACTGGTTCGATTAAACCTTGGTTTCTTTCTGAGGGAAAACTTGCTACTGTGCGCATCATACCTTCCTCTTGGGGTTCCCAACGAACGTGTGAGTTACACGCCATCAACCGCTGCCATCTCCACCGCCATCTTCATCACCGCTGCTGCTCCCATGAGGAGGGAGTAGTTCTCCATTGAGGCTCGGGGCTGTACCGGTAGCTATGTGGTTCATCTCTCTCCTATGTACTTCAATACAATAATCTCATGAGCTGCCTTACATGATTGAGATTCATATGATGATGCTTGTAATCTAGATGTCATTATGCTAGTCAAGTGGGTTTTACTTATGTGATCTCCGGAGACTCCTTGTCCCACGTGTGTAAAGGTGACAGTGTGTGCACCGTGTGGGTCTCTTAGGCTATATTTCACAGAATACTTATTCACTGTTATGAATGGCGTAGTGAAGTGCTTATTTATATCTCTTTATGATTGCAATGTGTTTTGTATCACAATTTATCTATGTGCTACTCTAGTGATGTTATTAAAGTAGTTTATTCCTCCTGCACGGTGTAATGGTGACAGTGTGTGCATCCGTGTTAGTACTTGGCGTAGGCTATGATTATGATCTCTTGTAGATTATGAAGTTAACTATTGCTATGATGGTATTGATGTGATCTATTCCTCCTACATGGTGTGAAGGTGACAGTGTGCATGCTATGCTAGTACTTGGTTTAGTCGTGTCGATCTTTCATGCACTCTAAGGTTATTTAAATATGAACATTTAATTGTGGAGCTTGTTAACTCCGGCATTGAGGGTTCGTGTAATCCTACGTAATGTGTTCATCATCCAACAAGAGAGTGTAGAGTATGCATTTATCTATTCTGTTATGTGATTAATGTTGAGAGTGTCCACTAGTGAAAGTCTAATCCCTAGGCCTTGTTTACTGCTTTTACTGCTTGTTACTACTGCTGCGTTACTACTGCTTGTTTACTTCCTACAATATTACTACCATCAACTGCACGCCAGCAAGCTATTTTCTGGCGCCGTACTACTGCTCATATTCATTCATATCACTTGTATTTCACTATCTCTTCGCCGAACTAGTGCACCTATTAGGTGTGTTGGGGACACAAGAGACTTCTTGCTTTGTGGTTGCAGGGTTGCTTGAGAGGGATATCTTTGACCTCTTCCTCCCTGAGTTCGATAAACCTTAGGTGATCCACTTAAGGGAAAACTTGCTGCTGTTCTACAAACCTCTGCTCTTGGAGGCCCAACACTGTCTACAAGAATAGAAGCACCCGTAGACATCAAGCTATTTTCTGGCGCCGTTGCCGGGGAGGAAAGGTAAAAGGTACTCACACTCCGGATCTCGGCTACTAAGCTATTTTCCGGTGCCGTTGTAAGTACTCGAAGCTATTTCCTTTAGACTCCTGCAATTGCATCTTTTGGTTTCTTGTTTACACTAGTTAGGCATAATGGACAACAATGAGCTTCTTATTTTATTTCCTGAGTTAAGACATGGATTGTTTGATGCGAAAATTAAAAAACCTATGGAATCTTATTTGCATGCTGGTAGCAATGATATTAGTATGAACGCTTTGAACACCATTGTTGTTAATGATATGGAAAATTCTAAGCTTGGGGAAGCTGGTTTTGATGAGCATGATATTTTTAGTCCCCCAAGCATTGAGGAGAAAATTTTCTTTGATGATACTTTGCCTCCTATTTATGATGATTATAATGATAGTGGTCTTTTGGTGCCGCCTACTATGGAGAGTAAATTTTATTATGACTATACTATGCCTCCTACACTTGATGAGAATAATAATGATAGCTACTTTGTTGAATTTGCTCCCACTACAACTAATAAAATTGATTATGCTTATGTGGAGAGTAATAATTTTATGCATGTGGCTCATGAAAAGAATGTTTTATGTGATAGTTATATTGTTGAGTTTGTTCATGATGCTACTGAAAGTTATTATGAGAGAGGGAAACATGGTTATATGCATCTTAATAATATTAAGTTTCCCCTCTTTATGTTGAAAATCTTGAAATTGCGCTTGTGTTGCTTTTCTATGCTTACCACTTTGTTCTTCATAAATTTATTTGTGTACAAGATTCCTTTTCATAGGAAGTGGGTTAGGCTTAAATGTGTTTTGAATTTGCTTCTTGATGTTCTCTTTTGCTTCAAATCTTATTTCTCGCGAGAGCATCATTAAAATTACTGAGCCCATCTTAATAGCTATAAAGAAAGAACTTCTTGGGAGATAACCCATGTGTTTATTTTACTACAGCAATTTTTGTTTTGTTGAGTCTTGGAAGTTGTTTACTACTGTAGCAACCTCTCCTTATCATGTTTTTGTGCCAAGTAAAGTTTCTATGTTAAAGTTGATGTTATATTTGGGATCGCTGCGCAGAAACAGCATTGCTGTCTGTCACGAATTCTGGCATAAGTCTCTGTAAAAAATTCGAAAAAATCTGCAAAATTACGAGCGTGATCCTCAGATATGTACGCAACTTTCATTAGTTTTGAGTTTTTCCATTTGAGCAAGTCTAGTGCCCCTTTCAGGTTCGTCTTTACGGACTGTTCTGTTTTTGACAGATTCTGCCTTTTATTTCGCATTGCCGTATTTGCTATGTTGGATGAATTCCTTTGATCCATTAATGTCCAGTAGCTTTGTGCAATGTCCAGAAGTGTTAAGAATGATTGTGTCACCTCTGAATATATGAATTTGTGGTTAAGCACTAACCCTCTCATGAGTTTGCTTGAAGTTTGTGTGAAGGAAGTTTTCAAGGGTCAAGAGAAGAGGATGATATACTATGATCAAGAAGAGTGAAAGGTCTAAGCTTGGGGATGCCCCGGTGGTTCATCCCTGCATATTTTAAGAAGACTCAAGCATCTAAGCTTGGGGATGCCCAAGGCATCCCCTTCTTCATCGACAACTTATCAGGTTTCTTCTAGTGAAACTATATTTTTATTCCGTCACATCTTATGTACTTTACTTGGAGCGTCTGTTTGTTTTTATTTTTGTTTTGTTTGAATAAGTTCATCCTTGTGTGGGAGAGAGACACGCTCTGCTGGTTCATATGAACACATGTGTTCTTAGCTTTTAATGTTCATGGCGAAGGTTGAAACTGCTTCGTTAATTGTTATATGGTTGGAAGAAAATGCTACATGTAGTAATTGGTAAAATGTCTTGGATAATGTGATACTTGGCAATTGTTGTGCTCATGTTTAAGCTCTTGCATCATATACTTTGCACCTATTAATGAAGAAATACATAGAGCTTGCTAAAATTTGGTTTGCATATTTGGTCTCTCTAAGGTCTAGATAATTTCTAGTATTGAGTTTTGAACAACAAGGAAGACGGTGTAGAGTCTTATAATGTTTACAATATGTCTTTTATGTGAGTTTTGCTGCACCGGTTCATCCTTGAGTTTGCTTCAAATAACCTTGCTAGCCTAAACCTTGTATCGAGAGGGAATACTTCTCATGCATCCAAAATCCTTGAGCCAACCACTATGCCATTTGTGTCCACCATACCTACCTACTACATGGTATTTCTCCGCCATTCCAAAGTAAATTGCTTGAGTGCTACCTTTAAAATTCCATCATTCACCTTTGCAATATATAGCTCATGGGACAAAATAGCCTTAAAAACTATTGTGGTATTGAATATGTACTTATGCACTTTATCTCTTATTAAGTTGCTTGTTGCGCGATAACCATGCTTCTGGGGACGCCATCAACTATTCTTTGTTGAATATCATGTGAGTTGCTATGCATGTCCGTCTTGTCTGAAGTAAGAGAGATCTACCACCTTAATGGTTAGAGCATGCATATTGTTAGAGAAGAACATTGGGCCGCTAACTAAAGCCATGAATCATGGTGGAAGTTTCAGTTTTGGACATATATCCTCAATCTCATATGAGAACACTAATTGTTGCCACATGCTTATGCATTAAAGAGGAGTCCATTATCTGTTGTCCATGTTGTCCCGGTATGGATGTCTAAGTTGAGAATAATCAAAAGCGAGAAATCCAAAATGCGAGCTTTCTCCTTAGACCTTTGTATAGGCGGCATGGAGGTACCCCTTTGTGACACTTGGTTGAAACATGTGTATTGCGATGATCCGGTAGTCCAAGCTGATTAGGACAAGGTGCGGGCACTATTAGTATACTATGCATGAGGCTTGCAACTTGTAAGATATAATTTACATAATACATATGCTTTATTACTACCGTTGACAAAATTGTTTCATGTTTTCAAAATAAAAGCTCTAGCACAAATATAGCAATCGATGCTTTCCTCTTTGAAGGACCTTTCTTTTACTTTTATGTTGAGTCAGTTCACCTATCTCTCTCCACCTCAAGAAGCAAACACTTGTGTGAACTGTGCATTGATTCCTACATACTTGCATATTGCACTTGTTATATTACTTTACATTGACACTATCCATGAGATATACATGTTATAAGTTGAAAGCAACCGCTGAAACTTAATCTTCCTTTGTGTTGCTTCAATACCTTTACTTTGATTTATTGCTTTATGAGTTAACTCTTATGCAAGACTTATTGATGCTTGTCTTGAAAGTGCTATTCATGAAAAGTCATTGCTTTATGATTCAGTTGTTTACTCATGTCATTACCATTGTTTTGATCGCTGCATTCATTACATATGTTTACAATATGATCAAGTTTATGATGGCATGTCACTTCAGAAATTATCTTTGTTATTGTTTTACCTGCTCGGGACGAGCAGAACTAAGCTTGGGGATGCTGATACGTCTCCGACGTATCAATAATTTCTTATGTTCCATGCCACATTATTGATGATATCTACATGTTTTATGCACACTTTATGTCATATTCGTGCATTTTCTGGAACTAACCTATTAACAAGATGCCGAAGTGCCAGTTCCTGTTTTCTGCTGTTTTTGGTTTCAGAAATCCTAGTAACGAAATATTCTCGGAATTGGACGAAATCAACGCCCAGGTTCCTATTTTGCCCGGAAGCATCCAGAACACCCGAGAGCCGCCGAGAGGGGCCACGGGGGCCCACACATGGTGGTGGCGCGGCCAGGGCTGGGCCCGCGCCCCCCTAGTGTGTCGCCGCCTCGTCAGCCCTCCGACTCCGCCTCTTCGCCTATATAAAGGTCCCAGACCTAAAACCTCGAGACAAATAAGCCACGATACGCGAAACCTTCCAGAGCCGCCGCCATCGCGAAGCCAAGATCTGGGGGACAGGAGTCTCTGTTCCGGCACGCCGCCGGGACGAGGAAGTGCCCCCGGAAGGCTTCTCCATCGACACCGCTGCCATCTCCACCGCCATCTTCATCACCGCTGCTGCTCCCATGAGGAGGGAGTAGTTCTCCATTGAGGCTCGGGGCTGTACCGGTAGCTATGTGGTTCATCTCTCTCCTATGTACTTCAATACAATAATCTCATGAGCTGCCTTACATGATTGAGATTCATATGATGATGCTTGTAATCTAGATGTCATTGTGCTAGTCAAGTGGGTTTTACTTATGTGATCTCCGGAGACTCCTTGTCCCACGTGTGTAAAGGTGACAGTGTGTGCACCGTGTGGGTCTCTTAGGCTATATTTCACAGAATACTTATTCACTATTATGAATGGCGTAGTGAAGTGCTTATTTATATCTCTTTATGATTGCAATGTGTTTTGTATCACAATTTATCTATGTGCTACTCTAGTGATGTTATTAAAATAGTTTTATTCCTCCTGCACGGTGTAATGGTGACAGTGTGTGCATCCGTGTTAGTACTTGGCGTAGGCTATGATTATGATCTCTTGTAGATTATGAAGTTAACTATTGCTATGATGGTATTGATGTGATCTATTCCTCCTACATGGTGTGAAGGTGACAGTGTGCATGCTATGCTAGTACTTGGTTTAGTCGTGTCGATCTTTCATGCACTCTAAGATTATTTAAATATGAACATTTAATTGTGGAGCTTGTTAACTCCGGCATTGAGGGTTCGTGTAATCCTACGCAATGTGTTCATCATCCAACAAGAGAGTGTAGAGTATGCATTTATCTATTCTGTTATGTGATTAATGTTGAGAGTGTCCACTAGTGAAAGTCTAATCCCTAGGCCTTGTTCCTAAATCTGCTATCGCTGCTTGTTTCTTGTTTCTTGCGTTATTCCTGCGTTACTACTGCTGCGTTACTACTGCTTGTTTACTTCCTACAATATTACTACCATCAACTGCACGCCAGCAAGCTATTTTCTGGCGCCGTACTACTGCTCATATTCATTCATACCACTTGTATTTCACTATCTCTTCGCCGAACTAGTGCACCTATTAGGTGTGTTGGGGACACAAGAGACTTCTTGCTTTGTGGTTGCAGGGTTGCTTGAGAGGGATATCTTTGGCCTCTTCCTCCCTGAGTTTGATAAACCTTGGGTGATCCACTTAAGGGAAAACTTGCTGCTGTTCTACAAACCTCTGCTCTTGGAGGAACATCCTTGAAGAGTGGCAGTGTTGCATCAGACGGTACATGCGATGCATTCTAAGAAATTAAATGGGGTCATTTTAAAATTAGATTTCGAAATGGCGTATGATAAAGTCAAGTGGTCTTTCCTACAGCAGACACTCAGGATGAAAGGTTTTTCTCCAGAGTGGCGCGCTCTAATAAATGATTTTGTGTATGGAGGTAGTGTGGCAATCCGGGTTAATGATGACACCGGCCACTATTTCCAAACACGAAAAGGGTTACGCCAAGGGGATCCGTTATCACCGATGTTGTTTAACATTGTAGCGGATATGTTGGCGATACTCATAGAGCGGGCCAAGTCTGATGGTCAGATTGAAGGTGTGATCCCACATTTGGTTGATGGGGGTTTATCTATCCTTCAATATGCCGACGATACAATTCTATTTATGGATCACGATCTCGAAAAAGCTCGCAATCTGAAATTAATTTTGGCGGCTTTTGAGCAGTTGTCGGGATTGAAAATCAATTTCCATAAAAGTGAATTGTTCTGTTTCGGAGATGCCCAAAACGATATGACTCTATATACAGAGTTGTTTGGTTGCGGGCAAGGCCAATTTCCTATTCGCTATTTGGGTATTCCGATTCATTATCGGAGACTTACAATTGCTGAATGGAAAATTGTGGAAGAAAGATTACAAAAACGCCTTAGTAGTTGGAAGGGTAAATTGTTGTCCCTCGGAGGAAGATTGGTACTCATTAATTCGGTACTCACAAATATGGTACTGTATATGTTATCATTCTTCCTGTTGCCAAAAGGAATTCTGCATAAACTCGATTATTATCGATCCAGATTCTTTTGGCAAGGGGACAGCGAGAAAAAGAAATATCGACTGGTTAAATGGAGTGTAGTTTGTAGTCCCAAAGATCAAGGCGGACTGGGAGTTCATGACCTGGAGGTCAAGAATTCAGCTCTGCTGGGTAAATGGCTTTTTAAGCTTCTTACTGAGGATGGGATTTGGCAAACTATTCTTCATAGAAAGTATATTGGCTCGAAGGCGCTATCCCAAGTGGTTTGGAAACCTGGGGATTCTCACTTCTGGGTTGGTCTCATGGCGACAAAAAATTTATTCTTTCGCCATGGTGATGGGGTGTAACTCACACGTTCGTTGGGAACCCCAAGAGGAAGGTATGATGCGCACAGTAGCAAGTTTTCCCTCAGAAAGAAACCAAGGTTTAATCGAACCAGGAGGAGCCAAGAAGCACGTTGAAGGTTGATGGTCGCGAAATGTGATGCGGCGCAACACCAGGGATTCCGGCGCCAACTAGGAACCTGCACAACACAACCCAAGTACTTTGTCCCAACGAAACAGTGAGGTTGTCAATCTCACCGGCTTGCTGTAACAAAGGATTAAACGTATCGAGTGGAAGATGTTTGCAAAGAAAACAGTAAACACAATTGCAGTAGATTGTATGCTATGTAAAGAATAGGACCGGGGTCCACAGTTCACTAGAGGTGTCTCTCCCATAAGATAAAGCATGTTGGGTGAACAAATTACAGTCGGGCAATTGACAAATAGAGAAAGGCATAACAATGCATATACATGACATGGTAAATATAATGAGATTTAATCCGGGCATTACGACAAAGTACATAGACCGCCATCCAACTGCATCTATGCCTAAAAAGTCCACCTTCAGGTTATCATCCGAACCCCCTCCAGTATTAAGTTGCAAAGCAACAGACAATTGCATTAAGTATGGTGCGTAATGTAATCAACAACTACATCCTTAGACATAGCATCAATGTTTTATCCCTAGTGGCAACAACACATCACAACCTTAGAACCTACTGTCACGATCCCAGATTCAATGAAGGCATGAACCCACTATCGAGCATAAATACCCCCTCTTGGAGTTAAGAGCAAAAACTTGGCCAGAGCCTCTACTAATAACGGAGAGCATGCAAGATCATAAACAACACATGAACAATAGATTGATAATCACCATAATCATAGTACTCTCTATCCATCGGATCCCGACAAACACAACATATAGTATTACAGATAGATGATCTTGATCATGTTAGGCAGCTCACAAGATCCAACAATGAAGCACAACAAGGAGAAGACGACCATCTAGCTGCTATGGACCCATGGTCCAGGGGTAAACTACTCACTCATCACTCCGGAGGCGACCATGGCGGTGTAGAGTCCTCGGGAGATGAATCCCCTCTCCGGCAGGGTGCCGGAGGCGATCTCAATCCCCGAGATGGGATTCGCGGCGGCGTCTCTGTAAGGTTTTCCGTATCGTGGCTCTCGATGGGGGTTTCGCGACGGAAGCTTTAAGTAGGCGGAGGGTCAACGCGGGG
The DNA here is from genome assembly GCA_030979885.1 of Lolium multiflorum. Taxonomy (NCBI): domain Eukaryota; kingdom Viridiplantae; phylum Streptophyta; class Magnoliopsida; order Poales; family Poaceae; genus Lolium; species Lolium multiflorum. The sequence goes on along the minus strand of CM061751.1, from coordinate 235,519,739 downwards.
GCCACACGAGGGGCCCGGGGGATAGGTCGGCGCGGCCAGGGCTTGGCCGCGCCGGCCACCTGGCTGCCTCGTGGCCCCACTTCGTTAGGTCTTCGGTCTTCTGGAAGCTTCGTGCAAAAATAGGACCCTGGGCGAAAGTTTCGTCCAATTCCGAGAATATTTCTTTACTAGGATTTCTGAAACCAAAAACAGCAGAAAACAACAACGGCTCTTCGGCATCTTGTTAATAGGTTAGTTCCAGAAAATGCATAAATATGACATATAATGTGCATAAAACATGTAGGTATCATCAATAAAGTAGCATGGAACATAAGAAATTATCGATACGTTGGAGACGTATCAGCATCCCTAACTTAGTTCTGCTCGTCCCGAGCAGGTAAAACGATAACAAAGATAATTTCTGAAGTGACATGCCATCATAATCTTGATCATACTATTTGTAAACATATGTAATGAATGCAGCGATCAAAACAAAGGTAATGACATGAGTAAACAACTGAATCATAAAGCAAAGACTTTTCATGAATAGTACTTCAAGACAAGCATCAATAAGTCTTGCATAAGAGTTAACTCATAAAGCAATAAATCAAAGTAAAGGTGTTGAAGCAACACATAGGAAGATTAAGTTTCAGCGGTTGCTTTCAACTTATAACATGTATATCTCATGGATATTGTCAACATAAAGTAATATAACAAGTGCAATATGCAAGTATGTAGGAATCAATGCACAGTTCACACAAGTGTTTGCTTCTTAAGGTGGAAGGAGATAGGTAAACTGACTCAACAATAAAAGTAAAAGAATGGTCCTTCAATGAGGAAAGCATCGATTGCTGTATTTGTGCTAGAGCTTTTATTTTGAAAACATGAAACAATTTTGTCAACGGTAGTAATAAAGCATATGAGTTATGAAAATTATATCTTACAAGTTGCAAGCCTCACGCATAGTATACTAATAGTGCCCGCACCTCGTCCTACTTAACTTGGACTACCGGGTCTTCGCATGCCATGTTTCAACCAAGTGTCACAAAGGGGTACCTCCATGCCGCCTGTACAAAGGTCCAAGGAGAATGCTCGCATTTCGGATTTCTCGCTTTTGATTATTCTCAACTTAGACATCCATACCGGGACAACATGGACAACAGATAATGGACTCCTCTTAAATGCATAAGCATGTAGCAAAGTTATTATTCTCATATGAGATTGAGGATATATGTCCAAAACTGAAACTTCCACCATGGTTCATGGCTTTAGTTAGCGGCCCAATGTTCTTCTCTAACAATTTTGCATGCTCCAACCACTAAAATGATAGACCTTCAGACAAGACGGACATGCATAGCAACTCACATGATATTCAACAATAGTTGATGGCGTTCCCCAGAAGCATGGTTATCGCACAACAAGCAACTTAATAAAATATAAAGTGCATAAGTACATATTCAATACTACGATAGTTTTTAAGGCTATTTTGTCCCATGAGCTATATATTGCAAAGGTGAATGATGGAATTTTAAAGGTAGCACTCAAGCAATTTACTTTGGAATGGCGGAGAAATACCATGTAGTAGGTAGGTATGGTGGACACAAATGGCATAGTAGTTGGCTCAAGGATTTTGGATGCATGAGAAGTATTCCCTCTCGATACAAGGTTTAGGCTAGCAAGGTTATTTGAAGCAAACTCAAGGATGAACAAGTGCAGCAAAACTCACATAAAAGACATATTGTAAACATTATAAGACTCTACACTGTCTTCCTTGTTGTTCAAAACTCAATACTAGATATTATCTAGACCTTAGAGAAACCAAATATGCAAATCAGATTTTAGCAAGCTCTATGTATTTCTTCATTAATGGGTGCAAAGCATATGATGCAAGAGCTTAAACATGAGCACAACAATTGCAAAGTATCACATTATCCAAGACATTTTTAGAATTACTACATGTAGCATTTTCCAATTCCAACCATATAACAATTTAACGAAGAAGAAACTTCGCCTTGAACATTATGAGTAAAGCCTAAGGACACATGTGTCCATATGCAACAGCGGAGCGTGTCTCTCTCCCACAAAGTGAATGCTAGGATCCATCTTATTCAAACAAAAACAAAAACGAAAACAAACCGACGCTCCAAGTAAAGAATACAAGATGTGATTGAATAAAAATATAGTTTCAGGGGAGGAACCTGATGATGTTGTCGATGAAGAAGGGGATGCCTTGGGCATCCCCAAGCTTAGACGCTTGAGTCTTCTTAAAATATGCAGGGGTGAACCACGGGGGCATCCCCAAGCTTAGAGCTTTCACTCCTCTTGATCATAGTATATCATTCTCCTCTCTTGACCCTTGAAAACTTCCTTCACACCAAACTTCAAGCAAACTCATTAGAGGGTTAGTGCACAATTAATAATTCACTCATTCAGAGGTGACACAATCATTATTTTCACTTCTGGACATTGCATAATGCTACTGGACATTAGTGGATCAAAGAAATAAATCCAACATAGCAAAAGAGGCAATGCGAAATAAAAGGCAGAATCTGTCAAAAACAGAACAGTCCGTAAAGACGAATTTAGAAATGGCACCAGACTTGCTCAAATGGAAAAACTCAAAACTAATGAAAGTTGCGTACATATCTGAGGATCACGCTCGTAAATTGGCAGATTTTTTCGAATTTTCTACAGAGAATTGTGCCCAGATTCGTGACAGACAGCAATGCTGTTTCTGCGCAGCGATCCCAAATATAACATCAACTTTGACATAGAAACTTTACTTGGCACAAAAACTTGATAAGGAGAGGTTGCTACAGTAGTAAACAACTTCCAAGACTCAACAAAACAAAAAAATTGCTGTAGGTAAAAACATGGGTTGTCTCCCATAAGCGCTTTTCTTTAACGCCTTTCAGCTAGGCGCAGAAAGTGCAAATCAAGTAACATCGAGAGTAGAAGCATCAACATCATAGCTTGTTCTAATAATAGAATCAAAAGGCAACTTCATTCTCTTTCTAGGGAAGTGTTCCATACCTTTCTTGAGAGGAAATTGATATTTAATATTACCTTCCCTCATATCAATAACAGCACCAATAGTTCGAAGAAAAGGTCTTCCCAACACAATTGGACAAGATGCATTGCATTCGATATCCAAAACAACAAAATCAACGGGGACAAGGTTATTGTTAACCGTAATATGCACATTATCAATCCTCCCCAAAGGTTTCTTTTTAACATTATCGGCAAGATTAACATCCAAATAACAATTCTTCAACGGTGGCAAGTCAAGCATATCATAAATCTTTTTAGGCATAACAGAAATACTTGCACCAAGATCACATAAAGCATTACATTCAAAGTCATTGAATTTCATTTTAATGATGGGTTCCCAACCATCTTCTAACTTTCTAGGAATAGAAGTTTCAAGTTTTAGTTTCTCTTCTCTAGCTTTTATGAGAGCATTTGTAATATGTTTTGTAAAGGCTAAATTTATAGCACTAGCATTAGGACTTTTAGCAAGTTTTTGCAAGAACTTTATAACTTCAGAGATGTGGCAATCATCAAAATCTAAATCATTATGAGCTACAGCAATGGGATCATTGTTCCCAAGGTTGGAAAAAATTTCAGCAGTTTTATCACAAGCAGTTTCAGCAGTTTTAGCAATTTCAGGCAGTTTTGTTCGCTTTGCACTAGGAGTAGAAACATTGCCAACACCAATTATTTTACCATTGATAGTAGGAGGTGCAGCAACATGTGATGAATTAGCATTACTAGTGGTGGTAATAGTCCAAACTTTAACTACATTATTCTCTTTAGCTAGTTTTTCATTTTCTTCTCTATCCCACCTAGCACGTAGTTCAGCCATTAATCTTATATTCTCATTAATTCTAACTTGGATGGCATTTGCTGTAGTAGTAATCTTACTATCAATATCATTATTAGGCATAACTTTCAACTTTAAAAGATTTACATCAGAGGCAAGTCTATCAACTCTAGAAGCAATAGTATCAATTTTATCAAGCTTTTCCTCAACAAATTTGTTAAAAGCAGTTTGTGTACTAATAAATTCTTTAAGCATGGCTTCAAGACCAGAGGGTACACTCCTATTATTATTGTAAGAATTCCCATAAGAATTACCATAACCATTACCATTAGCAGAAGGATATGGCCTATAGTTATTACCAGAGTTGTTCCTATAAGCATTGTTGTTGAAATTATTATTTTTAATGAAATTCACATCAACATTTTCTTCTTGAGCAACCAATGAAGCTAAAGGAACATTATTTGGATCAACATTAGATCTACCATTCACAAGCATAGACATAATCACATCAATCTTATCACTCAAGGAAGAGGTTTCCTCAACAGAATTTACCTTCTTACCTTGTGGAGCTCTTTCCGTGTGCCATTCAGAGTAATTTATCATCATATCATCAAGAAGTTTTGTAGCCGCCCCCAATGTGATGGACATAAAGGTACCTCCAGCAGCTGAATCCAATAAATTCCGCGAAGAAAAATTTAGTCCTGCATAGAAGGTTTGGATAATCATCCAAGTAGTCAGTCCATGGGTTGGGCAATTCTTTACCAAAGTTTTCATTCTCTCCCAAGCTTGAGCAACATGTTCAGTATCTAATTGTTTAAAATTCATTATGCTACTTCTCAAAGATATAATTTTAGCGGGAGGATAATATCTACCAATAAAAGCATCCTTGCATTTAGTCCATGAATCAATACTATTCTTAGGCAAAGATAGCAACCAATCTTTAGCTCTTCCTCTTAATGAGAAAGGAAACACTTTCAATTTAATAATATCACCATCTACATCTTTATACTTTTGCATTTCACAAAGTTCAACAAAATTATTGAGATGGGCAGCAACATCATCAGAACTAGCACCAGAAAATTGTTCTCTCATAACCAAATTCAGTAAAGCAGGTTTAATTTCAAAGAATTCTGCTGTAGTAGCAGGTGGAGCAATAGGTGTGCATAGGAAATCATTATTATTTGCATTTGTGAAGTCACATAACTTAGTATTCTCATGGTTGGCCATTTTAGCAACGGTAAATAAAACAAACTAGATAAAATAAATGCAAGTAACTAATTTTTTTGTGTTTTTGATATAGAGAGCAAGACAGTAAATAAAGTAAAACTAGCAACTAATTTTTTTGTGTTTTGTTTAGGTGCAGCAAACAAAGTAGTAAATAAAATAAAGCAAGACAAAAACAAAGTAAAGAGATTAAGAAGTGGAGACTCCCCTTGCGTGCATCTTGATCTCCGCAACGCGCCAGAAAAAGAGCTTGATGGCGTGTAACTCACACGTTCGTTGGGAACCCCAAGAGGAAGGTATGATGCGCACAGTAGCAAGTTTTCCCTCAGAAAAAACCAAGGTTTAATCGAACCAGGAGGAGCCAAGAAGCACGTTGAAGGTTGATGGTCGCGAAATGTGATGCGGCGCAACACCAGGGATTCCGGCGCCAACTAGGAACCTGCACAACACAACCCAAGTACTTTGTCCCAACGAAACAGTGAGGTTGTCAATCTCACCGCTTGCTGTAACAAAGGATTAAACGTATCGAGTGGAAGATGTTTGCAAAGAAAACAGTAAAACAAGTAGAATGTATGCTATGTAAAGAATAGGACCGGGGTCCACAGTTCACTAGAGGTGTCTCTCCCATAAGATAAAGCATGTTGGGTGAACAAATTACAGTCGGGCAATTGACAAATAGAGAAAGGCATAACAATGCATATACATGACATGGTAAATATAATGAGATTTAATCCGGGCATTACGACAAAGTACATAGACCGCCATCCAACTGCATCTATGCCTAAAAAGTCCACCTTCAGGTTATCGTCCGAACCCCCTCCAGTATTAAGTTGCAAAGCAACAGACAATTGCATTAAGTATGGTGCGTAATGTAATCAACAACTACATCCTTAGACATAGCATCAATGTTTTATCCCTAGTGGCAACAGCACATCACAACCTTAGAACCTACTGTCACGATCCCAGATTCAATGAAGGCATGAACCCACTATCGAGCATAAATACCCCCTCTTGGAGTTAAGAGCAAAAACTTGGCCAGAGCCTCTACTAATAACGGAGAGCATGCAAGATCATAAACAACACATGAACAATAGATTGATAATCACCATAATCATAGTACTCTCTATCCATCGGATCCCGACAAACACAACATATAGTATTACAGATAGATGATCTTGATCATGTTAGGCAGCTCACAAGATCCAACAATGAAGCACAACAAGGAGAAGACGACCATCTAGCTACTGCTATGGACCCATGGTCCAGGGGTAAACTACTCACTCATCACTCCGGAGGCGACCATGGCGGTGTAGAGTCCTCAGGGAGATGAATCCCCTCTCGGGGTGCCGGAGGCGATCTCAGAATCCCCGAGATGGGATTCGCGGCGCGGCGTCTGTGGGTTTTCCGTATCGTGGCTCTCGTACGGGGTTTCGCGACGGAAGCTTTAAGTAGGCGGAGGGTCAACGCGGGGGCCACACGAGGGGCCCAGGGGATAGGTCGGCGCGGCCGGGCTTGGCCGCGCGGCCACCCTGGCTGCCTCGTGGCCCCACTTCGTTAGGTCTTCGGTCTTGGAAGCTTCGTGCAAAAATAGGACCCTGGGAAAGTTTCGTCCAATTCCGAGAATATTTCTTTACTAGGATTTCTGAAACCAAAAACAGCAGAAAACAGCAACTGGCTCTTCGGCATCTTGTTAATAGGTTAGTTCCAGAAAATGCATAAATATGACATATAATGTGCATAAAACATGTAGGTATCATCAATAAAGTAGCATGGAACATAAGAAATTATCGATACGTTGGAGACGTATCACATGGCTTTCTCTATTAAGAATGGAGAACAGATACGGGTTTGGGAAGATGTTTGGTTAGACAATGCTTCCTTAAGAGAACAGTATCCTGCCTTGTATAGTATTGTTCGTCGCAAAGGTGATACCATTGCCACAGTAATGGCTACCTCACCCCCGAATGTGACGTTCAGACGGGTTTTACTTGGACAAAGGCTATTGGCATGGAATGCTTTAATTCAACGGCTGGGAGATATTCACCTATCACCTGAACCGGATGAATTTAGATGGAATCTTCATGTAGATGGCACTTTCTCAGTCAAATCTTTATACAATGCGATTCTTCATTCTGATATACCGGTTGATAATAATAAGAAAATCTGGAAGATGAAAATACCATTAAAAATCAAAATTTTCGGATGGTATCTTTGTCGCGGAGTTATTCTTAGCAAAGATAATCTTGTCAAGCGGAATTGGCACGGAAATTCTAGGTGTGTTTTTTGTCACCAAGATGAAACAATCAAACACTTATTCTTCCAGTGCCAGTTCGCGAGATCTATATGGTCAGTCATCCAAGTAGCGTCTACCCTGTATCCTCCGACTAGTGTCGCCAATGTCTTTGGCAATTGGCTTCATGGTATCGATTCAAGGTTTAAGTTGCTTCTTAGGGTGGGGGCGCTAGCAGTTATCTGGGCGCTTTGGCTAAGTAGAAATGACAAGATTTTTAATGATAAAAATTGTTCTTTGTTGCAGGTCATCTACAGATGTACAGGTATTCTCCGTTTGTGGTTACCTCTTCAGCGGATGGAGAACCGAGACCTATTTACGGAGGTCTGTACACGGTTGGAGGCTACGGCGAGGGATACTTTTTCCCTACATGGGTGGCAGCATAGTCTACGGATTGCAGCACCACCCACACCTTAGGCGTTATATGATTCATCGTTCCGATATGTATTTCGCCTAGTTTTTTTTCTTTACATTGTTGGTTACAGACTCTTTGAACAGCTGTGTGCATCCTGGTTATGCAGAGGCTGGATGTAATTGCTTTCCAAAAGTAATAAAGCATCCTTTATCGAAAAAATTATAGTGCTGAAATAAAGTCAATCCTAAAACAGCCATGCATGGGTTATAATATGAAGGCAACACGAAATACAAAAGCAGGGCAGTGTTCAAATAAGCGTTTTCCCACGATGTATCTAGCCTTAGGGTTAAAGTTATTGAGACGTGCGGCAAGGCTAGCAATCCTATGGTCAAGATCCGAAATAATAAAATCGGACGGTTACTCTCGGTTTTCACATGAGGATTAACGTGGTGACTTCATGGGAGTCTCCACTGGTAGAAAAAAGGCCATCGGTCGCGGTTCGCAACTGCCATTGGTCGCGGTTGCGCAACCGCAACCGCGACCAATCTAAGCGCGACTAAAGGCCCCCCTTTAGTCGCGGTTCCTTACGAACCGCGACTAAAGGCGCCTCCACGTGGCCGCCAGCAGTCCTTCGGGGCGGAGGACCTTTAGTCGCGGTTCTCCTGGCCAACCGCGACTAAAGGCCGCCGCAGGTTTAGGGTTTTAGCCCCCTAAACCTGGTTTCTTTTTAATTTGTATTGTTTTATTTTCTTTTGTGTTTTATTTTAATTTTGAAGGAGTTTCACATATTCTACGGTACTACATACATGCATATGAATGTACAATTTCAAACAAATTTGAAATTAGAACCAAAAAGAATTCAAGAGGAATATACAATATATATTCAATATCGGATGACCATATACAATTTTGAACAAGTTTCCATACATAATTTAGTGCATATAAAGTTCTACGTCCTCTACATAGTGTTCTCCTCTAGGATCGATGACTTCCCTCGCGAACCATCCAGCTAGTTCCTCTTGAAGTGGTCGGAAGCGAGCTTCTGGACTAAGCGTCGTCCGGAGGTTATTCCTCTTGATGTTGTTCTCAGACGGCTGCCGCTCAGTGGTGTATCTCCGGATCCTCTCACAAACATAGTATCCACATAGATTGGTCCCCGGTGGCTGAATATCCCCAGTCGCAGTCTTTGCCCTTTTAAATTGTAGCTCTTTTTTGAATTCACCGACCTTTTGATCTACGAACCGTCTCCAAACCCTACGAGGCAAAGAAAATTAAATGAACAAGAGAGTTATTAATTAGTTACTTGATATTAGGAAATGATGAACGAAATAGGCCGATCGATATAGAGCGCAAACGAATGAAAATAATTACTTTTGCATCATTTTTCTCATGTCGGCCCAATGCTTCGGATCCATATTCAGAGAGTCGTGGACGAGAACTGTGGAGTTCTGAATTTGAATTACTAGCAGAATCCAGTGGAACCTGCGGACACGATACATGCACAGTCATGCATAACTCATCGATTAGCCACATACCATGCATGGAGTAAACAAAAGAGAATGTGCTCAAGACAGAAACACTCACCCAAAATGGTAAGGAAATAGAATATCACTTTTGAGTTCCTGTTTTATAAGAAACCGCCACAGGTCATCCTCCACGTCGGCGGGGTGGTGTTCTAACACATATGAATTAACGATTTGTGGGTCAATGAACCCAACATCATGGATGCGCCTTATTCGCATTTCCCGCTTCTTCATTCTGCATAATAGCGTACACAACAAGATAGTTAGGACAATATATATATTTATAGTGCAGGCAATGAACGAGATGGGGTAGAAATTAATAAATCACTTACAGAACATAGCAACTGATGATAGATCTGGAACAATTCACTCCGATGAATTGTTATATACACTACAAGAAAAGTTGCCATGGCCGACGAAGTTGAAGTCGCGCCGTGGTTGCTGGTGTACCATGGCCGACGATTTTTGGTCCCTCCGTGGTGCATGTCAAAACTTTTTTTTCTCGTTTTTGAGGCCACCTAGCCCGACGAAAGCGGCCAAAACGTCGCGTATGGTGGCCCGGGACGTGGTGCATCTCGAAATCTCGGGTTCGCCGGCCGAGTCAACGCAAATCCGCACCGCCGAGGGATGTAGGGCCCAGATGGCAGCCTCTCTGGCATTGTTTTTTTCTAGATCGCGCCATCTCGTTCAACGTTCTCCGATCGAGCCGTTTACGATGCAGGATCATGGGTCCCGCATGTCATCCTCTATGAACCAAAATTCTTTCTATTCTTGGATTTTTTTGACCCCCTGATTTCTGGCTACTTCCTTTTTCTTTTGATCCCTTGCCGCCTTGGAAACGTTGAGACCGCTGCTGCTAAATGGGACCCGCATGTCATCCTCTATGTGCAATCAACTTTCTTTTCTTGGAGTTTTTTTGGCACCTCAAATTTGGTCACTTGCCTTTTTCTTTCGATCCCCTGCCGCCTCTCAAACGGTGATACCGCTGCTGCTAAATGGGACCCGCATGTCATCCTCTATGTACTATAAAACTTTCTTTTCTTGAATTATTTTTGGCACCTCATATTTGGTCACTTACCTTTTTCTTTCGATCCCCTGCCGCCTCTCAAACGGTGATACCGCTGCTAAATGGGACCCGCATGTCATCCTCTATGTACTATAAAACTTTCTTTTCTTGAATTATTTTTGGCTCCTCATATTTTTTCACTTGCCTTTTTCTTTCGATCCCCTGCCGCCTCTCAAACGGTGATACCGCTGCTGCTAAATGGGACCCGCATGTCATCCTCTATGTACTATAAAACTTTATTTTCTTGAATTATTTTTGGCTCCTTATTTTTTCACTTGCCTTTTTCTTTCGATCTCATGCCACGTTTGAAACGTTGAGGAACCTGCAGGCTCATGGGACCCGCATGTCATCCTCTATGTACTATAAAAGTTCATTTTCTTGGTTTTTTTCACCCTCTGATTTTTGGCAATTTCTTTTTCTTTTGATCCCCTGCCGCCTCTCAAACGGTGATACCGCTGCTGCTAAATGGGACCCATGTCATCCTCTATGTACTATAAAACTTTCTTTTCTTGAATTATTTTTGGCTCCTGATATTTTTTCACTTGCCTTTTTCTTTCGATCTCATGCCACGTTTGAAACGTTGAGGAACCTGCTGGCTCATGGGACCCGCATGTCATCCTCTATGTACTATAAAAGTTCATTTTCTTGGTTTTTTTCACCCTCTGATTTTTGGCAATTTCTTTTTTCTTTTGATCCCCTGCCGCCTCTCAAACGGTGATACCGCTGCTGCTAAATGGGACCCGCATGTCATCCTCTATGTACTATAAAACTTTCTTTTCTTGAATTATTTTTGGCTCCTGATATTTTTTCACTTGCCTTTTTCTTTCGATCTCATGCCACGTTTGAAACGTTGAGGAACCTGCAGGCTCATGGGACCCGCATGTCATCCTCTATGTACTATAAAAGTTCATTTTCTTGGTTTTTTTCACCCTCTGATTTTTGGCAATTTCTTTTTCTTTTGATCCCCTGCCGCCTCTCAAACGGTGATACCGCTGTTGCTAAATGGGACCCGCATGTCATCCTCTATGTACTATAAAACTTTCTTTTCTTGAATTATTTTTGGCTCCTGATATTTTTTCACTTGCCTTTTTCTTTCGATCTCATGCCACGTTTGAAACGTTGAGGAACCTGCTGGCTCATGGGACCCGCATGTCATCCTCTATGTACTATAAAAGTTCATTTTCTTGGTTTTTTTCACCCTCTGATTTTTGGCAATTTCTTTTTTTTTGATCCTCTGCCGCCTCTCAAACGGTGATACCGCTGCTGCTAAATGGGACCCGCATGTCATCCTCTATGTACTATAAAACTTTCTTTTCTTGAATTATTTTTGGCTCCGATATTTTTTCACTTGCCTTTTTCTTTCGATCTCGTGCCACGTTTGAAACGTTGAGGAACCTGCTGGCTCATGGGACCCGCATGTCATCCTCTATGTACTATAAAAGTTCATTTTCTTGGTTTTTTTTCACCCTCTGATTTTTGGCAATTTCTTTTTTCTTTTGATCCCCTGCCGCCTCTCAAACGGTGATACCGCTGCTGCTAAATGGGACCCGCATGTCATCCTCTATGTACTATAAAACTTTCTTTTCTTGAATTATTTTTGGCTCCTGATATTTTTTCACTTGCCTTTTTCTTTCAATCTCATGCCACGTTTGAAACGTTGAGGAACCTGCTGGCTCATGGGACCCGCATGTCATCCTCTATGTACTATAAAAGTTCATTTTCTTGGTTTTTTTTCACCCTCTGATTTTTGGCAATTTCTTTTTTCTTTTGATCCCCTCGCCTCTCAAACGGTGATACCGCTGCTGCTAAATGGGACCCGCATGTCATCCTCTATGTACTATAAAACTTTCTTTTCTTGAATTATTTTTGGCTCCTCATATTTGGTCACTTGCCTTTTTCTTTCGATCTCATGCCACGTTTGAAACGTTGAGGAACCTGCTGGCTCATGGGACCCGCATGTCATCCTCTATGAGCAATCAACTTTCTTTTCTTGGAGTTTTTTTTGGCACCTTGATGCGCGTAGATGTACACGTCCGTTGGGAACCCCAAGAGGAAGGTATGATGCGCACAGTGGCAAGTTTTCCCTCAGTATGAAACCAAGGTTTAATCGAACCAGTAGGAGCCAAGAAGCACGTTGAAGGTTGATGGTCGCGAAATGTGATGCGGCGCAACACCAGGGATTCCGGCGCCAACTAGGAACCTGCACAACACAACCAAAGTACTTTGCCCCAACGAAACAGTGAGGTTGTCAATCTCACCGGCTTGTTGTAACAAAGGATTAAACGTATCGAGTGGAAGATGTTTGCAAAGAAAACAGTAAAACAAGTAGAATGTATGCTATGGAAAGAATAGGACCGGGGTCCACAGTTCACTAGAGGTGTCTCTCCCATAAGATAAAAGCATGTTGGGTGAACAAATTACAGTCGGGCAATTGACAAATAGAGAAAGGCATAACAATGCATATACATGACATGGTAAATATAGTGAGATTTAATCCGGGCATTACGACAAAGAACATAGACCGCCATCCAACTGCATCTATGCCTAAAAAGTCCACCTTCAGGTTATCATCCGAACCCCCTCCAGTATTAAGTTGCAAAGCAACAGACAATTGCATTAAGTATTGTGCGTAATGTAATCAACAACTACATCCTTAGACATAGCATCAATGTTTTATCCCTAGTGGCAACAGCACATCCACAACCTTAGAACTTTCTGTCACTGTCCCAGATTCAATGGAGGCATGAACCCACTATCGAGCATAATTACTCCCTCTTGGAGTTAAGAGTAAAAACTTGGCCAGAGCCTCTACTAATAACGGAGAGCATGCAAGATCATAAACAACACATGAACAATAGATTGATAATCACCATAATCATAGTACTCTCTATCCATCGGATCCCGACAAACACAACATATAGAATTACATATAGATGATCTTGATCATGTTAGGCAGCTCACAAGATCTAACAATGAAGCACAACAAGGAGAAGACGACCATCTAGCTACTGCTATGGACCCATGGTCCAGGGGTGAACTACTCACTCATCACTCCGGAGGCGATCATGGCGATGAAGAGTCCTCCGGAGATGAATCCTCTCCGGCAGTGGAGGCGATCTCGAAGTCCCCCGAGATGGGATTCGCGGCGGCGCGTCTCTGTAAGGTTTTCCGTATCGTGGCTCTCTGGTGCTGGGGGTTTCGCGACGGAGGCTTTAGGCGGAGGGTCAACGCGAGGCCACACGAGGGGCCCGGGGCCGCGCGGCCAAGCCCTGGGCCGCGCCGGCCACCCCTGCTGCCTCGTGGCCCCACTTCGTTAGGTCTTCGGTCTTCTGGAAGCTTCGTGCAAAAATAGGACCCTGGGCGAAAGTTTCGTCCAATTCAGAATATTTCTTTACTAGGATTTCGAAACCAAAAACAGCGGAAAACAGAACTGGCTCTTCGGCATCTTGTTAATAGGTTAGTTCCAGAAAATGCATAAATATGACATATAATGTGCATAAAACATGTAGGTATCATCAATAAAGTAGCATGGAACATAAGAAATTATCGATACGTTGGAGACGTATCAGCATCCCCAAGCTTAGTTCTGCTCGTCCCGAGCAGGTAAAACGATAACAAAGATAATTTCTGAAGTGACATGCCATCATAATCTTGATCATACTATTTGTAAACATATGTAATGAATGCAGCGATCAAAGCAAAGGTAATGACATGAGTAAACAACTGAATCATAAAGCAAAGACTTTTCATGAATAGTACTTCAAGACAAGCATCAATAAGTCTTGCATAAGAGTTAACTCATAAAGCAATAAATCAAAGTAAAGGTGTTGAAGCAACACATAAGAAGATTAAGTTTCAGCGGTTGCTTTCAACTTGTAACATGTATATCTCATGGATATTGTCAACATAAAGTAATATAACAAGTGCAATATGCAAGTATGTAGGAATCAATGCACAGTTCACACAAGTGTTTGCTTCTTAAGGTGGAAGGAGATAGGTAAACTGACTCAACAATAAAAGTAAAAGAATGGTCCTTCGCAGAGGAAAGCATCGATTGCTGTATTTGTGCTAGAGCTTTTATTTTGAAAACATGAAACAATTTTGTCAACGGTAGTAATAAAGCATATGAGTTATGAAAATTATATCTTACAAGTTGCAAGCCTCACGCATAGTATACTAATAGTGCCCGCACCTCGTCCTACTTAACTTGGACTACCGGATCTTTGCATGCCATGTTTCAACCAAGTGTCACAAAGGGGTACCTCCATGCCGCCTGTACAAAGGTCCAAGGAGAATGCTCGCATTTCGGATTTCTCGCTTTTGATTATTCTCAACTTAGACATCCATACCGGGACAACATGGACAACAGATAATGGACTCCTCTTAAATGCATAAGCATGTAGCAAAGTTATTATTCTCATATGAGATTGAGGATATATGTCCAAAACTGAAACTTCCACCATGATTCATGGCTTTAGTTAGCGGCCCAATGTTCTTCTCTAACAATTTTGCATGCTCCAACCACTAAAATGATAGACCTTCAGACAAGACGGACATGCATAGCAACTCACATGATATTCAACAATAGTTGATGGCGTTCCCCAGAAGCATGGTTATCGCACAACAGGCAACTTAATAAAATATAAAGTGCATAAGTACATATTCAATACTACGATAGTTTTTAAGGCTATTTTGTCCCATGAGCTATATATTGCAAAGGCGAATGATGGAATTTTAAAGGTAGCACTCAAGCAATTTACTTTGGAATGGCGGGTAAATACCATGTAGTAGGTAGGTATGGTGGACACAAATGGCATAGTAGTTGGCTCAAGGATTTTGGATGCATGAGAAGTATTCCCTCTCGATACAAGGTTTAGGCTAGCAAGGTTATTTGAAGCAAACTCAAGGATGAACAAGTGCAGCAAGACTCACATAAAAGACATATTGTAAACATTATAAGACTCTACACTGTCTTCCTTGTTGTTCAAAACTCAATACTAGATATTATCTAGACCTTAGAGAAACCAAATATGCAAATCAAATTTTAGCAAGCTCTATGTATTTCTTCATTAATGGGTGCAAAGCATATGATGCAAGAGCTTAATCATGAGCACAACAATTGCCAAGTATCACATTATCCAAGACATTTTAGAATTACTACATGTAGCATTTTCCAATTCCAACCATATAACAAATTAACGAAGAAGAAACTTCGCCTTGAACATTATGAGTAAAGCCTAAGGACACATGTGTCCATATGCAACAGCGGAGCGTGTCTCTCTCCCACAAAGTGAATGCTAGGATCCATCTTATTCAAACAAAAACAAAAGAAAACAAACCGACGCTCCAAGTAAAGAACACAAGATGTGATTGAATAAAAATATAGTTTCGGGGGAGGAACCTGATGATGTTGTCGATGAAGAAGGGGATGCCTTGGGCATCCCCAAGCTTAGACGCTTGAGTCTTCTTAAAATATGCAGGGATGAACCACGGGGGCATCCCCAAGCTTAGAGCTTTCACTCCTCTTGATCTTAGTATATCATTCTCCTCTCTTGACCCTTGAAAACTTCCTTCACACCAAACTTCAAGCAAACTCATTAGAGGGTTAGTGCATCATTAATAATTCACACATTCAGAGGTGACACAATCATTCTTTTCACTTCTGGACATTGCATAATGCTACTGGACATTAATGGATCAAAGAAATAAATCCAACATAGCAAAAGAGGCAATGCGAAATAAAAGGCAGAATCTGTCAAAAACAGAACAGTCCGTAAAGACGAATTTATAAATGGCACCAGACTTGCTCAAATGGAAAAACTCAAAACTAATGAAAGTTGCGTACATATCTGAGGATCACGCTCGTAAATTGGCAGATTTTTTCGAATTTTCTACAGAGAATTATGCCCAGATTCGTGACAGACAGCAATGCTGTTTCTGCGCAGCAATCCCAAATATAACATCAACTTTGACATAGAAACTTTACTTGGCACAAAAACTTGATAAGGAGAGGTTGCTACAGTAGTAAACAACTTCCAAGACTCAATAAAACAAAAAATTGCTGTAGGTAAAAACATGGGTTGTCTCCCATAAGCGCTTTTCTTTAACGCCTTTCAGCTAGGCGCAGAAAGTGCAAATCAAGTAACATCGAGAGTAGAAGCATCAACATTATTATTCTTCATGCAAACACAACTTGTTGCAGGGGGTACTTTAGGTGTTCCATTATCTAGATTTTCTATGGTAGTGCTAGGGGTTTTAGCAATTTTAGGCCTATAATAATTCTTTTGTTTAGGCACCTTAGAGGCGTACATGAATTTTTGCTCTTTACCCACATAAGCTTTCTCATTATACTTGAGAGAAGAAAAGGTTGAACCCAAGGTTCCCATAGCTTTTTCAAGTTCATCAATCCTATTGGTTTGATTATCATGGACAACACAAGTTCCTAGGATACTAATTCTTTCATCAATTCCTCCTAAGGATTTATCAAGTTCATAAGTTTTGTCAAATAACATTCCCAATTTAGCTTCAACACTTGGAAAATTTTTCTCTATGGTTTCCAATTTTTTCATAACATCTTCAAGAGAGATTTCAATTTTAACTTCATTAACAGGTGGTATTCCAACTAGACTCTCAATGATGCAACTAGCTTCTAAAGCAGGAGTACCTAGGAAATTACCTCCCGAAAGAGTATCAAGAACATATCTATTCCAACTAGATAAACCAACATAAAAGTTCCTAAGAAGGATAGTAGTGGAGTGTTTCTTAATGCACCTTTGATGAGCATTACTAATTCTATACCAAGCATCTTTAAAACTTTCTCCACCTTGTTGCTTAAAAGAACGAACTTCAACTTCAGGATTACTCATTTTAGTAGCAGTAAAATAAAACAAACTAGATAAAGTAAATGCGAGTAACTAATTTTTTTGTGTTTTTGATATAGCAAACAAGATAGCAAATAAAGTAAAACTAGCAACTAATTTTTTTGTATTTTGATTTAGTGCAGCAAACAAAGTAGTAAATAAAATAAAGCAAGACAAAAACAAAGTAAAGAGATTGAGAAGTGGAGACTCCCCTTGCAGCGTGTCTTGATCTCCCCGGCAACGGCGCCAGAAAAAGAGCTTGATGCGCGTAGATGTACACGTCCGTTGGGAACCCCAAGAGGAAGGTATGATGCGCACAGTGGCAAGTTTTCCCTCAGTATGAAACCAAGGTTTAATCGAACCAGTAGGAGCCAAGAAGCACGTTGAAGGTTGATGGTCGCGAAATGTGATGCGGCGCAACACCAGGGATTTCGGCGCCAACTAGGAACCTGCACAACACAACCAAAGTACTTTGCCCCAACGAAACAGTGAGGTTGTCAATCTCACCGGCTTGCTGTAACAAAGGATTAAACGTATCGAGTGGAAGATGTTTGCAAAGAAAACAGTAAAACAAGTAGAATGTATGCTATGGAAAGAATAGGACCGGGGTCCACAGTTCACTAGAGGTGTCTCTCCCATAAGATAAAAGCATGTTGGGTGAACAAATTACAGTCGGGCAATTGACAAATAGAGAAAGGCATAACAATGCATATACATGACATGGTAAATATAGTGAGATTTAATCCGGGCATTACGACAAAGAACATAGACCGCCATCCAAATCTATGCCTAAAAAGTCCACCTTCAGGTTATCGTCCGAACCCCCTCCAGTATTAAGTTGCAAAGCAACAGACAATTGCATTAAGTATTGTGCGTAATGTAATCAACAACTACATCCTTAGACATAGCATCAATGTTTTATCCCTAGTGGCAACAGCACATCCACAACCTTAGAACTTTCTGTCACTGTCCCAGATTCAATGGAGGCATGAACCCACTATCGAGCATAATTACTCCCTCTTGGAGTTAAGAGTAAAAACTTGGCCAGAGCCTCTACTAATAACGGAGAGCATGCAAGATCATAAACAACACATGAACAATAGATTGATAATCACCATAATCATAGTACTCTCTATCCATCGGATCCCGACAAACACAACATATAGAATTACATATAGATGATCTTGATCATGTTAGGCAGCTCACAAGATCTAACAATGAAGCACAACAAGGAGAAGACGACCATCTAGCTACTGCTATGGACCCATGGTCCAGGGGTGAACTACTCACTCATCACTCCGAGGCGATCATGGCGATGAAGAGTCCTCCGGGAGATGAATCCCCTCTCCGGCGGGTGCCGGAGGCGATCTCCGAATCCCCCGAGATGGGATTCGCGGCGGCGGCGTCTCTGTAAGGTTTTCCGTATCGTGGCTCTCGGTACTGGGGGTTTCGCGACGGAGGCTTTAAGTAGGCGGAGGGTCAACGCGAGGGGCCACACGAGGGGCCCAGGGGGCAGGGCCGCGCGGCCAAGGCCTAGGCCGCGCCGGCCACCCCCCTGGCTGCCTCGTGGCCCCACTTCGTTAGGTCTTCGGTCTTCTGGAAGCTTCGTGCAAAAATAGGACCTGGGCGAAAGTTTCGTCCAATTCCGAGAATATTTCTTTACTAGGATTTCTGAAACCAAAAACAGCAGAAAACAGCAACTGGCTCTTCGGCATCTTGTTAATAGGTTAGTTCAGAAAATGCATAAATATGACATATAATGTGCATAAAACATGTAGGTATCATCAATAAAGTAGCATGGAACATAAGAAATTATCGATACGTTGGAGACGTATCACACCTCATATTTGGGCACTTGCCTTTTTCTTTCGATCTCATGCCACGTTTGAAACGTTGAGGAACCTGCTGGCTCATGGGACCCGCATGTCATCCTCTATGAGCAATCAACTTTCTTTTCTTGGAGTTTTTTTGGCACCTCATATTTGGGCACTTGCCTTTTTCTTTCGATCTCATGCCACGTTTGAAACGTTGAGGAACCTGCTGGCTCATGGGACCCGCATGTCATCCTCTATGTGCTATAAAAGTTTCCTTTGTTGGATTTTTTTCACCCTCTGATTTTTGGCTTGCCTTTTTCTTTTGATCCCCTGCCCCCTTTGAAACGTTGAGTAAGCTGTTGGCTCAAGGGACCCGCATGACATCCTCTATGTCCATCAACTTTATTTTCTAGGATTTTTTTCACCCCCTAATTACTAGCTACTTTCTTTTTCTTTTGATCTCAAGCCGCATTACAAACATTGAGACCGCTGCTGCAAAATGGGACCCACATGTCATCCTCTATGTACAATAAAGTTTCTTTTCTTGGATTATCTTTTGCTCCTGATATTTTGTCACTTGCCTTTTCTTTCGATCTCATGCCGCCTTTGAAACGTTGAGTAAGCTGCTGGCGATGCGCGTAGATGTACACGTCCGTTGGGAACCCCAAGAGGAAGGTATGATGCGCACAGTGGCAAGTTTTCCCTCAGAAAGAAACCAAGGTTTAATCGGACCAGTAGGAGTCAAGAAGCACGTTGAAGGTTGATGGTGGCGAAATGTGATGCGGCGCAACACCGGGGATTCCGGCGCCAACGTGGAACCTGCGACACAACCAAAGTACTTTGCCCCAACGAAACAGTGAGGTTGTCAATCTCACCGGCTTGCTGTAACAAAGGATTAACCGTATTGTGTGGAAGATGATTGTTTGCAGAAAACGTAAAACAAGTATTGCGGTAGATTGTATGCGATGTAAAGAATAGGACCGGGGTCCACAGTTCACTAGAGGTGTCTCTCCCATAAGATAAAAGCATGTTGGGTGAACAAATTACAGTCGGGCAATTGACAAATAGAGAAGGGCATAACAATGCATATACATGATATGATAAATATAGTGAGATTTAATCCGGGCATTACGACAAAGTACATAGACCGCCATCCAACTGCATCTATGCCTAAAAAGTCCACCTTCAGGTTATCATCCGAACCCCATTCAGTATTAAGTTGCAAAGCAACAGACAATTGCATTAAGTATGGTGCGTAATGTAATCAACAACTACATCCTTAGACATAGCATCAATGTTTTATCCCTAGTGGCAACAGCACAACACAACCTTAGAACCTACTGTCACGATCCCAGGTGTCAATGAAGGCATGAACCCACTATCGAGCATAAATACCCCTCTTGGAGTTAAGAGCAAAAACTTGGCCAGAGCCTCTACTAATAACGGAGAGCATGCAAGATCATAAACAACACATAAACAATAGATTGATAATCACCATAACATAGTATTCTCTATCCATCGGATCCCGACAAACACAACATATAGTATTACAGATAGATGATCTTGATCATGTTAGGCAGCTCACAAGATCCAACAATGAAGCACAATTAGGAGAAGACGACCATCTAGCTACTGCTATGGACCCATAGTCCAGGGGTGAACTACTCACTCATCACTCCGGAGGCGATCATGGCGATGAAGAGTCCTCCGGGAAATGAATCCCCTCGCAGGTGCCGGAGGCGATCTCCTGAATCCCCCGAGATGGGATTCGCGGCGGCGGCGTCTCTGGAAGGTTTTCCGTATCGTGGCTCTCGGTACTGGGGGTTTCGCGACGGAGGCTATAAGTAGGCGAAAGGGCAGGTCAAGAGGCGGCACGAGGGGCCCAGATGACAGGGCCGCGCGGCCAGGGCCAGGCCGCGCCGCCCTGTCGTCTCGCCACCTCGTGGCCACTTCGACTCTCCTTCGGTCTTGGAAGCTTCGTGCAAAAATAGGACCCTGGGCGTTGATTTCGTCCAATTCGAGAATATTTCCTTACTAGGATTTCTGAAACCAAAAACAGCAGAAAACAACAAGCTGGCTCTTCGGCATCTTGTTAATAGGTTAGTTCCAGAAAATGCGTAAATACGACATATAATGTGCATAAAACATGTAGGTATCATCAATAAAGTAGCATGGAACATAAGAAATTATCGATACGTTGGAGACGTATCAGCATCCCCAAGCTTAGTTCTGCTCGTCCCGAGCAGGTAAAACGATAACAAAGATAATTTCTGAAGTGACATGCCATCATAATCTTGATCATACTATTTGTAAACATATGTAATGAATGCAGCGATCAAAACAATGGTAATGACATGAGTAAACAAATGAATCATAAAGCAAAGACTTTTCATGAATAGTACTTCAAGACAAGCATCAATAAGTCTTGCATAAGAGTTAACTCATAAAGCAATAAATCAAAGTAAAGGTGTTGAAGCAACACAAAGGAAGATTAAGTTTCAGCGGTTGCTTTCAACTTATAACATGTATATCTCATGGATAGTGTCAACATAAAGTAATATAACAAGTGCAATATGCAAGTATGTAGGAATCAATGCACAGTTCACACAAGTGTTTGCTTCTTAAGGTGGAGGGAGATAGGTAAACTGACTCAACAATAAAAGTAAAAGAAAGGTCCTTCAAAGAGGAAAGCATCGATTGTTGTATTTGTGCTAGAGCTTTTATTTTGAAAACATGAAACAATTTTGTCAACGGTAGTAATAAAGCATATGAGTTATGTAAATTATATCTTACAAGTTGCAAGCCTCATGCATAGTGTACTAATAGTGCCCGCACCTTGTCCTACTTAGCTTGGACTACCGGATCTTCGCAATGTCATGTTTCAACCAAGTGTCACAAAGGGGTACCTCCATGCCGCCTGTACAAAGGTCTAAGGAGAAAGCTCGCATTTTGGATTTCTCGCTTTTGATTATTCTCAACTTAGACATCCATACCGGGACAACATGGACAACAGATAATGGAATCCTCTTTAATGCATAAGCATGTAGCAACAATTATTATTCTCATATGAGATTGAGGATATATGTCCAAAACTGAAACTTCAACCATGATTCATGGCTTTAGTTAGCGGCCCAATGTTCTTCTCTAACAATTTGCATGCTCCAATCATTAAGGTGATAGATCCTTCAGACAAGACGGACATGCATAGCAACTCACATGATATTCAACAAAGAATAGTTGATGGCGTTCCCCAGAAGCATGGTTATCGCACAACAAGCAACTTAATAAGAGATAAAGTGCATAAGTACATATTCAATACTACGATAGTTTTTAAGGCTATTTTGTCCCATGAGCTATATATTGCAAAGGTGAATGATGAAATTTTAAAGGTAGCACTCAAGCAATTTACTTTGGAATGGCGGAGAAATACCATGTAGTAGGTAGGTATGGTGGACACAAATGGCATAGTGGTTGGCTCAAGGATTTTGGATGCATGAGAAGTATTCCCTCTCGATACAAGGTTTAGGCTAGCAAGGTTATTTGAAGCAAACTCAAGGATGAACCGGTGCAGCAAAACTTACATAAAAGACATATTGTAAACATTATAAGACTCTACACCGTCTTCCTTGTTGTTCAAAACTCAATACTAGATATTATCTAGACCTTAGAGAGACCAAATATGCAAACCAAATTTTAGCAAGCTCTATGTATTTCTTCATTAATGGGTGCAAAGTATATGATGCAAGAGCTTAAACATGAGCACAACAATTGCCAAGTATCACATTATCCAAGACATTTTAGAATTACTACATGTAGCATTTTCCAATTCCAACCATATAACAATTTAACGAAGAAGAAACTTCGCCATGAACATTATGAGTAAAGCCTAAGGACATATTTGTCCATATGCAACATCGGAGCGTGTCTCTCTCCCACAAAGTGAATGCTAGGATCCATTTTATTCAAACAAAAACAAAAACAAAAACAAACCGACGCTCCAAGTAAAGAACACAAGATGTGATTTGAATAAAAATATAGTTTCAG
Organism: Lolium multiflorum; assembly: GCA_030979885.1. NCBI lineage: Eukaryota > Viridiplantae > Streptophyta > Magnoliopsida > Poales > Poaceae > Lolium > Lolium multiflorum. Next base: position 235,496,761 of record CM061751.1, on the reverse strand, counting down.
GGGAGGAACCTGATGATGTTGTCGATGAAGAAGGGGATGCCTTGGGCATCCCCAAGCTTAGAAGCTTGAGTCTTCTTAAAATATGCAGGGGTGAACCACGGGGCACCCCAAGCTTAGAGCTTTCACTCCTCTTGATCATAGTATATCATACTCCTCTCTTGATCCTTGAAAACTTCCTTCACACCAAACTTCAAGCAAACTCATTAGAGGGTTAGTGCTCAATTAATAATTCACACATTCAGAGGTGACACAAACATTCTTTACACTTCTGGACATTGCACAAAGCTACTGGACATTAATGGATCAAAGAAATTCATCCAATATAGCAAATATGGCAATGCGAAATAAAAGGCAGAATCTGTCAAAAACAGAACAGTCCGTAAAGACGAATTTTAAAATGGCACCATAATTGCTCAAATGGAAAAACTCAAAACTAATGAAAGTTGCGTACATATCTGTGGATCACGCTCGTAAATTGGCAGATGTTTTGAATTTTCTACAGAGACTTGTGCCCAGATTCGTGACAGACAGCAATGCTGTTTCTACGCAGCGATCCCAAATATAACATCAACTTTAACATAGAAACTTTACTTGGCACAAAAACATGATAAGGAGAGGTTGCTACAGTAGTAAACAACTTCCAAGACTCAATAAAAAAAATACTGTAGTAAAAACATGGGTTGTCTCCCATAAGCGCTTTTTTTAACGCCTTTCAGCTAGGCGCAAAAAGTGCAAATCAAGTAACATCAAGAGTAGAAGCATCAACATCATAACTTGTTCTAATAATAGAATCAAAAGGCAACTTCATTCTCTTTCTAGGGAAGTGTTCCATACCTTTCTTGAGAGGAAATTGATATTTAATATTACCTTCCCTCATATCAATAACAGCACCAACGGTTCGAAGAAAAGGTCTTCCCAACACAATAGGACAAGATGCATTGCATTCGATATCCAAGACAACAAAATCAACGGGGACAAGGTTATTGTTAACCGTAATGTGCACATTATCAATCCTCCCCAAAGGTTTCTTTTTAACATTATCGGCAAGATTAACATCCAAATAACAATTCTTCAATGGTGGCAAATCAAGCATATCATAAATCTTTTTAGGCATAACAGAAATACTTGCACCAAGATCACATAAAGCATTACATTCAAAGTCATTGAATTTCATTTTAATGATGGGCTCCCAACCATCTTCTAACTTTCTAGGAATAGAAGTTTCAAGTTTTAGTTTCTCTTCTCTAGCTTTTATGAGAGCATTTGTAATATGTTTTGTAAAGGCTAAATTTATAGCACTAGCATTGGGACTTCTAGCAAGTTTTTGTAAGAACTTTATAACTTCAGAGATGTGGCAATCATCAAAATCTAAATCATTATGAGCTACAGCAATGGGATCATTGTTCCCAAGGTTGGAAAAATTTCAGCAGTTTTATCACAAGCAGTTTCAGCAGTTTTAGCAATTTCAGGCAGTTTTGTTCGCTTTGCACTAGGAGTAGAAACATTGCCAACACCAATTATTTTACCATTGATAGTAGGAGGTGCAGAAACATGTGAAGAATTAGCATTACTAGTGGTGGTAATAGTCCAAACTTTAGCTACATTATTCTCTTTAGCTAGTTTTTCATTTTCTTCTCTATCCCACCTAGCACGCAATTCAGCCATTAATCTTATATTCTCATTAATTCTAACTTGGATGGCATTTGCTGTAGTAGTAATCTTATTATCAATATCATTATTAGGCATAACTTTCAAATTTAAAAGATTAACATCAGAGGCAAGTCTATCAACTCTAGAAGCAATAATATCAATTTTATCAAGCTTTTCCTCAACAGATTTGTTAAAAGCAGTTTGTGTACTAATAAATTCTTTAAGCATAGCTTCAAGACCAGAGGGTACACTCCTATTATTGTTGTAAGAATTCCCATAAGAATTACCATAACCATTACCATTAGCAGAAGGATATGGCCTATAGTTATTACCAGAGTTGTTCCTATAAGCATTGTTGTTGAAATTATTGTTTTTAATGAAATTCACATCAACATTTTCTTCTTGAGCAACCAATGAAGCTAAAGGAACATTATTTGGATCAACATTAGATCTACCATTCACAAGCATAGACATAATCGCATCAATCTTATCACTCAAGGAAGAGGTTTCTTCAACAGAATTTACCTTCTTACCTTGTGGAGCTCTTTCCGTGTGCCATTCAGAGTAATTTATCATCATATCATCAAGAAGTTTTGTAGCCGCCCCCAAAGTGATGGACATAAAGGTACCTCCAGCAGCTGAATCCAATAAATTCCGCGAAGAAAAATTTAGTCCTGCATAGAAGGTTTGGATGATCATCCAAGTAGTCAGTCCATGGGTTGGGCAATTCTTTACCAAAGTTTTCATTCTCTCCCATGCTTGAGCAACATGTTCAGTATCTAATTGCTTAAAATTCATTATGCTACTTCTCAAAGATATAATTTTAGCGGGAGGATAATATCTACCAATAAAAGCATCCTTACATTTAGTCCATGAATCAATACTATTCTTAGGTAAAGATAGCAACCAATCTTTAGCTCTTCCTCTTAATGAGAAAGGAAATACTTTCAATTTAATAATATCACCATCTACATCCTTATACTTTTGCATTTCACAAAGTTCAACAAAATTATTGAGATGGGCAGCAGCATCATCAGAACTAACACCAGAAAATTGATCTCTCATAACCAGGTTCAGTAAAGCAGGTTTAATTTCAAAGAATTCTGCTGTAGTAGCAGGTGGAGCAATAGGTGTGCATAGGAAATCATTATTATTTGCATTTGTGAAGTCACACAACTTAGTATTTTCAGGGGTATTCATTTTAGCAACAGTAAATAAAACAAACTAGATAAAGTAAATGCAAGTAACTAATTTTTTTGTGTTTTTGATATAGTGAGCAAGATAATAAATAAAGTAAAACTAGCAACTAATTTTTTGTGTGTTTTGTTTAGGTGCAGCAAACAAAGTAGTAAATAAAATAAAGCAAGACAAAAACAAAGTAAAGAGATTGAGAAGTGGAGACTCCCCTTGCAGCGTGTCTTGATCTCCCCGGCAACGGCGCCAGAAAAAGGCTTGATGCGCGTAAATGTACACGTCCGTTGGGAACCCCAAGAGGAAGGTATGATGCGCACAGTGGCAAGTTTTCCCTCAGAAAGAAACCAAGGTTTAATCGAACCAGGAGGAGCCAAGAAGCACGTTGAAGGTTGATGGTGGCGAAATGTGATGCGGCGCAACAACAGGGATTCCGGCGCCAACGTGGAATCTGCACAACAAAACCAAAGTAATTTGCCCCAACGAAACAGTGAGGTTGTCAATCTCACCGGCTTGCTGTAACAAAGGATTAAGCGTATCGAGTGGAAGATGATTGTTTGCAAGAAAACAGTAAAGAACAAAATTGCAGTAGATTGTATACTATGTAAAGAATAGGACCGGGGTCCACAGTTCACTAGAGGTGTCTCTCCCATAAGATAAAAGCATGTTGGGTGAACAAATTACAGTCGGGCAATTGACAAATAGAGAAGGGCATAACAATGCATATACATGATATGATAAATATAGTGAGATTTAATTGGGCATTACGACAAAGTACATAGACCGCCATCCAACTGCATCTATGCCTAAAAAGTCCACCTTCAGGTTATCATCCGAACCCCATTCAGTATTAAGTTGCTAAGCAACAGACAATTGCATTAAGTATGGTGCGTAATGTAATCGACAACTACATCCTTAGATATAGAATCAATGTTTTATCCCTAGTGGCAACAGCACATCACAACCTTAGAACTTTCTGTCACTGTCCCAGGTGTCAATGAAGGCATGAACCCACTATCGAGCATAAATACTCCCTCTTGGAGTTAAGAGTAAAAACTTGGCCAGAGCCTCTACTAATAACGGAGAGCATGCAAGATCATAAACAACACATAAACAATAGATTGATAATCACCATAACATAGCATTCTCTATCCATCGGATCCCGACAAACACAACATATAGAATTACATATAGATGATCTTGATCATGTTAGGCAGCTCACAAGATCCAACAATGAAGCACAATTAGGAGAAGACGACCATCTAGCTACTGCTATGGACCCATAGTCCAGGGGTGAACTACTCACTCATCACTCGATCCGGAGGCGATCATGGCGATGAAGAGTCCTCCGGGAGATGAATCCCCTCTCCGGGGGTGCGGAGGCGTCTCTGAATCCCCGAGAGATGGGATTTGCGGCGGCGGCGTCTCGGAAGGTTTTCCGTATCGTGGCTCTCGTACTGGGGTTTTCGCGACGGAGGCTTTAAGTAGGCGAAAGGGTAGGTCGGGGCGACGAGGGGCCCACACCATAGGGCGGCGCGGGCCCCCTCTGGCCGCGCGGCCCTATGGTGGCGGCGCCTCGTCGCCCCACTTCGTTATCTCTTCGGTCTTCTGGAAGCTCCGTGCAAAAATAGGACCCTGGGCGGTGATTTCGTCCAATTCCGAGAATATTTCCTTACTAGGATTTCTGAAACCAAAAACAGAAAACAGCAACTGGCTCTTCGGCATCTTGTTAATAGGTTAGTTCCAGAAAATGCATAAATATGACATATAATGTGCATAAAACATGTAGGTATCATCAATAAAGTAGCATGGAACATAAGAAATTATCGATACGTTGGAGACGTATCACCCAGCCGTTGCCGTCGCGTCGCCGAGACGCTCACCGCGGTCACCGCACGGGTGACGCGTAGGAGGTCACCACCACGGCGCCAACGCCACCCCTCTCCCCTGTTTCTCTTCACCAGCACCACCTCCTACCGCCCCTAACCCTCTCCGTTGCCCTCCGCCTTGCCGATCTGCAGCGGGCGCAGATCCGACGATGCACCGCGACGCCCGTGATGCGGACGCCGCCAAACGAGACGACGCGACGTGTCCGAGCCTCGCCGCGCGTCCACGGGCTGCACACCCACGCCGCCAAGCCACCTACGCGAGCCACGCCACCGCCGCCGCCAGTAGCCGTCGCGCCGCCCCTTTCTTCTCCCGCGCCGCGCGCGGCGCCACGAGGCGTCGAGCACGCGCCGGATCTGGGCCGTCGGATCCAGATCGGACGGGCGCATGGCGCATGCACGGCCACGTCGGCGTGCATGGCCACGTCCGCCGGCCTGGCCCGCCACGGGCCCCGGCCCTTTTTCTTTTTCTTTTTCTGCGGCCGGAGAGCCCTGGCCGGCCCGGGCGTTCCCGCCCTTTTTAATTTTTGAAAAATTATTAAACCGAAATTAAAAATGGAAATCTACTGGTACACTGTTTTGTCAATAAAAATAGTTTGGTAGCTCAGATTGACATGAATCCAATTGCATTAGAACCAGTATGAAATTATCTTTCGGATGCCACTGGCCTTGTATTTTTAGGATTTTTGTACAATTTCTGGTTTATTGAACATGATCACTGTATTCTGGTTAGTATTCTTAATATTTTTGGATGAATCCAATTGTGTTAATCTTGTATTGTTACTGTGCATCCAAGAAAAATATCATTGGTCTCTGTTCATAAAATTTTGTCTCTGGTTATAAGTGTATGTGTGTCACATGCAATGATAGGTTTAAATTTGGATTGTTCTATTTAAACCATTACCCTTTTTGTTTTGAATTTAAACCACCCATCTTTATTTACTACCAAACAACTCCCCTGCATGTTTTGCATATTTTACCAAGTTACCTTTGGTTCCCTTGTTTGTGTACTGATTATGTGTACCGTTTACCTTTGCGACGCTAGATACGAACGAGGGTGAAGTTGAAGGGGAGGATTTTGGAGAAGATCTTGAGGAAGACCAGGGACAAGCCAACCAAGGCAAGCCATCTTTGAACTCTGAATTGGTGTCTAGTTGGATGTCATTTGTTGATGTCCAAAGCACCTTGATCTCTATGTGTGTTGTTCTTCGTCTATTGTCATCTATGTGTGATTGCCAAGTGGGGTACTCCCTAGTGGTGATACTCCACTATTATCTTGTGTTATTGGAATGCATGGTATCATGGCCGTGTCATTCTAGTGAGGGTATCTAGTTCATTTATCTTGTTTATATCTCATTTCTAGAGGATAGTTGACACTACCACTACATTGTTGGGATAGAGGTATCAATGCCATGATCTTGGTGTATTCTCAAAATGAGATGAATATGCCCAACCCTAATGATTTGGTTAATTCCTACACAAATTTAAAGTAGTAACATAGCAGTCCTAAAATCTGAAATTTAATCCAATAATTGTTGACACACTGATGTCTACAGGTGATTCTATTCTTGTAGACAGTGTTGGGCCTCCAAGAGCAGAGGTTTGTAGAACAGCAGCAAGTTTCCCTTAAGTGGATTACCCAAGGTTTATCGAACTCGGGGAGGAAGAGGTCAAAGATATCCCTCTCATGCAACCCTGCAACCACAAAGCAAGAAGTCTCTTGTGTCCCCAACACACCTAATAGGTGTACTAGTTCGCGAAGAGATAGTGAAATACAAGTGGTATGAATGAATATGAGCAGTAGTATGGCGCCAGAAAATAGCTCGCTGGCGTGCAGTTGATTGTAGTAATATTGCGGGAAGTAAACATGCAGTAGTAACGCAGCAGTAGTAACGCAGTAAAACAGTAACAAGCAGCGATAGCATATTTAGGAACAAGGCCTAGGGAATAGACTTTCACTAGTGAACACTCTCAACATTGATCACATAACAGAATAGATAAATGCATACTCTACACTTTTTTTGGATGATGAACACATTGCGTAGGATTACACGAATCCTCAATGCCGGAGTTAACAAGCTCCACAATAATGCTCATGTTTAAGTAACCTTATAGTGTAAGATAGATCAAAAGACTAAACCAAGTACTAACATAGCATGCACACTGTCACCTTCATGCATATGTAGGAGGAATAGATCACATCAATATTATCATAGCAATAGTTAACTTCGCAATCTACAAGAGATCATGATCATAGCATAAACCAAGTACTAACACGGTGCACACACTATCACCTTTACACACGTGCAGGAGGAATAAAACTACTTTAATAACATCACTAGAGTAGCACATAGATAAATTGTGATACAAACTCATATGAATCTCAATCATGTAAGGCAGCTCATGAGATCATTGTATTGAAGTACATAGGAGAGAGATTAACCACATAGCTACCGGTACAGCCCCGAGCCTCGATGGAGAACTACTCCCTCCTCATGGGAGCAGCGGCGGTGATGAAGATGGCGGTGGAGATGGCAGCGGTGTCGATGGAGAAGCCTTAGGGGCACTTCCCCGTCGGCAGGTGCCGGAACGAGAGACTCCTGTCCCCCGGATCTTGGCTTCGCGATGGCGGCGGCTCTGGAAGGTTTGTGGGTTTCGTCCTCCGTATCAGGGTTTTCGCGACGGAGGCTTTAAATAGGCGAAGAGGCGGCGCAGGAGGGTTGAAGGGGCGACGACACCATAGGGTGGCACGGGCCCAGCACGGCCGCGCCACCCTATCATCTGGGCCCACCGGGGCTCTCCTGAGTGGCTCGGGTGTTCGGATGCTTCCGGGCAAAATAGGAACACAGGCGTTGATTTCGTCCAATTCCGAGAATATTTCGTTACTAGGATTTCTGAAACCAAAAACAGCAGAAAACAGGAACTGGCACTTCGGCATCTTGTTAGTAGGTTAGTTCCAGAAAATGCACGAATATGACATAAAGTGTGCATAAAACATGTAGGTATCATCAATAAAGTAGCATGGAACATAAGAAATTATCGATACGTTGGAGACGTATCAGCATCCCCAAGCTTAGTTCTGCTCGTCCCGAGCAGGTAAAACGATAACAAAGATAATTTCTTAAGTGACATGCCATCATAACCTTGATCATACTAGTGTAAGCATATGAGATGAATGCAGCGATCAAAACAATGGTAATGACATGAGTAAACAACTGAATCATAAAGCAAAGACTTTTCATGAATAGTACTTCAAGACAAGCATCAATAAGTCTTGCATAGAGTTAACTCATAAAGCAATAAATCAAAGTAAAGGTGTTGAAGCAACACAAAGGAAGATTAAGTTTCAGCGGTTGCTTTCAACTTGTAACATGTATATCTCATGGATAATTGTCAACATAGAGTAATATAACAAATGCAATAAGCAAGTATGTAGGAATCAATGCACAGTTCACACAAGTGTTTGCTTCTTGAGGTGGAGAGAAATAGGCAAACTGACTCAACAATAAAAGTAAAAGAAAGGTCCTTCAAAGAGGAAAGCATCGATTGCTATATTTGTGCTAGAGCTTTTATTTTGAAAACATAAAGAGAGCATAAAAATAAAGTTTTGAGAGGTGTTTGTTGTTGTCAACGAATGGTAGTGGGCACTCTAACTACCTCATCAACCAGACTTTCAAGAGCGGCTCCCATGAAGGACGTTATCTCTACCAACAAGGTAGATCATCCCTCTTCTCTTTTGTTTACACATGTACTTTAGTTTAGTTTTTCTTTATTTATGGATGACACTCCTCCCAACCTTTTGCTTACACAAGCCATGGCTAACCGAATCCTCGGGTGCCTTCCAACATTCACATACCATGGAGGAGTGTCTATTTGCAAATTTAAGTTGCTTACTGATAGATCAGAGCAAAACATGTGAAGAGAATTATTAATGCAAGTTAATTAATTGAGGCTGGGAACCTCATTGCCAGCTCTTTTTGCAAAATTATTGGATAAGCGGATGAAGCCACTAGTCCATTGTGAAAGTCTGTCAAAAGTAAATGACAAGATCGAAAGATAAAACACCACATACTTCCTCATGAGCTATAAAACATTGACACAAATCAGAGGTGATAAATTTTGAATGGTTTAAAGGTAGCACTCAAGCAATTTACTTTGGAATGGCGGAGAAATACCATGTAGTAGGTAGGTATGGTGGACACAAATGGCATAGTGGTTGGCTCAAGGATTTTGGATGCATGAGAAGTATTCCCTCTCGATACAAGGTTTAGGCTAGCAAGGTTATTTAAAGCAAACTCAAGGATGAACCGGTGCAGCAAAACTCACATAAAAGACATATTGTAAACATTATAAGACTCTACACCGTCTTCCTTGTTGTTCAAAACTCAATACTAGAAATTATCTAGACCTTAGAGAGACCAAATATGCAAACCAAATTTTGCAAGCTCTATGTATTTCTTCATTAATGGGTGCAAAGTATATGATGCAAGAGCTTAAACATGAGCACAACAATTGCCAAGTATCACATTATCCAAGACATTTTAGAATTACTACATGTAGCATTTTCCAATTCCAACCATATAACAATTTAACGAAGAGGAAACTTCGCCATGAATATTATGAGCTAAGAACACATGTGTTCATACGAACCAGCGGAGCGTGTCTCTCTCCCACACAAGGATGAACTTATTCAGAGAACTAAGATAACAAAACAAAAATAAAAGCACACACAGACGCTCCAAGTAAAGTACATAAGATGTGACCGAATAAAAATATAGTTTCAGGGAAGGATGATGTTGTCGATGAAGAAGGGGATGCCTTGGGCATCCCCAAGCTTAGACGCTTGAGTCTTCTTAAAATATGCAGGGATGAACCACGGGGGCATCCCCAAGCTTAGAGCTTTCACTCCTCTTGATCATAGTATATCATACTCCTCTCTTGACCCTTGAAAACTTCCTTCACACCAAACTTCAAGCAAACTCATTAGAGGGTTAGTGCACAATTAATAATTCACACATTCAGAGGTGACACAAACATTCTTTACACTTCTGGACATTGCATAAAGCTACTGGACATTAATGGATCAAAGAAATGAATCCAACATAGCAAAAGAGGCAATGCGAAATAAAAGGCAGAATCTGTCAAAAACAGAACAGTCCGTAAAGACAAATTTAAAGCTGGCACCAGACTTGCTCAAATGGAAAAACTCAAAACTAATGAAAGTTGCGTACATATCTGAGGATCACGCTCGTAAATTGGCAGATTTTTTCGAATTTTCTACAGAGGCCTGTGCCCAGATTCGTGACAGACAGCAATGCTGTTTCTGCGCAGTGATCCCAAATATAACATCAACTTTAACATAGAAACTTTACTTGGCACGAAAACATGATAAGGAGAGGTTGCTACAGTAGTAAACAACTTCCAAGACTCAACAAAACAAAAATTGCTGTAGTAAAATAAACACATGGGTTATCTCCCAAGAAGTTCTTTCTTTATAGCCATTAAGATGGGCTCAGCAGTTTTAATGATGCACTCGTAAGAAATAGAAGTTGAAGCAAAAGAGAGCATCAAGAGGCAAATTCAAAACACATTTAAGTCTAACATGCTTCCTATGCATAGGAATCTTGTAAATAAACAAGTTCATGAAGAGCAAAGTAACAAGCATAGGAAGATAAAACAAGTGTAGATTCAAAAATTTCAGCACATAGAGAGGTGTTTTAGTAACATGAAAATTTCTACAACCATATTTTCCTCTCTCATAATAACTTTCAGTAGCATCATGAGCAAACTCAACAATATAACTATCACATAAAGCATTCTTATCATGAGTCTCATGCATAAAATAATTACTACTCCCAACATAAGCATAATCATTCTTATTAATTGTAGTGGGAGCAAATTCAACAAAGTAGCTATCAAATATAGGAGGTATATTGTAATCATAATCAAATTTATCCTCCATAACAGGTGGTAACAAAAGACTACTATCATTATAATCATCATAAATGGGAGGCAAAGTATCATCAAAGAAAATTTTCTCCTCAATGCTTGGGGGACTAAAAATATCATGCTCATCAAAACCAGCTTCCCAAGCTTAGAATTTTCCATAGCATTAGCAACAATAGTGTTCAAAGCATTCATATTAATATGTTCCATGGGTTTTTTAATTTTCGCATCAAACCATCCATGTCTTAAATCAGGAAATAGAATAAAAAGGTCATTGTTGTCCATTATGCCTAACTAGTGTAAACAAGAAACCAAATGTCGCAATTGCAGAGTCTAAAGGAAATAGCTTCGAGCACACACACAATGGCGCCAGAAAAGTACTGTTACCTGGAACCGAAGTATGAGAGCCTTTTACCTTTCCTCCCCGGCAACGGCGCCAGAAAAGTGCTTGATGTCTACAGGTGATTCTATTCTTGTAGACAGTGTTGGGCCTCCAAGAGCAGAGGTTTGTAGAACAGCAGCAAGTTTCCCTTAAGTGGATTACCCAAGGTTTATCGAACTCAGGGAGGAAGAGGTCAAAGATATCCCTCTCATGCAACCCTGCAACCACAAAGCAAGAAGTCTCTTGTGTCCCCAACACACCTAATAGGTGTACTAGTTCGGAAGAGATAGTGAAATACAAGTGGTATGAATGAATATGAGCAGTAGTATGGCGCCAGAAAATAGCTTTTGGCGTGCAGTTGATTGTAGTAATATTGCGGGAAGTAAACATGCAGTAGTAACTAGCAGTAGTAACGCAGAAACAAGCAGCGATAGCGTATTTAGGAACAAGGCCTAGGGAATAGACTTTCACTAGTGAACACTCTCAACATTGATCACATAACAGAATAGATAAATGCATACTCTACACTTTTGTTGGATGATGAACACATTGCGTAGGATTACACGAACCCTCAATGCCGGAGTTAACAAGCTCCACAATAATGCTCATGTTTAAGTAACCTTATAGTGTAAGATAGATCAAAAGACTAAACCAAGTACTAACATAGCATGCACACTGTCACCTTCATGCATATGTAGGAGGAATAGATCACATCAATATTATCATAGCAATAGTTAACTTCGCAATCTACAAGAGATCATGATCATAGCATAAACCAAGTACTAACACGGTGCACACACTATCACCTTTACACACGTGCAGGAGGAATAAAACTACTTTAATAACATCACTAGAGTAGCACATAGATAAATTGTGATACAAACTCATATGAATCTCAATCATGTAAGGCAGCTCATGAGATCATTGTATTGAAGTACATAGGAGAGAGATTAACCACATAGCTACCGGTACAGCCCCGAGCCTCGATGGAGAACTACTCCCTCCTCATGGGAGCAGCAGCGGTGATGAAGATGGCGGTGGAGATGGCAGCGGTGTCGATGGAGAAGCCTTCCGGGCACTTCCCCGTCCGGCGGGTGCCGGAACAGAGACTCCTGTCCCCAGATCTTGGCTTCGCGATGGCGGCGGCTCGGAAGGTTTTGTGGGTTTCGTCCTCCGTATCGGGGTTTTCGACGGAGGCTTTAAATAGGCGAAGGGCGCAGGAGGGGAAGGGGCGACGACACCATAGGGTGGCGCGGGCCCAGCCCGGCCGCGCCACCCTATCATCTGGGCCCACCAGGGCTCTCCTCTGGTGGCTCTCGGGTTCTGGATGCTTCGGGCAAAATAGGACCCGGGCGTTGATTTCGTCCAATTCGAGAATATTTCGTTACTAGGATTTCTGAAACTAAAAACAGCAGAAAACAGAACGCACTTCGGCATCTTGTTAGTAGGTTAGTTCCAGAAAATGCACGAATATGACATAAAGTGTGCATAAAACATGTAGGTATCATCAATAAAGTAGCATGGAACATAAGAAATTATCGATACGTTGGAGACGTATCACACACACATGCTTATCTCAAGCAAGTGTGAATCCTCTTTTGCCCCTCACCCACAACCCATGAAAGGGCTATGGTTGTCATTTCGGCCACATAGATAATTGTAGATTTCCTCTCATGAAACTTTAGGATGGGAACCCCTCAAGGTTTACCTTGTTGTAAATGTTTTGAGAAAACCTTGAGTGAGGGAAGCTTACTCAAGTGTAAAGTTTATGAAAGCAAAGGCTTTTGGTTGGTTGGAATAAGTGTTGGTTGTGGACAAAAAAGGAAGTTGGGTAAAATGTTTTTAAACGAGCACTGCGTATAAGTGTTCGCCGAACCAACTTTACAGCGCAGCCACATCACCCAAAGTGGGCACGGGCTTAGTCCGTAGTTTGTCAAAGTTGACGTGAGACCCCTTCACAACTCTCTAGGAGGGTCACGATGACCTCTGACGCCGGGTTGCGCTCTGAAGGAGGCAATACACTGTAGTTGTCTATAGCCGGACGATTACTGAGGGTCTTCCGTCGTGGCGCCGGAGATACGCTCAAAAGGAGGTATGCTGCCGGGGTGCCGGGAAGGGGTAAGCCCGCAGGGAAGGACTCATGTCAATGGAGGCAAGCGAAAGACTATGACTGACTATCCGAGACTCGCATACTTTCGTATGACGAACCGGGGATGATCTCGGCGGATTTATCGGTTCTTGTGGGGAAAGTGTGCAAACTCTGCAGAGTCAAATCTATTCGAATAGCCGCGTCCGCGGTCATGGACAAGTTGAAAAGGCCAACCTTAACCTGCTTTGAGTTTTGTTTTTACAAATGCTTTGCAAAGAAAGTGTTGTGTTGAATGTACCGGAAGAGTACCGGAAAGGTGTGTGTGTCGACCATATGGAGATGGTCGCCGGAAATAAAAGAAAGTGGGAACCTCTACTAATGTTTCATGAAAAGGGAATCTTCTTCAATAAAGATATAGAGATGTCATAGGACTTCCCCAGCATCTCCATCAATTGAGATGGCGGAATGCTAACTCTTCTTTAACAGAGATATAGAGATGTCATAGGATATCTTTTGAAGTGTCTTCTTTAACAAAGATATAGAGGTGTCATAGGAACATCTTAGTGTCCCCATCACTTGAGATGTCGGGATGCTATATCCACAAGAGAAACTGATGCATGCTATATCCACAAGAGAAACTGATGCATGCTATATCCACGAGAGAAACTATCGTTCCTCTCTCGTCTCCTTAGATAGTTTATGTTAGCACCCCTTTGTGATGGTTTGCGAGTACAATTCCAAATGTACTCACGGCTTTGTCCCTGGCTATTTACTTGGCCAGACTATGAGGAGGACTTCGAAGATGATGGAGGCTACCAGGACGACTATGCGACCTAGGACGATCTCCAAGTCAGCTGCCTGTAGGTCTAAAGGCATGACTTGGGCCCGACGATGATGACGTGTATCCGCTGCTATGTTTGTGTGAACTTGCCCGTTGTGGCATTTATGTAAGACTGGGTCATATGACCCCTTTATTGTAAGACTATTTATTCGGTACTTGTAATGGATTGATCCACCCTTCCATTGGTGTATTCTGGAAAAAATTATCTGAAAACGGCGAGTACTCCAGCACAGGGATTTTAAAATATTCTCTTGAGGAACCTATATGAGATAGAATTGAAAAGACCTGTTTGGACCAATGGCTTTTCAAGGAATGTCTGTAGATATTAAAGTTTTGTGATGATAAGTGAATTCTAAGTAAATATTTTAATTTATGCAATGATCAGGGAAAATACCTCTTTTGAAATGATGAATCATGTGTGTCCATGGTATGGCAGTTACATACATGGTGTATCATGTGTGTTCATGGTATGGCAGTTACATTGATTCAATGATAACGAAACCTGAACTGCAAATCTTTCATTTTCTCCCTAGCCTGATTAGGACTTGATAGAGAGTATATGACTATGTCAGGCCTCGAAGAACATTCAAGGCTTCTTCCATGTTGTGTTAATTTGGACAATTACATGGACACTTCCATTTAATTAGGTGGCACACTACTTGTCTCATCAGGCAATTCCTGTTTCCACTTCATTTTAGCACTTATGAAATTTGACGGCCAAAGCGTGGCCTTAAAGAGCGTTTCAGTTTTCTGAAAATTTTTAACACACCTGTAGGCTGTCTTGATTAGTAAGGATTACATAGCATTCACTACTTTGGCCTAGATTTCCATGTAGGATGTTTAGGACTTGATGACTTTCAAGGAAAGTAAAAGTGGTACCGGTGGAAAACATAAAAAAGACCCCTGGACCGAAAAAATAGAGATGACCATGCTTGTACGTAGTAGTACCATCCATGGAAGCGAACATGTAGAAAGAGAGGTGACCAGGTAAAGGTCATATATACTCCGACCCAATCGTATATCACTTGATGAGGTGGTTGGTGATGATGGCTTTTGTGATGATGGCGAGCTGGATTGTCTCGGCGATGTGCTGGCCAGCTGGCTCTGGCATCTTTACCCCTGGATGGCTGTGATCTCCGCGCTGCACTTTTCCGTCCACGAGATCCCGTCGTCTAGCTGCTTGATGGCCGCCGCGTACGAGCGCTGCTTGACCTCCTTCTTGGCCTCCTCAAAGGACTTGCGAGTACGGAATGAATATGGGCCACAGGCGGAGAGCGGCTCCACCAGTGGCTTGAGTTCCTTGTTGCCCGCCTCCAGCTGTGGTGTGAGGTCCACGATGTCGCCGCGGTAGATGATGCTGCTGCTAATGCACGCGTCACAGGCCACCTGGGCTAGGCCCCACGCGTCAGAGGCTGTGTTGTTGTCCAGCCTCGACATGCAGAGCTCAAGGTTCACTCGTGCATCGCTGGTCGCCGCTGCCTTGCAGGTCGCTGCCACGTCCACCGCGCTGGCACTGCCAAGGATCACCACTAGCACGGTAGCGGTGGCGAGGCCATGTTCATTGGTGATTGCTTCATTATCGATCGATCGCGTGTTGTTTGCTGGTGAAAGTTGTGTGGGCTGGCTAGTGATGGAGAAGCTCACTGGTTTAATAAGTATGCATTGCATGGAGGAGTAGGCTCTCTGCAGATATATATAGCAGGCAGGGGTGGGGAAGGGACAGTGTCCGTTAGTTAATTAGGTTGTCTATCTATATATAGATTCGACAATGGAGGAGTAGCACAAGTTTGTGTGAGGCGGAAAGAAACAACGGTGGAGGCTTACTAGGACGGAGTGATCAGCCAGCGATGAGGGAACATGCTGGCTATTTTTGCGCGATGGAAGCTCATGTCTACTCATGTCCTAGTCCCAGGGAGGGAGAGGATTGCTCGGTACCACGCAAAGTTTGGGATTCCTGAATTAGTGCTCTTGAAATAGTTTTTTTGTAACTCATTCTCGCTTCTAGGAAATCTATCTATCTATTCTATTCTATTATATACTAAAAGCACAATACATGGTCTAAAATAGAGACACCAGGTTAATCCACGTAGACTAGAAAAATATACTCTGTTGATCTATATTTTAACGGTTAAGATTAAAATATAAAAAGTGTTACGTAGAACATTAACATGTACACATGACTATATGGCACGCTAATTTTAAGGAAACTAATAGTACGCTTTTCCACCACACATGCCTTAAAAAAAACTGAACAGAGCAGATCCTCCTATGATTAGCGGGATGGTACCTTTTTTTATTCCGACAGCAACAAGAAATCTTCGTCGCATATGGGCTTTTCCTAGTGTTTTATTCTTAAGTATAGCTATGGTATTCTCCATTCAATTGTCTATTCAACAAATAAATGGAAGTTCTATCTATCAGTACCTATGGTCTTGGACCGTCAATAATGATTTTTCCTTAGAATTTGGATACTTGATTGACCAAAAAAAGTACAAGCTCAAACATCATTAATTAACTCCTTATCAATCCCGATTCATTTCAATATGAGGACATTAATTGAACCGATTTAAGCCATACGTATGAATTGCATGCAATATGTTGGCTAATATTGCTATTGGAGTTGAGACAGTGCATGCCATAATATCATGGATTACATCAGCATTACTATCTATCTATCTACTACATTGGTTTCTAAATATCTACTATGTTTATATACTAAAAGCACAATACATGGTCTAAAATAGAGACACCAGGTTAATCCACGTAGACTAGAAAAATATACTCTGTTGATCTATATTTTAACGGTTAATATTAAAATATAAAAAGTGTTACGTAAAACATTAACATGTACACATGACTATATGGCACGCTAATTTTAAGGAAACTAATAGTACGTTTTCCACCACACAGGCCTAAAAAAAAACTGAACATAGCAGATCCTCCTATACAGCCATAGGTATGAATTGCATGCAATATGTTGGCTAATATTGCTATATGAGTTGAGATACGCTGAGTGCATGCCATAATATCATGGATTACATCAGCATTACACGCATAAAAATATACTACATTCATTTCTAAATATCTATGAAATGTTCAATAAATCTACATATATTTTAGCATAATTTTTTAGCTGAATGTTGTCAACACCCGGATTTTTAATTCCAGATGCCTATTATGTCATACATCACAATCCCAGGAATATTGTTTTTACGAGACATAATAGATTGATATCTGTTGCCTGCCAAAACCCACCGGCGAGCAGTGGTTAAGCAACACGAAGAGCCGGGAGGCTTCCAAGACTGCAGGGCCCTGGTCCCTCGACGTCGTCCCGCAATGTTCCGGCACACGACCTGGCGGTTGCAAGGGCGTGCCACCTGACCTATACCTGGCCAGGAAGGTGTTGGATTGCTTCGATTAGTTTCCTGCATGGTAGACACGTAAACATTAAATACGAGCCCGATCGGCTCTCAGGTTGCCCTGTGGATCGGCTCAAAGAGCCGATCGCCCCATGGTTCACGTCGGGTTAACGATGACATGGGGCTCCTGCTTGATCAATATAAAGTTAATCTAATCTACGACAGTTTAGGGTTTTCACCGCATGATCGGAACATCCTACGCGTAGTTGAGCCTAATAGACACGAAAGATAATGGAAAACCAACCCTAAAAGAGGCCTAAAAACCAACATTAAGTCAATTCCCGGAACGTCCCTCTTAGGATCAACAAACCATATCTTACGCACTACCGGATCGTTCAACCCGTTTGCAAGGCCTAACCATACAGATATTAAACCAATCCTTGAAGAATCAAGGAGCAACTATAACAGATTGGATCTACTAAATAACGAACAAGCAAGGTGCTGCCCTTACACCTAGGTAGGTATAAGGGCAGCTAGATATCGAGGGACGGCATAGCTAAGCAAATATGCATAAGAAAAGCATCCATGCAAGCCCCAAAACACCTAAGATAAATAGTGCTACTCGCCATCAACAACGCTTCAGCACGAGCAACACAAGATAACGAATAAACGTATACTGCCTAGATCGCAAGATGCGATCTAGGCAGCATGATGCTTACCCGGAAGAAACCCTCGAAAGAAGGGGTGGCGATGCGCCTGATTTGTGTTTGTTGTGAACGTGATTGTCCTCCTTTTCGATAACCCTAGATACATATTTATAGTCCAAGGGACTTTCTAATTCGGGCGTGCACCTAACCGTGCACGGGTTAAACTCTATCTTCTAAACTAAGATGCAATCTACTATATTTTACAGATACACGGGCAATCTAGCCCAAACTCTTCGCACAAGGCCGCTTCAGAGATGCTCCACGCGTATATCCTTCAAGCCCATCTCAATTACGGCCCATCTCCTGATTTGGCCAAAATCTGGTGATAACACATGCCCCCTGGTTTTGGTAATGATAATTTCAAAACCACTCTGTTTTTCCTTCGAAGGGTCATGTCGTGGCAGAGCAGAACCGTCGCAGTATTCTTCATCATGACGCCTTGCCTTCTCAACTTCTCTGCACGATTTGACAGTTTTGGCACCACATCCTCGGAAACTGCTCGAGCATTAAATCTCCACTATATCTCCTTTTATTTAACCGCATCGAACAGTTCACCTCTTCATCCCCCTGCTCCGAACCAGCCGTCGGCCAAAAAACCCTCTCCCTCTGTAGCCATGTCTTCCTCTTCCTCCTCCGCTTCATCGGCTCTCTCCTCCCAATCCTCTTCCTCGAGTGAACTGGAGCCGGAGGTCAATCTGATGGCCATCTATGAGGCTCTCGCGCCCGAGTATTGGGACGCGAGAGAATGGGACTTCGCCATCGAGTCGGAGGACGACGAGCCCCGCACCGTCGGGGAAGAAGACCTCCGGTTCCTCGTCGACGGGGAGCTGGAAGCGGCGAGCGAGGACGACCTCCTCTCATGGGAGGCGGATCTTTCTTCCGATGAGGAAGAAGAAGAGGAGAAGGAGTCGGAGGAGGAAGACTCCTCCTCCGCCGGGTACCCGGCAGCCAAGCGCCTCCGAGGCTGGGCCTGGTCAGACGACGATGATGATGATGAGGAGGATGAAGACGCTACGGCGGCTTCAACAGCGCGACGAAGAGCCCGCCGGTAGCAGCGCCGACGGCGCTACGACGGCGACACGAGGGCAGTGATAGCCCTTAGATTAGGGAGTAGTATAGGGCTAGTAGCAGTGCATTAGGCACTCAGATGACCCCTTTTGAGAGCAATTAGCTCTTCGTTGTAAAATCCCCCTTTGAATCAATGAAAATGTTCTTCCAATTTAACTTCCAATCATCCGATTTCATATCTTCTTCATCTTCCGATTGTCAAAGGTGGTCAACGCCCCAAGAGCCGATAGCATCGTATCGGCTTTTTACCATCAGACGCCCATAAAGCCAATCTGATAACCAATTAGACAGGTTCAAGCAAACAATCCTCAGATTTAGACAATAACTTGATACCTGACCATGATGCTTTGTACCTCTATAGTCGATGACTGCGCATCGGCTGTTTTTATACTAAAGTCGATGTCTGTGCATCGGCTGTTTCCCAAAAATTTAAAAAAATTTACTGGCCGATTTCGTGTATCGGCCTCCATATCTTACTGTCCATCATCCCACATACTGGGGAAATATTTCTTGAGATGTTGGCCATTGACAGCCACTGGGAACTTCACACCATCCAACTGCTCGAGCATGTATGCATTACCCTTTAAAACTTGGTCGACTTTGTACGGGCCGTGCCAATTTGGAGACCATTTACCATACATTTTGTCCTTAGTCCCCAACGGCAATACAGCTTCCCATACCAGATCACCAACCTGGAACTCCTTTGGCTTCACCTTCTTATTATATGCGCGAGCCACCTTGGCTTTATTCTCCTTGATTTTCTCAAGTGACCAAAGTCTAAGTTCCGTTGCATCCTCAATGCTGTCACTCATCAGGGCTGCATATTCTTCAGTAGTTAAATCATTCTGAAATGTAATCCTTCTCGAACCAGCCTTGATTTCCCAGGGTAACACAGCTTCTTGTCCATAGACCAGATGGTATGGCGAGGTTTTTATTGCTCCATGACACGACATGCGATAAGCCCATAACGCTTCTGACAATACCTCGTGCCAACGTCTAGGATGCTCGTCGATCTTCCTCTTAATCAGCTTGATCAGACTTTTGTTGGACGCTTCAGCCTGTCCATTTGCTTGAGCATAGTATGGGGACGATCGGATCAGCTTGATTCCCATATCCTCGCAGAATTTTCTAAACTCCTTAGAAACGAAAACCGAACCTCCATCGGTCGTGATAGTCTGGGGAATCCCGAATCTGTGAATGACATGCTCCCTCACAAAATCGACAACATCTGACGCTGCCACTGCCTTCATAGGGACGGCCTCTACCCATTTAGTAAAATAATCTGTAATGGCCAAAACCCATACATGGCCTTTGCTCGAAGGAGAATGTATCTTGCCGATCATATCCATGCCCCACCCTCGGAATGGCCAAGGCTTGATGATAGGATTCATTGCTGATGCAGGCACCATCTGAATGCTCCCAAACTTCTGACATGCTTGACACCCTTTATAGTACTGGAAACAATCTTCAAGCATGGTGGGCCAATAAAATCCCGATCGCCTGATCAGCCACTTCATCTTATGAGCCGATTGGTGAGTTCCACAGGCACCTTCATGCACCTCGTGCAAGAGCCGATTGGACTCGGCCGGTCCCAAACATTTGAGAAGTAACCCTTCCAAAGTCCTGTAGAACATGTCATCGCCGATCAGGACGTACTTCATGGCCCTGTATCTTATCCGTTTAGGTGCCCCCCGAGCCGGATCTTTCAAGTAATTGAAGATATCGGCTCTCCAATCATCGGGTTCCATGAGCTGCACCTGAAAATCGGCTCCATCTACCACGTCCTTGTATCCTGACGCCGTTTGTGCGAGGTCGTTCGCCTCGTTATTTTGCGACCTTGGGATCCAATGGAAGTTGATATACCTGAACTGTGCCATTGATACGTCCAAAACGTATCTACTTTCCCGAACACTTTTGCTATTGTTTTGCCTCTAATTTGTGTATTTTGGATACAACTAACACGGACTAACGTTGTTTTCAGCAGAACTGCTCTGGTGTCTCGTTTTTGTGCAGAAATCCAACTTTCGGGAAAATCCTCGGAATTTATGCGAAGGCCCTATTTTACCAAAATATTGACGGAGCCAGAAGGGGAAGAGAGGTGGAGGCCCGAGGGCCCCACACCACATGGCGGCGCGGCCCGGGGGGCCACGGCCATGTGGTGTGGCCCCTCGGCCGGCCTCCGACGCCCCCCTTCGGACTACTTATTGGTTTCGACCTGAAAACGCACGGAGAGAAGTCGAAGTCGCCAGAAACCCTCCAGAGAGCCGCCACATCGCGAAACTCCGTCTCGGGAGCCAGAAGTCTCCGTTCTGGCACTCCGCCGGGACGGGGAATTGGAGGAGATCTTCACCGCCATCACCGCCAACGCCTCTCCATCGACCAGCCATGTTTCCCCCATCCATGTGTGAGTAATTCCCCCGCTGTAGGCTGAAGGGGATGGTAGGGATTGGATGAGATTGGTCATGTAATAGTCATAAGATTGTTAGGGCATAGTGCCTAGTATCCGTAGATGTCACTTTTATGATATTGTTGCAACTTGTTATGCTTAATGCTTGTCACTAGGGCCCGAGTGCCATGATCTCAGATCTGAACATGTTATTGATTCATGAAGATATTCGTTGTTTATGATCTTACCTGCAAGTTGTATACACATGTCGCTGTCCGGAACCAATGGCCCCGAAGTGACAGAAATCGGGACAACCGGAGGGGATGGTAGTGATGTGAGGATCACATGTGTTCATGGAGTGTTAATGCTTTGCTCCGGTACTCTATTAAAAGGAGTACCTTAATATCCAGTAGTTTCCCTAGAGGCCCGGCTGCCACCGGCTGGTAGGACAAAAGATGTTGTGCAAGTTTCTCATTGCGAGCACGTACGACTAAATATGGAACACATGCCTATTGATTGATTAGTACTTGGATACCGTTTTATTATTATCTGCAAATGCCCTGCTTTGATTGTTACATGAGTTTCTCTCATCCATGCAACGCCCGCTAAATCCGTCCCTGTGCCTACAGTATTTTAATCCTGCTGTTTACTATAATCACTACTGCTGTCTTTATTTCACCGCCTGTTATTTCACTATTTCCACTGCCATAAAACTGTTACTACTGATAAACTCTTGCGAGCAAGTCTGTTT
Organism: Lolium multiflorum; assembly: GCA_030979885.1. Classification (NCBI taxonomy): domain Eukaryota; kingdom Viridiplantae; phylum Streptophyta; class Magnoliopsida; order Poales; family Poaceae; genus Lolium; species Lolium multiflorum. Next base: position 235,474,505 of record CM061751.1, on the reverse strand, counting down.
CCAGGTGCAGCTGAATTGACAACTCCGCTGTTAAGGCTTACAAGTATTCTTTGTCTCCCCTTGTGCCGAATCAATAAATTGGGTAATACTTCCCTCGAAGACTGTTGCGATCCCCTATACTTGTGGGTCATCAAGACTATTTTCTGGCGCCGTTGCCGGGGAGCATAGCTTTATTTGGAAGTTCACTTGGATTGATATTGTTCGCTGCAAATTCTCCATTATGGGTAAACCTCGCGATACTAAGATCGCCATATTACCATCCACTACAAGAAAAGGTACAACTCTGAGTACCTCTGCTGCTCTTGATTCACCCTCTGTGATTGATAAACTTGTTTCACCGCCACATGCTTCACATGCTGGTACTTCTGCTGAATCTGAAAATTCTCATAATATTGATAATGTTTCTGCTGTGCTTGATGATAGTGGTTCATTGGGATCTTTTCTAGATGCTACAATTGCTAAGTCTAGACAAATTGAAAATACTGAAACTCCTAATGAAAATGCTACTACACCTGTTAAATCACCTGAACTTGATTATTCTAGTGATGATCCTGATGAAGATTATGTAGAGCTTGATGATGATTTTATTGAAAAATGCAATGCTACTACTGATGCAAGAAAAATTAAAAAGTTGCTTGCAGAACATGCTGTTAGATATAAACCATCTCCTGATCCTAAATTTGCCACATCTCCTATAAACATTAGGGATAAAGATTATGATTTTTCTCTTGATCTATCTCATATAGCTATTGTTGAGAAAACACCCTTTTGTGGTACTGAAAAAGAAAGTGCTGTTGAACACTTGACTGAGTTATCTACTCTTAGTGGCGTGTTTTCTGATGATGTCAAGATGCGTACTTATTTTGTCGCTAAAATTTTTCCGTTCTCATTAAAGGATGATGCTAAAACTTGGTATAATAATTTGCCTCCTGGTTCTATTAAAAGTCCAACCGACTTGCGTGATGTTTTCTTTCGAAAATACTTTCCTGCTAGTGCTCAACATGCTGCTTTGCAGAGAATTTATAATTTTGACCAGGAAGATGGAGAGAAATTGCCTGAGGCTTGGGCGAGATTTTGCTCTCTTATTAGAGCTCAGCCTGACCATGATTTAGAAAAGCATGATTTACTTGATATATTTTATAGTGGACTAACTATTGAGTCTAGGGCATACCTGGATAGTTGTGCTGGTTGTGTTTTCAGGAAAAGAACTCCAGACGACGCTGAAGAATTATTGGCTAAAATAGGCCGGAATCATGATGATTGGTCTACACCTGAACCAACCCCGACACCGATAGTGAAGAAGAGGGGTATGATTAAATTGAATGATGAAGATATGAGGGAAGCCAAGAAGTCTCTTAAAGAGAAGGGTATTAAACCTGAAGATGTGAAGAATTTACCTCCTATAGAAGATATATGTGAGACAATTCCCCCTTCATCCATGATTGAGGTACACTCGCTTCAACACTTTACTAGGGAAGATATTCCGTATTCAAAATCTCCTGCTCAATGCTTAGATGAGTTTGATAATTATATTGTTAAGCAAGAAAACTTTAATATGAGAGTAGAGAATCATTTAATGGAAAATTCCCGAGCTATTAGTGAATTGCATGGTATTGTGGAGAGAACCTCCAATGATGTTAAGATACTTGTTAAACATTTTCAAATGGTTCAAACTCAAATTGATCAACTTACTAAAGTGCAAAATGACTTGTTGGGAAATAATTCTAAAGAAAAACATGCTTGTGAAGTAACAACTAGAGGTGGTGCTTCTACCCAGGATCCTCTATATCCTGAAGGGCATCCCAAAAGAGTTGAACAAGATTCTCAACTAATTAAAACTAGTGCTCCATCTAAGAAAAAGAAAAAGAAACATAAGAATGTTGTAGAATCCTCTAAACCTGTTAATGATCCTAATAGTATTTCTATTTCTGATGCTGAAACTGAAAGTGGTAATGAACATGAGGAAGATAACGATAAGAATGATACTCCTGATAAAGAAGAAATTGAAAAAGAACCTGAAAAGCATGCTAAAAATAAAAAGTACACTAAAGAAGATTTTATTGCTGAGAAACATGGTAATGAAAGAGAACCTTGGGTTCAAAAGCAAATGCCTTTTCCTGCTAAGAAACTAAAATCAAAGGAGGAGGAACATTATAATAAATTTTGTGATTGGATGAAACCTTTATTTTTGCAAATTCCTTTGACTGATGCTATTAAATTGCCTCCTTATTCAAAGTATATGAAAGATATTGTTACTAACAAAAGGAAAGTCCCCAATGAGGAGATTTCCACTATGCTCGCTAATTACTCCTTCAATGGTAAGATTCCAAAGAAGCTTGGAGACCCAGGTATACCGACTATTCCTTGTTCCATCAAGAATAATTATGTTAGAACTGCTCTATGTGATTTGGGAGCAGGTGTGAGTGTGATGCCTTTTTCTCTTTATAAGAGACTTGATTTAGATAAATTGATACCTACTGATATATCTTTGCAAATGGCTGATAAATCTACTGCTATTCCTGTTGGTTTATGTGAAAATGTTCCTGTTCAAGTTACTCAGCATTGCTTGATATTAACTGATTTTGTTGTGTTGGAAATGCCTGAAGATGATAATATGTCCATTATTCTTGGAAGACCCTTTCTTAATACTGCAGGGGCTGTTATTGATTGCAATAAAGGCATGGTTACTTTCAATGTTGATGATAAGGAACATACTGTCTATTTTCCCAAGAGGATTGATAAAGTATGTGGAGTCAATACAATTTTTAATGTGAAAACTATCAAAGTGGGATCCATTGATTGTCCTATATATGAGCCTAAAGAAGAATATCAAACTCTTGTGATTGGATCCATATCAATTCAATATAAGGTAACATGATTGATTTGAGGTTTATTTCTTCTTATGTCATATAAAATTTATTTGGTAGCAAGACTTGATCAACCTTGTTAACAAGTATATTTTATTGCATAAAAGAGCTAAACAACATTTCTTTCTTTCTTTCTCCCTCCACCTATTTTACTTGCTGTAGCACTTTTGTTTTGCAATATGCTTTAGTCATTTAAGATTTTAGAAATCATTTTCCTGCGCAGTAATAATTAATTTAATACCCAGAAATGTGCATTTTTCAAAGTTCTCTAAAAATTACAAAAATTACACCGTTGGTCCTATTTTTCGACGAGGCACCTGGGAGCACCAGAGGATGACCTGTGGGGCACCAGGGGGTGCCACACCATAGGCCGGCGCGGCCAGCAAGGGGGCCGCGCCACCTTGTGGTGTGGGCCACCCCTTGCCCCACTACATCATCTCTTCCTCCCAGCACCTTCTCTCTCCCGAAAAAGCTCGTACCAAGTTTCTCTCACTCGTGTTTCTGCTCAAGAACTCGCGATTTTTCGATCTCCTTGCTCAGCCCAGATTTCTGTCTGAAATTTGGCACATTTACTCCTTGGTATGTGACTCCTTTGATTGTCCAATTAGAATTTCATTTGGTTGAGTATATCTTGAATATTTTGCTGCTGTAGATAACATGTTTAGTGAGCTTGCATGCTTGTTCTAAGTGGAAGAAATTAGTTTTGATGCATGTTTAGTACTCTAGCAAGTTCCTATAGTAGTTCCCTTCAATTATATACCTTGAAATCAAATTTTATAATGATTGTTGAAAAATTTCAGAAAATGGAAGGGAGTGTGCACCAACTTAACCAAGAAGAGTTGGAGGTACAGCAAGTTATGAGAGTCCATCGTGAAGAGGGAGTATACCCCTCTTATTACCCATGCACGGACTTTATGCGGAATGCAGGAATCCTGCAAGATGTGCAAACACTAATTTCCAATGCAGGATTGGGAAATTTTGCTGTTGGTGAACCTCACCAATATGCTAAACTAACGGTGTCGGTTGTGCAGGATTTCGAATTTCACCGGTCTCGAACTGACCCCATGGTCCGGTATAAAATTTATAACAAAACTATTGACTTGCCTTTCAGTGATTTTTGTACAGCGATTAGAGTGCCGCGGTGGGGATCCTGCGAGAAGATCAGGGGAACACCGCGGGAGCTCTCAAATCTTTATACAAGGATTTGTAATGGGAGGAGCTTCTCCAATGATGGTGGTAAGATTAGTAGCATTCAACATCCAGCCATCCGCTACTTTGCCTATTTCATTACAAAGTGCGTTCTTGCGAGAAGGACTGGAGGTAAATTATCTGTCCAAGATTTGGCTTTCTTAGCTGCTGCTTTGCAACAGGATAGGACTTATAATTTGGGTGCTTTAATAGCTTGTAGACTTGCTACTAACCGTGAGAAAGGAGGAATTTGTGGAGGTCTTATCGCCTCTCGCTTATTAGCTATGCATGGTGTAGGTCCTCACCATTTAGATATTCCGCTTTCTATAGAGAAACTTGATGTTTTCTCCATGATCAGGCATGAGTTTATTTCAGATGCATCTAATTTGAACAACCTGCATTATAGGATAACTTTGTATAAGAAAAGTTGGAGTATAACTAAGAAAATTGAAAAATTAGTACGCTTGCCTGCACCTGCTTTGTTTAACCTTGATGCCAGGGACGGGTGGTCGATCACAGAAAATGAGCTAAACGCATACATAGAAAGGGAAAGCCGTCGTGCAAGGGAAGATGTGGAGGAGGCCGAGGAGCATCCCGACTCTTCATCCGATGCAGCAAGCTCCTCATATCAACATCATGGGCATGTGGAACCTCCACGATATTCTTCTGCGCAGGGGCCCTATTACCACTCCATGTATGATCCACCGGCGTGGAACTCCGACCCTCGTTGGGAATGAACTCCACTTAGGCCAAAAGCCTAAGCTTGGGGGAGGTATACCGGCATCACTCATTCTTTGCATATTATGGTTGCTGGATACTTGTACATACTTGTTTAGTCTCTAGAGTGGTTTTCTAATGAGAGGGAGATGATATTTGGGGAAGTGCTGTCCAAAAACAGATTCTGTGCTGTTACCAAAAAAATTCGTACGCACAGCCAGAACGTTATTTTGAGTTGCCAATTTTTGAGCATGTTCCCCAGGTTGTTATCTAACTTTCATTAGTTGAACACTTTTTGGTCTGAGCAATGGAAGATTTTTGTTAATTTCGATTTCTGTACTGCTGTCAGGATTTGGCAGATTTCTGTCATCCTGCTTTTCTGTGTTTCTGTTAGTTTGCATTCTTTTGTTTTCGCTTTGTTTCTTTCCTAAAACACAAAAAGACCAAAAATATTTCTGTTGTTTCTCTTCACCATTTGTTTATTTGGTTCCTTGCTCTTAGTTTGCTTTATTTGCTATCATTAGTTTGCTATAAGAAAACCCAAAAAGATTTTGCTTTGTTTGCTTGTTTTCTTTCGTTCTTGTTTCTAATTCGAAAACACCAAAAATATTTGCTGTTCTTCTTTGGTTTGTAAAGTTCATCATGAGTTCAATGGTCTTCGGTGGCTGGAGCGTGGTTTTCATTTCATATTATCCAAGCTACACAAGTGAAAAGGCAATAATGACGATCTACGACAATCTGATTGTGGTGAGAGGCTGGTATGAACTCTATTTGCTTTCATTTTTGTACATATACTCATCCATATGAGCATGCTTAGTTGGTTCATGTGAGGTATATGTTATTTGAGAAAGTCTAGTAGTTCATGATCTCTCATGTTTAGTTCCAATTTATTAATATGAGTAGCATGTCGTGGATGTTTGCTTGCATTGTTTTATTCATAAGTAAGTATGGCATTGTGGTATCCTCCTCTGAATAATTCATTTATATCGACTTGGCACATGCTCACGCATGCATATGACTGAACAAAAAGTCAATTAAGCCTCGATGATTTATATTGCTTCAGAGTTCTTGTATCACTTTTATGCCTCCGTTAATTTATTTTGCCGCAAGCATGATTATGACAGTTATTGCTCTCTTGATTTGTCGCTCCCTAATCTTTTGCTAGCCTTCACTTGTACTGAGCGGGATCGCCGCTCGTGCTTCCAAACACCTGAAAACCAAGTTGTTCCAAAGTGTCCACCATAAATACCTATGCATGGCATTTCAAACCATTCCAAGTAAATTCTCATGCGCTACCTTTAAAACTTTCAAAATGCTTCTCAATTTGTGTTAATGTTTCATAGCTCATGAGGAAGTATGTGGTGTTTAGCTTTCAACCTTGTCATTTACTTTTGACGGATTCTCATATGGACTAGTGGCACATCCGCTTATCCAATAATTTTGCAAAAAGAGCTGGCAATGGGATTCCCAGTCCCAAATTAATTAACTTAAATAGACACTCCTCCATGGTTTGTGATTGTTGGACGGCACCCGAAGGATTCGGTTAGCCATGGCTTGTGTAAGCAAAGGTTGGGGGGAGTGTCATCATCATAATAAAACTTAAATAAAAAGGCACTCCTTCATGGTATGTGATTGTTGGCAGGCACCCGAGGATTCGGTTAGCCATGGTTTGTGAAAGAAAGGTTGGAAGGAGTGCCAACCAAAAATAAATAAAATGGGAGCCGCTCTTGTGAGTCCGGTTGATGAGGTAGTTAGTGTACCCATTACCATTCGTTGACAACAACAAACACCTCTCAAAATAATTTTACTCCTGCTTTACAAATGAAAAGCTCTAGCGCATGTTAATCCCTGCTTCCCTCTGCGAAGGGTCAATCTTTTACTTTTATGTTGTGTCTTCATTCTTTCTTTGAGCACTATCTTGAGAGCACAACTGTCATTCTTAGTATAATATGCTTGTCTCAAAATATGATTGATTGTGGTATAACTTTGATGCTTTTATCTTTGACAATCACTACTTCTAGTCTTTCTATGAACTCAAGAGGTGCCTCGGCATTTATGTTTTGCCGATCAAATACAGGCAAGCGAGATACCACTTTATCATATTCTCTTATGAACATTGCAATCCTGCTTATATACATGATTCATGGTGCTTATTATTAATTGTTGGTACCTCTCCATGATTGACATAGCTGTTGGATGATCTTATTTGCATGTATCTCATTATGAACTGCTTAAGTATTAGCCATAGCATGAGAATATATACATCATATGAGCAAATGTGTTCGTGAAAGTTCTTTTATCGCTCAGTTGTTAACTGAATTGCTTGAGGACAAGCAATAAGCTAAGCTTGGGGGGAGTTGATACGTCCAAAACGTATCTACTTTCCCGAACACTTTTGCTATTGTTTTGCCTCTAATTTGTGTATTTTGGATACAACTAACACGGACTAACGCTGTTTTCAGCAGAAGCTCTGGTGTCTCGTTTTTGTGCAGAAATCCAACTTTCGGGAAAATCCTCGGAATTTATGCAGAAGGCCCTATTTTACCAAAATATTGACGGAGCCAGAAGGGCAAAGGAGGTGGAGGCCCGAGGGCCCCACACCACATGGCGGCGCGGCCCAGGGGGGGCCCGCGCGGCCATGTGGTGTGGCCCCCTCGGCCGGCCTCCGACGCCCCCCTTCGGACTACTTATTGGTTTCGACCTGAAAACGCACGGAGAGAAGTCGAAGTCGCCAGAAACCCTCCAGAGAGCCGCCACATCGCGAAACTCCGTCTCGGGAGCCAGAAGTCTCCGTTCTGGCACTCCGCCGGGACGGGGAATTGGAGGAGATCTTCACCGCCATCACCGCCAACGCCTCTCCATCGACCAGCCATGTTTCCCCCATCCATGTGTGAGTAATTCCCCCGCTGTAGGCTGAAGGGGATGGTAGGGATTGGATGAGATTGGTCATGTAATAGTCATAAGATTGTTAGGGCATAGTGCCTAGTATCCGTAGATGTCACTTTTATGATATTGTTGCAACTTGTTATGCTTAATGCTTGTCACTAGGGCCCGAGTGCCATGATCTCAGATCTGAACATGTTATTGATTCATGAAGATATTCGTTGTTTATGATCTTACCTGCAAGTTGTATACACATGTCGCTGTCCGGAACCAATGGCCCCGAAGTGACAGAAATCGGGACAACCGGAGGGGATGGTAGTGATGTGAGGATCACATGTGTTCACGGAGTGTTAATGCTTTGCTCCGGTACTCTATTAAAAGGAGTACCTTAATATCCAGTAGTTTCCCTAGAGGCCCGGCTGCCACCGGCTGGTAGGACAAAAGATGTTGTGCAAGTTTCTCATTGCGAGCACGTACGACTAAATATGGAACACATGCCTATTGATTGATTAGTACTTGGATACCGTTTTATTATTATCTGCAAATGCCCCTGCTTTGATTGTTACATGAGTTTCTCTCATCCATGCAACGCCCGCTAAATCCGTCCCTGTGCCTACAGTATTTTAATCCTGCTGTTTACTATAATCACTACTGCTGTCTTTATTTACCGCTGCTGTTATTTCACTATTTCCACTGCCATAAAACTGTTACTACTGATAAACTCTTGCGAGCAAGTCTGTTTCCAGGTGCAGCTGAATTGACAACTCCGCTGTTAAGGCTTACAAGTATTCTTTGTCTCCCCTTGTGTCGAATCAATAAATTGGGTAATACTTCCCTCGAAGACTGCGATCCCCTACTTGTGGGTCATCAGCTCGATACCAGCTTGTGGGGACCCCGGACTAGCTGTCCGAAATACCCTGTTATGTATACAGTTCACGTTCCCATGATCAGTGTGCCGTGAACACATAACCGAACTGATATCAAATTACATCATCCTTTACAAAACGGAATAAGAAAATTACAATGAGGTCACATGACCATCTTTACATAATAGCCTCGAAGGGCCTAATCTAATCATCAGAGTAGCGGAATCACTTCAGCAGCGCAGAGCCCAAGTCATCTGCCTTAACCCTACAGGCAACTGACTGGGAAGACGTTCCTAGCTCGCATAGACGTCGTCAACTCCTTCTTCATCTGTCGAACTCCTTCAAGTCTGGCCAAGTAAATAGCCAGGGACAAAGCCGTGAGTACATTGGAATTGTACTCGCAAACCATCAAGAAAGGTGCTAACAATGCTAACTAAAAGAGACAAGAGAGGAAGAATAGTTTCTCTTGTGGATATAGCATGTGAAAGAGAATCAGTTTCTCTTGTGGATATAGCATCCCACATCGCAGTTGAAGGGGACACTAAGGGGTTCTATGACATCTCTATATCTTTATTGAAGAAGATACTTCAAAAGATAGACTACGACATCTCTACATCTTTGTTGAAGAAGATACTTCAAAAGAGTTCTACAACATAAAACACTAGGATGGGAGTAGCCCTTTTTATTTCCTTTCCGACCATCCGCCATCAAGCATGCATCTATGCCTAAAAAGTCCACCTTCAGGTTATCATCCGAACCCCTTCCGGTATTAAGTTGCAAGCAACAGACAATTGCATTAAGTATGGTGCGTAATGTAATCAACAACTACATCCTTAGACATAGCATCAATGTTTTATCCCTAGTGGCAACAGCACATCCACAACCTTAGAACTTTCTGTCACTGTCCCAGATTTAATGGAGGCATGAACCCACTATCGAGCATAAATACTCCCTCTTGGAGTTAAGAGCAAAAACTTGGCCAGAGCCTCTACTAATAACGGAGAGCATGCAAGATCATAAACAACACATAGGTAATAGATTGATAATCACCATAACATAGTATTCTCTATCCATCGGATCCCGACAAACACAACATATAGTATTACAGATAGATGATCTTGATCATGTTAGGCAGCTCACAAGATCCAACAATGAAGCACAATTAGGAGAAGACGACCATCTACTGCTATGGACCCATAGTCCAGGGGTGAACTACTCACTCATCACTCCGGAGGCGATCATGGCGATGAAGAGTCCTCCGGGAGATGAATCCCCTCTCCGGCAGGGTGCCGGAGCGATCTCCTGAATCCCCCGAGATGGGATTCGCGGCGGCGGCGTCTCTGGAAGGTTTTCCGTATCTTGGCTCTCGGTACTGGGGGTTTCGCGACGGAGGCTATAAGTAGGCGAAAGGGCAGGTCAAGAGGCGGCACGAGGGGCCCAGATGACTGGGCCGCGCCGCCCTGTCGTCTGGCCACCTCGTGGCCCCACTTCGACTCTCCTTCGGTCTTGGAAGCTCGTGCAAAAATAGGACCCTGGGCGTTGATTTCGTCCAATTCCGAGAATATTTCCTTACTAGGATTTCTGAAACCAAAACAGCAGAAAACAGCAACTGGCTCTTCGGCATCTTGTTAATAGGTTAGTTCCAGAAAATGCATAAATACGACATATAATGTGCATAAAACATGTAGGTATCATCAATAAAGTAGCATGGAACATAAGAAATTATCGATACGTTGGAGATGTATCACTGGCTCATGGGTCCCGCATGTCATCCTCTACGAACAATAAAAGTTTCCTTTCTTGGAGTTATTTTTGACCCCTAATTTCTGGCTATTTGCCTTTTTCTTTGGATCTCCTGCCCCTTTGAAACGATGAGGACGCTGTTGGCAGGTCGGTCCCACAAGTCATCCTCTATGAACAATAAAAGTTTCCTTTGATGGATTTTTTTGAACCCCTAATTAATTTCTGGATATTTCCTTTTTTTTCTTTGATCCCCTGCCGCCTTGGAATCGTTGAGGATGCTGCTGCCTCATGGGTCCCGCATGTCATCCTCTCAGAACGGTAAATGTTTCTTTTCTTGGATATTGTTTACCAAATGATTTTTGGCTTATTTTTTCTTTCGATATCCTGCCGCCTTTAAAACGTTGAGGACGCTGCTGGCTCACGGGTCCCACATGTCAGCCTCTATGAACAATAAACGCTGAGGATGCTGCTGCCTCATGGGTCCCGCATGTCATCCTCTCAGAACGAAAATGTTTCTTTTCTTGGATTTTTTACCAACAGATTTTTGGTTTTTTTTTTCTTTCCATCCTTTGCCGCCTTTAAAACGCTGCTGGCTCATGGGTCCCCGATGTCAGCCTCCCCGTACAAGAAACATGTGATATCTTGATTATTTTGCAGACAATAAACAGTGTATTGCGCTCTGAGCTATTTCAACGGATAAATTAAATCTTTATTTTTACATAAACAAATTTATATGCTGAATCTCCTTGTTTTTTGTTTTTGCGAAGCATAGGACTTTCCTGTTTTTTTTAGAAAAATCCGAACTATCCTGTTTTGGAGTGGGCTGAAATTGTACGAGTCAAAAGGGCCAGCAGGATAGTTCGAATGCCCAGATGTCCACATGCAGCCCAATTGAAATCGTTCTTTTTTTGGATTTTTTTCACCCCCTGATTTCTGGCTACTTCATTTTTCTTTTGGTCCTGTGCCGCCTTGGAAACGTTGAGACCGCTGCTGCAAAATGGGACCCGCATGTCATCCTCTATGTACAATAAAATTTCTTTTCTTAGATTATTTTTGGCTCCTGATATTTGGTCACTTGCCTTTTTCTTTCGATCCGTGCAGCCTCTCAAACGGTGATACCGCTGCTGCTAAATGGGACCCGCATGCCATCCTCTATGTACAATCAAGTTTCTTTTCTTGAATTATTTTTGGCTCCTGATATTTGGTCACTTGCCTTTTTCTTTTGATCTCATGCCACGTTTGAAACGTTGAAAAACCTGCTGGCTCATGGGACCCGCATGTCATCCTCTATGTACAATAAAACTTTCTTTTCTTCGATTTTTTTGGCACCTCATATTTGGTCACTTGCCTTTTTCTTTCGATCCCCTGCCGCCTCTCAAACGGTGATACCGCTGCTGCTAAATGGGACCCGCATGTCATACTCTATGTACAATCAAGTTTCTTTTCTTGAATTATTTTTGGATCCTGATATTTGGTCACTTGCCTTTTTCTTTCGATCTCATGCCACGTTTGAAACGTTGAAAAACCTGCTGGCTCATGGGACCCGCATGTCATCCTCTATGTACTATAAAAGTTCATTTTCTTGGTTTTTTTTCACCCTCTGATTTTCGGCTATTTCCTTTTTCTTTTGATCCCCTGCCGCCTTTGAAACGTTGAGGACTCTGCTGGCTCATCGATAAAACTTTCCTTTATTGGAGTTTTTTTACCCCCTAATTTCTGGCTACTTTCTTTTTCTTTTGATCTCAAGCCGCATTTGAAACGTTGAGACCGCTGCTGCTAAATGGGACCCGCATGTCATCCTCTATGTACAATAAAGTTTTCTTTTCTTGGATTATCTTTGTCTCCTGATATTTTGTCACTTGCCTTTTTCTTTCGATCTCATGCCGCCTTTGAAACGTTGAGTAAGCTGCTGGCTCATGGGTCCCGCATGTCATCCTCTACGAACAATAAAAGTTTCCTTTCTTGGAGTTATTTTTGAACCCTAATTTCTGGCTACTTCCTTTTTCTTTTGATCCCGTGCCGCCTTGGAAACGTTGAGACCGCTGCTGCTAAATGGGTCCCGCATGTCATCCTCTATGTACAATAAAATTTCTTTCTTCGATTATTTTCGGGTCCTGATATTTGGTCACTTGCCTTTTTCTTTCGATCTCATGCCGCCTTTGAAAATTGAGGAAGCTGCTGGCTCATGGGTCCCGCATGTCATCCTCTATGAACAATAAAAGTTTCCTTTCTTGGAGTTATTTTTTACCCCTAATTTCTGGCTACTTCCTTTTTCTTTTGATCCCCTGCCGCCTTTGAAACGTTGAAGACTTTGCTGGCTCATGGGTCCCACATGTCAGCCTCTATGAACAATAAACACTTCCTTTCTTGGAGTTATTTTGTACCCCTAATTTCTGGCTATTTGCCTTTTTTCTTTCGATCCCCAGTCGCCTTCTAAACGTAGAGGACGCGGCTGGCTCGTGGGTCCCAGATGTCAGCCTCCATGGACAATAAACCTCTCCTTTGTTGGATTTATTTTTCACCCTCTGATTTTGGCTATTTCCTTTTTCTTTTGATCCACTGCCGCCTTGGAAACATTGAGTAAGCTGCTGACACATGGGGCCCGCATGTCATCCTCTATGTACAATCAACTTGCAAGATCTTCGAGCGAAAGAGCTTGTATTAGTGGGACCCATATGTCAACCTCTATGTACAATAAAAGTTTCCTTTCTTGGATTATTTTTAGCTCCTGATATTCGGTCACTTTCCTTTTTCTTTCGATCTCAAGCCGCCTCTGAAACGTTGAGTAAGGTGCTGGCTCATGGGACCCACATGTCATCCTCTATGTACAATAAAGTTTCTTTTCTTGGATTTTTTTACCCCTGATTTTTGGTCACTTGCCTTTGCTGGCTCATGGGTCCCACATGTCAGCCTATGAACAATAAACCTTTCCTTTGTTGGATTTATTGTTTACCCCTAATTTCTGGCTATTTGCTTTTTCTTTTGATCCCCACCGGCCTTTGAAAACGTTGAGGAACCTGCTGGCTCATGGGACCCGCATGTCATCCTCTATGTACTATAAAATTTCTTTTCTTGGTTTTTTTTCACCTCTGATTTTTGGCTATTTCCTTTTTCTTTTGATCCCCTGCCGCCTTGGAAACGTTGAGTAAGCTGCTGACTCATGGGACCCGCATGTCATCCTCTATGTACAATCAACTTTCTTTTTTTGGAGTTTTTTACCCCCTAATTTCTGGCTACTTTCTTTTTCTTTTGATCTCAAACCGCATTTGAAACGCTGAAACCGCTGCTGCAAAATGGGACCCGCATGTCATCCTCTATGTACAATAAGTTTCATTTCTTGGATTATTTTTGGCACCTGATATTTGGTCACTTGCCTTTTTCTTCCGATCTCATGCCGCCTTTGAAACGTTGAGTAAGCTGCTGGCTCATGGGTCCCGCATGTCATCCTCTACGAACAATAAAAGTTTCATTTCTTGGAGTTATTTTTGACCCCTAATTTCTGGCTACTTCCTTTTTTCTTTTGATCCACTGCCGCCTTTGAAACGGTGCGGATTCTGCAGACTAATACAAGCTTTTTCTCTCCAAGATCTTGCAAGTTGATAGATTAAATCATGGAATTATTAGGATATGTTTTAAATTTCAAATCCACTTTATGAATTATTAAAAATACCGTTATCCATGTGGGTATGGAGCGAACAAGGATTTTCATATTGGGCATGAGCAGTTTCAAAAATTGGAACCCAATAATTCAAAATAAATAAAAACAACTTTTATGTAGAATCTCCGCGTTTTTTTCTTTTGCCATTCATAGGATCTGTGTTTCATTAGAAAAGGGCCGAAATTGCATGAGCAGAAAGGCCCATTTGTAGTTATTGGGCTTCGACGGCCGGAGCAAGTAGGCCGAGAGCAATTACCATGTAGATGGCCGTTGGCAACCCAAAGTGAAATATTGGGCCCAACAGGGGAAGGCTGAACAGTACTATTTTCTAATTGGAAGGTGGTACATGGCGTAATCCTGCCAAAAAAAAAGATGGACACGGGTTGCTGAAATTTGCCCATCTGCGCCTAATATCGCCGCCGCGGCTCCGCTTCCGCCGCCGCCGCCATGCCTCGTCTCGCGTCGAGCTCGCGGTACTGCCGCGTCTCGGGCACGGGGTACCGCGGCGTCCGCGCGCGCCCCAAAGGTACGTATTACGCGGAGATACGTGACGGCGGCGAGCGCATCGGCCTCGGCACCTACGAGACCGCGCACGAGGCCGCGCGCGCGTACGACGCCGTGGCGTGGCGGCTCGGGCGCCCGCGATCGTCGATGAATTTCCATGACGTGTGGACGCGCCAGCAGGCCGAGGATCTCGCGCCGCCGCCGTACATCGTTAGACAGGAGGAACAGCGCCGCCGCCGCGAGACGGAGCGCCGTTTGCGCATTGCCGAGCGGGACGAGCGCGCGGCGCGCGAGTGGGCGGCCCGCTTCCCCGAGGACGTTGCCGCCGAGAACGAGCACTTCCGCAGACGGAGGGCGGAGAAGGCTACGAGGCGGGCTGCGAAGAAGGAGGACCGCGCACAACGGAGGGCGGAGAAGGCGACGAAGCGGGCCTTCATCGAAGCGCAGCTCGCCGGGCCGACCACCATTGGCGAGGACGACCCCCGTTGGATTGACCTCTTCTCGTCGGATCCGGTGTCGGGCACGACACCGGACTCGTCAGATGTCGAGTTTTAGTTTAGTTTTATCGCACTACTTTGTACAAATATGAACTACGGAGTATCTATCAAGCTAATTTTCTCCTATTTTATGTCTATTTCTAGTCTTTATTTGATCTTCTGTTTTACTGCACTCTATTTTTCATTATATTCTGTTTTTGGCGCTGCATTATAGCGCCTCTGAAAATACGCTGTTTCAGCCCTGCATTTGGCCGCCACAGTTTGCAGCTTCCGGTGAAGCTATTGCCGGCTCCATGCGCAGCATCAGCCCACAGCGCCAAAATATAGAGCCACTGCTGGAGTTGCTGTAATATGTTTGTCAGCAGGAGCTTACCTAATTAGTGAAAAAGATGTTCAGCGTGGGATTCGATAAAAGGATCTTCATGTTTTTTTCCTAGCGATCCTAGTTCGGACTTTTGATTGTGTTGGCTAGTGCATGAAGCTTGACACCTGTATTATGTGATCCTGATATGAGGATAAGAACACCTTCAGGTTGCATTGCTAATGGTGTCTACTGCAGCAGTGGCGTACCTTCAATGGAGACTGATGCAAGAGAGTTGGTACTGGTGAACCTGCACCTGACATCATCGTGCCACCTGAAGTAGGTTGTGTATTGGGATTAGACTGATAAGCATAGCACCTTGCAAAGAACAAGATGCTGCTAGTGTTGGTTAACGTGATTTTACGACAAAAGTCATGTATGCTCAACAGGTGCCGTACCTAGTTTGGATATTGTGTTGTTACCCTTTTGTGGTTTGGTGTTTGTCCAACAGAGAAAGCTACTCTTTTCCCGTGTAAGTGTTATTATGTGAACAAAAGTTGTATGTACATATATATCGGTCAGAGAACCAAGATTGCATATTCTTGCCTGGTTATAACACATAAGTCATAATAACAATTAAAGAGAAAAGGAACATTTGCCTTTGCAATGTGATTGTGCCAAGTAGATTAGACAACCAACCACAAACATTACAGGTCAACAGCCAAACGCATGCGAAAGTCCTAAGGTAAGCTCCATAATACATGTTGAAACCAAAAGCCTAGAAACCATAAGAAAGGTAGCTCCACATCACAGTTCCACGACAGCAGCATACGTCTCCAACGTATCGATAATTTCTTATGTTCCATGCTACTTTATTGATGATACCTACATGTTTTATGCACATTATATGTCGTATTTACGCATTTTCTGAACTAACCTATTAACAAGATGCCGAAGAGCCAGTTGCTGTTTTCTGCTGTTTTTGGTTTCAGAAATCCTAGTAACGAAATATTCTCGGAATTGGACGAAATCAACGGGCTTCCAGAAGACCGAAGGAGAGTCGAAGTGGGGCCACAGGTGGCCAGACGACGGGCGGCGCGGCGGCCCGGCCGCGCGGCCTGTCATGGGCCCTCGTGCCGCCTCTTGACCTGCCCTTTCGCCTACTTATAGCCTCCGTCGCGAAACCCCGCGAGAGCCACGATACGGAAAACCTTCCAGAGACGCCGCCGCCGCGATCCCATCTCGGGGGATTCAGATCGCCTCGGCACCCTGCCGGAGAGGGGATTCATCTCCCGGAGGACTCTTCATCGCCATGATCGCCTCCGGAGTGATGAGTGAGTAGTTCACCCCTGGACTATGGGTCCATAGCAGTAGCTAGATGGTCGTCTTCTCCTAATTGTGCTTCATTGTTGGATCTTGTGAGCTGCCTAACATGATCAAGATCATCTATCTGTAATACTATATGTTGTGTTTGTCGGGATCCGATGGATAGAGAATACTATGTTATGGTGATTATCAATCTATTGTTTATGTGTTGTTTATGATCTTGCATGCTCTCCGTTATTAGTAGAGGCTCTGGCCAAGTTTTTGCTCTTAACTCCAAGAGGGGGTATTTATGCTCGATAGTGGGTTCATGCCTTCATTGACACCTGGGATCGTGACAGTAGGTTCTAAGGTTGTGTTGTGCTGTTGCCACTAGGGATAAAACATTGATGCTATGTCTAAGGATGTAGTTGTTGATTACATTACGCACCATACTTAATGCAATTGTCTGTTGCTTTGCAACTTAATACTGAATGGGGTTCGGATGATAACCTGGGTGGACTTTTTAGGCATAGATGCAGTTGGATGGCGGTCTATGTACTTTGTCGTAATGCCCGGATTAAATCTCACTATATTTATCATATCATGTATATGCATTGTTATGCCCTTCTCTATTTGTCAATTGCCCGACTGTAATTTGTTCACCCAACATGCTTTTATCTTATGGGAGAGACACCTCTAGTGAACTGTGGACCCCGGTCCTATTCTTTACATCGCATACAATCTACTGCAATACTTGTTTTACTGTTTTCTTGCAAACAATCATCTTCCACACAATACGGTTAATCCTTTGTTACAGCAAGCCGGTGAGATTGACAACCTCACTGTTTCGTTGGGGCAAAGTACTTTGGTTGTGTCGTGCAGGTTCCACGTTGGCGCCGGAATCCCTGGTGTTGCGCCGCATCACATTTCGCCACCATCAACCTTCAACGTGCTTCTTCGCTCCTCCTGGTTCGATAAACCCTGGTTTCTTTCTGAGGGAAAACTTGCTGTGCGCATCATACCTTCCTCTTGGGGTTCCCAACGAACGTGTGAGTTACACGCCATCAAGCACTTTTTTGGCGCCGTTGCCGGGAGATCAAGACACGCTGCAAGGGGAGTCTCCACTTCTCAATCTCTTTACTTTGTTTTTGTCTTGCCTTATTTTATTTACTACTTTGTTTCCTGCACCTAAACAAAACACAAAAAATTAGTTGCTAAAAATTCTTGCATTTACTTTATCTAGTTTGTTTTATTTACCGTTGCTAAAATGAATACCCCTGAAAATACTAAGTTGTGTGACTTCACAAACGCAAATAATAATGATTTCCTATGCACACCTATTGCTCCACCTGCTACTACAACAGAATTCTTTGAAATAATAATTTTGTTGAACTTTGTGAAATGCAAAAGTATAAGGATGTAGATGGTGATATTATTAAATTGAAAGTGTTTCCTTTCTCATTAAGAGGAAGAGCTAAAGATTGGTTGCTATCTTTGCCTAAGAATAGTATTGATTCATGGACTAAATGTAAGGATGCTTTTATTGGTAGATATTATCCTCCCACTAAAATTATATCTTTGAGAAGTAGCATAATGAATTTTAAGCAATTAGATACTGAACATGTTGCTCAAGCATGGGAGAGAATGAAATCTTTGGTAAAGAATTGCCCAACCCATGGACTGACTACTTGGATGATCATCCAAACCTTCTATGCAGGACTAAATTTTTCTTCGCGGAATTTATTGGATTCAGCTGCTGGAGGTACCTTTATGTCCATCACTTTGGGGGCGGCTACAAAGCTTCTTGATGATATGATGATAAATTACTCTGAATGGCACACGGAAAGAGCTCCACAAGGTAAGAAGGTAAATTCTGTTGAAGAAACCTCTTCCTTGAGTGATAAGATTGATGTGATTATGTCTATGCTTGTGAATGGTAGATCTAATGTTGATCCAAATAATGTTCCTTTAGCTTCATTGGTTGCTCAAGAAGAAAATGTTGATGTGAATTTCATTAAAAATAATAATTTCAACAACAATGCTTATAGGAACAACTCTGGTAATAACTATAGGCCATATCCTTCTGCTAATGGTAATGGTTATGGTAATTCTTATGGGAATTCTTACAACAATAATAGGAGTGTACCCTCTGGTCTTGAAGCTATGCTTAAAGAATTTATTAGTACACAAACTGCTTTTAACAAATCTGTTGAGGAAAAGCTTGATAAAATTGATATTATTGCTTCTAGAGTTGATAGACTTGCCTCTGATGTTAATCTTTTAAAATTGAAAGTTATGCCTAATAATGATATTGATAATAAGATTACTACTACAGCAAATGCCATCCAAGTTAGAATTAATGAGAATATAAGATTAATGGCTGAATTGCGTGCTAGGTGGGATAGAGAAGAAAATGAAAAACTAGCTAAAGAGAATAATGTAGCTAAAGTTTGGACTATTACCACCACTAGTAATGTTAATTCTTCACATGTTGCTGCACCTCCTACTATCAATGGTAAAATAATTGGTGTTGGCAATGTTTCTACTCCTAGTGCAAAGCGTACAAAACTGCCTGAAATTGCTAAAACTGCTGAAACTGCTTGTGATAAAACTGCTGAAATTTTTTCCAACCTTGGGAACAATGATCCCATTGCTGTAGCTCATAATGATTTAGATTTTGATGATTGCCACATCTCTGAAGTTATAAAGTTCTTACAAAAACTTGCTAAAAGTCCTAATGCTAGTGCTATAAATTTAGCCTTTACAAAACATATTACAAATGCTCTCATAAAAGCTAGAGAAGAGAAACTAAAACTTGAAACTTCTATTCCTAGAAAGTTAGAAGATGGTTGGGAGCCCATCATTAAAATGAAATTCAATGACTTTGAATGTAATGCTTTATGTGATCTTGGTGCAAGTATTTCTGTTATGCCTAAAAAGATTTATGATATGCTTGACTTGCCACCATTGAAGAATTGTTATTTGGATGTTAATCTTGCCGATAATGTTAAAAAGAAACCTTTGGGGAGGATTGATAATGTGCGCATTACGGTTAACAATAACCTTGTCCCCGTTGATTTTGTTGTCTTGGATATCGAATGCAATGCATCTTGTCCTATTGTATTGGGAAGACCTTTTCTTCGAACCGTTGGTGCTGTTATTGATATGAGGGAAGGTAATATTAAATATCAATTTCCTCTCAAGAAAGGTATGGAACACTTCCCTAGAAAGAGAATGAAGTTGCCTTTTGATTCTATTATTAGAACAAGTTATGATGTTGATGCTTCTACTCTTGATGTTACTTGATTTGCACTTTTTGCGCCTAGCTGAAAGGCGTTAAAGAAAAGCGCTTATGGGAGACAACCCATGTTTTTACTATAGTACTTTTTTTATATTTGAGTCTTGGAAGTTGTTTACTACTGTAGCAACCTCTCCTTATCATGTTTTTGTGCCAAGTAAAGTTTCTATGTTAAAGTTGATGTTATATTTGGGATCGCTGCGCAGAAACAGCATTGCTGTCTGTCACGAATCTGGGCACAAGTCTCTGTAGAAAATTCGAAAACATCTGCCAATTTACGAGCGTGATCCTCAGATATGTACGCAACTTTCATTAGTTTTGAGTTTTTCCATTTGAGCAATTCTGGTGCCATTTTAAAATTCATCTTTACGGACTGTTCTGTTTTTGACAGATTCTGCCTTTTATTTCGCATTGCCATATTTGCTATATTGGATGAATTTCTTTGATCCATTAATGTCCAGTAGCTTTGTGCAATGTCCAGAAGTGTAAAGAATGTTTGTGTCACCTCTGAATGTGTGAATTATTAATTGTGCACTAACCCTCTAATGAGTTTGCTTGAAGTTTGGTGTGAAGGAAGTTTTCAATGGTCAAGAGAGGAGTATGATATACTATGATCAAGAGGAGTGAAAGCTCTAAGCTTGGGGATGCCGTGGTTCATCCCTGCATATTTTAAGAAGACTCAAGCGTCTAAGCTTGGGGATGCCCAAGGCATCCCCTTCTTCATCGACAAAATCATCAGGTTCCTCCCCTGAAACTATATTTTTATTCAATCACATCTTGTGTTCTTTACTTGGAGCGTCGGTTTGTTTTTGTTTTTGTTTTTGTTTGAATAAAATGGATCCTAGCATTCACTTTGTGGGAGAGAGACACGCTCCGCTGTTGCATATGGACAAATATGTCCTTAGTCTTTACTCATAATGTTCAAGGCGAAGTTTCTTCTTCGTTAAGTTGTTATATGGTTGGAATTGGAAAATGCTACATGTAGTAATTCTAAAATGTCTTGGATAATGTGATACTTGGCAATTGTTGTGCTCATGTTTAAGCTCTTGCATCATATACTTTGCACCCATTAATGAAGAAATACATAGAGCTTGCTAAAATTTGGTTTGCATATTTGGTCTCTCTAAGGTCTAGATAATATCTAGTATTGAGTTTTGAACAACAAGGAAGACGGTGTAGAGTCTTATAATGTTTACAATATGTCTTTTATGTGAGTTTTGCTGCACCGGTTCATCCTTGAGTTTGCTTCAAATAACCTTGCTAGCCTAAACCTTGTATCGAGAGGGAATACTTCTCATGCATCCAAAATCCTTGAGCCAACCACTATGCCATTTGTGTCCACCATACCTACCCACTACATGGTATTTCTCCGCCATTCCAAAGTAAATTGCTTGAGTGCTATGATACGTCTCCAACGTATCGATAATTTCTTATGTTCCATGCTACTTTATTGATGATACCTACATGTTTTATGCACATTATATGTCATATTTATGCATTTTCTGGAACTAACCTATTAACAAGATGCCGAAGAGCCAGTTGCTGTTTTCTGCTGTTTTTGGTTTCAGAAATCCTAGTAAGGAAATATTCTCGGAACTGGACGAAATCTTCGCCCAGGGTCCTATTTTTGCACGGAGCTTCCAGAAGACCGAAGAGGGAAGGAAGTGGGGCCACGAGGTGGCCACACCATAGGGCGGCGCGGCCCAGGCCCTGGCCGCGCCGGCCTGTGGTGTGGGCCCCTCGCGCCGCCTCTTGACCTGCCCTTTCGCCTACTTAAAGCCTCCGTCGCGAAACCCCCAGTACCGAGAGCCACGATACGGAAAACCTTCCAGAGGCGCCGCCGCCGCGAATCCCATCTCGGGGGATTCAGGAGATCGCCTCCGGCACCCTGCCGGAGAGGGGATTCATCTCCCGGAGGACTCTTCATCGCCATGATCGCCTCCGGAGTGATGAGTTAGTAGTTCACCCCTGGACTATGGGTCCATAGCAGTAGCTAGATGGTCGTCTTCTCCTTATGTGCTTCATTGTCGGATCTTGTGAGCTGCCTAACATGATCAAGATCATCTATATGTAATTCTATATGTTGTGTTTGTCGGGATCCGATGGATAGAGAATACTATGTTATGGTGATTATCAATCTATTGTTTATGTGTTGTTTATGATCTTGCATGCTCTCCGTTATTAGTAGAGGCTCTGGCCAAGTTTGTACTCTTAACTCCAAGAGGGAGTATTTATGCTCGATAGTGGGTTCATGCCTTCATTGACACCTGGGACAGTGACAGAAAGTTCTAAGGTTGTGATGTGCTGTTGCCACTAGGGATAAAACATTGATTCTATGTCTAAGGATGTAGTTGTCGATTACATTACGCACCATACTTAATGCAATTGTCTGTTGCTTTGCAACTTAATACTGAATGGGGTTCGGATGATAACCTGAAGGTGGACTTTTTAGGCATAGATGCAGTTGGATGGCGGTCTATGTACTTTGTCGTAATGCCCGGATTAAATCTCACTATATTTATCATATCATGTATATGCATTGTTATGCCCTTTTCTATTTGTCAATTGCCCGACTGTAATTTGTTCACCCAACATGCTTTTATCTTATGGGAGAGACACCTCTAGTGAACTGTGGACCCCGGTCCTATTCTTTACATCGCATACAATCTACTGCAATACTTGTTTTACTGTTTTCTTGCAAACAATCATCTTCCACTCGATACGTTTAATCCTTTGTTACAGCAAGCCGGTGAGATTGACAACCTCACTGTTTCGTTGGGGCAAAGTACTTTGGTTTTGTTGTGCAGATTCCACGTTGGCGCCGGAATCCCTGTTGTTGCGCCGCATCATATTTCGCCACCATCAACCTTCAACGTGCTTCTTGGCTCCTCCTGGTTCGATTAAACCTTGGTTTCTTTCTGAGGGAAAACTTGCTACTGTGCGCATCATACCTTCCTCTTGGGGTTCCCAACGAACGTGTGAGTTACACGCCATCAAGCTCTTTTTCTGGCGCCGTTGCCGGGAGATCAAGACACGCTGCAAGGGGAGTCTCCACTTCTCAATCTTTTTACTTTGTTTTTTTCTTGCTTTATTTTATTTACTATCTTGTGTTCTTTATATCAAAAACACAAAAAAAATTAGTTACTTGCATTTAATTTATTTTGTTATCATGTCTAGTCATGTACTTGTTTTTATTTTCACTAGTTAGGCATAATGGAAAACAACAAAAAAATTAGAGATCTTTATGAAATTTATCTTGAATTAGGACATGATGTGTTTGAAGAGAAAATTAAAAAACCCATGGAACTTTGTTTGCAAAATAGTTGTAGCAAGGTTATTAGCATGAACTCTTTGAACACCATTATTGCTAAAGCTATGGAAGAATTTAAGCTTGGGGAAGCTGGTTGTGATATTTTTAGTCCCCCAAGCATGGAGGATAAAATTTACTTTGATGATACTTTACCTCCTATATATGATGCTTGCAATGATGAATATGATATTTTCAGTCCACCTACTATTGAGGAGAAAATTAATTATGATTACAATATGCCTCCTATGTATGATGATTATGGTGATGAGAATAATAATGATAGCTATTTTATTGAATTTGCTCCCACTACAACTAATAAAATTGATTATGCTTATGTGGAGAGTAATAATTTTATGCATGTAGCTCATGACAAGAATGTTGTATGTGATAGTTATATTGTTGAGTTTGTTCATGATGCTACTGAAAGTTATTATGAGAGAGGGAAACATGGTTATATGCATCTTAATAATATTAAGTTTCCCCTCTTTATGTTGAGAATCTTGAAATTGCACTTGTGTTGCTTTTCTATGCTTGCCACTTTGTTCTTCATGAATTTATTTGTGTACAAGATTCCTTTTCATAGGAAGTGGGTTAGGCTTAAATGTGTTTTGAATTTGCTTCTTGATGCTCTCTTTTGCATCAACTCTTATTACTGAGCCCATCTTAATGGCTATAAAGAAAGAACTTCTTGGGAGATAACCCATGTGTTTTTACTACAGCAATTTTTGTTTTGTTGAGTCTTGGAAGTTGTTTACTACTGTAGCAACCTCTCCTTATCATGTTTTTGTGCCAAGTAAAGTTTCTATGTCAAAGTTGATGTTATATTTGGGATCGCTGCGCAGAAACAGCATTGCTGTCTGTCACGAATCTGGGCACAGGCCTCTGTAGAAAATTCGAAAAAATCTGCCAATTTACGAGCGTGATCCTCAGATATGTACGCAACTTTCATTAGTTTTGATTTTTTCCATTTGAGCAAGTCTGGTGCCAGCTTTAAATTCGTCTTTACGGACTGTTCTGTTTTTGACAGATTCTGCCTTTTATTTCGCATTGCCTCTTTTGCTATGTTGGATTCATTTCTTTGATCCATTAATGTCCAGTAGCTTTATGCAATGTCCAGAAGTGTAAAGAATGTTTGTGTCACCTCTGAATGTGTGAATTATTAATTGTGCACTAACCCTCTAATGAGTTTGCTTGAAGTTTGGTGTGAAGGAAGTTTTCAAGGGTCAAGAGAGGAGTATGATATACTATGATCAAGAGGAGTGAAAGCTCTAAGCTTGGGGATGCCCCCGTGGTTCACCCCTGCATATTTTAAGAAGAATCAAGCGTCTAAGCTTGGGGATGCCCAAGGCATCCCCTTCTTCATCGACAACATCATCAGGTTCCTCCCCTGAAACTATATTTTTATTCAATCACATCTTGTGTTCTTTACTTGGAGCGTCGGTTTGTTTTTGTTTTTGTTTTTGTTTGAATAAAATGGATCCTAGCATTCACTTTGTGGGAGAGAGACACGCTCCGCTGTTGCATATGGACAAATATGTCCTTAGGCTTTACTCATAATGTTCAAGGCGAAGTTTCTTCTTCGTTAAATTGTTATATGGTTGGAATTGGAAAATGCTACATGTAGTAATTCTAAAATGTCTTGGATAATGTGATACTTGGCAATTGTTGTGCTCATGTTTAAGCTCTTGCATCATATACTTTGCACCCATTAATGAAGAAATACATAGAGCTTGCTAAAATTTGATTTGCATATTTGGTCTCTCTAAGGTCTAGATAATATCTAGTATTGAGTTTTGAACAACAAGGAAGACGGTGTAGAGTCTTATAATGTTTACAATATGTCTTTTATGTGAGTTTTGCTGCACCGGTTCATCCTTGAGTTTGCTTCAAATAACCTTGCTAGCCTAAACCTTGTATCGAGAGGGAATACTTCTCATGCATCCAAAATCCTTGAGCCAACCACTATGCCATTTGTGTCCACCATACCTACCTACTACATGGTATTTCTCCGCCATTCCAAAGTAAATTGCTTGAGTGCTACCTTTAAAATTCCATCATTCGCCTTTGCAATATATAGCTCATGGGACAAAATAGCCTTAAAAACTATCGTAGTATTGAATATGTACTTATGCACTTTATCTTTTATTAAGTTGCTTGTTGTGCGATAACCATGCTTCTGGGGAACGCCATCAACTATTGTTGAATATCATGTGAGTTGCTATGCATGTCCGTCTTGTCTGAAGGATCTATCACCTTAATGATTGGAGCATGCAAATTGTTAGAGAAGAACATTGGGCCGCTAACTAAAGCCATGAATCATGGTTGAAGTTTCAGTTTTGGACATATATCCTCAATCTCATATGAGAATAATAATTGTTGCTACATGCTTATGCATTTAAGAGGAGTCCATTATCTGTTGTCCATGTTGTCCCGGTATGGATGTCTAAGTTGAGAATAATCAAAAGCGAGAAATCCAAAATGCGAGCATTCTCCTTAGACCTTTGTACAGGCGGCATGGAGGTACCCCTTTGTGACACTTGGTTGAAACATGGCATGCAAAGATCCGGTAGTCCAAGCTAAGTAGGACAAGGTGCATGCACTATTAGTATACTATGCATGAGGCTTGCAACTTGTAAGATATAATTTACATAACTCATATGCTTTATTACTACCGTTGACAAAATTGTTTCATGTTTTCAAAATAAAAGCTCTAGCACAAATACAGCAATCGATGCTTTCCTCTTTGAAGGACCATTCTTTTACTTTTATTGTTGAGTCAGTTTACCTATCTCCCTCCACCTTAAGAAGCAAACACTTGTGTGAACTGTGCATTGATTCCTACATACTTGCATATTGCACTTGTTATATTACTTTATGTTGACAATATCCATGAGATATACATGTTATAAGTTGAAAGCAACCGCTGAAACTTAATCTTCCTTTGTGTTGCTTCAATACCTTTACTTTGATTTATTGCTTTATGAGTTAACTCTTATGCAAGACTTATTGATGCTTGTCTTGAAGTACTATTCATGAAAAGTCTTTGCTATATGATTCACTTGTTTACTCATGTCATTACTTTTGTTTTGATCGCTGCATTCATTACATATGTTTACAAATAGTATGATCAAGATTATGATGGCATGTCACTTCAGAAATTATCTTTGTTATCGTTTTACCTGCTCGGGACGAGCAGAACTAAGCTTGGGGATGCTGATACGTCTCCAACGTATCGATAATTTCTTATGTTCCATGCTACTTTATTGATGATACCTACATGTTTTATGCACATTATATGTCATATTTATGCATTTTCTGGAACTAACCTATTAACAAGATGCCGAAGAGCCGTTCTGTTTTCTGCTGTTTTTGGTTTCAGAAATCCTAGTAAGGAAATATTCTCGGAATTGGACGAAATCACCGCCCAGGGTCCTATTTTTGCACGGAGCTTCCAGAAGACCGAAGAGATAACGAAGTGGGGCGACGAGGCGCCGCCACCATAGGGCCGCGCGGCCAGAGGGGGGCCCGCGCCGCCTATGGTGTGGGCTGATGGCGTGTAACTCACACGTTCGTTGGGAACCCCAAGAGGAAGGTATGATGCGCACAGTAGCAAGTTTTCCCTCAGAAAGAAACCAAGGTTTAATCGAACCAGGAGGAGCCAAGAAGCACGTTGAAGGTTGATGGTCGCGAAATGTGATGCGGCGCAACACCAGGGATTCCGGCGCCAACTAGGAACCTGCACAACACAACCAAAGTACTTTGCCCCAACGAAACAGTGAGGTTGTCAATCTCACCGGCTTGCTGTAACAAAGGATTAAACGTATCGAGTGGAAGATGTTTGCAAAGAAAACAGTAAAACAAGTAGATTGTATGCTATGGAAAGAATAGGACCGGGGTCCACAGTTCACTAGAGGTGTCTCTCCCATAAGATAAAAGCATGTTGGGTGAACAAATTACAGTCGGGCAATTGACAAATAGAGAAAGGCATAACAATGCATATACATGACATGGTAAATATAGTGAGATTTAATTGGGCATTACGACAAAGAACATAGACCGCCATCCAACTGCATCTATGCCTAAAAAGTCCACCTTCAGGTTATCGTCCGAACCCCCTCCAGTATTAAGTTGCAAAGCAACAGACAATTGCATTAAGTATTGTGCGTAATGTAATCAATAACTACATCCTTAGACATAGCATCAATGTTTTATCCCTAGTGGCAACAGCACATCACAACCTTAGAACTTTCTGTCACTGTCCCAGGTATCAATGAAGGCATGAACCCACTATCGAGCATAATTACTCCCTCTTGGAGTTAAGAGTAAAAACTTGGCCAGAGCCTCTACTAATAACGGAGAGCATGCAAGATCATAAACAACACATGAACAATAGATTGATAATCACCATAATCATAGTACTCTCTATCCATCGGATCCCGACAAACACAACATATAGAATTACATATAGATGATCTTGATCATGTTAGGCAGCTCACAAGATCTAACAATGAAGCACAACAAGGAGAAGACGACCATCTAGCTACTGCTATGGACCCATGGTCCAGGGGTGAACTACTCACTCATCACTCCGGAGGCGACCATGGCGGTGGAGAGTCCTCCGGGAGATGAATCCCCTCTCCGGCAGGGTGCCGGAGGCGATCTCCGAATCCCCCGAGATGGGATTCGCGGCGGCGGCGTCTCTGTAAGGTTTTCCGTATCGTGGCTCTCGGTACTGGGGGTTTCGCGACGGGAGCTTTAAGTAGGCGGAAGGTCAACGCGAGGGGCCACACGAGGGGCCCGGGGCAGGTCGGCGCGGCCGGGGCCTGGGCCGCGCCGGCCACCCTCCTGGCCACCTCGTGGCCCCACTTCGTTAGGTCTTCGGTCTTCTGGAAGCTTCGTGCAAAAATAGGACCCTGGGCGAAAGTTTCGTCCAATTCCGAGAATATTTCTTTACTAGGATTTCTGAAACCAAAAACAGCAGAAAACAGCAACTGGCTCTTCGGCATCTTGTTAATAGGTTAGTTCCAGAAAATGCATAAATATGACATATAATGTGCATAAAACATGTAGGTATCATCAATAAAGTAGCATGGAACATAAGAAATTATCGATACGTTGGAGACGTATCAGCATCCCCAAGCTTAGTTCTGCTCGTCCCGAGCAGGTAAAACGATAACAAAGATAATTTCTGAAGTGACATGCCATCATAATCTTGATCATACTATTTGTAAACATATGTAATGAATGCAGCGATCAAAGCAAAGGTAATGACATGAGTAAACAACTGAATCATATAGCAAAGACTTTTCATGAATAGTACTTCAAGACAAGCATCAATAAGTCTTGCATAAGAGTTAACTCGTAAAGCAATAAATCAAAGTAAAGGTGTTGAAGCAACACATAAGAAGATTAAGTTTCAGCGGTTGCTTTCAACTTGTAACATGTATATCTCATGGATATTGTCAACATAAAGTAATATAACAAGTGCAATATGCAAGTATGTAGGAATCAATGCACAGTTCACACAAGTGTTTGCTTCTTAAGGTGGAAGGAGATAGGTAAACTGACTCAACAATAAAAGTAAAAGAAAGGTCCTTCAAGAGGAAAGCATCGATTGCTGTATTTGTGCTAGAGCTTTTATTTTGAAAACATGAAACAATTTTGTCAACGGTAGTAATAAAGCATATGAGTTATGTAAATTATATCTTACAAGTTGCAAGCCTCACGCATAGTATACTAATAGTGCCCGCACCTCGTCCTACTTAACTTGGACTACCGGATCTTTGCATGCCATGTTTCAACCAAGTGTCACAAAGGGGTACCTCCATGCCGCCTGTACAAAGGTCCAAGGAGAATGCTCGCATTTCGGATTTCTCGCTTTTGATTATTCTCAACTTAGACATCCATACCGGGACAACATGGACAACAGATAATGGACTCCTCTTTAATGCATAAGCATGTAGCAAAGTTATTATTCTCATATGAGATTGAGGATATATGTCCAAAACTGAAACTTCCACCATGATTCATGGCTTTAGTTAGCGGCCCAATGTTCTTCTCTAACAATTTTGCATGCTCCAACCACTAAAATGATAGACCTTCAGACAAGACGGACATGCATAGCAACTCACATGATATTCAACAATAGTTGATGGCGTTCCCCAGAAACATGGTTATCGCACAACAAGCAACTTAATAAAATATAAAGTGCATAAGTACATATTCAATACTACGATAGTTTTTAAGGCTATTTTGTCCCATGAGCTATATATTGCAAAGGTGAATGATGGAATTTTAAAGGTAGCACTCAAGCAATTTACTTTGGAATGGCGGGTAAATACCATGTAGTAGGTAGGTATGGTGGACACAAATGGCATAGTAGTTGGCTCAAGGATTTTGGATGCATGAGAAGTATTCCCTCTCGATACAAGGTTTAGGCTAGCAAGGTTATTTGAAGCAAACTCAAGGATGAACAAGTGCAGCAAAACTCACATAAAAGACATATTGTAAACATTATAAGACTCTACACCGTCTTCCTTGTTGTTCAAAACTCAATACTAGATATTATCTAGACCTTAGAGAAACCAAATATGCAAATCAAATTTTAGCAAGCTCTATGTATTTCTTCATTAATGGGTGCAAAGCATATGATGCAAGAGCTTAAACATGAGCACAACAATTGCAAAGTATCACATTATCCAAGACATTTTTAGAATTACTACATGTAGCATTTTCCAATTCCAACCATATAACAAATTAACGAAGAAGAAACTTCGCCTTGAACATTATGAGTAAAGCCTAAGGACACATGTGTCCATATGCAACAGCGGAGCGTGTCTCTCTCCCACAAAGTGAATGCTAGGATCCATCTTATTCAAACAAAAACAAAAACGAAAACAAACCGACGCTCCAAGTAAAGAACACCAGATGTGACTGAATAAAAATATAGTTTCAGGGGAGGAACCTGATGATGTTGTCGATGAAGAAGGGGATGCCTTGGGCATCCCCAAGCTTAGACGCTTGAGTCTTCTTAAAATATGCAGGGATGAACCACGGGGGCATCCCCAAGCTTAGAGCTTTCACTCCTCTTGATCTTAGTATATCATTCTCCTCTCTTGACCCTTGAAAACTTCCTTCACACCAAACTTCAAGCAAACTCATTAGAGGGTTAGTGCATCATTAATAATTCACACATTCAGAGGTGACACAATCATTCTTTTCACTTCTGGACATTGCATAATGCTACTGGACATTAATGGATCAAAGAAATAAATCCAACATAGCAAAAGAGGCAATGCGAAATAAAAGGCAGAATCTGTCAAAAACAGAACAGTCCGTAAAGACGAATTTATAAATGGCACCAGACTTGCTCAAATGGAAAAACTCAAAACTAATGAAAGTTGCGTACATATCTGAGGATCACGCTCGTAAATTGGCAGATTTTTTCGAATTTTCTACAGAGAATTATGCCCAGATTCGTGACAGACAGCAATGCTGTTTCTGCGCAGCGATCCCAAATATAACATCAACTTTGACATAGAAACTTTACTTGGCACAAAAACATGATAAGGAGAGGTTGCTACAGTAGTAAACAACTTCCAAGACTCAATAAAACAAAAAATTGCTGTAGGTAAAAACATGGGTTGTCTCCCATAAGCGCTTTTCTTTAACGCCTTTCAGCTAGGCGCAGAAAGTGCAAATCAAGTAACATCGAGAGTAGAAGCATCAACATCATAGCTTGTTCTAATAATAGAATCAAAAGGCAACTTCATTCTCTTTCTAGGGAAGTGTTCCATACCTTTCTTGAGAGGAAATTGATATTTAATATTACCTTCCCTCATATCAATAACAGCACCAACAGTTCGAAGAAAAGGTCTTCCCAACACAATTGGACAAGATGCATTGCATTCGATATCCAAGACAACAAAATCAACGGGGACAAGGTTATTGTTAACCGTAATATGCACATTATCAATCCTCCCCAAAGGTTTCTTTTTAACATTATCGGCGAGATTAACATCCAAATAACAATTCTTTAATGGTGGCAAGTCAAGCATATCATAAATCTTTTTAGGCATAACAGAAATACTTGCACCAAGATCACATAAGGCATTACATTCAAAGTCATTGAATTTCATTTTAATGATGGGCTCCCAACCATCTTCTAACTTTCTAGGAATAGAAGTTTCAAGTTTTAGTTTCTCTTCTCTAGCTTTTATGAGAGCATTTGTAATATGTTTTGTAAAGGCTAAATTTATAGCACTAGCATTAGGACTTTTAGCAAGTTTTTGCAAGAACTTTATAACTTCAGAGATGTGGCAATCATCAAAATCTAAATCATTATGAGCTACAGCAATGGGATCATTATTCCCAAGGTTGGAAAAAATTTCAGCAGTTTTATCACAAGCAGTTTCAGCAGTTTTAGCAATTTCAGGCAGTTTTGTACGCTTTGCACTAGGAGTAGAAACATTGCCAACACCAATTATTTTACCATTGATAGTAGGAGGTGCAGCAACATGTGGAGAATTAGCATTACTAGTGGTGGTAATAGTCCAAACTTTAGCTACATTATTCTCTTTAGCTAGTTTTTCATTTTCTTCTCTATCCCACCTAGCACGCAACTCAGCCATTAATCTTATATTCTCATTAATTCTAACTTGGATGGCATTTGCTGTAGTAGTAATCTTATTATCAAGATCATTATTAGGCATAACTTTCAACTTTAAAAGATTAACATCAGAGGCAAGCCTATCAACTCTAGAAGCGATAGTATCAATTTTATCAAGCTTTTCCTCAACAGATTTGTTAAAAGCAGTTTGTGTACTAATAAATTCTTTAAGCATGGCTTCAAGACCAGAGGGTACACTTCTATTATTGTTGTAAGAATTCCCATAAGAATTACCATAACCATTACCATTAGTAGAAGGATATGGCCTATAGTTATTACCAGAGTTGTTCCTATAAGCATTGTTGTTGAAATTATTATTTTTAATGAAATTCACATCAACATTTTCTTCTTGAGCAACCAATGAAGCTAAAGGAACATTATTTGGATCAACATTAGATCTACCATTCACAAGCATAGACATAATCACATCAATCTTATCACTCAAGGAAGAGGTTTCTTCAACAGAATTTACCTTCTTACCTTGTGGAGCTCTTTCCGTGTGCCATTCAGAGTAATTCACCATCATATCATCAAGAAGTTTTGTAGCCGCCCCCAATGTGATGGACATAAAAGTACCTCCAGCAGCTGAATCCAATAAATTCCGCGAAGAAAAATTTAGTCCTGCATAGAAGGTTTGGATGATCATCCAAGTAGTCAGTCCATGGGTTGGGCAATTCTTTACCAAAGTTTTCATTCTCTCCCATGCTTGAGCAACATGTTCAGTATCTAATTGTTTAAAATTCATTATGCTACTTCTCAAAGAAATAATTTTAGCGGGAGGATAATATCTACTAATAAAAGCATCCTTGCATTTAGTCCATGAATCAATACTATTCTTAGGCAAAGATAGCAACCAATCTTTAGCTCTTCCTCTTAATGAGAAAGGAAACACTTTCAGTTTAATAATATCACCATCTACATCTTTATACTTTTGCATTTCACAAAGTTCAACAAAATTATTGAGATGGGCAGCAGCATCATCAGAACTAGCACCAGAAAATTGTTCTCTCATGACTAGATTTAGTAAAGCAGGTTTAATTTCAAAGAATTCTGCTGTAGTAGCAGGTGGAGCAATAGGTGTGCATAGGAAATCATTATTATTTGCATTTGTGAAGTCACACAACTTAGTATTTTCAGGGTTGGCCATTTTAGCAACAGTAAATAAAGCAAACTAGATAAAGTAAATGCGAGTAACTAATTTTTTTGTGTTTTTGATATAGCAAACAAGATAGCAAATAAAGTAAAACTAGCAACTAATTTTTTTGTATTTTGATTTAGTGCAGCAAACAAAGTAGTAAATAAAATAAAGCAAGACAAAAACAAAGTAAAGAGATTGAGAAGTGGAGACTCCCCTTGCAGCGTGTCTTGATCTCCCCGGCAACGGCGCCAGAAAAAGAGCTTGATGGCGTGTAACTCACACGTTCGTTGGGAACCCCAAGAGGAAGGTATGATGCGCACAGTAGCAAGTTTTCCCTCAGAAAGAAACCAAGGTTTAATCGAACCAGGAGGAGCCAAGAAGCACGTTGAAGGTTGATGGTCGCGAAATGTGATGCGGCGCAACACCAGGGATTCCGGCGCCAACTAGGAACCTGCACAACACAACCAAAGTACTTTGCCCCAACGAAACAGTGAGGTTGTCAATCTCACCGGCTTGCTGTAACAAAGGATTAAACGTATCGAGTGGAAGATGTTTGCAAAGAAAACAGTAAAACAAGTAGATTGTATGCTATGGAAAGAATAGGACCGGGGTCCACAGTTCACTAGAGGTGTCTCTCCCATAAGATAAAAGCATGTTGGGTGAACAAATTACAGTCGGGCAATTGACAAATAGAGAAAGGCATAACAATGCATATACATGACATGGTAAATATAGTGAGATTTAATTGGGCATTACGACAAAGAACATAGACCGCCATCCAACTGCATCTATGCCTAAAAAGTCCACCTTCAGGTTATCATCCGAACCCCCTCCAGTATTAAGTTGCAAAGCAACAGACAATTGCATTAAGTATTGTGCGTAATGTAATCAATAACTACATCCTTAGACATAGCATCAATGTTTTATCCCTAGTGGCAACAGCACATCACAACCTTAGAACTTTCTGTCACTGTCCCAGGTATCAATGAAGGCATGAACCCACTATCGAGCATAATTACTCCCTCTTGGAGTTAAGAGTAAAAACTTGGCCAGAGCCTCTACTAATAACGGAGAGCATGCAAGATCATAAACAACACATGAACAATAGATTGATAATCACCATAATCATAGTACTCTCTATCCATCGGATCCCGACAAACACAACATATAGAATTACATATAGATGATCTTGATCATGTTAGGCAGCTCACAAGATCTAACAATGAAGCACAACAAGGAGAAGACGACCATCTAGCTACTGCTATGGACCCATGGTCCGGGGTGAACTACTCACTCATCACTCCGGAGGCGACCATGGCGGTGGAGAGTCCTCCGGGAGATGAATCCCCTCTCCGGCAGGGTGCCGGAGGCGATCTCCAGAATCCCCCGAGATGGGATTCGCGGCGGCGGCGTCTCTGTAAGGTTTTCCGTATCGTGGCTCTCGGTACTGGGGGTTTCGCGACGGGAGCTTTAAGTAGGCGGAAGGTCAACGCGAGGGGCCACACGAGGGGCCCAGGGGGCAGGTCGGCGCGGCCAGGGCCTGGGCCGCGCCGGCCACCTCTGGCCACCTCGTGGCCCCACTTCGTTAGGTCTTCGGTCTTCTGGAAGCTTCGTGCAAAAATAGGACCCTGGGCGAAAGTTTCGTCCAATTCCGAGAATATTTCTTTACTAGGATTTCTGAAACCAAAAACAGCAGAAAACAGCAACTGGCTCTTCGGCATCTTGTTAATAGGTTAGTTTCAGAAAATGCATAAATATGACATATAATGTGCATAAAACATGTAGGTATCATCAATAAAGTAGCATGGAACATAAGAAATTATCGATACGTTGGAGACGTATCATGGGCCCCTCGTCAGCCCCCTGACCTACCCTTTCGCCTACTTAAAGCCTCCGTCGCGAAAACCCCAGTACCGAGAGCCACGATACGGAAAACCTTCCAGAGACGCCGCCGCCGCGAATCCCATCTCGGGGATTCAGGAGATCGCCTCGGCACCCTGCCGGAGAGGGGATTCATCTCCCGGAGGACTCTTCATCGCCATGATCGCCTCCGGAGTGATGAGTGAGTAGTTCACCCTGGACTATGGGTCCATAGCAGTAGCTAGATGGTCGCATCACATTTCGCCACCATCAACCTTCAACGTGCTTCTTGGCTCCTCCTGGTTCGATTAAACCTTGGTTTCTTTCTGAGGGAAAACTTGCCACTGTGCGCATCATACCTTCCTCTTGGGGTTCCCAACGGACGTGTACATTTACGCGCATCAGTAGTTCACCCCTGGACTATGGGTCCATAGCAGTAGCTAGATGGTCGTCTTCTCCTAATTGTGCTTCATTGTTGGATCTTGTGAGCTGCCTAACATGATCAAGATCATCTATCTGTAATACTATATGTTGTGTTTGTCGGGATCCGATGGATAGAGAATACTATGTTATGGTGATTATCAATCTATTACTTATGTGTTGTTTATGATCTTGCATGCTCTCCGTTATTAGTAGAGGCTCTGGCCAAGTTTTTACTCTTAACTCCAAGAGGGAGTATTTATGCTCGATAGTGGGTTCATGCCTTCATTGACACCTGGGACAGTGACAGAAAGTTCTAAGGTTGTGATGTGTTGTTGCCACTAGGGATAAAACATTGATTCTATGTCTAAGGATGTAGTTGTCGATTACATTACACACCATACTTAATGCAATTGTCTATTGCTTTGCAACTTAATACTGAATGGGGTTCGGATGATAACCTGAAGGTGGACTTTTTAGGCATAGATGCAGTTGGATGGCGGTCTATGTACTTTGTCGTAATGCCCAATTAAATCTCACTATATTTATCATATCATGTATATGCATTGTTATGCCCTTTTCTATTTGTCAATTGCCCGACTGTAATTTGTTCACCCAACATGCTTTTATCTTATGGGAGAGACACCTCTGAACTGTGGACCCGGTCCTATTCTTTACATCGCATACAATCTACTGCAATAATTGTTTTACTATTTTATTCGCAAACAATCATCTTCCACACAATACGGTTAATCCTTTGTTACAGCAAGCCGGTGAGATTGACAACCTCACTGTTTCATTGGGGCAAAGTACTTTGGTTGTGTTGTGCAGGTTCCACGTTGGCGCCGGAATCCCTGGTGTTGCGCCGCACTACATTTCGCCACCATCAACCTTCAACGTGCTTCTTGGCTCCTCCTGGTTCGATAAACCTTGGTTTCTTCTGAGGGAAAACTTGCGCTGTGCGCATCATACCTTCCTCTCACTACAAGGGAAAGGCCTATTGCCGGCGCACCTAAAAGGACCATTGCCGGCGCACCACGAGCCCGCCGCTGCGAACGGGCGGTGATATCAGCCGCGGCGCTCCAGGCGTGCGCGGCGATAGGTCATGTACGCCGCGCGCCATCGTAACCGCCGGCAAGGGCAGTTCCACCGGCGCACCAGCAGCTGCGCCGGCAGTAGTGCTTGCAGCACTGGCGCATGCCACGTGCGCCGGCAGTAGGGCATGTAGGTGCGCCGGCAATAATATTCGAAAATTCTTTTTTCAGCTTTTTTCCAGCATATTAGAATACATATTTGACAGCAGTATATATTTACAACACAGTTCATATTTATACAGCAGAACATGCAATATGAGAAGCACATAGAGAGCCAAGTCTCATTTCGGTATCAATACACAAATACGCAAGTCTCGTTCCGGAATGTTGATTCATACAACACATGTGCATATGCAACACCGAAGGACGAAGTTTCACAAAGTTAGAAGTCTCGGTACATAGTCGTCACAAGTGTCGTCATACACCTCACAATGTAGCTACTAACCTAAACTACAATCACATAGAACATGACCAACATGGTCACGATGACCATCATCACGAAGGCCATGGTCTTCATCCGGTTCCTCCTCATGTCCCTCATCTCTCCCGCTAGATAACGGGCGTATCTTCCTTCCGCCTCCACCCTAGTGGGGTATCCCTTGTAGCTGTTGCCGCTGAAGCGGTGCACCTGTCTCCGACAGTCCTCCCAGTCGTCGTAGACTCCAGGAACCCTCCCCTTGTACACGACATATGTCGTCGGCATCTCCATGCACAAGACAAATAAAACGTTAGTACCAATGCAATTAACAAGTGCCAACTCAAATAAGAGACAAGTAATATGAACTAAATAGCATGTGCCTCATACTTTGTCGGTCGAAACAAATAGTAACATTCAGGGATGGGGTAAGTGAAGCCAAGTAGGATGCACAACAGATTGATATTTGTGCCATCACACTAGGTTCACTCACCCCACCCCAGAGTGTACAAGTGACCAAACATTCTAATCATCGGCCAACGCAATGAACAAGTGCGAACTCAAATAAGAGACAAGTAGTATGAACTAAATAGCATGTGCCTCATACTTTGTTGGTCGAAATAAATAATAACATACAGGGATGGGGTCAGCGAGGCTAGGTAGGATGCACAATAGATTGATATTTGTGGCCATCACACCAAGCCTCACTGGCCCCACCCCGGAGTGTACAAGTGACCAAACATTTTAATCATCGGCCAATGCAATTAAGAAGTGCGAACTCAAATAAAAGACAAGTAGTACGACTTAAATAGCGTGCCTCATAATTTGTCGGTCGAAACACATATTAACATCCAGGGATGGAGTCAGTGAGGCTAGGTAGGATGCACAATAGATTGATACTTGTGGCCATCGCACCAAGGCTCACTGGCTCCACCCCCGAGTGTACTAGTGACCGAACATTCTAATCATCGGCGAACTCCAAATACGAGGCAAGTAGGGGTCGAGTAAATGCAAATAATTATTAAGGTATCTACGGCATAATCTTGAAATATATAGCAAACTAAATGAAACTATAGACACCTGTTCACATGCACATCCATACAACTAAATAAAAGCAACAAGTCGATTCTATGGGAATATGTAGCAAGTATTACAATACGGAAGTTCAAAGACATATCGTTCAAGCTTTAGCAATAGTGTTCCCGTCGTAGGATCAGGTTGTACGCCTAGGGGGGAATGGACGGCAGCCCTCAAGCGTGTTGAACGGCCTCTCATCACGCGACATCTCCAAGCGGAGTTCTATCTCGTCATTAGGTGGTAGACCGTAGCCGTAGAAGAACTCGCCAGACCTATTGTTGACATCATGCACGATTACCGTGCAAATGAACTGCTGGATGCGACCCCAGTTCTTTCTAATCTCTCTATCAGGGGCATCCGCCATGTTTAAAAACCTCTCTCTGAGACTCTCTGGCAGCAACATGTCATCTGCGTACTTTATGTACTCCTGCATCTGAAGGATGGCGTACCACGCGTCCATCCCATTGTCTTCATTCGACTGCCTGAGGCAGGGGAAGTTGGTTGTGTGGGTTAAGACCAAGCCTCCTCGGGATTTCCTCTCTACTTTGAGGGGGCCTGCCTTGTTGGCGAAGCCGGTGAGAGCATCATTGAGAAGGGCCCTGATGTTGGTGTAGTCTTTCTTCTTGTCCCTACCCGAGTCGAGATAGACTGCATGCGAGTGTTGCGGGTGCACGACGATGAGGGTGCAGTACATGTCTCTGCGGAAAACACACGGATTAACCTTTGGAAATGCAAATGGAGATATAGGATAGAATGGTGATGGGGACTAGCGAGTGATTACTTACTCGGGGAAGTAAGGGATGAGAATTGCGCCCTTCTTAATGTTCGCCAGCATGAAATCCTCGACCTGCCGGGTGGCAATCGCCCGATCCCCAGCGTTGCAGATGATGCTCTCCCGCATATAGAAGGGGTCCATTATCGCGATGGTCGGCGTCCCCTCCTTAACGATCTGGGAAGACAAGCTAAGAGCAACTAGGCGAACCACACTAAAGTGGAGCATTTGCATGCGATAGATGCTGAAGATGTCATTGAACCGGATGAAGCACAAGTCCGCGGGGTACTTCTCGACGAAGTTCATGCCAGTTGGCACCTTCGCCACGAAGAGAGGGTAACTAGGATTTTTTGATTTGAGAAGCTGCCTCTCCAAATACTGGACTTGGTTATGCAAGCTCGCCATATCCCCGGTGAGTAACTTGAGGACATGCTCCGGCAGCATCGGTTCACCCAAGTGATGCAGAGGTCGCCAATTGTTTGGCAACTTGTCAAGGAGTGCCACCTTGTCCTTGTCTTTGGCCGCCGCCTTGTCTTTGGCGTCCTTCTTAGCTGGCCTCTTCCTCTTCTTGGGTTGTAGTACTGGACCATCTCCCACCGCCGTAACCGTAGCACGGAGTGTGTTAGGGCTCAGCATCTTCTTGACGGCGGCGGCGGCGACCTCCTCAGGATTTTCCTCCTCAGCCGTTTCTTGAGAATCGAACAGCTTCTTGGAGCACCCATATTTTGAGGCCGGCTCATCCTCATGGACAACTTGTGAAGACGTAGGAATATCCCATTGGAAGTCGTCACGTTCGTATTCCTCGGCCTCTGGCGCCGCTGGCTGTTGTGGTGGGGCGCTGACCACCGGCGCCGCTGGCCGTTGTGGTGGGGCGCTGACCTCTTGTGCAGCTGGCCGTTGTGGTGGGGCGCTGACCACCGGCGCCGCTGGCTGTCGTGGAGGGACGCTGACCTGTGGCGCCGCAAGGTGCTTGTCTTTGCTTGCCGTCGACCCCGAGTAGGTGTTGATCCTAATTAGGGTCTTCGGCCATAGCAGTACCCAACCCTTCAGTGAGGCAAGATTCAACGGGTCTTCGTCATCGGCACCATGCGGTTGATTAGGAGGAAACAAATCCTCATAGCCCGGTAACGCCCGATCCACTTCAACCCGGTAAACGTCATCCTCCATATCTCGTGTGTGCCACTTCTTATCCAGGGGCCGAAGGATGGACCCCCTCGCGACGTCTTTGAGTTCGCCGTTTACTCTCATCAGGAAGGTGCATGGCGTTGAGAGCGCCTGCGAGAACATGTGTATGGCGTTAGAGAGAGGGCAAGGATGACGAAACTAATATATTAACTTGATGTACACATGGGTTAATTACCGTGAGGGCGTTGAGCTCGGCTAATGTCGACGGGCCGGCACATGCGGCGGCGGGCGTGCAAGTGACGGAGGGGCTGCTACCCGGCATGGACGGTGAATCCCTAGCACCAGCGACATTGCCGGCGGCCGGAGGAGTCTCCATTATAACATTGTCATTGCCGGCGGACGGCGGCGCCATCGAGTTGCTGCCGTCGAAGCTAACCACTTGCATTTTCGGGGGGGGGGGCTTGTTTGCCACCCTCATACCACGCGTGTAGAGCGTTGAAATCTGCTTGGACTGAAGCGGCGACTTCAGCTTTGACTTCAGGTACGAGCGTAGCTTTGAGTTGCGGTACCAGTTGCGGTACCAAACCAGCTTGGACTTCGGCTAGGATTGACTCCCTCATTTCCTCCGCCTCCCGCTGCTTCCTCTCACTGCGCGCATTTTTATCGTCCGCAGACGACAAGCCATAGTGACCATGCTTGTAGCCTGTACCGGCGCCAGCCACACGGCCTCTATGCGGCCTTCTCGTCGGTGAATGCTCATTAACGATGTTTAGCGCCCGTACGAGAGGCTTGTCCCAGGCTACCCTGCCCGTCGACGCCTGGGAGGAGGAGCCTTCGTCACATTGAGAAAGTTTTTGTCTTTCTTCTTCCTGCGGAAGAAACGCGAACCATTTAGAAATGTTGCTACTATTATATGAACGATACTTGATCTAATTAAACCGGTAAATTGCTTACCAGTTTTTTCTCCAACGCCAGGACCTTCTTGTCGTTCGTGAACCAAATTATGTCGGTTACGACCTTCGGGTCCGTGACAAGTTCCCCGGTTAGTTTCTTCTTATGGTACCGGGACCTGATGAATCTTCTTTCAAGCGGGTCCTTGTACTTGAGCCAGGGGTTCTCAATGCCGGCATTTACATACGCCTCGTCCTCCTTCGCCCAATAGGGCTCCTTTCCCTCGTACCCACGGCTCCCAAGGTTGTGGTTGCCGATGTTAAGCTCCCGCATTTCCTTCCCCCACAACTTGCGATTCTTGGTTGCTTGTAGCTCTTCATTGGCCACAAAAGCATCAAAGTCCGCCTGGGAGACATGCGGAAAGGCGGAGTGGACCTCTTCGAAACCTTTGCCCTCAGCAATCAGCTTCCGCACCATGTACTTGTAGCTGCTGAGGTGTTTGGTGAACTTCAGGAGGGCTTGTGAGTTCACAATGTTATTGGTTTGATCAGTGGAGGCGTAGTCGCCTAGGAACTTGTATCGTGAGTGCAACCTCGCAATGAGCTGGGCTCGCAGAGGCGCTTTGCTCTCAGCTCGGAGGTCCGTCTCGTTGAGATTGACGACCTCTCGGAGGATACATG
Organism: Lolium multiflorum; assembly: GCA_030979885.1. Classification (NCBI taxonomy): domain Eukaryota; kingdom Viridiplantae; phylum Streptophyta; class Magnoliopsida; order Poales; family Poaceae; genus Lolium; species Lolium multiflorum. The sequence continues at coordinate 235,433,228 of CM061751.1, read as the reverse complement.
CCAGTTGGTTGCCGTACCCCTTGGCAACATCCTTAGGCTCCTTCGGCAATCCACTGGCGGGGTCCACCTCTTTGACTGTGTCTCTGCCGGTGCCGACCGTGTTTTGGCGCCTTGCCTTCCGCGGCCTCTTGGAACCACTTGTCCCGGTGCCACTACTCCCGGCGGCGCCGCTAGGATCGTCGCCGCTTGTCTCGCCGCCACCCCCGGCGGCGCCGGTTGCCTCGTCGCCGCTTGGCGCGTAGGTACTACCCCCGGCGGCGTCGCTTGCCTCGTTGCCGCTTGGCTCGTCGCCACTACCCCCAGCGTCATCCTCCATCTCATGATCCTCGTCGCCGCCAACACCAGCGGCCTCGGCATCCTCCTCCGTCCTAAAGAAGTGCCTATTGTAGTGCTCCTCTAATTGTTCTTCAGACGCCATGGTGGCTTGCACTAATAGAAGATGAAAAAGAGTTAGAATTCACGGAAAAATTCGGCATGACCTTTGCTAAAAATTGGTCATGCCGAGTGCTAGAATTGCCGGAACGGAAATGAATCGACATTCCGGCACTCAATAGCAACTCAATCCCTGTAACAGAAATGCAATTCACATATAGGAATTTTCTCCAATTACATAACTCAAAATGTAGCAGCAACAATAGTAGCAGAAACATCTTAACTCTCAAGTTACATAACTCAAAATATATGAACATGCATCTATATAACCAATAGCAGTGGCATACAGTGGCATATATATAAAATTAAAATTGGTTTCAAACAAGAGAGCATACAACATACAGAGCTTGTACCCACTTATACAAAATACACTAGGTACCTTATCATTTTCATTTTGTTTTAAATGAACCAGATAAGGAACATAGCACCAATTTTCATTTTCTTTTAAATGAACCAGAGAAGCTCATGTGTCATTTCTCATTTGTGGATTATCAGAAAGCTCCAATTATAAATCAACTAAATGAACCTAGCTAGCTACTGTCCATTTGCAACAGCACATCATATATTTGCAAAAACACATCATATATTTGCATAACTCAAGTAATATAACCAGAGACAATAGTAGTAGCAACAATTTTTTAAATGAACAATTTTTTAAACCCTAGCAACCTGTTCAATCATATTCTAATGTAGGGTCTAAATATTTACTTCATTTGCATTTCATCTAAACCAACTTGATTGCTATATCATTTACCTACTTATCATTTTATTTCTAGTTTTAAATGAAAATAAAACATAGACCAATTTTCATTTATATGAAGCAGTAGCAACAAAAAACCCCTAGCTACCTAGGTACTGCAAATTTTTATTTTCATTTTCTTTTTTGGCAGTGAGCATGAGCATGAGCAGTAGCATTTCAAAACCATTTCAAAATCTTTATTTGCAACCAGTGAGCATATGCATTCATTTCATTTCCATTTGCATTTAATAGTGAAGTAGCAATACTGAACTAACCAGAGAACTATTTTAAATAAACCATAGCATTATTTCATTTAAATAATAAAAATAACTCTTTCCTTTAACATGATAATGATGTATATAATCAATAGATGCACTGGTTTATTATGTAACACACTAAATAATATTGGTATGAACAAATCATGTATGCTTACCGACCACTAAAAAATGCAAGAGATTACAATTTGTTTACAGTTTGGCAACAATTAAATTTCCTTATGTGAAATCTGAACTAAATGAACTAAATTTCAAACCAGAGAACACAATCATTTTCTTTTCTTTTTTTCAAACCAGAGAATATCACTTGTTCTTTACCAAATTCAACTAAACCTACTAATACCACTGGAAGAATTCCCAAGTAATTAGTTTAACACATGGAGAGGGCAAGGAAGAGGGGGAGGGAAGGAAGAAGGGGAGGAGGGGAGGTGGAGGAGGTCTGGCGGCGTTGGGGAAGGAAGAGGGAGGGGAGGGGAGGGGAGGTGGAGGAGGTCTGGCGGCGTTGGGGAAGGAAGAGGGGAAGGGAGAGGCGGTTCTTACCGACGGTGGCGACGGTGGCCGGCACGCGTGCGACGCCTCCTCCTCCTCCGCGTGCGACGCCCTCCTCCTCCTCCGGTGGCGACGGTGTGGAGACGCCTGCTGATGGCGTGTAACTCACACGTTCGTTGGGAACCCCAAGAGGAAGGTATGATGCGCACAGTAGCAAGTTTTCCCTCAGAAAGAAACCAAGGTTTAATCGAACCAGTAGGAGCCAAGAAGCACGTTGAAGGTTGATGGTGGCGAAATGTGATGCGGCGCAACACCAGGGATTCCGGCGCCAACATGGAACCTGCACAACACAACCCAAGTACTTTGTCCCAACGAAACAGTGAGGTTGTCAATCTCACCGGCTTGCTGTAACAAAGGATTAAACGTATCGAGTGGAAGATGTTTGCAAAGAAAACAGTAAAAACAATTGCAGTAGATTGTATGCTATGTAAAGAATAGGACCGGGGTCCACAGTTCACTAGAGGTGTCTCTCCCATAAGATAAAAGCATGTTGGGTGAACAAATTACAGTCGGGCAATTGACAAATAGAGAAAGGCATACCAATGCATATACATGATATGATAAATATAGTGAGATTTAATCGGGCATTACGACAAAGTACATAGACCGCCATCCAACTGCATCTATGCCTAAAAATTCCACCTTCAGGTTATCATCCGAACCCCATTCAGTATTAAGTTGCTAAGCAACAGACAATTGCATTAAGTATGGTGCGTAATGTAATCGACAACTACATCCTTAGACATAGAATCAATGTTTTATCCCTAGTGGCAACAGCACATCACAACCTTAGAACTTTCTGTCACTGTCCCAGGTGTCAATGAAGGCATGAACCCACTATCGAGCATAAATACTCCCTCTTGGAGTTAAGAGTAAAAACTTGGCCAGAGCCTCTACTAATAACGGAGAGCATGCAAGATCATAAACAACACATAAACAATAGATTGATAATCACCATAATCATAGTATTCTCTATCCATCGGATCCCGACAAACACAACATATAGAATTACATATAGATGATCTTGATCATGTTAGGCAGCTCACAAGATCCAACAATGAAGCACAACAAGGAGAAGACGACCATCTAGCTACTGCTATGGACCCATGGTCCAGGGTGAACTACTCACTCATCACTCCGGAGGCGACCATGGCGGTGTAGAGTCCTCCGGGAGATGAATCCCCTCTCCGGCGGGAGGCGATCTCTGAATCCCTCGAGATGGGATTCGGCGCGGCGTCTCTTGAAGGTTTTCCGTATCGTGGCTCTCGGTTGGGGTTTTCGCGACGGAGGCTTTAAGTAGGCGGAAGGGCAACGTGAGGGGCCACACGAGGGCCCCACACCCTAGGTCGGCGCGGCCAGGGCTTGGGCGCGCCGGCCTATGGTGTCGGCGCCTCGTGGCCCCACTTCCTTCCCTCTTCGGTCTTCTGGAAGCTCCGTGCAAAAATAGGACCCTTGGCGAAGATTTCGTCCAATTCCGAGAATATTTCTTTACTAGGATTTCTGAAACCAAAAACAGCAGAAAACAGCAACTGGCTCTTCGGCATCTTGTTAATAGGTTAGTTCCAGAAAATGCATAAATATGACATATAATGTGCATAAAACATGTAGGTATCATCAATAAAGTAGCATGGAACATAAGAAATTATCGATACGTTGGAGACGTATCACCTACTCCTCCTCCTCTGGGCGGCTCTGCTCCTCTCGGCGGCTCGGCGGCACGGGGGCAGGTGCAGGGCGGCGGCGGTTAGCTAGGGTTCGCGGCGTCGGAGGAATGGGGAAGAAGGAGAAATCGAGTCGGCGTGCGGTTAAGTCCCAAGTATACACGGACTAGACTTATTGCCGGCGCACCGGGGCTTTGGTGCGCCGGGACAGTGGACCCCGGCGCCAAAGCCCTGGTGCGCCGGCAATATGTCTAGTCCGTGTATACCTGGGACTTGGCCCAGATCACATGCATGACCTCCCCAACTCATATTTTCTTTTGTTTTTCTTTATTTCTTTTCTGGCCTTTTCTATTATATTTATGTTCTTATCTTTTCAAGATAATAGCCAAGAAATATGCATGAGTTATATATGCAAAAACAATTTCAAAATCTTAATTAGGCATTACAAAAAAATATGAGTTATATATACATACACAAAATATTGACCAACACAATATTAATTAGTCATACATAAAATATTGGCCATGACCATATGAGTAGTTATGAATTACACAAAATATGAGTTATAGATTGCAAATAAAGTTTTACATCATCGATTGAGAAGAGTGTTTCACTTTCTTCTTGCTTTTCTTGCTCGTCGTTGAATAATTTAGCCCCGTGTCGTGACTTCTTCTTTTGAAGGGTCGACCTGACCTCGGTAGCGTGGTCCTGCTTCTTCTTGTGGTGTATGTTGTGTCTTCGTCCTCGGATTCTTCCATCATTGGGTCTCCGACTTGTCCTTCGAAGTCTTCCTCGTTGGCGACTCCATCCATTCCGACGATGGTCCTCTTGCCTCTCCTCACGATAACACGGCTAGGCCTGGATGGGTCGGTTATGAAGAAGCATTGGTGCACGTGTTCTGCCAGTACCCATGGCTCATTCTGCGCGGTGGCGTTCGTGGACTTTGATTTGTTGGCTTCGGGTAGAAACATGGTGGTGAAATACCGGTCTTCTTTTGTGACGCTCTTAGCCCATCTGATACGGAACATCGGCACTTTCTCCCCAGCGTAGCTAAGCTCCCAGATTTCCTCGATTCTTCCGTAGTATCTAGTCTTTACGTCACCCGTCCAGGAATCCATCGTTACCCCTGAGTTCTGGTAAACACTGTTCTTGTCTTTTTCTTCCGTGTAGAATGTGTACCCGTTGATATCGTACGCTTGGTAAGTCATGAGGTTGGGCGCGGGGCCATGTGACAAGGCCAATACTAGTTTATCCTTGTCAGAATCCATTGGTGGGGGATTAGCATCAATGTGGTCTTTGAACCAGCGCGCGAAAGAGGAGTTGTGCTCTCTGTATATTTCTGCTTCCGTCATCATCGGCTTGCCACTGTTCTCTATCATGGTTTTGTGCTCTTTCAACCAAGGATCGATCAAGTCAATGTGTTGTAGCGCTACTAAGTTGGCCCTGTCAAAGTCGGAAGTCCGACCAGACATGTGCACGTGCAGTTCCTTCCTTCCATTTTTGTGGCCTACTCCCTCGAACCTGCGGAGGTGCTTGTTTTGAGGCAAACCAACAGGGTCCTCGATGTCTAGATAATTCGTGCAGAAAGAGATGCACTCTTCGGTGAGCCAGCCCTGTACGATGCTTCCATCCGGATGTGACCTGTTACGAACGTATCCTTTAATGACCCCATTCATTCTTTCAAACGGCATCATGTTGTGTAAGAATGCCGGCCCTAGACTGACGATATCATCCATGATATGGACCAACAGATGGACCATCACGTCAAAGAATGCAGGCGGGAAGTACATCTCAAGCTCACATAGGATCACCACGATCTCTTCCTGGAGCCTTGCGAGTTTCTTCACGCTTATCGACTTCCGAGTTATGACGTCGAAGAAGTTACAGAGCCCAGTCAGCGTTGCACGGACATGGTCATCCATTATACCTCGGATTGCAACCGGAAGAATCTGCGTCATCATCACGTGACAGTCATGAGACTTCATGCCGCTGAAGTTTCGTTTCTTGGGGTCCATGTATCTGCTTATTAGCCCGGAGTAACCGAAGGGCACTCTGACTCCTAGAAGGCAATTGAAAAATTGATCGACCTCGGCCGGACTAAAAGTGAAGCAGGAGGGGGGACAGTAATAGTCTGGCTGCTTAATCCTTTTGCGCTTCTGACCGCCGTCCGCCTCCTCCTCCGACTGTCCCTCTTGGGCCGCCGGGATCTGAAGCTCTTCCCTGATGCCCAAAACTTTCAGGTCGTGTCTTGCTTTCGGCCCATCTTTGGTCCGGTCCGGCATGTTGAGAAGAGTGCCAAGCAAGCTCTCGCACACGTTCTTTGTAATATGCATGACATCAAGGCAGTGAGGTGTATCGAGAATTTTCCAGTACGGCAAGTCCCAAAACACGGACCTCCTTTTCCATACACCAATGAGCGGCGTCGCCGTTGCCTTTTTCTTCTTCTTCTCTCCAGGCTTTTGACGTATCTTTCCCGGCGGAGGGCACTCCTTCCAACCTTTCAGTAATGTATCGATCTCTTCGCCGCTCTTCTTCCGTGGAGGTCCTCGGGGTTCATTTGTACCATCGAACAGATCTCCACGCTTTCTCCACGGGTCAGTCTTCTGTAGCCACCTTCGATGCCCCATGTAAACTGTTTTCGAAGAGCCGGGATCCTTACCAAGCTGCAAAAACATCGTCTCTTCCATGCACCTGACACATGCCTTGTGTCCATGGCACACCTGGCACGAAATGTAACCGTATCCGAGGTAGTCCTGCACCGTCGTGATCAACGCGGCTCTCAAAGGGAAATATTCTTCCGCGACGGCGTCCCATGTATCTACCCCTTCCTCCGCCCACAACGTTTCAAGCTCCTCCTTTAATAGTTCGAGATACATGTTGATATCGTTTCCTGGCTGTGTCGGCCCTTGAATTAGCATACTCATCTGTATGTACTTCCTCTTCATGCACAGCCAGGGCGGGAGGTTGTAGATCCATACAAACACGGGCCATGTGCTATGTGTGCTGCTCTGGTTTCCGAACGGATTGAATCCGTCCGTGCTCGCACCCAACCTGATGTTTCTGGGTTCTGCCCCAAAACTTCCGAATTCATTGTCTAATGCTTTCCACTGGCTTGCATCCGAAGGGTGTGTCAGCACTGGGTGCTCAATCCGATCTTCATCATTCAACACTGCCTCCTTTCTTTCAGCGTGCCAGCGCATGAGCTTTGCTTCCTTGCGGTCCGCGTAGAACCGTTGCAGCCGGGGGGCGAGCGGGAAGTACCACACAACTTTCCGAGGAGCTTTCTTCTTCCCTTTCTTGTACCGTTCAGCGTCACACACAGGACATTTGGTCTTGTCCACGTGCTCCTTGCGATACATGATACAGTCGTTGATGCAGGCGTGATACTTTTCGTGGGGTAAGTCGAGAGGGCACGTGATTCTCTTGGCCTCGGCTAGACTACCAGGACACGTGTTCCCGGCAGGAAGGAGATCTTTCACGTATTCCAGGATGTCGTCGACGCTTGTGTCCGTCCATCCGTGTTTCGCCTTCATCTGCAGCACATCGAGAGCTACTCTCAAGCGAGACTCCCCCAACCCGCGACCTGAGTCGTACAACGGAGTATTCGAGTCTATCTCCAGTTGCTCAAGCTTTGATTTCCGCTTGGCGCCTTTCGTCTTTTCGAGAAGCAGATCTTGAAGATGAGGGTCCCGCACGACTGAAGCTAGCGGCACCTCTTCGTCGTCGTCAAGGTTATTGTCATCGTCAAGGTTATTATCGTCGTCAAGGTTATCGTCTTCTGCGACAAACTCTTCATCGTCATCAATGTCATGATGCCCTCCTTCTTGCCGGCCATTATTACCACCTGCTGCCGTCGCCCCATTGACCTCCGCGCCATCATCGCTCATCCATTGAGTGTGTCCATGCATGAAACCATTAGTGAGCAGGTGCCCCTGCAATTTTCCTGAATACGGGTCAAACCATTTCCCTCGTTTGCATCTCCGGCACGGACACAATACCTCCGTGCGTTTATTTTCATACATGTCGATGATCGCGTGTTTCAGATATCTCATCACGATGCTTTCACTCATCTCGATAACCATTATCGCCTGCATGGTAAGATTACATAATTGATTAGAACCATGCATCCGTCGGTAGTTTTCACGGAAAATTTCGGCATGACCTTCCTACACGGTAGGACATAGGAGCGCCAGAAATGTGCCGAAACGGAAACTTGAAGAATCAACATTTCGGCGCAACGTTGGCAACTCATTTTCAACGCCAACACACACACAAGCACAAGCACAACATATATATATATGCCACACACGAGAGCTTTGCTTCAAATGTCCAACATACGTCGATTTCATTCCTCAATTTGTTCATTAATCACCTATTTGTTTGATATAATTGTCGACGAGATCGAGACGACGCGCCGCGACAATGGCGTATGGAAGCCGACTTTCTAGATCTAGATCTAGATTGAGCGGTCAACGCGGGATAGTAGATCTAGATCTACATAGGGGGATGTGGGAGATGCATGTAGGAAGGGAAGATTTGCTCAAAAAATATGATTTTGTTTGGTCAAATTAGCTAAATTGGGGATAGAAATAGGCAAAAATGAGCTGGGTTGGGAGAAGGCTCGGGTTGTGTGGATAAGTGGAGTGTAGTGAGTGTGTGAGTGAGTGTGCTGGTTGGTGGCTGAAATAACTCCCAGGTTATTGCCGGCGCACCTGGACCATGGTGCGCCGGCAATACCCCATCCGGCTATAGTTGCTCCGGGCCAGGCCCGAAACACTGCCGGCGCACCAGCCCAGGAGCGCGCCGGCAACGGCAAATTACCGCCGGCGCGCTCCTGGGCTGGTGCGCCGGCGGTGTTCTGGGCCTGGCCCGAATCGGCGAGCCCATGCCAGGAATTTGCCCGGCGCGTCTTCTCCGGTGGTGCGCCGACAGTATGCCTGCATCGCCGGCGCGGCGGCTTCGTGGTGCGCCGGCAACACCTTCCACCGGCGCACGTCCTAGGTGGTGCGCCGGCACGTTTTTCCTCCACCTATAAGCTTTTTCCTAGTAGTGTCTTGGGGTTCCCAACGAACGTGTGAGTTACACGCCATCAAGCTCTTTTTCTAGCGCCGTTGCCGGGGAGATCAAGACACGCTGCAAGGAGAGTCTCCACTTCTCAATCTCTTTACTTTGTTTTTGTCTTGCTTTATTTTATTTACTACTTTTTTGCTGCACCTAAACAAAACACAAAAAAATTAGTTGCTAGTTTTACTTTATTTACTGTCTTGCTCTCTATATCAAAAACACAAAAAAAATAGTTACTCGTCTTTACTTTGTTTGCCTAGTTTACTTTATTGCTACTAAAATGAGTAATCCTGAAGTTGAAGTTCGTTCTTTTAAGCAACAAGGGGGAGAAAGTTTTAAAGATGCTTGGTACAGAATTAGTAATGCTCATCATAGGTGCATTAAGAAACACTCCACCACTATCCTTCTTAGGAACTTTTATGTTGGTTTATCTAGTTGGAATAGGTATGTTCTTGATACTCTTTCGGGAGGTAATTTCCTAGGTACTCCCGCTTTAGAAGCTAGTTGCATCATTGAGAGTCTAGTTGGAATACCACCTGTTAATGAAGTTAAAATTGAAATCTCTCTTGAAGATGTTATGAAAAAATTGGAAACCATAGAGAAAAATTTTTCCAAGTATTGAAACTAAATTGGAAATATTACTTGATAAAACTGATGAACTTGATAAATCCCTAGGAGGAATTGATGAAAGAATTAGTATCCTAGGAACTTGTGTTGTCCATGATAATCAAACCAATAGGATTGATGAACTTGAAAAAGCTATGGGAACCTTGGGTTCAACCTTTTCTTCTCTCAAGTATAATGAGAAAGCTTATGTGGGTAAAGAGCAAAAATTCATGTATGCCTCTAAAGTGCCTAAACAAAAGAATTATTATAGGCCTAAAATTGCTAAAACTCCTAGCACCACCATAGAAAATTTAGATAATGGAGCACCTAAAGTACCCTCTGCAACAAGTTGTGTTTGCATGAAAAATAATAATGTTGATGCTTCTACTCTTGATGTTACTTGATTTACACTTTCTGCGCCTAGCTGAAAGGCGTTAAAGAAAGCGCTTATGGGAGACAACCCATGTTTTTACTACAGTACTTTGTTTTATATTTGAGTCTTGGAAGTTGTTTACTACTGTAGCAACCTCTCCTTATCATGTTTTTGTGCCAAGTAAAGTTTCTATGTTAAAGTTGATGTTATATTTGGGATCGCTGCGCAGAAACAGCATTGCTGTCTGTCACGAATTCTGGCACAAGTCTCTGTAAAAAATTCGAAAAAATCTGCCAATTTACGAGCGTGATCCTCAGATATGTACGCAACTTTCATTAGTTTTGAGTTTTTCCATTTGAGCAAGTCTGGTGCCGTTTTAAAATTCGTCTTTACGGACTGTTCTGTTTTTGACAGATTCTGCCTTTTATTTCGCATTGCCTCTTTTGCTATGTTGGATGAATTTCTTTGATCAATTAATGTCCAGTAGCTTTATGCAATGTTCAGAAGTGTAAAGAATGATTGTGTCACCTCTGAATATGTGAATTATTAATTGTGCACTAACCCTCTAATGAGTTTGCTTGAAGTTTGGTGTGAAGAAAGTTTTCAAGGGTCAAGAGAGGAGTATGATATACTATGATCAAGAGGAGTGAAAGCTCTAAGCTTGGGGATGCCCCGTGGTTCATCCCTGCATATTTTAAGAAACTCAAGCGTCTAAGCTTGGGGATGCCCAAGGCATCCCCTTCTTCATCGACAACATCATCAGGTTCCTCCCCTGAAACTATATTTTTATTCAGTCACATCTTGTGTTCTTTGCTTGGAGCGTCGGTTTGTTTTTGTTTTGTTTTTGTTTGAATAAAATGGATCCTAGCATTCACTTTGTGGGAGAGAGACTCTCCGCTGTTGCATATGGACAAATATGTCCTTAGGCTTTACTCATAATGTTCAAGGCGAAGGTTGAAACTTCTTCGTTAAATTGTTATATGGTTGGAATCGGGAAATGCTACATGTAGTAATTCTAAAATGTCTTGGATAATGTGATACTTTGCAATTGTTGTGCTCATGTTTAAGCTCTTGCATCATATACTTTGCACCCATTAATGAAGAAATACATAGAGCTTGCTAAAATTTGGTTTGCATATTTGGTCTCTCTAAGGTCTAGATAATTTCTAGTATTGAGTTTTGAACAACAAGGAAGACGGTGTAGAGTCTTATAATGTTTACAATATGTCTTTTATGTGAGTTTTGCTGCACCTGTTCATCCTTGAGTTTGCTTCAAATAACCTTGCTAGCCTAAACCTTGTATCGAGAGGGAATACTTCTCATGCATCCAAAATCCTTGAGCCAACCACTATGCCATTTGTGTCCACCATACCTACCTACTACATGGTATTTCTCAGCCATTCCAAAGTAAATTGCTTGAGTGCTACCTTTAAAAATCCATCATTCACCTTTGCAATATATAGCTCATGGGACAAAATAGCCTTAAAAACTATCGTAGTATTGAATATGTACTTATGCACTTTATCTCTTATTAAGTTGCTTGTTGTGCGATAACCATGCTTCTGAGGACGCCATCAACTACTCTTTGTTGAATATCATGTGAGTTGCTATGCATGTCCGTCTTGTCTGAAGTAAGAGAGATCTACCACCTTAATGGTTGGAGCATGCATATTGTTAGAGAAGAACATTGGGCCGCTAACTAAAGCCATGAATCATGGTGGAAGTTTCAGTTTTGGACATATATCCTCAATCTCATATGAGAATAATAATTGTTGTCACATGCTTATGCATTAAAGAGGAGTCCATTATCTGTTGTCCATGTTGTCCCGGTATGGATGTCTAAGTTGAGAATAATCAAAAGCGAGAAATCCAAAATGCGAGCTTTCTCCTTAGACCTTTGTACAGGCGGCATGGAGGTACCCCTTTGTGACACTTGGTTGAAACATGTGTATTGCGATGATCCGGTAGTCCAAGCTAAGTAGGACAAGGTGTGGGCACTATTAGTATACTATGCATGAGGCTTGCAACTTGTAAGATATAATTTACATAACTCATATGCTTTATTACTACCGTTGACAAAATTGTTTCATGTTTTCAAAATAAAAGCTCTAGCACAAATATAGCAATCGATGCTTTCCTCTTTGAAGGACCATTCTTTTACTTTTATTGTTGAGTCAGTTTACCTATATCTCTCCACCTCAAGAAGCAAACACTTGTGTGAACTGTGCATTGATTCCTACATACTTGCATATTGCACTTGTTATATTACTTTATGTTGACAATATCCATGAGATATACATGTTATAAGTTGAAAGTAACCGCTGAAACTTAATATTCCTTTGTGTTGCTTCAACACCTTTACTTTGATTTATTGCTTTATGAGTTAACTCTTACGCAAGACTTATTGATGCTTGTCTTGAAGTACTATTCATGAAAAGTCTTTGCTTTATGATTCATTTGTTTACTCATGTCATTACCATTGTTTTGATCGCTGCATTCATTACATATGTTTACAAATAGTATGATCAAGATTATGATGGCATGTCACTTCAGAAATTATCTTTGTTATCGTTTTACCTGCTCGGGACGAGCAGAACTAAGCTTGGGGATGTGATACGTCTCCAACGTATCGATAATTTCTTATGTTCCATGCTACATTATTGATGATATCTACATGTTTTATGCACATTATATGTCGTATTTACGCATTTTACGGAACTAACCTATTAACAAGATGCCGAAGAGCCGATTCTTGTTTTCCTGTTTTTGGTTTCAGAAATCCTAGTAAGAAAATATTCTCGGAATTGGACGAAATCAACGCCCGGGGTCCTATTTTTGCACGAAGCTTCGAAGACGTGAAGAGGAAGGAAGTGGGGCCACGAGGCGCCGCCACACTAGGGCGGCGCGGCCCAGCCCTTGGCCGCGCGGCCCTGGTGTGTGGGGCCCTCGTGTGGCCCCCCGCGTTGCCCTTTCGCCTACTTAAAGCCTCCGTCGCGAAACCCCCAGTACCGAGAGCCACGATACGGAAAACCTTCCAGAGCCGCCGCCGCCGCCAATCCCATCTCGGGGGATTCGGGAGATCGCCTCGGCACCACCCGGGAGGGGATTCATCTCCCGGAGGACTCTTCATCGCCATGATCGCCTCCGGAGTGATGAGTGAGTAGTTCACCCTGGACTATGGGTCCATAGAGTAGTTAGATGGTCGTCTTCTCCTAATTGTGCTTCATTGTTGGATCTTGTGAGCTGCCTAACATGATCAAGATCATCTATACGTAATACTATATGTTGTGTTTGTCGGGATCCGATGGATAGAGAATACTATGTTATGGTGATTATCAATCTATTACTTATGTGTTGTTTATGATCTTGCATGCTCTCCGTTATTAGTAGAGGCTCTGGCCAAGTTTTTACTCTTAACTCCAAGAGGGAGTATTTATGCTCGATAGTGGGTTCATGCCTTCATTGACACCTGGGACAGTGACAGAAAGTTCTAAGGTTGTGATGTCTTGTTGCCACTAGGGATAAAACATTGATTCTATGTTTAAGGATGTAGTTGTCGATTACATTGCGCACCATACTTAATGCAATTGTCTGTTGCTTTGCAACTTAATACTGAATGGGTTCGGATGATAACTGAAGGTGGACTTTTTAGGCATAGATGCGGTTGGATGGCGGTCTATGTACTTTGTCGTAATGCCCAATTAAATCTCACTATATTTATCATATCATGTATATGCATTGTTATGCCCTTTTCTATTTGTCAATTGCCCATTGTAATTTGTTCACCCAACATGCTTTTATCTTATGGGAGAGACACCTCTAGTCTGTGGACCCGGTCCTATTCTTTACATCGCATACAATCTCTGCAATTGTTTTACTATTTTATTCGCAAACAATCATCTTCCACACAATACGGTTAATCCTTTGTTACAACAAGCCGGTGAGATTGACAACCTCCACTGTTTCGTTGGGGCAAAGTACTTTGGTTGTGTTGTGCAGGTTCCACGTTGGCGCGGAATCCCTGGTGTTGCGCCGCACTACATTTCGCCACCATCAACCTTCAACGTGCTTCTTGGCTCCTCCTGGTTCGATAAACCTTGGTTTCTTTCTGAGGGAAAACTTGCTTTTGTGCGCATCATACCTTCCTCTTGGGGTTCCCAACGGAGTAAATTCATGGGTGGTTTAAATTCAAAACAAAAAGGGGTAATGGTTTAAATAAAACAATCCAAATTTAAACCTATCATTGCATGTGACACACATACACTTATTTAACCAGAGACAAAATTTTATGAACAGAGACCAATGATATTTTTCTTAGATGCACAGTAACAATATAAGATTAACACAATTGGATTCATCCAAAAATATTAATTTTTCAATTTTTAGAATTAAGAATACTAACCAGAATTCAGTGATCATGTTCAATACACCAGAAATTGTACAAAAATCCTAAAAATACAAGGCCAGTGGCATCCGAAAGATAATTTCATACTGGTTCTAATGCAATTGGATTCATGTCAATCAGAGCTACAAAACTATTTTTATTGACAAAACAGTATACTGGCAGATTTCCATTTTTAATTCCTGTTTAACAATTTTTCAAAAATTAAAAAGGGCGGGAACGCCCTGGGCCGTGCGGTGCTGCGCAGATGGGCCGGCCCAGTGGGGCTCTCCGGTGGCCGCAAAAAAGAAAAAAAAAAGGCCGGGGCCCGTGGCGGGCCAGGCCGGCGGACGTGGCCATGCACGCCGACGTGGCCGTGCATGCGCCATGCGCCCGTCCGATCTGGATCTGACGGCCCAGATCCGGCACGTGCTCGACGTCTGCGGCGCTCGCCGGCGCGGGAGAAGAAAGGGGGCGGCGCGACGGCTTACCAGCGGCTGGCGGTGGCATGGCTCGGCGTAGGTGGCTTGGCGGCGTGGGTGTGCAGCCGGGCGTCGTGGCGAGGCTCGGACACGTCGGCGTCGTCTCGTTTGGCGGCGTCTGCGTCACGGGCGACGCCGCTGCGTCGTCGGTGTCGTCGCTGCGCTGCAGATCTGCAAGGCGGAGGGCAATGGAGAGGGTTAGGGGCGGTAGGAGGTGGTGCTGGTGAAGAGAAACATGGGAGAGGGGTGGCGTTGGCGCCGTGGTGGTGACCTCCTGCGCGTCACCCATGCGGTGACCGCGGTGAGCGTCTCGGCGCGCGACGGCGGCTGGGCTGCCGCTCGAGCAGCCAGGGAGAGGGTCGGGCAGCCTTGCGGCGTGGTGAGAGTGGGAGCTGAAGGGAGAGAGGTGGCGCTCGGTGGGGTTTTATAGGCAGAGAGGGGGCACGGTAGTGGGGTGGGCGGCGTCGATGGCCAAGGGCGCCCAGGGGCTGGCGTCACGCGCTGGCCCCACGGTGACGTCGCCCTGATGGCGTCAGGAGGGGAGGGGAGCCGAGGCGGTCGCGCGGCAGACGAGGGTGATGGCGCGTCGTGCGAGGCGACGCCATCATCGCTCTGCCAGCGTGGCGCGCGCGTGCCGTTTAGGGCTAGGGTTTTGGCGTGGGAGGGGGTAGTGGTGTCGTGTGGCCGAAAGAGAGAGGGGTGGTGCAGGGTAGGGCTGGGCCAGAGCAAGAGAGGGAGGGGTGGTGTTGTCCACGCCCCAAACCAGGGAAGAAAAAGAGAGGGAAGAGAGAAGGGAAAAAGAGAGGGGGAAGTTCCCCCTCTTGTCTATCGGCCAAAACCAAAGAGAGAAAAGAGAGAAGTAAAAGGGGTAGGGTGAAAAGAGAGGGGGCCATGCCAAGTGCATGTGCCAAAAGGTGACCAAAATTCCTGTGCACAAGTGTAGAAAAATTTGGAGAAAAAAATAAATAAGGTGGTGGTGGTGTTGGTGGTGCAACCCTAGGTGATCTGGTGGTGGTGTAGAGAAGAGGGGAGAGTGTTCCCTCTCATCCAAGGTGATGCTCACCATATTAGGGTTAGGATTTTGAGGGGCATAGTGCATTAGAGGTGGTGCCATTTAAATTAAATAGTTCTAACTCGAAAATTTAAGGAGTGGGGTACTTATTTAATTAATGGTGTGGTGACATACATACCATACCAAGAGGAATGTTGAGTTAAGCTAAGCAAGAATTCTAGCCTACACTCAATCACAAATGCTTAATAAAAAAAATTGTTGGCTCAAATTTTTTACTTGTTGGTAAATATGCAGGTTCTGGAAAATGGGGTGTTACAGTTATCGTAGATCCAATACGAACCATGGGTCAATCGGCTCTTTGAGCCGATTCACTGTGTAACCTGAGAGCCGATCGAGGCTCAGATTTAATGTTTACGTGTCTGCCATGCAGGAAACTAATTGAAGCAATCCATCACCTTCCTGACTAGGTATAGGTTAGGTGGCACACCCTCGCAATAGCCAGGACGTGTGCCGGATTTTGCGAGCCGTCGCCCAAGGGACCAGGGCCCACAGCAGTTGGGAGCCTCCCGGCTCTTCGTGTTGCTCGTCGCTGCTCGCCGGTGGGTTTTGGCAGGCAACAGCTAGATGAATTGAGTGGTGCTGTTGTGTTCTCTAAAATTGATTTGCGTAGTGGTTATCATCAAATTAGGATGAAAGAAGGGGATGAATGGAAAACAGCCTTTAAAACAAAATTTGGTTTATATGAGTGGTTAGTAATGCCTTTTGGTTTGACTAATGCACCTAGCACTTTCATGAGACTGATGAACCATGTTTTGCGTGAATTTATTGGCAAGTTTGTGGTTGTGTACTTTGATGACATATTAATCTACAACCGCAATGAATCTGATCATATTATACATATTCAACATGTTTTGCAAGTGTTGCGTGCTAATAAACTCTATGGTAATCTTGAGAAGTGCACATTTTGCAAAGATAAGGTCATATTTCTGGGTTATGTTGTCTCTCAACATGGAGTAGAAGTAGATGTGTCTAAAATTGAAGCTATTCAAAATTGGCCTACTCCCATGAATGTGAGTCAAGTTAGAAGTTTTCATGGTCTAGCTGGGTTTTATAGAAGATTTGTGCCCAACTTTAGTACTATTGCTGCACCTTTGAATGACTTAACTAAAAAGGGTGTAATATTTGAGTGGGGCGCAGCCCAAGATCATGCTTTTGATGAACTTAAGAGATTGTTAACTTCTGCACCGTTGCTTGCACTTCCTGATTTCAATAAGCAATTTGAGATTGAATGTGATGCTAGTGGTATTGGAATTGGTGGTGTGTTGATGCAAGAGGGTCGCCCAATTGCATATTTTTCTGAGAAACTATCTGGTTCTAAGTTGAACTATCATATATATGATAAAGAATTGTATGCTTTAATTAGAGTTCTTGAGGTTTGGCAACATTATTTGTGGCCAAAAGAATTTATCATACATTCTGATCATGAAGCTTTAAAATATCTGAAAGCTCAATCTACTTTGCATAAGCGTCTAGCTAAGTGGGTTGAGTTCATTGAGTCTTTTCCATACATTATTAAGCATAAGAAGGGAAAAGATAATATTGTTGTTGATGCTCTATCTAGGAAGAATATGCTATTAACTCAACTTGATGTTAAAATTCCTGGTTTAGAGATACTATGTGATTTGTATGCCACTGATCATGATTTTGCTGAACCATATCGCTTATGTGCTCTTGGTAAAGCATGGGAAAAATATCACATACATGATGGGTTCTTGTTTAGGGCTAACAAACTATGTGTTCCAGAATCGTCTGTGCGTTTGCTCTTATTGCAGGAATCACATGTTGGAGGTTTGATGGGTCACTTTGGGCGTGAGAAGACGCTACTCATGCTAGCTGACCACTTTTATTGGCCAAAGATGAGGCGGGATGTGGACAGGTATGTGAAGCGATGCATTACTTGCAACAAGTCCAAGTCCAAGTTGAAGCCTCACGGTTTGTATACTCCGTTACCGGCACCTACTACACCTTGGGAAGATATTAGTATGGATTTTGTGTTGGGTTTGCCGCGTACTAAGAGAGGCCATGATTCTATATTTGTGGTAGTGGACAGATTTTCTAAAATGTCACACTTTATTGCCTGCCACAAAAGCGACGATGCGTCGCATATTGCTAACCTGTTTTTCAGGGAGATTGTACGACTACATGGAGTCCCGAAGACTATTGTTTCTGATCGTGACGTGAAGTTTATGAGCTACTTCTGGAAGACGCTGTGGAGAAAGCTGGGGACGAAGCTACTGTTCAGTACTACTTGTCATCCCCAAACTGATGGTCAAACTGAAGTGGTGAATAGAACCTTGTCACAACTGTTGAGATCCATGATCAAGAAGAACCTGAAGGAGTGGGAAGAGTGTTTGCCGCATGTGGAGTTTGCTTACAACAGGGCGGTACATTCTACCACGGAGCTATGTCCTTTTGAGGTGGTGTATGGTTTCAAACCCATTACTCCACTTGATTTGTTGCCTTTGCCCATACATGAGAGAGTCAATATGGAGGCATCCAAGAGGGCAGATTTTGTGAAGAAGATTCATGTGAAGACTAAAGAGTTGATCGAGAAGAAAGGCAAG
The DNA here is from genome assembly GCA_030979885.1 of Lolium multiflorum. Taxonomy (NCBI): domain Eukaryota; kingdom Viridiplantae; phylum Streptophyta; class Magnoliopsida; order Poales; family Poaceae; genus Lolium; species Lolium multiflorum. Next base: position 235,415,030 of record CM061751.1, on the reverse strand, counting down.
AGCAATGCTGCAAGGATGAATAAGAAGCGTAAGGAGATGTTGTTCAAGCCTGGTGATATGGTCTGGGTACATTTTCGCAAGGATAGGTTCCCGAAGCTGAGGAAGTCTAAGTTGAAGCCTCGTGGTGCTGGTCCTTACAAAGTGCTTGCCAAGATCAATGATAATGCATACTCGATAGATCTTCCAATTGATGAGTTTGGTGTCAGTAATTCTTTCAATGTTGCTGATTTGACACCATATGACGGAGAAGACCTTGGAGCGTCGAGGTCGACGCCTTTTGAAGGGGGGAGATGATGAGGACATCCCTACCTCACTACCACCTCCGTCATTACCAACTGAAGATGAACCTGCTATGAAGCTCAAGTCCAATGAAGTCAGGATTGGACCAATGACACGAGCTCGTGCGAAGCTACTTAAACAACAGGTGAACTTGTTCCTAAACGATACCTTGATTGATGAGAACTTTATACTACCTAAGTCCTATTACTTATGTATCATCAGGTATGAAGAGGAGACAAGCATCGCACGAGGAGGAGAGGAGCAGCTGGACGTGAAGATGGACGTGGAGCTGGACATGAAGATATCTTATGGACGCGCGAGGGAGGAGCGGGAGGCATGCGCGAGAGGAGAAGAAGAAGTCCAGGCGGCCCGGCCCCGGTCCCCCGGTCCAAGGCGCAGACGAATCCCCCCCGGCGCGACCGGGCGCTCCGCTGCTGCGGCCGGAGCGGGATCTGCGCCACAATTCCAGCGCCCGGTCAGCACCCGGTCCCTGGCGGTTTGAACCGGCCAGCCGGTCGACCGGCCCCCAGACCGGACGTGTCCAGTACGTCTCGACCGATCTATTCTGGGTCGAGTTATTCTTGTAGTTTTCGACCAAGTCGTCGGACGCCTATATAAGTCCATAGGACGCCCCCTAGCTGCTTTAGACCACGTTTAATATAAACCCTAGTTCTTAGTTGTTTGCTCTGCAAAATTATTGAATTCCCTACACCATATTGCTTGATATTGTGTAGATCTGTTAAAGTCTTGTGTGATATGTTGTTCCATTGGGAATTAGACGGTTGCAACTTACCGCTTCGTGGTCGGCGGCTACGTGCGCAAGTGTGTGGAGTTGCGAATATCTTGCAGGGTTGAGAGCTATTGCATTGGCGACAAGGACCAATCGAGAGATCTCGTTGCGTCATACAAGTTATCATCCACTACATCGTCGTGTTCCTCCGCTGCTATCACCCCGTGATCATCATCACCACCGTGCTTACTGAGAAGATCGGGCCACCCCTTATCAAGGATCATGCATGATCATTCCAAAAGTGGATCACAAGTTCATCCTACACTACTATGGTGTCATCCTACCACCTCAACAAAAGTGGATGTCATCCTAACACCGCAAGTTCACCATCACCTGAGGGGTTAGTATATACCACCTCATCATAGTTACAAAAGGGGGCCATCAAATGTTTTTCAACCCTAGCTAGTGCCAAAATGCACATCATCATCATCATCACCTCCATGCATGCATCCCCTAGGCCACCCCCTCAAGGGAAGCACTACACCTTGCAGTGGTACTTGGCAAGGTAGTCCTTAGCCAGAGGACGCGGTGTGGCTCGATCATGCCCACAAAGCTGCAACCCTGGGCCTTGTGGTCGACGAGGTGGCTCGGGGCGGCCATGAGAACATCCTCGGCGAAGCCAAACATGTCCATGACCGCATTGTACAGTGTTGCCTGCCAAAACCCACCGGCGGCGGTGGTTAAGCAACACGAAGAGCGGAGGCTGGCTGCGGTGGGCCCTGGTCCCTCGACGTCGTCCCGCAAATGCTCCGGCACATCCTAGCGGTTGCAAGGGCGTGCCACCGACCTATACCTGGTCGAAGGTGTTGGATTGCTTCGATTAGTTTCTGCATGGCGACACGTAAACATTAAATACGAGCCCGATCGGCTCTCAGGTTGCCCAATGGATCGGCTCACAAAGCGATCGCCCCATGGTCTATGTAGGGTTAACGCTGACATGGGGCTCCTGCTTGATCAGTATAAAGCTAAACCAATCTACGACAGTTTAGGGTTTTCGTATGATCGGAACATCCTACGCGTAGTTGAGCCTAATAGACACGAAAGATAATGGAAAACTAACCCTAAAAGAGGCCTTAAAACCAACATTAAGTTAATTCCCAGAACATCCCTCTTAGGACTAACAAACCATACCTAACGCACTACCGGATCGTTCAACCCGTTTGCAAGGCCTAACCATACGGATATTAAACCAATCCTTGAAGAATCAAGGAGCAACTATAACGGATCGGATCTACTAAATAACGAACAAGCAAGATGCTGCCCTTACACCTGGATAGGTGTAAGGGCAGCTAGATATCGAGGGACGGCACAGCTAAGCAGATATGCGTAAGAAAAGCATCTATGCAAGCCCCAAAACATCTACGATAAGTAGTGCTACTCGCCATCAACAACGCTTCAGCACGAGCAGCACAAGGTAAACGAATAAACGTGTCTGCCTAGATCGCAAGATGCGATCTAGGCGACATGATGCTTACCCGGGAGAAACCCTCGAAAGAAGGGGTGGCGATGCGCCTGATTTGTGTTTGTTGTGAACGTGATTGTCCTCCTTTTCCGATAACCCTAGATACATATTTATAGTCCAAGGGACTTTCTAATTCGGGCGTGCACCTAACCGTGCACGAGTTAAACTCTATCTTTTAATTCTAAACTAAGATGCGATCTACTATATTACGGATATACGGGCAATTAAGCCCAAACTCTTCGTGCAAGGCCGCTTCAAAGATGCTCCACGCGTGTATCCTTCAAGCCCATCTTCACTTACGGCCCATCTCTGATTTGGCCAAAATCGGTGATAACACATGCCCCCCTGGTTTTGGTGATGATAATTTCAAAACCACTCTGTTTTTCCTTCGAAGGGTCATGTCGTGGCAGAGCAGAACCGTCGCGGTATTCTTCATCATGACACCTTGCCTTCTCAACTTCTCGCACGACTTGACAGTTTTGGCACCACATCCTTGGAAACTGTTCGAGCATTGAATCTCCACTATATCTCCTTTTATTTAACCGCATCGAACAGTTCACCTCTTCATCCCCTTGCTCCAAACCAGCCGTCAGCCAAAAACCCTCTTCCTCTGTAGCCATGTCTTCCTCTTCCTCCTCCCAATCCTCTTCCTCGAGTGAGCTGGAGCCGGAGGTCAATCAGACGGAAGCGTACAACCGGCGCGCTCCCGAGCATTGGGATGAGCAGGAGTTTGACTTTGACTTCGTGCCGAGGGCCGACCCGAGGACCTTGTCAGTCAGATGGCGACATGCCCCTGACTGACGGGGAAGATGACCTTCGGTTCTTGATCGACGGAGAACTGGAGGCGGAGAGCGACAGCAACGACCCCCCCTTCCGGGGCAAATTCACCTCCTCTACCAAAGAAGAAGAAGAGGACGATGAAGACGAAGACGTCTCCTCCGACACGAAGCAAGAACGAGGAGGAAGACACCTCTCGACGAACCGCCGCCAAAGCGCATCCGTGGCTGGGCTTGGTCGGATGAGGACGACGATGATGAAGAGGAAGAAGCCTCCGCTGAAGGTTACAGTAGCAGCGACGAGGAAATCTTCGACATCAGCGATGACGGCAGCTACCACGACGGCGAAGACGGCAACAGCCCTTAGAGTAGGGATTTACTAGCATAAGATTAGCAATAGTAGTCTGTTGAGCAATCGGCTTCTCTTTGTAAGAAATCACCTTTTTAATCAATGAAGATGAAGATGTTCTTCCAATTCAATTTCCAATCATCGATTTCACCTCTTGCCATTTTCGATTGTCAAAGGTGGTCAACGCTGCAATCCTTGTCCCAATTCCGATCCTCAAACGGCAATCCTTAACCACTCCAAATCACCGGGCAACCTTGCACAATCTTCCAGGCATCAAACCGGAAGGAAGTATCGAGAAGGTTGAACTTTCCTTATCGGGAGCACGAAAATTTAAAAAAATATGGACTCCCTCGGGTTAGACCACCTTGCAGATGCGACGGCACACAGCGGGTTTACTCATGATCCGTCCCTGCTTCCTCCCCACTGGTATGACTACCTCAAACAGGATTATGAACCTTGGTCACGGATCTTCAAGGCCAGTGCCCCCCGAGCCTCAGTTAAGGCGAGACTAGTAGTGAAAAAGGTGGCTGCCAAGAAAACTTTGAAGGGTAACAACCACATTCAAGGATCGAAGATAATATCAATGAGAACATGCAATCCCTGACAAGCTCCAGCTTGAGCACCTCACTGGGGACACCACCACATGGAAACTCGCATGTGTACCATCGTCTTCCAAGAAAAGGTCAGCCCTCAACTCCCATCAAAACAAGATAGGAAAGCTTACGCACAAGGAGTCGATGCACCAGAGGGCTCAGAAGGACCAGCAAATCCCTTTCTTGAACCAAGAAGCTTCACATGCAATGGCTCTCTAACTCCTCCTGGCTCAATTCTTGTGCTTTGCTGCTCAGATCGGCTCACCATCCTTGACGAAATCCAGCCCCACGTCCCAATGACGCTGCTTGAAGCCCTGGCCAATCGTGACGTTACTCTGTCTTCAAGTCAAGGATACGAAGTGGGTTACGCCCGTCTTGGTGTACTCTGTGCCTTAGACTTTTTCCTTCAATGAGGCCTGATCAAGTGGCAGCTTAAACTCTGTAATTCTAAAGTCGATGTCCGAGCATCGGCTGTGCTTAAAATTTTTGTATTTTCGATTTTTTATTAGCCGATCGATCTCATGAATCGGCTTCCCCTGGGTACATACTTCGTGGCCTTTGTACCTTCTGTGTGTATGCCCCAGAGCCGAATCCTTCAAGTGATTGAAGATATCGGCTTTCAGCCAATTCAAGCTTGTCTCGCAACTCACCATGCTAAATAGCACATCAGTGAACACATGTGGTGCGACTAATTTTAGCCGATTGCTGGAATCGGCTTCCCTTGCAGTTGTCGATCCGACTATTTGCTTATAAATGTTGGCCATGGCTTATCCCCAGGACCAATTTCGATCTCTTCTAGTCCATCAGCTGCTGTAAACCCCAACTTTCCATCGCCTGCTAAATCAATGATGAACACAGGCAGAAGGCATGTTGAAACTATTTGTGGCCGATTGCTAGGATCGGCCCTTTTCCATTGCAATGCTGTAACGAGGGTTTACAACTTCTTGGTTCTCTGCTATAACGACGTGGCATGCTTGAAGTGAGATCCTTGTTTCTTATTTTTGGGGCCGATCGCGAGAGATCGGCCTTGCCACGTACGTCCATAGACTTGGATCTTGCTACTATGTAGGCCGATGGATAAGACCAGCCTCACCCCATTTTTGTAGCTTCGATGCGCTCACAGCCGTCCAGATTGATTCCAGAAAGCGGCTCTTGGTCATTTTTCCCAGGATGTTCATGGCAAAAAAGAAATGTCGATCGAGTCATCTGCATGAACAACATCCACTTCATCTCCATCCCATTGTATGATGCACTGATGCATTGTGGACGGAATGCAACAATTAGCATGGATCCAATCCCTTCCTAGCAGGACAGCGTAAGTGCTCTTGCTGTCGACGATGAAGAAGGACGTAGGGATGGTCTTTCGGCCGACAGTTAAGTCCACGTTCAGTACACCCTTGGCTTCTGACGGTTGGCCGTTGAAATCGCTTAGCGTGACGTTGGTCTTGATCAGATCTTCAGTGGAACGTCCCAAACGTCGTAACATGGAGTACGGCATTATGTTGACTGCTGCTCCCGTGTCAACCAGCATCTTGCCGATAGGCTGCCCATTGATATAACCCTTCAGGTATAGGGCTTTGGATGCCTGTAGCTCTTCTCTCGTGGCTTTTCAAAGATAACTGGCGTGGCCCGCAATCAAACTGTGCCACGATACTTCCTCATCTCTTGGAGCACAAAACTCTGACGGGAGAACGAACACCATGTTTGTATCAGCCGATGTCCCTGCATCGGCTTTTTGTCTGCTTGGGTCGCCACACTTTCTTTGGTGGGCGAGCCTCTTCTCCAGTGTTTGCTGAATTTTCACGGCCAGATCGGGCCGTGCTTTCCTCAACGTGTACAGAGTACTGCGCCTCGGCTTCCTCCAAGTTTCGTAGCCGTTGCACTCTGCGCTTTTGGGAGTGGCTGAGTCCATCAGGACACCACCTTGGTCGGTGATATCTATCTTCTTCCTCTGACTCCTCGAAGTCTTCACCTTGGGATGACTCAGCTCGTTTGTTCTGAGGTGGGAGAGGTCCTAGACGCTTGACACTGAAACTTCATTCGTTCCCTTCCTCTTCTGTTACATTCTGGGTAGTTCTCGATTGTAGGCAATCGGCTCATTCTGAGTCCCAGCAGTGTTTGAAGAAAGGACAATTCCAATGCATGTCCATGTCCTCTCGCTCTCTTGACCTCCCTCTAGCGTGACGCTCATACCCTTCGTATCGATGGTATTTCCTGTTGTCGCATCAGACCGACGATATCTATCATCATCTACGTCGTGGCGGCGACGTCGGTCGTACTGCTGTTCATATTTGTTAAGGAGGTGCGCGGAAAGTGGTCGTTGATACCGCACGCTTATCACCTCTTCCTCAATCAAATACCGTATGTCATCATGCTGGGGCCGGTCGCGTGGATCGGCCTCCTCTTTATCTTTGCCACGGGAGCGACTGCTCTCGGGCTTATCCTTACCATGGTGATCTGCGAGCCCTGCCATGTTGATATCAAAAGAGAAACGTGGCTCGCGTCTTATGCAATGGCTGAGATCCACCATGTTGACGTCGGAAACGGCTGCGTGTCAACTCTCATGGCAAACTGACCGAAGAGTAATCGGCCTTGTTCTATCGCCATCTGAATCTGTCCGCGCAAGACTTTGCAGTCGTTGGTGGCATGGGTGAACGTGTGATGCCATTTGCAGTATGGCCTGCCGTTCATCTCTTGTAGCGTGGGGATTTTGTGGCCTTCGGGTAACTTCAGCTGTTTCTCCTTCAGTAGCAAATCAAAAATTTGCTCTGTTTTGCTCAAATCAAAGTCAAACCCTTTTGCAGGTCCTGGTTGTTTCACCCACTTGTAGGACACGGGCTTTGCCCCCCGAGTCCATTCATCTATAGCGACTTCCTGATCTCCTACAGAATCATCATCTTCTTCCATCTCGATCAGGGCGACGCGTTTGAACTTGTCCTGGTACAATTAGGGTGGCGTTGTTCATACGATGTCAATTTCTGAACCATATGCGCCAACGAATTGTAGTCAGCTTGGAAGGTCACATCTTTGGCGGCGCTGATAATCCTGCTATCGCCGGCTCGACGCTTCCTTCTCGAGATAGGCGAACCGAATAACATCGGTTCTGACGGTCACTGAACCTCGGATGTACTCAGATACCGTCTCTCCTCGTCTGCCGAACCTGGGTCAGGTCGGCAATGCCAGCTTCAGCTTCTGAATGGTATTGTACATGGAATTGTTCCTCCAGGCCTTCCACGTCCGAACCGAATCTGGTGGCAGCGAGGTGTACCAACCAAAGGCGGACCCGTGAGAGATTGTGAGAAGAACCTCACACGCAGCTCGTCTGAGACCATGCCCATTTGTGCCAATATCGTCTCACGTGCTCGATTGAGCTGGTTCCTTCGATCCACTGAATTTTGTGAAGTCGGGGAGCCGATACTTAGGCGGTAGTGGGATTAGGTCATAGTCGTTGGGATACGGCTTGGAATAGCCGATCATTCTCTTCTTCGGCAGGATGCCGAACTGGTCTCTCATGATTGCGGTGATCTCATCCACCGTAGGAGCTGCAGAAGTCGAGCGTTCATAACTTGTACCGGTGGTATATTTGGCTAGCCACGCTTGTTTCTCAGCATCTGCTCCCGAACTGCTTCCTGCTCCAGAGCTACTCCTGTTCCAGCGATCCTTCTGCCGTGGCAGTCCTTCCTGCGTAACCTGGGTCATCCAGGTTGTTAGTCCGGCATATGTGCACACGTATCCATGTGGAATCTCCTTGGGCGGCTCATACAGGAATTGGTAATCGCCGGGATCACCTCCAACCTTAGACAACGTACGCCGGTGAACCTTGTTGCTGTGGAACTGCCGTCGTGTATGGCAGTGGCGGCCTGGTATAGAGCGGTATCTCTCCTTGATGAGTTCCTAGAGCAGGTCCTGGCGGAGAGTACTTGTGCTTCATGACTTCTTGCACCACATTGAGCGCAACACGCTCCAGAGTGTTCACCAAGCTCTCAGAATGCCGATGAAGAGAGTGAGCAACGGCATAGTTAACCTCCTGTCGCAGGGCTGGTACGTTCGTCCGAAGGGAGAGATAGATCTAGTCCCTCCAGCGCACCTTCGGGTTGGAACCCTTTGAACTTGATCCCGTGCGAACGGGTTTTCTCAAAAGCGCCGATGAGATCGGCTTCCAAGATGGCCTTGAGATCATCGTATTTCTTCTTATGCTCAGGGAGGCAGATCTTCGTACTTGACCGGTTCTTCCGCCATCTCAGATCTGATGTGGACGTGGTTGTTGCGGAAGATTGTCCCGATGTCCCACCGGGCGTGCCAGAATGTGTTACTGCCAAAACCACCGGCGAGTGGTTAAGCAACACGAAGAGCCGGGAGGCTTCAAGGCTGCGGTGGGCCCTGGTCCCTCGACGTCGTCCCTTAAATGCTCCGGCACACGTCCTAGCGGTTGCAGGCGTGCCACGACCTATACCTGGTCGGGAAGGTGTTGGATTGCTTCGATTAGTTTCTGCATGGAGACACGTAAACATTAAATACGAGCCCGATCGGCTCTCGGGTTGCCCTGTGGATCGGCTCACAAAGCCGATCGCCCCATGGTCTACGTAGGGTTAACGCTGACATGGGCCTGCTTGATCAGTATAAAGCTAAACCAATCTACGACAGTTTAGGGTTTTCACCGTATGATCGGAACATCCTACGCGTAGTTGAGCCTAATAGACACGAAAGATAATGGAAAACTAACCTAAAAGAGGCCTAAAAACCAACATTAAGTTAATTCCCGGAACATCCCTCTTAGGACTAACAAACCATACCTAACGCACTACCGGATCGTTCAACCCGTTTGCAAGGCCTAACCATACGGATATTAAACCAATCCTTGAAGAATCAAGGAGCAACTATAACGGATCGGATATACTAAATAACGAACAAGCAAGATGTTGCTCTTACACCTGGATAGGTGTAAGGGCAGCTAGATATCGAGGGACGGCACAGCTAAGCAGATATGCGTAAGAAAAGCATCTATGCAAGCCCCAAAACATCTACGATAACTAGTGCTACTCGCCATCAACAACGCTTCAGTACGAGCAGCACAAGGTAAACGAATAAACGTGTGCTGCCTAGATCGCAAGATGCGATCTAGGCAGCATGATGCTTACCGGGAGAAACCCTCGAAAGAAGGGGTGGCGATGCGCCTGATTTGTGTTTGTTGTGAACGTGATTGTCCTCCTTTCCGATAACCCTAGATACATATTTATAGTCCAAGGGACTTTCTAATTCGGGCGTGCACCTAACCGTGCACGAGTTAAACTCTATCTTTTAATTCTAAACTAAGATGTGATCTACTATATTACAGATACACGAGCAATTAAGCCCAAACTCTTCGTGCAAGGCCGCTTCAAAGATGATCCACGCGTGTATCCTTCAAGCACATCTTCACTTACGGCCCATCTCCTGATTTGGCCAAAATCTGGTGATAACAACAGGTCAGGGTGCATGTCTGTGGGATTGTTGTCCCTGATGGCCTATGTGACGTCCTTCACAGCAACAGTCATGTGGTGAAGGCCACCATCTCGTCGTCGGCGAAGGCACCTCTCTTCCTCTTGTCGGCGGTCACCTTCTCAGGCGCGTCGGCAACCTTCTCTGGTGGCCCATTGAGGTTGATCGTGTCGGACTCCTGGGTTTCAGCATCCTCAGGTGAAGGATTTGCTGCAGCCGAGCCCAGGGGCTCACTGGATCCCATGGCGTACTTGGGTGGCGAGGCCGAAAGAAGATGGTATGCATCTCGTTGTAGTTGGCAATGGGCACATTCATGAACTCTGCGTCCTTTGGGTGATCCTACAATACGAAGGGATAATGATGTTAGTTCTGCTCGTGGCTGATCAAAAGAGTTAGTGAGGTGGACTGAGCGTGCTCACGTGCCCGCAGTAGTGCTCACCCTCAAGGATGATGCATTTGGTATCCTCGCACCACTGAGCCCCGCTTAGATCGCGGAGCCTGGTAATGATGAGCCACCTCTACCTCCACTTCCTCAGGTGGTTGTACACATGAGTGGAGCACGCGGAGACAACACAGTGTTCAAACAGCCCTTCACCACAACAGTCAGATGGACTTCCTTGAATCCTTTGTCGGTTCTCACTCCGGTCTTGATCAAGATGCACATCTTCTCCAAGACGAAGCTAGACATGAATGGAAGCCATTTCATGGGACCCTTTCTACGAGGCCTTCAAAGCCCTGTCCGCTTCCCTGTGGTTCTTGTCCTTCTTTGTGGTGGCCAACCTAACCGCGACCTCTGCCGCTACGTGAGCCACCAGGTCAGCCACAGGCCCATTGACGGATGGCAAGGGGTGGCCGCCACCTTGGAGTCATAGACGAGCTGTGAATCAGGAACTTGCGAAGGGATCTGAGAGTCCCCAACACAGATAGGCGCCTGGCTAAAGTCATCACAGAAGGAGTCCTACACACATCGTAGTACATATAACGTGAATCTACTTGCAAGCAAAGACATGCCTAAAGTGGACAACACAAACCATACTAACAATCATCCTAAATCAGACAAGCAGTTCATTGCAACTGTGAATAGCACAAACCCTAGCAAAATCATGGTAGGTGAGCACATTTGAACAAAGAAGCAACCGGAAATGTCGAACCCTAGCAAGATCATGATAGCTCAGCACAATCCGGACTAACCCCTGCTACAAGACCAAACCCTAGACAAGATCTGACAACTCCTAACCTAGATCTAAACATTACGCGTAGGATAAGGGATTCCTTACCGTCATCGCCGGAGGTGAAGATGTGTTGCACCAGGAGGAAGCGCCTAGATGTATCGCCGCCTCCGCCTCCGCTGACCGGAGATGCGTGCGCCTCTTACCTCCTTGCCGGCGGGAGGAGGAGCTCGAAATTTGGGGGGGAGAGTGAAGGAGGGGTAGAAATAGGCCATGGGCGCGGCGGGAGGTGACGGAATCCTTCCCACCCCCCTTCTCGCTTTCGCCAATGCACGCCGCAGCTCCCGCCATCTCCATCCTCGTCTCCGCACGTGCGTCGAAGATTCCTTTTTTGCATCAGCCGCGTTGGAGATTTGTCTGCACCGCTGGGAAATGTCGAACCGAGCGTTCCTCCAGAACCTGGCCCGAGGGTGCTTTGAGAACCGATTCGTGCAACAACGCCACTCAGCCCAGGCAACCAAACGGACCGACAATTGCTGAGCCGATGCGAGCCAAGGAGCGCACATCCTACCAAACGCGCCCAAAATCATATGTTGCGAGAGAGATTGTAGGAAAAACGAGGTAAGTGCACAAGGATGACGCCCGCAGCCTCCAGGCTTCGGGGATGAAATATCAGTGTTGAGCCTATTGATAACAAAAATAAACTCATGGAATACATCACTGAAAAAAAATCATATAAATATCAGGAAATCTAGGGAAATACAAATGTACATACACATGCAAATACATGAGCTATCATGTGCTCTAATTTTCAGAGAGCTGCTTTGAGATTCACTAAGACTAAAATCATAAAATATCATACAAAGATAAGGAAATCTTATACTGCAGCATAATAATATGTTGAGAGCAATTATGCGTTAAGAAAAAATTAGTGGATTGTGTTAGTGTAACAACAGAAGAGACTTCCTCACAAAAAGAGATTAATCATGCCACATAAAAACATGGCCAAAAGAAAAATAAAAGAAGACACGAAGAACCAACATATTTCCAGAAACTAAGGGCAAGGAACCTGATATTACAAAATCTCAGGAAACTACTGGAGACGCCAATTGAGGCCACCCTTGTTGAGCTGAGGGGGGAGAGGAGAGCCTGTACAGCTCCACTGCATGATCTATGTACACCAGAGTCTGCAGATCTATCTATTCTATATTCTGGAGGGGTCAAAGTCCATCACTTGCTACCACATACAACACATGTATGCAAAGTCAGATCTGCATAACTTAACTAGTTTCTTTTAGCTGCACAATAATAACTCAAACTAATCTGAAAGGATCTCCTCCAGCTCAGAATCCTCCTGCTTGGACAACGATTCATCGTCAGCCTCGGTGTCAACCATCTCTCCTGTTGCAGCAGGATCATCTTCAGCAATCATCTCTTCTCTCGCATTGAGATCATCCTCAGTAATCGTCTCTTCTCCTGCCCCTGTGGGGTCTTCTTCAGAGTCTGACCCATCCACCTCTTCGTCGATGTAAATAGGATATGCTGGTTCGCCAATGGCCTTCCTTATTCCAGTGCTATCTATGGTTTCCTGACGATTACTAACAGGAATTGATTTGACTACTGAATTTTGGTCGGTCTTTCCACATATACATGCAGCAGGGTTGGCATGGAATTCACCTCTTCCTGGCATGACTTCCAAGGGATCTCCCATAAATCCTTTCTGGAGTATTCTCATCTGAGAGGAGAATTTGTCCCATGACATGTTCCCCCTATTCATAAATAACGGGTAGAGCTGTTTAGCATTTGGGCGGATTGTTCTCTTGTGGCTAAAATATCTCCTGCAAAGAGCATCACTAGATGGTCAGAACTCAGAATGAAAAATGAACAGAGACATAAATAGCCAGCAGAAGCATCACCTTCGCCCAGCAAGTATTTTAGCCATGTTGCCATTGTTGTTAGTCACAAAAGCATCACTTCCATCACAAACAATGAAATCAATTGCAGCCATGCGAGATGAGTGTGTCAAGAACGGAGTCAACTCATCTTTGCTTGCCAATGATTCTTTTGTATGGAAATTCGGGAAGAGCGCCTTGAGGGGTGCTAATGTAGTTTCCCCTCCATATATCTCACCAGAAGCAGCATAGATATGGACATCACTTCCATAGCCTAATGCCCGCAACAGCAGCCCTACCTCCTCAGGAGTTAGTGGGCATCTACCTTGCCTTCTTCCTTTCTCTGGGTTACTTGTCTGAAATTTTAAAACACGATAAGTTGGCAATGGGCAACTTTAGCTCACTGTATAAGTAACTGAGATGCAAACTGTTCATACATGCAAGGTTTTCCATCGCTTGCGAATGGCACCTAGATCTCTCCTCTCCTTTTCTCCACCACCATAGTAACACCCAGAAAAAGCAAGCATATCACTTTCGAATCTGCCAGAAAAACAGAAAACCTATGTTGATCAATAAACAAAAGTATAATGATGCATGCTTCACATTTTGCAAGCAAAATATTTTCTTTCATTTTCTTCTTTCCTTTTGATCAGTTAGCCATTTAGACATCATAATTTTTCTGCTCAATTATAATTCTAGTTAAGACAAAAACAATTGGTTCGATCTGAAAGGAATCTAGATAGTGAATCATAATGACATTAGGTGTATTTCAATAATTCGAAATCCAGCTTCATATTGTGCAAAAAAACTTGGATGAGGGGAATATCCTACAACTCTGGAATTCTTGAAGAAACGGATGTACCGGAGAAAGACATGAGAACGACAAAGGAATGAAGATTATTTTCAGTTTTTCATTAAACTTTCGTAATTCGGTAGTCTAAGTATGTCCCCTGTTGTCATGAAAACTGCAAGGTCACATATGTCTCTGTCATATTTTGAGAGAGTTCAGTAACAGTAGTATAATTTATGTGTTACCCGAAAATTGTATTTCCCAGAAACAAGATATCACACAGAGGGTCATTACATATGTACTTGCAAGTTGAAACCAAAAGGATGAGGGGTAAACTGAAATTGGCATATTATGAAGAAAGGAAATATGTGTATCGAGGACAGCTTCAGCTAAGTGTACCTCAAATGAAGAGCAATAAAATATCTGCTCTTCTCTCGCATTCTTTGTATTAGCTTTTCACCCAATTTTTGTATTGGATCAGTAAATCTCAAAGCATGGTAATTTACTCTGCAACGCAGTTTTTGCAGGTCAGTGTCCAATTTATTTGAGAGCCTGTAGTCATATTTCGTCATCCGAATAACCTGCAACACGAGGAAGAAAATAATAAGCCTGTGACTTGAGAGTGAGAACTTCAATAACCTCAGCCACAAATGAGCTGAAAAGAAAATGGAAGTACAGAAAGAAGCAAAGAGGGCAGAACAATGTACCAAGAAACTGGATGAACAGAGTGCAAGCATCACTGAAAAATCTTTTGGTAAAGGCTATTTATTAAAATGCCTAACTAAATTTAATCTACTGATAGGTTGTGTGTGGCAAGAAAATAAGATTAATTTCATACAGAACTAATATGTCCCCAGTAACAAAGACTCCTACTAAGCCACAGGGGCAAAACTTACATGTTTCTTCAGAAGTGCAGGCAAGACACGCTTCAAGTAACATTGTGGAGTACATTTCCGGGGGACACGCATTTTATAAGGTCGCACAGCTTTCCCTCCTTTTTCTGGAGGTTCTTTGATAATTTTGACATCCTTCGCAAGAAATGAAATGAACCAGTCGATATCAAAGATTTCGGAAAAATTGCTGCAGCAGATGTTGCATTAATATAGAATAAGCAAAATTTGTTCAACTTAATCACTTAAACAGTCATAGAAGACCACCGTTGAGATTTGGAAGCCCTCACTACTTACATACCTTGAATCTTTCCAGAAAGATGTCTGGTCCAACTTGGGGACAACAAGTGTAGCATTTAAAATACGTGCAGCAACTACAGCATCAACTATCTGAAAAGAAGCAGATGCCACGGTTTGTTTGATACACACAGTTCAGTTGTAGAGAACATACAAAAGTACTTGCGTACTTTAGACTTGCAAGTAAATGTACGAAGCATATGCTTTGCAGTAAACTGTAGTTCTTATTCTGCATAAATCTTAAAATGAAGATGCATGGTTGCAAATTATCAGCTAGAACAAAAAGGTAAGGCTGAAGAAAGGAAGGAACTTGATGTGGCTTAGCATATACACAAATAAAAACCAAATGCTTCTAGTGTGTCCATCAGAAGGCTTCTCAAATGTATATGTACTGTATTGTACAGGGAGGATGGCGTTTTTGATATTCTCTTGGGACAAATAGACTCAAAAGAGCCCAAGAATGACACAAATCATTGGCGCAACAGTACCTAAAGTACTTAGATAAATATCTTCGACAATCAGTGCAGCTGAGGTTAGTGTTCCTATCACATGTCCATTCACACACATGAGAACGTATTCATACAAGGGAAGCGGGGGGGAGGGGGGGTTAGGTGCACCTCACCCCTGTTCTCTGCTGATTCAGACCTCCACTTGTAACAATAATCAAATATCGATCGGATTGTGTGGCAATACTGGAATCTGCAAAAAAAAAAAGGCTTTAGCAAGATGTAGTGAAGTTGTCATAATACAAAAATGGCACCTCAAAATTCCGAAATATAGCATGAAACGACCCCCAGGTGTTCATCAACCAACACCCACTACAAAAGTGTGCACAGCATTCAATAATCATGACGCAGTGTATATATATATACACACAATATTAGGAGAAGTTTCGGCAGAGCAGTGTCTCACCAAGGAATTTACGGCTAGCGTTACTGCATCCATAGAAGTTGGTAGCGAGCTGTGAACCCCAGAGACCGTCTCGCGCAGTCCATCCACTTGGCTGCATTTTGGGTGACACGTGAATTGATTGATCGATCAGTTATGTAAAGAGAGCTAAACATTTCCTATGCAGAAAAGCTACCACCACCTAACCAGATCCTGAAATCTTGAGGTGAGGAAAACTACTACTAGTGTCCGTGCCTGGATGGTCCGATGTAAGATACGTGTGCACGGACGAAATTTGTAAGACAGGTGGATGAGGGAGACTAGGGTGTTCACTACTTGACCATCTGTTCTAATCCGAATTGGACATATGTTTACCGAATCCGCGGCATAGGCCAGAATGGAATCCTTGCATTGCGATTGCGACCTAGCTCGAGCGTGGTAGGCTGTTGACAAGAGATCGAATCGAGCCGCATAGACGGCGCGAGGGGGGAGGGTGAGCCGGAGCTAGACGTTCGTACCGGAGGGTGGCGGAGGGACCGGCGGGAGGAGGCGCCGGGGTGGCGGTCCGCGACCCGCGGCGCGGAGATGGCGATGGAGAGGAGCGAGACGGCGAGGAAGAGCAGGAGGAGCGCCGCCACCGCCGGCAGGGCGCCGCGGCGCGGGCACGCGGTGTGCCCGCCGCGCGGGTGGCCGCGCCGCCTCGGGTGGGCCATCTCCGGCGGGGAGATGCGGGGGACGCGGCGGGGCGGGGAGAGGAGGTCGCCGGGACGGAGGCGACATAGATCGACAGGCTCGGCGCGGCGTCTCCTTGTGTAGTGCAGTGCACCTTAGCCGAATCGGAGATTTTGGATTTGAATATTGACACGACGCGTTTCGTAAAAAGAATACACACGTAATTGTGTACGTGTAATCTCTATGCTATCCTACTATATTAAAAGGAGGAACTTGTGGTCACAGTTTTCGTTAAGCATATTTTTAATAAGACTATTTTGCCCTCCCACCAGTGATCCGTCAGCCGTAAACAGCGCCGTTTTTTTTGTCTAGCTCAATCCGGTCCTTTCCGTCCTTCCCACACCGACAACATCTGCCTCCTGGTTGTCGATTATCTCGCACCTGCTAGGGTTCACTGCTGCACCGTCACCGCCCGCTTTCCTCTCTCTTGTAGGTCGTCGCCCCTCACCCCCTTCTCCCTCATCGCGCCGCCACGCGCTACTGCGAGACAGAACCAGACACCAGTCGGCGTCGTACTCTTATGTGGCTCCGCGGTAGGTCCTCCCCGGGCAAGCAGCCCGGGAGCACCATCGGTGCGCTCCGTTGCCGACTGCTTCCTACCTGCCGGAGAGGACATGTCCATGAAAGTCATATCTTCTGCGTCCATCTCGCACAACCACATCCCCTACTTTATCTGTGTTATCACCGGAATTTGACCAAGCTAGAGGTGGGCCGCGATCAAGATGGACTTGAAGATATGTACATGGAAGAAATACGTGAATCGGCCTTTTATACCAAGTTGGGCTAAATCGCCCATGTATCTGTAAAATATTAGATCATATCTTAGTTTAGAAGTTAGAGTTTATCTCGTGCATGGTTTGGTGCACGCCACATTAGAAAGTCCCCTGGACTATAAATATGTACCTAGGGTTTATGGAATAAACAACAACCAACGTTCAACACAAACCAATCTCGGCGCATCGCCAACTCCTTCGTCTCGAGGTTCCTCAGTGCACCATGCTGCCTAGATCGCATCTCGCGATCTAGGCAGCACAGCTGCCTAGTTGTTCATGCGTTGCTCGTACTGAAGCCTTTTTGATGGCGAGCAACGTAGTTATCATAGATGTGTTAGGGTTAGCATTGTTCCTAGTATCATATGTTGTCGTAGTGCAACCCTTGCGCATCTAGCCGTCTGTACCTCATCATGGGTGCAGGGGCGGCACCGCTTGATCGTTATTTAGTAGGTCTGATCCGTTACGATCGCTCCTTGATTTCATCAAGGATTAGTTTAATATCTGCAATAGTTAGGCCTTACAAAGGGTTGGAGGATCGAGCGGCATGCAGGGTGTAATTTGCTGCCCCTAGACAGGACGTTAGAGGATCAACCTAGCGTTGGTTTTTAGGCCTTGTCTAGGGCGCTTACGATCACCGTGTGTGAGCGCGAGGCCCAATCGTGAGTAGGATGATCCGATTATGCGGTGAAACCCCAGATCGTCGTGGATCTCATATGATGTATCATGATCAAGCGGGACCACCATATATTCGGCCACCTTGGACGAATCATGGGTGGATCGGCTCCATGAGCCGATTCACAGGACAACCCGAGAGCCGATCGAGGCTCGTATTTAACGTGTACGTGTGTGCCTGCAGGAAACTAAGCGAGGCATCATCCACACCTTCTGACCAGGTAGGTGGCACGCCCTTGCAATTTGCATCGGCGCGCGACCAGGAGGCTTTGCGGGCCGTCGCTCGGAGGGGCCGGGGCCAGCGCAGCCCTAGTTGTTCCGGCTCTACGGTGTTGACCGATCACGCCCGCCGGTGGGTTTCGACGTCAACACATTGCACGCCCGGTGGGACCATCTTCAACGACAACCACCTCGCCATCCACATCAGAGATGGCGGACAGCACTCCGGTCAAGCATGAGGACCTGGCTGACAAGCTCAAGAAGAAGCATAACAAGGCCAAGGCGGTCCTCGGAGCTAAACTCGTCGGCTCCTGTGGGGAAACCCGTCTGCGCGGCATCAAGCAACGGAGACGTGCACCCACGTCCTGGTGTCAACATGGTGGATCTTAACCACTGCGGAGGGAAGCTAGAATTCTCCTTTGGCATCAGCTCGGCGGGGCTCACATGCCGCCGTGACCAATACAAGAGCAAAATCTACCCGACGAGCTCGAAAAGGTGGAAACATAGCATCACCAGATTCTCGTGGGCCTACGAACGTAGGAGCCGGTTCTAGGAGTCAGTTAAAATCGTGTTTCCGGTCCGTGCTCAACGTCGATCTAATGAACAATGGGATGCGTCGTTGGTGGCGCTGGAGGGAATCCACGTCGGTCCTAATGAAGCCGACGTTCACACCACAATACCTTGGCTAAAACATAGAGCCGATTTCAGCAGTCACCTGGCAGAATCGGCTCGGGGGCACCTAATCAGGGAGCGCGCGCGACGCCGTTGGTCATATGCGGAGAAAATTTGGTAGCCGAATATAAAAAAATTCGGATGCAACCGGAGCCGATGCATGGCAGTTGACTTGACAAAGAACAGGAAACAAGCTTACAAGTGGCAGTTCACATACAGAGGCAAAGAGGCCCTACTGAAGAAATGCATTAAGAGCGTGAAGAGCATCGGCACGGATTCGATCAACCTCAGCGATCTCGACCTCGTCGTCCTCGTCTCTCCCCATCACCAGCTGGCTGCTTAGGGCACGGATTTCAGCTAGGTCGGTCTTCAGATCAGCGGTGAGACCTTGTGCTTCCTCTTGGGAGCGGGCAATGAAGGATTCCTCGTCTTGGATGAGTTGTTTGGTCTCCCTGGCCCTCCTTTCGAGGTCCTCCAGCTCCTTGCGTAGGGTCTCAAGTCTGGCACTGTGAGTGGAAGTGGCGGTCTTTGCGTCTAAAGCAGCCTTCTTCTCGTTGAGCCGCTGGCATTTTTCTGCAATATCGGCTCTCAGCGGGAGTTGGGCGCGGCGGAGAGTAATCCTTTGACGAGCCGACTGCACCCTTGACTTGAAAACTGATAAAGTCACTGTCGGCCAGAGTTTAGCTACCAGCACCACTGGGAGACGAGGCTGGATGTCCACGAGGATGCCCCTGATCGTCTCAGGGTCCTCAACCAGAGTGTCAACGGGGAGGAGAGCAGGACTTTGAGACGCTGGAGCGGACCGTCGACTGCACCAAGATTTGGCTCTTCACCTATTTTAGGGGCGGCTGGCTCGATGGAATCGGGGTCGAATGTCAGCAAGCTCGAAGGATCGCACCCCTGGCAAAAGAACAAGAACGGTATGGGCATGCAGCAGATATAAAGGAAGTGGGTTCGAGAGAAGAAAGAGAGCGTACCTCTCCCAAGAAAGGAAGGGAAGCCGAGGTGGTAACAATCGGCTTTGCAGTATGCTGGTCAGACGAGTGGTCCGTCACGCGTGGCGAGTTGGAGGGACCAGGGGCAGTAGATGGCATCGGCACCTCTTCGACGACCCCGCTGGAGGTCTCATTAATCTGCAAGGAGAATGGTAAAGTGGTCCAGTTAGTGACAAGACAACAGGGAGCACGAGCTGTCAAGAAGGTTACCTTTGAAACTTCCTGGCTAGGAGAAGAGGTTTGTGGGCCCGTGCGGGCCCTTTGGACACATCGGCGCTTTATGCGTGACCTCGTCTGAACGAAGGCGAGGAGCGGCAGGCTCGGGAGTCGACCTTTTCTAGGAGCCGGTTGGCGAGTCCGTCGGCTCTGTGTGGTGGATCGTCGTACCGCGTGGGTAGGAGCCCCCAGGACGGACTGTTCTCCCTCACTGGAGTTCTCTTCGGTGGAAGTCTGAAAGAAGGGGTACGGCCATCTTACAAAGGTTGGGAAGGCAAGTGCGATCGATCGGAGTATGGTACAACTTACCTGCGAGGCTCGCTTGGGCGGGAGTTTGCGCGTCAAGGTTTTCCGACAGCCACCTTCCTCACCGCCGTCCTCGCCGGGTCGAGGCTCGGGGGCAACTGGCCCCGAGGATGCTTTGTTTTTGGGAGCCGATTTCGGTGAAATCGGTTGGCCGTCCATTATAACTTTCTTCAGAGGTGGCGAACTCGACGAAGAGGACCACTGGGGCCGGAGGAAGGAATTCGAAGGGAGAACCATCAGCTTGCTTGGGAGCTGGGCCGTCTTGTTCCTGCCAAGAGGTGAAGTCAGTTCGCGGGCAGATCACCATTAAGTGGTTACGGGAAATATTTTAAGGAATAGTACCTGGTCAGCAGAGATGTCATGCGCGGCGTCAAGTTGTTTCAATTGCGGTCCTAACGCCCTCCTAAAAACATGGGTCTTCCACATGGACCACCAAGTTTCGAAGCCATCAGTAGTGGAGGAGAAGCGGAGGTTGTGAGGAATTGGGAGGGCCAAAGCATCAAAGAAGGTGTAGCACCTATGACTGGTAAGGATGTCAGGAAGTTTGGCTCTGCTTGCGGTCAGGTGGTGTAAGGACAAATGCGGAGGCACTTGCCCGAGACCAAGTTGGCGAGCTACCATTACCGGTTGATAACACTCATAACCAGGTTTGATGATCCGGTTTGAGGTGCTCATTCCAACAGGGAGAAAGCAAGGACGGATCATGATGGAATACAGATGCCGAGTGCTATCATCATCGGCAAAGCTACCCAATCGGAAGGAGACTGGATTTTCAAAATCTTCCGTTTCAGTATAAGGAAAGAACAGGGGATTGTCCAAACCTTGGAAGAAGATTTTGAACCACCCTGCTGCTTCCTTAGGGATCAGCCTGCTGCCTGGGAGACCGTACAGGCTTGACCATAATGGTGCATCGAATATCATTCCCGTTAACATCGGGAAGGTGCAGGAGGTCAAAGGGGGAAAGTCTGGGATCTGATCCCGAAAGTATAACTGCGCCCATAGCGAATAAACCACCGGGGCCGCCTTTGTCTTCGAGAGAACAGCTTGAGTCATCGTTGAAGAGATCGATATACCTCTCCAAGGAACAGTTTGCCGATGCCGAGATGGGTACCTTTGGCCAGTTCATAGGCTAGAGAAAGGTAGTTCTTGGTAGGGGCGAGGGATGGGCCGCAGAATATGAAATGTTCCAACCAAAAGTTTAGGAAGGTTGTGTGTTCTCGCTCTGTCACGGGGCCTTTGGTTTTCATATAACGATCGAGATAGGCGCCCCAGCTGGTACACTCTTTTTTAGAAGAGAGGGTGAAAGGGACTTTCGGCAGTTTGAAAGCAGAAGGGCTTGGAGACACAATGTCCAGGCCTGTGATCATGGCCACGTCCAGCAGGGTTGGGGTCATCGGACCATGGCCGAAAATGAAGCAGTTCAGCGCGTCAGACCAGAAGTAGCCGATGGTTTTCAGAATGTTTTCATTCTTCTCAAGAGGAGACAGTGATAATGATAAGGCATCGGCTATCCCTATAGATTCCCAGGTGGCGTAATGGGTTTTGGATACTCTATTGTACCATGACACCCAACCTTCAGGGGGATTAGGCCGGCTCGTAGGCAGTCGGCCCAGGAGGTCGATCTAAGTGCTGATTCACGAAGGGGATTCTGTTAGCTTCACAGGAGATTAAATGAGCAGGACTCTCGGAAGAACGGGGGCCAAGACACATGGAATTGGGAGAGAAGGATGCGGCAATAGGATGTCGGAGACCTAAAATCAATGACGGAATAGAACATTAAGTCAGGTGTTCTTCTGTTCAACCCTGATATTGGCCCTAATGGCGGAGAAGCGGTGGAGTATTACCTTCAAGCCGGAGACCATGATGTCGGCGTTGGACGATTCCGCCATTTGATGTGCTGCGGAGTTGGGGCGGCGCGGTTGAGATTCGAAGCTCGCGAGATCGCGTAGGTAGCGGATTTTGGGGATCTGAGTTTGCTTTCTCGGACGGAGGTTGCAGGTGACCGTTTGGAGGGGTAACCAGGTTTGCCTTTGTTTGTTATATGGTAGGGACCGGTGCGACGCCATCGGCTCTTTTGTGGTTTGTTTGACTTTGACTATCGGCTAAGTTAACTAGAAGCCGATCACGTGGAAGGAAAGAGCCGATTGCTCAAAGACTGCCGGAGTTGTCGAGTAGTAGACAGTACTGCAACGGTTCTGCTCTGCCACGACATGACCCTTTGAAGAATGCATGTGGTTTTGCAATTATCATTATCAAAACCAGGGGGGCATGTGTTATCACCGGAATTTGACCAAGCTAGAGGTGGGCCGCGATCAAGATGGACTTGAAGATATGTACATGGAAGAAATACGTGAATCAGCCTTTTATACCAAGTTGGGCTAAATCGCCCATGTATCTGTAAAATATTAGATCATATCTTAGTTTAGAAGTTAGAGTTTATCTCGTGCATGGTTTGGTGCACGCCCACATTAGAAAGTCCCTGGACTATAAATATGTACCTAGGGTTTATGGAATAAACAACAACCAACGTTCAACACAAACCAATCTCGGCGCATCGCCAACTCCTTCATCTCGAGGGTTCCTCCGTAAGCACCATGCTGCCTAGATCGCATCTCGCGATCTAGGGCAGCACGAGTCTGCCTAGTTGTTCATGCGTTGCTCGTGCTGAAGCCTTTTTGATGGCGAGCAACGTAGTTATCATAGATGTGTTAGGGTTAGCATTGTTCCTAGTATCATATGCTGTCGTAGTGCAACCCTTGCGCATCTAGCCGTCCCTGTACCTCATCATGGGTGCAGGGGCGGCACCCCGCTTGATCGTTATTTAGTAGGTCTGATCCGTTACGATCGCTCCTTGATTTCATCAAGGATTAGTTTAATATCTGCAATAGTTAGGCCTTACAAAGGGTTGGAGGATCCAGCGGCATGCAGGGTGTAATTTGCTGCCCCTAGACAGACGTTCCGAGGAACCTAGCGTTGGTTTTTAGGCCTTGTCTAGGGCTGGCTTACGATCACCGTGTGTGAGCGCGAGGCCCAATCGTGAGTAGGATGATCCGATTATGCGGTGAAAACCCCAGATCGTCGTGGATCTCATATGCTGTATCATGATCAAGCAGGACCACCATATATTCGGCCACCTTGGACGAATCATGGGTGGATCGGCTCCATGAGCCGATTCACGGGACAACTGAGAGCCGATCGAGGCTCGTATTTAACGTGTACGTGTGTGCCCCGGGAAACTAAGCGAGGCATCATCCACACCTTCGACCAGGTATAGGTCAGGTGGCACGCCTGCAATTTGCATCGGCGCGCGACCGGGAGGCTTTGCGGGCCGCTCGGAGGGAGGGGCCAGCCGCAGCCCTAGTTGTTCCCGGCTCTACGGTGTTGACCAGTCACTGCCCGCCGGTGGGTTTCTGACGTCAACAATCTGATGTGCCATTATTGCGGCTACAGGTGTCCTCTTTGGATCCGGGCGTATAGCAACACCGTCAGATCAAAGAGGAACAAGGCAAACCCTGGATACTTCGGGGAGGGGAAGAGGAGAGGGTGGAGGAGCACATCCCCGTGAAGAAGATGAGATCCTACCTCCTCGGTCTCAACATCGTCAAGGAATCATAGAGCGAGTATGTCCCTCTGTAGCTCCTCTCTCTGTCCCCGCCTCCACTCCCCCTTAGGACTAACTCAGATGTGCATTAATAACGCTAGAGCAGCAGCAAAGCGAACTCTCTAATCGATCTAGCAGCCTGTATGTGTGTGGTATTCTCTGGCCAGTGCCCAGTTCCAATCCCGTTCTCTTGCTCAAAGAGTTTTTTATTTATGGGAGGGTCACCTCCAATGATTTTCTTCTAATTATTTGTGTGTTCTCTGCTTTGTCCAGATGCACGAGCTGAGCGGTACAAATACTCGAGGAGGTCAAGGTCATTCTTCCTGATGACCAAAGGTAGACAGGTGTGTCAAACAATATCCTAAATGTGATTATTTTGCAATTTCTCCTTTTGCCTCTTTGTTCGTGACCTACTGCTCCGGGGGGGAAATTCGAGCGGATCTACCGATACCTCGACCAAGAGGCCACGGGCGCCGCATCTTCTGAGTTTGACCTGGTACGGTTTCCTCCCTTAGATGTTCTGGATCCAATCGAACTGAAGGTTTCCTCGATTTGTATTAGCGCTCATAGAGAAAATAATACAACATTAGCTACAACGCACTGACCTTTGCCCCTCAATTAGTCACTTGCTAATCCTCACCGTAAATGCGTTTGCAACTCATCACCCATCAATGGTGGATTATTATGTATCTGAATTTGTTTTATACTGAGGGGTCGAGCCGTGATATGCAGCGTCTTCTTTCCTTATGCGCCATATAACTTTTCAATTGACACAAATCATAGAGGCGTCTTCTTTTCTGCTTCATCATTACAATTGTTATGCTCAACAACCTAAGGGGGCTCCTTTTCGAGTTCCACTGAATTGTCTATTATGCGTACTAATTTTTACACTTCTTTGAGGTCCCTCATAATTGTTATTTTATAAATTTGGTTGCGATTCTTAGAAATGTACAAGATTAAACATATATATATGGTTCATAGAAATCCACCAAACAGCCTTTCTCGCCCCTAACTTTATGCCATCGTGTCTGAAATGTAGTGTCTTGGGTGACTCGGACCTACCGATACCTTGACCCAGAGGCCACGGCCGCCGCATCTTCTGAGTTTGACCTGGTACGGTTTCCTCCCTTAGCTGTTCTGGATCCAATCGAATCGAAGATTTCCTCGATCTGTATTAGCGCGCGCGTAGAGAAAATAAGACAACACCAGCTATAGCGTACTGACCTTGCCCCTCGATTAGTTACTTGCTAATACTCACCGCAGTGTGATACGTCTCCAACGTATCCATAATTTCTTATGTTCCATGCTACTTTATTGATGATACCTACATGTTTTATGCACATTATATGTCGTATTTACGCATTTTCTGGAACTAACCTATTAACAAGATGCCGAAGAGCCGAGTTCCTGTTTCGCTGTTTTTGGTTTCGAAATCCTAGTAAGGAAATATTCTCGGAATTGGACGAATCACCCAGGGTCCTATTTTTGCACGAAGCTTCCAAAAGACCGAAGGAGTCGAAGTGGGGCCACGAGGTGGCCAGGTGATAGGGCGGCGCGGCCCGGCCCCGCCGCGCCACCCCTGGGCCTCGTGCGCCCTGACTGCCCTTTCGCCTACTTATAGCCTCCGTCGCGAAACCCCCGGTCCGAGAGCCACGATACGGAAAACCTTCCAGACGCCGCCGCCGCCAATCCCATCTCGAGGGATTCGGAGATCGCCTCCAGCACCCTGCCGAGAGG
Source organism: Lolium multiflorum (assembly GCA_030979885.1). Taxonomy (NCBI): domain Eukaryota; kingdom Viridiplantae; phylum Streptophyta; class Magnoliopsida; order Poales; family Poaceae; genus Lolium; species Lolium multiflorum. The sequence continues at coordinate 235,389,454 of CM061751.1, read as the reverse complement.
GGATTCATCTCCGGAGGACTCTTCATCGCCATGATCGCCTCCGGAGTGATGAGTGAGTAGTTCACCCCTGGACTATGGGTCCATAGCAGTAGCTAGATGGTCGTCTTCTCCTAATTGTGCTTCATTGTTGGATCTTGTGAGCTGCCTAACATGATCAAGATCATCTATCTGTAATACTATATGTTGTGTTTGTCGGGATCCGATGGATAGAGAATGCTATGTTATGGTGATTATAAATCTATTGTTTATGTGTTGTTTATGATCTTGCATGCTCTCGTTATTAGAGGCTCTGGCCAAGTTTTTGCTCTTAACTCCAAGAGGGGGTATTTATGCTCGATAGTGGGTTCATGCCTTCATTGACACACAGGACAGTGGAGAAAGTTCTAAGGTTGTGATGTGCTGTTGCCACTAGGGATAAAACATTGATTCTATGTCTAAGGATGTAGTTGTCGATTACATTACGTACCATACTTAATGCAATTGTCTGTTGCTTTGTAATACTGAATGGGGTTCGGATGATAACCGAAGGTGGACTTTTTAGGCATAGATGCGGTTGGATGGCGGTCTATGTACTTTGTCGTAATGTCCGGATTAAATCTCACTATATTTATCATATCATGTATATGCATTGTTATGCCCTTCTCTATTTTTCAATTGCCCGACTGTAATTTGTTCACCCAACATGCTTTTATCTTATGGGAGAGACACCTCTAGTGGCTGTGGACCACGGTCCTATTCTTTACATCGCATACAATCTGCAATACTTGTTTTACTGTTTTCTTGCAAACAATCATCTTCCACACAATACGATTAATCCTTTGTTACAACAAGTGAGATTGACAACCTCACTGTTTCGTTGGGGCAAAGTACTTGGGTTGTGTTGGGTTCCACGTTGGCGCCGGAATCCTGTTGTTGCGCCGCATCACATTTCGCCACCATCAACCTTCAACGTGCTTCTTGGCTCCTTCTGGTTCGATAAACCTTGGTTTCTTTCTGAGGAAAACTTGCTGCTGTGCGCATCATACCTTCCTCTTGGGGTTCCCAACGAACGTGTGAGTTACACGCCATCACAGTGCCATATAACTTTTCAATTTACGCAAATCATAGCGGTGTCTTCTTTTCTGCTTCATCATTACAATTGCTACCCCTTTCTGCATATGCTCAACTAACCTTATGGGGCTCCTTTTTGAGTTCCACTGAATTATCTATTATGCGTACTAATTTTTCAACTTCATTGAGGTCCCTTATAATTGTTATTTTATAAATTTGATTGTGATTCTTAGAAATGTACAAGTTGAACATATATATGGTTCAAAGAAACCAACCAAACAGCCTTTCCCGCCCTCACTTAATGTCATCGTGTTTGAAATAGTGAAATGCAGTGTCGTGGGTGACTCGGAAAAGCGGTGACATGAGAGATGGTCCGGCCTCTGGAGACTTGGCACGGGTAATAGGAAGATGATTTGGATAAGAAAAAGGGGTGTACTTCACTTCAATCTAGGATCTCCTCTATGATTCTAGACTTTAGCAGCCAGCCACGCTCTGATATGTTTTTTTGTTATTATTTCAGCACTCTATTGAAGGTTTGGTCCATATAATGAGAGCTTCTTGTTAGTGCACTCTTGAATATGGCATATCTTGCATATCAAGTTCATAGACACATGCGTACCCTCACTCAAGGGATGCAGGCTGCAGTGAGTATATGTGAATAACATTCGTACCCAGGTGGTATGGTCATCTGTAGTTTAACATACACAATAATGAAATTTAAATAACAAATAAGGACATATCAGTTACTTCAATACATAAACACATATCAGTTGTTTACTTAATAAAATAGCTATTTCTATGCTTGGAGTTGACATCGGTTATTCAACACAAGTTACGTGCTAAATGATGCACTTGATAGTTTGTTAGCCTTGACGCTCTGGTGAGGCAGTACAGCAACATCCGGGAAATATCTTGACCGACTTCATGTCAGCAATGGTGAAGATGGGAAACATGCGGATTTTGTTTGGGTTGCAGAGTATAGGAAGCCAAAGTAGGATAGATATATACCATGTGTTTGTCGTTTACATGACTGAAGGTCAGATCTAGGAAAGCTCCTACATCATAAGTAATATCCAAGGCAGTTTTAGAAAACACAGAATATGTGGTGTTGACAGAATGCAAAATTCACATAATTTATAGTCATAGCAGGAGATAATGAAGACATGCACTTAGATTAGTAGTGCTTATTTACTGAATAATGGTCTTCGGTAATTAACAAAGTTTCAGATTAGTAGTACTACTACTATAGAATTCATAGCATTTTTCTTTGCAAAATTGTTCTTTGCGCTACCATGTATACACATACACGAATTTTCAATTTTTGTTTGATTTCAGTAGTTTTTTTGCTGTTAAAAAATAATCTGATTACATCTAGCTTTGTCATTGGCACTTCTTCTTTTCTTAGTTGCTCCATATCCAGTTTATCAGGTCATACCCTGAATATGGTCTCCTCGCCGTTATGAAAACTTTAGTAATGTTTTGATATGTGTACATGTGTACTAACTCCTTTTACAAACATGATAATTTGTAGCTCTAACATGAAACTGTATTTGTGGCTTATTATTCTCCACCTTCTGAGTGTTTAGTCACTCATATATTTTGCCATGGCTAGCTTGCCCACGAATGTCCCTTAAAAGGTTGTATTTGAGCTGTACATGAGGCTGGTAGTAATTCAGAAAAGCGGGTGAGCCCTCTTCCCAACTTACTATTTTCTTACATTTTGGAGAACTGTGCATGCTGAAACGTTGAGAAGTTTAGTACTTGGCAGAACAACCCAAATTTACTCACTGTATGTTTCACGGTGTAAGTTTAAGTTTCCTCTGAATGCAGTTTGAGTTTGAAAATTTCTGTTGGTTTAGACTATGCATATCTCCGAGGACTAAACATACTGCATACATTCCATTTTTAATTAACTGCTTTCAAAAAGGTACACATGTGGCACATTTTAAGAATTAATAATGATGCCTTTTCTTGTTATATCATCGATTTTAAAAAGATAATTTGCTACTTCTATTTTTTGTAACTGCTTTCAAAAATATACACATGTGGCACCTTTGAAGAATTAATAATTAATAATGAGGCATTTTCTCATTATATCATCGATTTTAAAAAGATGATTTACCACATAGGATTCACTAGACGCACATTTCATTACAAAACGCCTGGTCTTTCGAACTGAGCTAGCAATCTCTATTTTTAGTACACTATTTGGTAGACAATTGCAGTTTTCCAGTACCTATTAGGACCCTAGATAATTGAAGCGTGATGCTATTGTAATTAAGACAACATGGGTGCCATTCTTGGTTGTTGTTCTGAGTTGAACTGTGAGGGCTCTGTGATCCAAACAAGCATTGAAGCTTAGTTGTTTGGTGCAAATTGTTTGTTTCTAGGATTTACTTTATGAGACTAATAAATATTTAATTTTTATTTCCTAACTTTGTGTTAGGTACCTTTTCTCTGTTAATAATGATGCCTTTTCTTTGTTGGGTACCTTAATTTGGGAATACCGATAAGAACCAATGAATTTTGAATGCCATATTTGATTCCCTTATTAATTATTGGATTGATGTCTTTTGCAGACCAGTAACCCAAGCTGGAAACTTGCTCTCTGATACAAGATGTACCCTTGTTGTCCATTTTCGGTTTGCCAGGGGTTGCAGCTGATTCAAGATAAGGAGTGTAACAATTTTTGTTTTACTCATTCTTTTCTCTTCTGTTCTGAAATTTGGATTGTGATATGTAAGCTAATGTTGTTATTTTGGCAACATGTTAAGGTGATAAAATGGACATGGTGTTGAAAATAGATATACATGTACCAAACTACGATATGTCATCATTTAGTTTCTGAGATGCGTGGCACCTGTAGTTTTAGTTTATCAATTTTTAACAACCCTCCAGTTCTTCCTGGTATGTCCATTCGATCCAGTCATCAGCCCAATGTACCCCTGATTATCTCCCCTCCACGAAGAAGGGATGCTGGCTATTAATGTGTTCCTTTTCAAAAGAAAAGTAAAAACACTACTGCATTGATGAGCACTACAATCTGCATGTAACTATTTACATCACTTAAACTGTTTTATGTCAGAACATGGTGTGGTGCGATATGAAAAAAATTCCATGACTTTTTTATCTTTTTTATTTATATTAATTATTCAGATAAGTTCTTCATTTTTGCGTGTATGGTTTAAAAATGCAATTGAAATCATTAAGTTGATGTTCCAAGAATATTTTAAAAATTTGTGTACTTATAATCCTAGATAGTTCTTATTCATTACACATTTGAATGTGCTCATATATCTTTTCAAAAGTTGCCTACAGACAATGAAATTACTCTTTGCATCTGTGTTTCACCCGCACATGATGAAGCTATGCATGTCTCAAATGTAAATTTGAAAAATAAGGTAAGGCTCATGAGACAACACAATGGCTTTGTTTCCATTCGCTTATCTTCTATGGATGCTGCTACTTGTCTTCATTGCTCCGTATAATGACATAAATTAGCCTTGTTAGCAACAATATCATAGATCAAGGACATAATATTTGTATTTGAACCACACTTTTGATTTGTTTATGTGTGATGCCGCTCGTCCGTGGCAACGGACGGGCATTTTTACTAGTAATAAGAAAGAAGAGAATTTGTGCACTCGTGAAGATTGCTAGGACGTTGTGCGGCGGCGACACGCCCGTAGGCTATGTTAGCCAATCAATACAATAATACAATAATATAATACGTAATATCAAGCAGGCCAGGGGTGCCTCGCGGGAAGACATGGCTCCCTCTCCCACCTCCCTCCCCTCCCTCTCCACCCCCATCCACCCTGCCGGCGGCCATGGCTTCTAGCTCGCCCCTCGTCCATGGAAGCGCTCCTGCATTGGGATTTCTCGCCCGGCCTTGCGGTCGCGGCGCAGGTGCGTCGTTTGTTCAACTCCCAGGTCCATTTCTCCCCTTCTGGATCCTCCAAGGAATTTTTCCTGGTGGTTTCTTTCTCCTCAGCTTGCTTTGATCTCTCGGAAGAAACAGTTGGTCTAGTTCTACAATGTGTTTTGGGTGGTGACAGTTTAGGTTTTCGGGTTTTTCAACTCAGTGATCGCAGATTCAGATTTTCAGTTGCCTCTAACAAGGTTGGTCACTTTGTTTATGGTCTCAAGGATCGGGTTTGGCCGGATTTTGTATGTCATTTCAGTCTGTTTCGTGGTGTTCCTCCATCTTCCAGTGTTTCTCAGGCGGCTGATTTCTGGCTACAAAATTCTTGCTCTGCCAAGGAATATGTTTCCTCCGATCAACAGCATAATGTGGCCATCAAACCTAACTTGGATGTTCTTTGGAAGTCTAGTAATCTAAAGAATTTTCAGTCAATTGCTGCTAAGTCGGGTCGGGATGCTTCTCATTCAGAATCGGCGGTTTTGAATTCCTCACCGACAGTTCCTTCCAATGCTAAGGTTATTTTTTTGTGTGGAGAATTTCCATGTTATGAGCCTGCTTCTTTGGAAGGCGACCTTTTTCCTCCAAAATTTGCGGGGCCTAATTTCTGGCAGAAATGGAAAGGTCCTAAATTACCTTTTCCTTCTATTCTGATGGATCTTATCCTTGATCAACGGGAGGCTGGTTATGAGGATGCAGATATTGAGGTCAGTTTGAATTTTTTTGGTCTCCCCTCGAGCCAAACTATTAAAGAGATATTGGGTTACTGCACGTTTTGTACTTCGACCTTGCATTCTAGGGCGGCTTGCCCTATGGAAAATCCTCCGGTCATGGTCATGGGTCCTTGTGGACCTCTATCTTTTATGGTGGATCCCTCCCTCTCTGGACCGTTACGATGCTGCTTTCGATGTCTTGATTTGGGACATATTAAATCTGAATGTTCTAAACCCTTCAAATGTGTGGGCTGCTTTGGAACAGGCCACCGTGCTAAGAAATGTCCAGTCAATCCTTTATGTGCACGCTGCAATCAACTTGGACACCTGGCTGAATTTTGCCCTTCTATCTCTTGCTATAAATGTGGCAAGGCAGGTCATCAAGGCGCTCATTGTATTCAGCAGCAAATCTGGATTAAAAAGGCAGTCAGTACCGTTCCTATGGAAGTGGTAGATGCTATTCCACAGCTCCCGCCAAAAAATCCCAGAGGTAATATTTTGAGGCCGGATTCCTATTCTACACAGAAGCAAATATGGGTTAGAAAGAAAACGACTCCGCTCATTATGGAAGCTTCGGATTGTGACTCTCTCTCGACATATTCTTTCTCTCCTGGGTATTTAACCCCAGAGGTTTTGCCAGTTCATGATTTGGTTCCTCTAGCTCATACATCACCTTTACCGACCATGGCAAACTTTCCTGTTCGCCCATGGCCGTTTCTCGAAGGAGCAGACGACATTGAAGCAGGTCCTGCTGATCGGTTGCAGCGCAACATGATGGTGGTGGATGATCCCCCCCTTCTGCACGAGGAATATGCACTAGTCTTCATCAACCCTCAGGTACCTGATCATCAGCGCCAGTACTTCCTGGAGGAGATATGCCGTGTGCTGCGTGAGGATTATAACTATGAGGTATCAAACCCTGAGATCTATCCGTGTTGTGTTGGGCTTATTGCTTTTGAGGATGCTGTCATTAGAGATCGGATGGTTAGAGATAGTCCGCATGCTTTAGATGAGGATTACACTTTTTCTTTGGTTAAGCATGATGAGGGACCCAACATGAGACAGCCTGTTTTTGAGTATGAAGCCTGCGTGATGATGCTTAGTTTCCCGCTAGATTATCAGACTGATCACTATGTGAATAAGGCAGTTTCTTTATTTGGCAAATTGCTTATCTGGCACCGTCCTAGGGTGAAGAAATCTCGTGTGCTAGTTAAAGTTTTCATCAATGAAGTTGCTCTAGTTCCTCGCAGTTTAGTGGTTAAGAGGATTTCTGTTCTGGGGGGTATTGGTCGGTCCTGGACAGTACCGATTTACATTCTTAATGGTCGTCACACTAATTCCCTCCTGGTTAGCACTGAAGAAGCTGCTCCTCCTCTCAATGCCTCACCACACCCATACTCTTTGCCTTATCTGACTATGGCTCAACAGCATCATCTTGAAGTTCAGGCATGGCAGCAGCAGCAGGTGGATCTGACCTGGATGGGCAATGCGCAGGCTGGGCAGGCTGGACAGGCTGGGCATGAAGGAGGGCTCGCTCAAGGTAATGGTTGGGGTATATGGCCAGAGGTGCCACAAGAGTTTGTTGGTTATAACTTTAGGCACCTATATCAATATGAGGGGCCATCTATGATGGATGGTGTGGCTGATAGTGATAATACTAGTGATGACCCTCTAGAGGCGTGGAATGAATATGCAGAGGTTGAATCTGCTGCAGATAGGATCGAGCATGGCATAGTGGGGGGTGGTCTGAATTTTGTGAGAGCGGGTGGGGATTTCCATGACCTGTTTGTCCCAGAGATTGACAGTCTTCTTGCCTTTGTTGGTCGTATGATAAGATCAGTTAACACTAGGCGTATCTTGCATGTGGATCCTTCGCATGATGTTTCCTTTATCTCTGATCAGTCTATCAGTTTGATGCTTAGAGGCCTGTTTGATTCCCTTGGGCAAAGGGCTCTCATTACAGTACTGAGAGGACCATACCTGAATTTTTCTGAGCTGTTTGCTGTTCCGGCTAGAGCCACTCACAGTGTGACTATATCGGAAATACTGGATGATGATACTGCTTGGCCAGTTGCTGGGTTGTCCGATGCAGTGGTGGAGGAAGCGATTGTGTCTCCTGACTTTTTTGATGCTGATGATCTGGTTTTACCTTTATCAAATATATCTTTGGTGAATTCACAGGTTCTTCAGGACAACTCCTCTGGTGTTGCTTCTGACTTGTTGGTCCTGACAGATGTGCCTCCTCCTCAGCCGCTACTGCATGCGCCGGTTCCTGCTGTTCTGGCACCTGAAGCACCTGAAGCACCTGACGCGCCGATCCCTGCTATTCCGGCTCTTGTTGCTCCTGAAGCACCAGCTCCTGTGGCTGCTCTCGGACGTGGACGTGGGCGTGGTAGGAGGCAGCCGACCCCTGCTACTGTGGTAGCTGTTCGTCGCTCTCCTCGGCTGCACAATGCTGGATACGTTCATGAGGAGTACCAGAGTCCTCACGTGCCTCTTCTTCGACGGCCAAGGCGGATGTTCCTGCTATCCTGCAGATCAAGGAGTTGCAGCGCATTGGAGTTGAGCACTGCCACATTCCCCTGGAAGAACTCTCTGAGGATCGCCTTCTCCAGGAACCTCTTGGAGTTGAGCACTGCTTGGAGTTGAGCACTGCTTCGTCTTGTAATAATTTGCCACGGTCTTTATTTTATTTCTGCAATGAACCCTGTTAGTCGTTTTTGGCACGTGTTAAGTTGGAACATCCGTGGTATTAATAGTTCTGAAAAATGGCCTCATGTTAGTGCTAAAATTGAGGAGAGTAATGCCTCCATTATCTGTTTGCAAGAGACCAAAAAACATGATTTTGATTCTGCCTTTATTCGTGCTTTTGCTCCAAGGCGTTTTGATCAGTTTGCGTTTAGTCCCTCTGATGGGGCTTCTGGTGGTATTTTGGTTCTTTGGTCAAGTAATATTTTTTCTGGCAATATTCTAATGATTGAATCCTTTGGTATTGTGGTGGAATTTACTTCTACACGTTCCAATGATAAATTCTTCCTAGTAAATGTTTATGGACCTTGTGATGGGTCAGCTAGAGAGGACTTTGTGGCCTGGCTCTGTCACTTGGATATTGAGGATGAGTCTATGTGGTTATTTGTTGGCGATTTTAATTTCTATAGATATGCTGAAAATCGTAATAGAGAGGGGGCTAATATTCAAGATATTTGTACTTTTAATGAAGTTATCAGCTATCTGGGTCTGATTGAATTACCAATCAAAGGTAGATCTTATACCTGGAGTAATATGCAGATGGATCCTCTCATGGTACAACTAGATTGGTTTTTTACTTCTCCAGCCTGGACCATTAAGTACCCTAATACCATGGTAAACCCTCTGGCTAAGCCCATCTCTGATCATATACCTTGTGTGGTATCTATTGGGTCCTCCATTCCTAAGGCAAACATTTTTCGCTTTGAAAATCATTGGATCCGTATGCCTGGTTTTATTGATGTGGTGAAAACTATTTGGGAGATAAACTGTCCAGGTGATAGTGCTAAATGTATATCTTCCAAATTTAAATTGCTCAGGAAAGCTCTGAAAAATTGGAGCACTAGTCTGTCTGTGCTTAATAAACTAGTGTCCAATTGCAATGAGGTGATCTTCATGCTTGATGAGTTTGAAGAGAAGAGAAAATTGCATATCTCTGAGTGGAATTTTCGAAACATTGTCAAAGCTAGATTACAGCATATCCTATCTTGCAAGCAAGAGTATTGGAAAAAAAGATGTACGGCTCGATGGGCTCGTTTGGGAGATGAAAATACATCTTTTTTTCACTCCATGGCTACAATACGCTTCAGGCGTAATGCGATTTCTTCTCTGATCAGAGAAGATGGTTCAGTCGCCACAGAACATCATGAAAAGGCCGGCATTCTTTGGAATTGTTACAAACAGAGGTTGGGCATCACAGTTGGAATTGATCACTCCTTCAACTTTGCTGATTTTATCTCTCCAGTGACGGATCTTGCTCATCTCTCAGTACAGTTCACTCATGATGAAATCGATAAAGTGGTTGCAGCTATGCCTGGAGATAGGGCCCCTGGACCTGATGGCTTCACAGGTCTTTTTCTCAAAATTTGTTGGCCTATTATCAAGTATGATTTTTATAGATTATGCCAGGATTTTTGGGAAGGTACTGTTAATCTACAAAGTATCAATGATTCTATTATTACTTTGATCCCTAAAATCCAGTCGCCTGAAGGTCCAAATGATTACCGTCCAATATCCCTCCTTAATTCTTGCCTCAAACTGTTAACCAAACTGCTAGCTAATCGGCTACAGTCAAGGATTTTGGATATGGTTCACATTAATCAGTATGGGTTTTTGCGTTCTCGGACTATCCAGGATTGCATTGCATGGGCGTATGAATATATCCATCAGTGCCAACAAACTAAGAAAGAAATTCTAGTCTTGAAACTAGATTTTGCTAAAGCTTTTGATACTATTGAACATAGTGCACTGCTGAAAATCCTTGAATGTCAAGGTTTCGATAATAAGTGGCTGAGTATGATCAAATCTATCCTTGGTTCTGGTACTTCATCAATTTTGCTTAATGGAGTGGCTGGAAAAAAATTTGCTTGTAAGCGAGGGGTGCGTCAGGGAGACCCTCTGTCGCCTCTCTTATATGTTGCCGGAGGCGACCTACTGCAATCGATGGTTAATAAGGCTTGTGTAAGGGGTGATCTTTCTCTTCCTCTCCCAATCCCAGGAGCTGACTTCCCCATAGTACAATATGCCGACGACACTTTAATTATCATAGAGGCTTGTGAGAGACAACTTCTATTGCTAAAAAATCTACTGCATGATTTCAGTCGAGCTACTGGCCTGCGGGTCAACTACAGCAAATCCAACATTATGCCTGTCAATGTTTCCAGTGATCGGATGGTTGTCCTAGCTCAGACCTTTGGCTGCTCTATTGGAGCACTACCTTTTACCTATCTCGGACTTCCTGTTGGTACCACTCGGCCCACCATGAATGATCTCACTCCCTTGATGAGTCAAGTTGAAAGAAGGTTAAATGCCAGCGCACGCTTTCTAGGGCTTGGTGGCCGGTTACAATTGGTGAATTCTGTTCTCTCTTCACTCTCCACATATTATATGTGTTCATTGAAATTACATAAAACCTTCATCAAATTTTTTGATCGGGCTCGAAGGCACTGCTTGTGGGCTAAAAAATCCGATGATGGAGTTGTTTCATGTCACTCCTTAGCAGCATGGTCGATGGTCTGCAAACCTAAGAAGAAAGGTGGCCTGGGGATTATAAATTTAGAACTCCATAACAAGGCCCTTCTTCTAAAACAGCTACACAAATTTTATCTGAAGCCGGATATCCCCTGGGTGCGCCTTGTCTGGTCGCTATATGGTAACTCTGTACCACATGCTTGTAAATCCACTGGGTCCTTTTGGTGGAGAGACGTGTTGAGCCTCTCGGATGCATATCGTAGCATCACTACCTGCAGTGTTAAGAGTGGTCAGTCGGTGTTATTCTGGAAGGATTTCTGGATTCATGATCAAACTCTTTGTGATGTCTTCCCGAGGCTTTTCTCTTTTACCTTGAATGAAGACTTGTCTGTCAAGGAGTATTTGTCTTTGGTGTAAGATAACGTAGCATAGAAAACAAAAATTTTCCTACGGCGAACACGCAATCCAAGCCAAGATGCAATCTAGAAGACGGTAGCAACGAGGGGATTATCGAGACTCACCCTTGAAGAGATTCCGAAGCCTACAAGAGGAGGCTCTTGTTGCTGCGGTAGACGTTCACTTGCCGCTTGCAAAGCGCGTAGAAGATCTTGATCACGATCGGTTCCGGCGCCACGAACGGGCAGCACCTCCGTACTCGGTCACACGTTCGGTTGTTGATGAAGACGACGTCCACCTCCCCGTTCCAGCGGGCAGCGGAAGTAGTAGCTCCTCTTGAATCCGACAGCACGACGGCGTGGTGTCGGTGGCGGTGGAGAAATCCGGCGGAGCTTCGCTAAGCGTGCGGGATATGGTGGAGGAGCGGGGCGCTAGGGTTTGGGGAGAGGGGGTGGCCGGCCACTATAGGGGCGGCCAAGCTTGAGGCTTTGGTGTGGCCGGCCCCCTCCCCTTGGCCCCTCATTATATAGGTGGAACCCCAAGAGGTGGTGTCCAAGTCTTCGAATAAGACCCGAACCAAAACCTTCCATAGGAGGGGAAACCTAGCCCAACTAGGACTCCCACCCAAAGGTGGGATTTCCACCTCCCATGTGGGGGTGGCCGGCCCCCTATGGTGGAGTCCACTTGGGACTCCACCCCATCTAGGGCTGGCCGGCCATGGAGGTGGAGTCCCTTGTGGACTCCACCTTCCTTGGTGGTTTCTTCCGGACTTTTCTAGAACCTTCTAGAACCTTCCATAGAACCTTCCGAATCATTTTATTCACATAAAATGACATCCTATATATGAATCTTATTCTCCGGACCACTCCTCGTGATGTCCGGGATCTCATCCGGGACTCCGAATAAATATTCGAACTCCATTCCATATTCAAGTTCTACCATTTCAACATCCAACTTTAAGTGTGTCACCCTACGGTTCGCGAACTATGCGGACATGGTTGAGTACTCACTCCGACCAATAACCAATAGCGGGATCTGGAGATCCATAATGGCTCCCACATATTCAACGATGACTTTAGTGATCGAATGAACCATTCACATACGATACCAATTCCCTTTGTCACGCGATATTTTACTTGTCCGAGGTTTGATCATCGGTATCACACTATACCTTGTTTAACCTCGTCTCTTGACAAGTACTCTTTACTCGTACCGTGGTATGTGGTCTCTTATGAACTTATTCATATGCTTGCAAGACATTAGACGACATTCCACCGAGAGGGCCCAGAGTATATCTATCCGTCATCGGGATGGACAAATCCCACTATTGATCCATATGCCTCAACTCATACTTTCCGGATACTTAATCCCACCTTTATAACCACCCATTTACGCAGTGGCATTTGATGTAATCAAAGTACCTTTCCGGTATAAGTGATTTACATGATCTCATGGTCATAAGGACTAGGTAACTATGTATCGAAAGCTTATAGCAAATAACTTAATGACGTGATCTTATGCTACGCTTAATTGGGTGTGTCCATTACATCATTCATACAATGATATAACCTTGTTATTAATAACATCCAATGTTCATGATTATGAAACTAATCATCTATTAATCAACAAGCTAGTTAAGAGGCTTACTAGGGACTCTTTGTTTGTTTACATAACACACATGTATCAATGTTTCGGTTAATACAATTATAGCATGGAATATAAACATTTATCATAAACATAAAGATATATAATAACCACTTTTATTATTGCCTCTTGGGCATATCTCCAACAGTCTCCCACTTGCACTAGAGTCAATAATCTAGATTACATTGTCAAGTACCTAACACCCATGGCATTCTGGTGTTGGTCATGCTTTGCCCTAGGGAGAGCTTTAGTCAACGGATCTGCTACATTCAGATCAGTGTGTACTTTGCAAATCTTTACTTCTCCATCTTCGATGTACTCGCGAATCGAGTGGTAACGCAGCTTGATATGCTTCAGCCTCTTGTGTGACCTTGGTTCTTGTGCATTGGCGATGGCACCCATGTTGTCACAATAGATGACTAGTGGGTCCAATGCACTAGGAACCACACCGAGCTCTACAATGAACCTCTTCATCCATACCGCTTCTGATGAAGCCTCTGAAGCCGCTATGTACTCCGATTCTATTGAGGATTTCGCCACCGTGCACTGCTTCGAGCTTGCCCAGCTTACTGCAGCACCATTCAATATAAACACGTACCCAGATTGTGACTTAGAGTCATCAGGATCAGTGTTCCAACTTGCATCGGTGTAACTTGTTACAACGAGCTCTTGGTCACCTCCATAACAAAGAAACATATCCTTAGTTCTTTTCAAGTACTTCAGGATATTCTTGACCGCTGTCCAGTGTTCTATTCCTGGATCACTTTGATATCTGCTAGTCAAACTAACAGCATGTGCTATATCCGGTCTTGTACATAGCATGGCATACATGATAGAGCCTCTGCCGAGGCATAGGGGATCTGACTCATCCTTTCTCTTTCTTCTGCCGCCGGTCCTTGAGTCTTACTCAAGACCTTGCCTGGTAACATAGGTAAGAATCCTTTCTTACTTTCGTCCATTCTAAACTTCTTAGAATCTGTCCAGGTATGTACTCTGTGATAGCCCTATTAGACGTCTTGATCTATCTCTATAAATCTTGATGCCTAATATGTATGATGCTTCACCAAGGTCTTTCATTGAAAAACTATTATTCAAATAACCTTTTACACTGCTTAATAGTTCTATATCATTCCCAATCAATAATATGTCATCTACATATAATATCAGGAATGCTACAGAGCTCCCACTCACTTTCTTGTAAATACAGGCCTCTCCATGACACTGTATAAACCCGAAGTCTTTGATCACCTTATCAAAACGTCGGTTCCAACTTCTCGATGCTTGCTTCAGTCCATAGATTGAACGCTGAAGTTTGCATACTTTGTCAGCATTTTTAGGAAGGACAAAACCTTTGGGTTGTACCATATACAACTCTTCCTCAATGTCTCCATTAAGGAACGCCGTTTTGACATCCATCTGCCAAATCTCATAATCGAAAAATGCAGCTATTGCTAACAAAATCCTCACAGATTTTAGCTTCGCTACAGGTGAGAAAGTCTCATCGTAGTCAACACCTTGAATTTGTCGGAAACCCTTTGCGACAAGTCGAGCTTTATAGACAGTAATATTACCATCAGCATCTGTTTTTCTCTTGAAGATCCATTTATTCTCGACAGCCTTGCGGCTATCGTAATTCTACCAAAGTCCATACTTTGTTATCATACATGGATCCCATTTCGGATTTCATGGCTTCTTGCCATTTGTTGGAATCTGGGCTCATCATCGCTTCTTCATACGTCGCAGGGTCTTCATCATTGTTATCCAAAATCATGACATTTAGACAAGGATCATACCAATGGAGTGGCACGATCCCTTGTCGATCTGCGAGGTTCAGTAGCTGTCTCATTTGAAGTTTCATGATCATTATCATTAGCTTCCTCTGTTGCTGGTGTAGGTGGTACAGGAACATTTTCCGGTACTGCGCTACTCTGATCAACGAGTAGAGATTCTTCAATCTCATCGAGTTCTACTTTTCTTCCAGTCACTTCTTTAGTGAGAAATTCTTTCTCAAGAAAGGTTCCGTTCTTAGCAACAAAAATCTTGCCTTCGGATCTGTGATAGAAAGTGTACCCTATAGTTTCCTTAGGGTATCCTATGAAGACGCATTTCTCCGCTTTGGGTTCTAGCTTGTCCGGTTGTAACTTTTTACATAGGCTTCGCAACCCCAAACTTTTAGGAACGACAGCTTAGGTTTCTTATTAAACCATAATTCATACGGTGTCGTTTCAACGGATTTTGATGGTGCTCTATTTAAAGTGAATGCGGCTGTCTCTAATGCATAACTCCAAAATGATAACGGCAAATCAGTAAGAGACATCATAGAACGAACCATATCTAAGAGAGTTCGATTACGACGTTCGGATACACCGTTTCGTTGTGGTGTTCCCCGGTGTCAATTGTGAAAGTATTCCGCATTTCTTTAAATGCATGCCAAACTCATAACTCAGATATTCACCTCCGCGATCAGATCGTAGAAATTTAATCTTCTTGTTACGTTGATTTTCTACTTCACTTTGGAATTCCTTAAACTTCTCGAAAGTTTCGGATTTATGTTTCATTAAATAGATATACCCATATCTACTCAAATCATCTGTGAAGGTTAGAACATAACGATAACCACCGCGCGATGCTACACTCATTGGTCCACATACATCTGTATGTATGATTTCCAATAAGTCAGTAGCTCGCTCCATCATACAGAGAATGGAGTCTTAGTCATTTTTCCCATCAGACATGCTTCGCATCTATCAAGTGACTCAAAGTCAAGTGATTCAAGTAATCCATCAGTATGGAGTTTCTTCATGCGTTTCACTCCAATATGACCAAGACGACAGTGCCACATATAAGTAGAATTATCATTCAATTTAATTCGCTTAGCATCAATGTTATGTATATGCGTATTACTACTATCGAGATCTAACAGAAATAAGCCATTCTTTTGTGGTGCTCGACCATAAAAGATATTATTCATAAAAATAGAACAACCATTATTCTCAGACTTGAATGAATAACCGTCTTGCATTAAACAAGATCCAGATATAATGTTCATGCTCAACGCAGGTACATAATAACAATTATTTAGGCTTAAAACTAATCCGAAGGTAGATGTAGAGGAAGTGTGCCGACTGCGATCACATTGACCTTGGATCCGTTTCCAACGCGCATCGTCACTTCATCTTTCAGCAGTTGTCGTTTATTCTTTAGTTCCTGTTTCGTGTTACAAATATGAGCAACCGAACCAGTATCAAATACCCAGGTACTAGAACGAGAACTAGTGAGATAAACATCTATAACATGTATATCGGATATACCTTCTTTCTTCTTCTTGACAAGGCCGCTCTTCAGATCTGCCAAATACTTGGAGCAATTACGCTTCCAGTGTCCCTTCTCCTTGCAGTAATAGCACTCAGCATCAGGCTTAGGGCCGTTCTTAGGTTTCATAGGAGGCGTGGCAGCTTTCTTGCCACCCTTCTTGAATTTCCCTTAGACTTGCCCTGTTTCTTGAAACTGGTGGTCTTGTTGACCATCAACACTTGGTGCTCTTTCTTGATCTCAATCTCAGCAGCTTTTAGCATGCCAAAGAGTTCAGGAAACTCCTTGTTCATGTTCTGCATATTGTAGTTCATCACAAAGTTCTTGTAACTTGGTGGCAGTGATTGAAGGACACGATTAATCCCCAGTCTGTTAGGAATCACTATTCCCAAGTCACTGAGTTTCTTCGCATGCCCGGTCATGACGAGCATGTGCTCACTGATGGAGCTGCCTTCTTCCATCATACAGCTGAAAAAATGTTTCGATGCTTCATAGCATTCCACGGCCGCATGAGTCTCAAAAATAGTCTTCAACTCTTTCATCAACTCATGAGGATCGTGGTGCTCAAAACATTTTTGAAGATCGGATTCCAGACTGCATAAGATGGCACACTGAACTTGAGAGTACCGAGTTTTCCGAGTCGCGTAAACATTCTTTACTTCATCGGTTTCAGTTTCTGCAGGAGGGTCACCTAGCGGTGCATCAAGCACATATTGCAGATTTCCGCCATTGAGGAAGATCCTCACATGACGGAACCAGTCGGTGAAGTTGCTACCGTTGCTCTTAAGCTTTTCTTTCTCTAGGAACTGGTTAAAATTGATAGGGGACGCCATATCTACAACATATTTGCAATAGTTTAGACTAAGTTTATGACAAATTGAGTTCAAATTTTAATTCAACATAATTAAAAATCTAGGTGAACTCCCACTCAAAACAATATCCCTCGCATTGTCTTAGTGATCACACGAACCAAATCCATCACACCTATGCCCGATCATCACGAGACAAGATGTAATTTCAATGGCGAACACTCAAAGTGTTCATCATATCAATCATATGATTCATGCTCTACCTTTCGGTATCACGTGTTCCGAGACCATGTCTGTACATGCTAGGCTCGTCAAGGCCACCTTAGTATCCGCATGTGCAAAACTGTCTTGCACCCGTTATATGTACTTATCGAATCTATCACACCCGATCATCACGAGATGCTTCGAAACGATAAGACTTGATAACGGTGCTACTAAGGATGAACACTTTATTATCTTGAGATTTTAGTGAGAGGGATCATCTTATAATGCTACCGTCGCGATCTAAGCAAAATAAGATGCATAAAAGGATTAACATCACATGCAGTTCATATGTGATATGATATGGCCCTTTTGTCTTTGCGCCTTTGATCTTCATCTCCAAAGCACGGACATGATCTCCATCATCAACGGGCATGATCTCCATCATCGTCGGCGAAGCACCAAGGTCAATGGCGCCGTCTTCATGATCGTCCTCCATGTAGCAACTATTACAACTACTTTGAAATACTACTCAACATGAAATTTAAAGACAACCATAAGGCTGCCGGTTGCCACAATACAATAATGATCATCTCATACATATTCATCATCACATTATGGCCATATCACATCACCAAACCCTGCAAAAACAAGTTAGACGTTCTCTAATTTGGTTTGCATATTTTACGTGGTTTAGGGTTTTCGAGCAAGATCCAATCTACCTACGAACATGAACCACAACGGTGATACTAGTGTTGTCAATAGAAGAGTAAATTGAATCTTCACTATAGTAGGAGAGACAGACACCCGCAAAGCCACTTATGCAATACAAGTTGCATGTCAAGCGTGGAGCAAATCTCATGAACGCGGTCATGTAAAGTTAGCCCGAGCCGCTTCATCCCACTATGCCACAAAGATGCAAAGTACTCAACTAAAGATAACAAGAGCATCAACGCCCACAAACCGTTGTGTTCTACTCGTGCAACCATCTATGCATAGACACGGCTCTGATACCACTGTAAGATAACGTAGCATAGAAAACAAAAATTTTCCTACGGCGAACACGCAATCCAAGCCAAGATGCAATCTAGAAGACGGTAGCAACGAGGGGATTATCGAGACTCACCCTTGAAGAGATTCCAAAGCCTACAAGAGGAGGCTCTTGTTGCTGCGGTAGACGTTCACTTGCCGCTTGCAAAAGCGCGTAGAAGATCTTGATCACGATCGGTTCCGGCGCCACGAACGGGCAGCACCTCCGTACTCGGTCACACGTTCGGTTGTTGATGAAGACGACGTCCACCTCCCCGTTCCAGCGGGCAGCGGAAGTAGTAGCTCCTCTTGAATCCGACAGCACGACGGCGTGGTGTCGGTGGCGTGGAGAAATCCGGCGGAGCTTCGCTAAGCGTGCGGGATATGGTGGAGGAGCGGGCGCTAGGGTTTGGGGAGAGGGGGTGGCCGGCCACTATAGGGGGCGGCCAAGCTTGAGGCTTTGGTGTGGCCGGCCCCCTCCCCTTGGCCCTCATTATATAGGTGGAACCCCAAGAGGTGGTGTCCAAGTCTTCGAATAAGACCCGAACCAAAACCTTCCATAGGAGGGGGAAACCTAGCCCAACTAGGACTCCCACCCAAAGGTGGGATTTCCACCTCCCATGTGGGGGGTGGCCGGCCCCCTATGGTGGAGTCCACTTGGGACTCCACCCCATCTAGGGCTGGCCGGCCATGGAGGTGGAGTCCCTTGTGGACTCCACCTTCCTTGGTGGTTTCTTCCGGACTTTTCTAGAACCTTCTAGAACCTTCCATAGAACCTTCCGCATCATTTTATTCACATAAAATGACATCCTATATATGAATCTTATTCTCCGGACCATTCCGGAACTCCTCGTGATGTCCGGGATCTCATCCGGGACTCCGAACAAATATTCGAACTCCATTCCATATTCAAGTTCTACCATTTCAACATCCAACTTTAAGTGTGTCACCCTACGGTTCGCGAACTATGCGGACATGGTTGAGTACTCACTCCGACCAATAACCAATAGCGGGATCTGGAGATCCATAATGGCTCCCACATATTCAACGATGACTTTAGTGATCGAATGAACCATTCACATACGATACCAATTCCCTTTGTCACGCGATATTTTACTTGTCCGAGGTTTGATCATCGGTATCACACTATACCTTGTTTAACCTCGTCTCTTGACAAGTACTCTTTACTCGTACCGTGGTATGTGGTCTCTTATGAACTTATTCATATGCTTGCAAGACATTAGACGACATTCCACCGAGAGGGCCCAGAGTATATCTATCCGTCATCGGGATGGACAAATCCCACTATTGATCCATATGCCTCAACTCATACTTTCCGGATACTTAATCCCACCTTTATAACCACCCATTTACGCAGTGGCGTTTGATGTAATCAAAGTACCTTTCCGGTATAAGTGATTTACATGATCTCATGGTCATAAGGACTAGGTAACTATGTATCGAAAGCTTATAGCAAATAACTTAATGACGTGATCTTATGCTACGCTTAATTGGGTGTGTCCATTACATCATTCATACAATGATATAACCTTGTTATTAATAACATCCAATGTTCATGATTATGAAACTAATCATCTATTAATCAACAAGCTAGTTAAGAGGCTTACTAGGGACTCTTTGTTTGTTTACATAACACACATGTATCAATGTTTCGGTTAATACAATTATAGCATGGTATATAAACATTTATCATAAACATAAAGATATATAATAACCACTTTTATTATTGCCTCTTGGGCATATCTCCAACATTTGGGTCATCTGCAAGATATATTCATGCTGCCACTATCCATGGAGGCGTATGAGGAGTTTCAGTCTCTGTCGATTTTGGTGGCCGACACTCAGCTCGTTGAGAATGAGCCAGATGGGCGCAGATTTGCATGGGGGAGCCCTCACTATACGGCTGCCAAATATTATCAGTTCATCTTCGCGCCTCTGCCACAGGATACTACCGTTGGATATATTTGGAAGTCTAGAGCTCTCCCAAAATTAAAAGTCTTTGATTGGCTTCTTTTCATGGATCGGTTGAACAGAAAGGATATGATGGCCCGTCGTCATTGGCACGTGGAAGGGGGTACTGACTGTGTGCTGTGCTCCTCCGCGCAACTTGAATCGAGAGATCATTTGTTTTTTGAATGCACATTTGCGAAAGAATGTTGGGACATTTTAAACATTCAGTGGGATTTGACTGCCCCCATCTCGCGAAGGATTGTGCTAGCTTCGGAGGCCTTCACTGGGCCGTGCTTTATGGAGGTGATTTCATGTGCAGCTTGGAATGTTTGGAAAGAAAGAAATGAGTTCATTTTTCAAGGAGTAACTCCTTCTCTGGCTAGGTGGCGGGTGAGATTTCAAAGTGACCTTTCAGTTCATCAATATAGAATAAAAACTGCAGCCGTTCAACCTCTCCTTGAATGGTTACAGAATAGATTTGTTTAGGTTTTTCTCTGGCTAGATTTTCCTGTTTTTGAGAGCCTCCTTGGCTCTTTTTCCTTCCCTCCATCCCTATGTAATTCTGTTAGACTTTTTTAGGTCTGTTTGGCCACCTTATATATAAAGAAAATCTACACCGTAGGGGCTTCCCCTACGGTCCTGTTCTTCAAAAAAAAAAATAATACGTAATACTTTTTTCAATAAGAGAGATGGCAAATAGTGGAATATTTCTTAGAAGTAGGTAGCAATATTTTTTATCGAGTAAAAGATGCCACGAATGATCCGACAACATTTTTCCGAAGTAATGCAAAAGGCACTTTTGGCGATTGTTCAACATTTTGTTTTCCCGATCGAAGTATTGAAGAAACACCACATCAAAAGAGTGTAGTCCCGAAGCACTGCATCGAAACCGTTGCCCCGATAGTGAGGCAATCAACAAAAGAAGAAGATGATATTTTAGCGAATAAGAGAGCCGAGGAATAACGGAGTGTTTGTCTACGCTACGCAGGCATAGGGCGATCGTGAGGCCACTATAAGAAAAGAAGATAGTTGTAGCGCGGCAACACACGCCTTAGGGTTACTGTTAGACAATCAATACAATAACTAGCAATATTTCCCTGAATAAAAGAGGCGTAAAAATAAAATATCTTTTTTCCAAAGTCACCGTAAAAGACGACAGTAGTACCTTTCCTAAATAAAAGAGGCAACGGACAATACAACAATTTCCTTTTCGAAGTTTCCGCAAAAAGAATGGCACGGTAGGCCGTGAGACGATCAACATAAGAAGGTAGTAATATTTTCGCGAATAAAAGAGGTGACAAATAATGGATTTTTAGGAAGTCAATGTAAAAGAAGACAGTAGTATGTTTCCTAAATGTAATCTGAGCGCGAACGTCGGGCCAGGCCGGGCTCGGCCTTTATTTTCGTGCATGTTAGCCTGGTTGGGCCGGGCTTCTCGGGTCGGGCCGGGCTTTTTTGCTCGTTCGGGCCGGGTTCGGGCATAAATTACAGGCCCGACGGTCGGGCCGGGCCGGGCTCGGGCCTGACTTTGTACCCGCGGGCTTTTTAAAACCCGGCCCGGCCCGGACTTTGCCCAGGTGTACCGCAAATGTAGCACCTCGTAATTTCGCACACATACGGTGCTCAACGACGCTCCTGGCCCCGATCCGGCGAAGTTGCGGAAATAGATCTTCTGGATCCGGATCTTGGCAGTTCTTCGGAGAACCGCGTGGAGTCGAAAGAGAGAGAGAGAGAGAGAGAGAGAGAGAGAGAGAGAGAGAGAAAATACTCTGTTTTATTGTGTATTTATTTTACCTCAAAGATGCACTATATATAGGGCAAAAGTGGAGGCATGGCAACATGCCTAGTCTATTGTTTGCCTATTCGCCTCCTTCCTGCCGCATGGTGGCAATTGACAGTTGGGCACCACATCGGAGCTGAAGGCCATGGCCGATTGGCAAGGACTCGCCATCCAGCTGCACAAGCCTGCCACGATGCCGCCACCTCTTGCGCCGAGGCCTCCAGCTCCAGCGCCCGCAGCTTCGGCGTCTCTGGTGCCCTTGCATGCAGCGCTATCCGTGGGCTACGCTAGAGTTCGTCAACCTAGCTGCGGACGACGAAGAGTACTTAGAGTAGGCACTAGGCAGCGAGGATGGCGCAAACCCTAGCTGGCCGGTTGGGCGGTGAAGAGCTAGCTAGAGCTATATCCCAGTAACGGTCACGTCGCACTACGTACATTATCGGCTTGATTTCGCGGGCCGGCACTAGCTAGGACTTGCCCCACGCGCCATGATTGAGAGCCAGATCTAGCTGCAGAGGTCAGTCGAGGATCAGCTACGTGGTACAATGGCGAAGCCAGGCACGTACGCTAGCTCCATCCGCTACACGAACATGAGTGAAGACGGAAGGCCAGAGTCAGGAACGTACGTACTAGTGTAGCTAGCTGCCAGCCGGCTGGGCGCGCGGCCTGGCGTGCGCCATAGCGACAGTAAACTAAAGAGTCCGGAGGCTGGGAACGCGGATTTTGAGCAGACCTTAGGCCATATACTACGTCGCGCCGGTTCAAAGAAATATATGTCAGAAGTTGGAACCGATGTATGCATGTTGCTATGTATAGAACCGGTTGTGGGACCCCCTCTGCTCACATCTCTGCATGCATGCAGTCTTCTCTCTCACACAGTTTTGCTACCCGGTCCTACTTTTGCAGGAAAGAAGCGAACCAAAGTATTGATCCGCTTTTTTGTGTCAGAGTTATGATTCGACTCCCTGCTATGTACTGAATCGGTTCAAAGGAAGGAGAGAGAGGGTTAGGAACCGCTTTTGACACACATAGTACATGGTCTTATGGCGCCTGGACCTTATCCCGCATCGTCTATTTCATCAAAGGCATCAAGATTGGTGACTCGTTTTTTGCGTAAAAGACCCTGGATTTTATTAGATTCTTATTAGGTCGTCCTTGCTGTTATGAAGTTCTTCAGAAAATCCAATGTGTATCCATTTGTGACATTCTAAAGTTCTTCAAAAAATTATAGTGTATCCATTGTTGCAATTATAAGTAACATTTTTCCATATGAAAAATCCATAGATCTCTTGATTTCAACCATAGATCTCTATGAAGTTCTTCACAGATCTTCATAAGAAACAATATTTAGGCATGAAGATCTAACACAAATAAAAAGATATCCTTGAAAAAATATTCAGAAGATCCATCAAAAATAGGAAATGGATCCATTTGCTCATACATGATCCTAACAACTAGTGGATCCAGTAGATTCACACAAAGATCCATACAAGATCCTACGAAGATCCTAAACAGAGAAAAGGAGGAAGAAAAGAAGAAAAAAACGAGGAAGAAATCCATCCGGCCACCGGGATCTTGGACCACCTGTCAACCGGGATCTTGGAGCAAGCCATGGAGGCGGCGCCGCCCGACCGGCGGCTCGCGCGGCGGAGCCACGCGGCCGTCCGAGCACGCCGGCGCGCGGGAGGGCGCGAGGCGGCGGGCGGAGCCGGCGGGCGGAGCGGGCGGCGGGCGGAGGCAGAGGCGGGTGGCGGGCGGCGGCGGGTGGAGGGCGGAGGCAGGATGTGGGAGGCTGGGTCGGGATCTAGGGTTGCTGGCCGTTTGTGGCTCTTTATATAGGTCAGGACTACATCTGAATTAGAGAAAGGTGCGTGGGTTTTTTTGTAAAATGGGCGCACGCGAATCTCCAGCCGCATCGGACGAACGCGATAAGGTCCGGGCGCCATAAGGTCCGCTCGTTGTAATATTCGCCACGTTACTTGTTCGGCTCCGGCGGCGCCCGTGACCTCCGAATATTACAACGAGCGGACCTTATGGCGCCGGACCTTATCGCGTTCGTCCGATGCGGCTGGAGATTCGCGTGCGCCCATTTTACAAAAAAACCCACGCTTTCTCTAATTCAGATGTAGTCCTGACCTATATAAAGAGCCACAAACGGCCAGCAACCCTAGATCCCGACCCAGCCTCCATCTGCCTCCGCCTCCACCCGCCGCCGCCCGCCTCGCCTCCGCCCCGCCCCGCCGCCCCGCTCCGGCAGACGCGCCGCCCTCGCCGCTCGCGCGCCGGCGTGCTCGGACGGGGCCGCTGCGTGCTCCGCCGTGCCAGAGCCGCCGTGGTCGGGCGGCGCCGCCTCCATGGCTTGCTCCCGATCCCGGCGGCCGGACGGGCGGGTGGTCCAAGATCCCGGCGGCTGGATGGATTTCTTCGTCGTTTTCTTTTCTTTTCTTCCTCCTTTTCTCTCTTTAGGATCTTCGTAGGATCTTGTTAGGATCTTGGAGTGAATCTATTGGATCCACTAGTTGTTAGGATCATGTATGAGCAAATGGATCCATTTCCTATTCTTGATGGATCTTCTGAATATTTTTTCAAGGATATCTTTTTATTTGTGTTAGATCTTCATGCCTAAATATTGTTTCTTATGAAGATCTGTGAAGAACTTCATAGAGATCTATGGTTGAAATCAAGAGATCTATGGATTTTTCATATGGAAAAATGTTACTTATAATTGCAACAATGGATACACTATAATTTTTTGAAGAACTTTAGAATGTCACAAATGGATACACATTGGATTTTCTGAAGAACTTCATAACAGCAAGGACGACCTAATAAGAATCTAATAAAATCCAGGGTCTTTTACGCAAAAAACGAGTCACCAATCTTGATGCCTTTGATGAAATAGACGGTGCGGGATAAGGTCTAGGCGCCATAAGGTCCGCTCAAAATCCGCGTTCGTAATGTGGCAAGTGTAAATTCTAGCCCGAAATGAAGCACCACGTCAGGTCGGTACTTTCTTGCTGCTTGATCATTGTTGCGTGCGCACATTAATTAGTTTGACTGCTATTGTACAGTAGTACTTCCTTTTCTCTGCTATTTATATTGATTAAAAACGAGGTTGTGGTGTTTGTTTTGTTCCAGCGATATTTTACCAAGTCAAAGTTTGGCGTTTTTGCATATATTTGATTTTGGCAACATCGTATTTGATTTTGGCCACACGATGTTGCGCATTTTATCATACAATATGGTCTATGTATTACGATGTGGTTTACTTTTTTCGCCAATTTTTGTTAGACTTTATGGCTTTCATATTTTT
This sequence comes from Lolium multiflorum, assembly GCA_030979885.1. NCBI lineage: Eukaryota > Viridiplantae > Streptophyta > Magnoliopsida > Poales > Poaceae > Lolium > Lolium multiflorum. The sequence goes on along the minus strand of CM061751.1, from coordinate 235,364,097 downwards.
AGCCACACTTTTATGATTACCACACTTTTTTTCGATAAAGGAGCAGCAGCTCCAGCCTCTGCATCAATTGATGCACACGGCCTTTTTATTAAACTTATGAAGTATCAAGTATCAAGTACTGAGTACAAATGACAAAAGGAAATAAAATTACAGTCATAGATCAGACTTGGTCGCCACATAAATCAACCAAACGAACAGCAGACATTTAAATAGGCTAGCCATACTCTATCCTATTGTTGTGTCGCCACCCAGTAGCCCGGTAATAGAAATCCTGAGTAAGCACCAGCAGTCTGTTGCAGCCAGTATCCATATCCTTGCGCTGCTCCTCCGGTAACAGGAAAGCCCATAACTGAATCAAATGCACAGCTCGAAGAATAACCTGCAAAAAGTTAGTACCCTTTTGATTATTAAAAATCATATCATTTCTAGTGTTCCATATTGTCCAACATATAGCAGATGTACCAATCCTAATTTTCTGTTTATCTTTCTTTGGAACTCCATACAACCAGTTCCCAAACATATTATTGATACTCGTAGGTGGCGAAATATTATAGGCAAAGTAAATCATCCGCCAAATGATAGTAGCAAAGGGGCATGCAAGAAACAAATGATGAACGGTTTCATTAGAATTGCAAAAACAACACTGTTGAGATCCTGTCCATCTTCGTTTTGCCAAATTGTCTTTAGTAAGTAGGACCTTATTATTAAGAAACCACATGAAATTTTTTATTTTTAAAGGTATCTTGAGTTTCCATAAATATTTCCGTAAGAATCTAGTATGGCCATTCATATAATCAAGATACATAGACTTAACGGTGAACACTCCCGAATCTGTAAGCTTCCATACAAACTTATCAGGTTCAACTGTGAGATTAACAGTAATAAGACGTTGACACAAATGCAACCATTCAATATATTTATGATCATTAAGACCTCTCCTGAAGGTAATATTCAACGGATTTTGAGCCAACACCGTAGAAACCAAAACCTCTCTATGTTGTACAATATTATAAAGAGAGGGATATTGTTGTGAGAGAGGAACATCCCCTAACCAGACATCTTCCCAAAAGCGCACCGAAGTACCATCTCCAACTTTGAAAAATCCTCTACTAAAAAAATCGGCTTTAACTTTCATAAGACCCTTCCAAAAGGGCGAATCCGTAGGCTTTGCCTCAACTTGTTGTAAAGTTTTAGAATGTAAGTACTTGTTGTGTAAAATTTGTTGCCACATACCCTCTTCAGTAAGAAGTTTGTATAGCCATTTACTCAGTAAGCATTTGTTTTTTAACTCCAGAACTTCAATACCCAAACCCCCTTGATCTTTCGGTCTACATATTATGTTCCATTTAGAGAGCCTATATCTTTTTCTTTTTGTCATCAGATTGCCAGAAGAAACTGGATCTATAATAATCTAGTCTTTTCCTGACCCCCACATGAATTTCCATGAAAGATAACATAAACAATGGTAGACTTGTCAATACCGAATTAATGAGAACTAACCTATCCCCATAAGAACGCATTTTACTACGCCAGCATCCTAATTTTGAGGCAAAACGGCTTTCAACCGGATTCCATTCAGCATTTCTCAAGATTCGGTGGTGAATAGGTATACCCAAATATTTAAAAGGTAAAGCGCCGGCCTCACAACCAAAGATCTGCATATATTGTTGTTCAATATCCTTTGCTTTACCAAAACAGAAAATCTCACTTTTATGAAAATTAATTTTCAGACCAGAGAGCTGCTCAAAAATACATAGAATTAATTTCATATTCAGTGCTCTAGCAATATCATGTTCCATGAATAAAATTGTATCGTCAGCATATTGTAGAATTGAAATCCCCCCTCGACTAGATGAGGTAGAAGACCCCCAATTTGACCCGCTTCCTTAGCCCGTGCAATAATAATGGCAAGCATATCCACCACAATATTAAAAAGAATCGGGGATAAAGGATCTCCCTGTCTCAAACCTTTCCTAGTTTGGAAATTATGACCGATATCATCATTCACCCTAATCCCGACACTCCCTCCTTGCACATATTGTTTAATTCGATCACACCAAATCTCATCAAACCCCTTCATACGCAATACTTGTTGTAAGAAAGGCCATTTAACTTTATCATATGCCTTCTCAAAATCAATTTTGAAAAGAACACCATCTAACTTTTTCTTATGCAATTCATGGATGGATTCATGAAGCACAACCACTCCCTCTAAAATATGTCTGCCCGGCATGAAAGCAGTTTGAGTAGGTTTGATGACATTATGAGCTACCTCCGAAATACGAATAGTGGCTACTTTAGTAAAGATTTTAAAAATCACATTAAGTAGACAAATAGGCCGGTACTGTTGTATTTGTGTTGCATTATCTTTTTTTGGAAGCAACGTAATAACCCCAAAATTAAGCCTATATAACGGTAACTCTCCTCTTTGGAAGGATAGAAAAAGCGCCATTAAATCCAATTTTATTACTTCCCAAAAGGTTTGATAGAACTCTGCCGGAAACCCATCTGGTCCCGGTGCTTTATTATGTTTCATTTGTGAAATTGCCTCATAAACTTCCTCGAGAGAGTATTCTTTAATGGGAAGTTCATTTTCAGCCGCAGAAACTTGAGGGATATCATCAATTCTATCCTCCACCATTATTATTGAACTGTGTTGCGGCTCACCAAAAAGTTTCTTGTAATATTCAGTAATGTAAGTTTTTAGGTTATCATCCCCAACAATCGTGCCCTCCTCTTGTTCTAGTTGAAAAATTTTCTTCTTCCTGTGCTTCCCATTAGCAATTAAGTGAAAATATTTTGTATTATCTCCCCCTTCTTGTATATATTTAACCTTGGCTCTCTGTGCCCATTTGGTTTCCTCCGACCTTCTAAGTTTATTCAATTTATCATTAGCCATTTTTAACTCATCCCTTTCAACATTAGATAGAGGACAAGTCTCTGCCTTAACATCCAGCAAATCAATAACTTGCAGTAACCTCTCTTTCTCTAGTTTATATTTTCCACTAAGATTTTTCGCCCATCCCCTTAAAAATCTTCGTAGGTGCCTAATCTTCTTTTGCCAAGTATCGATTGGTGAGACCCCCATTGGAGTTGCAGCCCACTCAGCTGCCACCAGATCATAAAACCCATCCTGTTGCAACCACTACAAGAAAAGTTGCCATGGCCGACGAAGTTGAAGTCGCGCCGTGGTTGCTGGTGTACCATGGCCGACGATTTTGGTCCCTCCGTGGTGCATGTCAAAACTTTTTTTTTCTCGTTTTTGAGGCCACCTAGCCCGACGAAAGCGGCCAAAACGTGGCGTATGGTGGCCGGGACGTGGTGCATCTCGAAATCTCGGGTTCGCCGGCCGAGTCAACGCAAATCCGCACCGCCGAGGGATGTAGGGCCCAGATGGCAGCCTCTCTGGCATTGTTTTTTTTCTACATCGCGCCATCTCGTTCAACGTTCTCCGATCGAGCCGTTTACGATGCAGGATCATGGGTCCCGCATGTCATCCTCTATGAACCAAAATTCTTTCTATTCTTGGATTTTTTTGACCCCCTGATTTCTGGCTACTTCCTTTTTCTTTTGATCCCTTGCCGCCTTGGAAACGTTGAGACCGCTGCTGCTAAATGGGACCCGCATGTCATCCTCTATGTGCAATCAACTTTCTTTTCTTGGAGTTTTTTTGGCACCTCAAATTTGGTCACTTGCCTTTTTCTTTCGATCCCCTGCCACCTCTCAAACGGTGATACCGCTGCGCTAACTGGGACCCGCATGTCATCCTCTATGTACTATAAAACTTTCTTTTCCTGGATTATTTTTGGCACCTCAAATTTGGTCACTTGCCTTTTTCTTTCGATCCCCTGCCGCCTCTCAAACGGTGATACCGCTGCTGCTCGGGACCCGCATGTCATCCTCTATGTACTATAAAACTTTCTTTTCTTGAATTATTTTTGGCTCCTCATATTTTTTAACTTGCCTTTTTCTTTCGATCCCCTGCCGCCTCTCAAACGGTGATACCGTTGCTAAATGGGACCCGCATGTCATCCTCTATGTACTATAAAACTTTCTTTTCTTGAATTATTTTTGGCACCTCATATTTGGTCACTTGCCTTTTTCTTTCGATCACCTGCTGCCTCTCAAACGGTGATACCGCTTTGCTAAATGGGACCCGCATGTCATCCTCTATGTACTATAAAACTTTCTTTTCTTGGATTTTTTGGCACCTCATATTTGGTCACTTGACTTTTTCTTTCGATCCCCGCTGCCTCTCAAACGGTGATACCGCTGCTGCTAAATGGGACCCGCATGTCATCCTCTATGTACTATAAAACTTTCTTTTCTTGGATTTTTTTGGCACCTCATATTTGGTCACTTGCCTTTTTCTTTCGATCTGCCGCCTCTCAAACGGTGATACCGCTGCTGCTAAATGGGACCCGCATGTCATCCTCTATGTACTATAAAACTTTCTTTTCTTGAATTATTTTTGGCTCCTGATATTTTTTCACTTGCCTTTTTCTTTCGATCTCATGCCACGTTTGAAACGTTGAGGAACCTGCAGGCTCATGGGACCCGCATGTCATCCTCTATGTACTATAAAAGTTCTTTTTCTTGGTTTTTTTTCACCATCTGATTTTTGGCAATTTCTTTTTTTCTTTTGATCCCCTGCCACCTCTCAAACGCTGATACCTGCTGCTAAATGGGACCCGCATGTCATCCTCTATGTACTATAAAACTTTCTTTTCTTGAATTATTTTTGGCTCCTCATATTTGGGCACTTGCCTTTTTCTTTCGATCTCATGCCACGTTTGAAACGTTGAGGAACCCTGCATGGGACCCACATGTCATCCTCTATGTGCTATAAAAGTTTCCTTTGTTGGATTTTTTTTCACCCTCTGATTTTTGGCTTGCCTTTTTCTTTTGATCCCCTGCCCCCTTTGAAACGTTGAGTAAGCTGTTGGCTCAAGGGACCCGCATGTCATCCTCTATGTCCATCAACTTTCCTTTCTTGGATTTTTTTTCACCCCCTAATTACTAGCTACTTTCTTTTTCTTTTGATCTCAAGCCGCATTACAAACATTGAGACCGCTGCTGCAAAATGGGACCCACATGTCATCCTCTATGTACAATAAAGTTTCTTTTCTTGGATTATCTTTTGCTCCTGATATTTTGTCACTTGCCTTTTTCTTTCGATCTCATGCCGCCTTTGAAACGTTGAGTAAGCTGCTGGCTCATGGGTCCCGCATGTCATCCTCTACGAACAATAAAAGTTTCCTTTCTTGGAGTTATTTTTGACCCCTAATTTCTGGCTATTTGCCTTTTTCTTTGGATCTCCTGCCCCTTTGAAACGATGAGGACGCTGTTGGCAGGTCGGTCCCACAAGTCATCCTCTATGAACAATAAAAGTTTCCTTTGATGGATTTTTTTGAACCCCTAATTAATTTCTGGATATTTCCTTTTTTTTCTTTGATCCCCCGCCTTGGAATCGTTGAGGATGCTGCTGCCTCATGGGTCCCGCATGTCATCCTCTCAGAACGGTAAATGTTTCTTTTCTTGGATATTGTTTACCAAATGATTTTTGGCTTATTTTTTCTTTCGATCTCCTGCCGCCTTTAAAACGTTGAGGACGCTGCTGGCTCACGGGTCCCACATGTCAGCCTCTATGAACAATAAGCGCTGAGGACGCTGCTGCCTCATGGGTCCCGCATGTCATCCTCTCAGAACGAAAATGTTTCTTTTCTTGGATTTTTTACCAACAGATTTTTGGTTTATTTTTTCTTTCCATCCCCTGCCGCCTTTAAAACGACGCTGCTGGCTCATGGGTCCACGATGTCAGCCTCCCCGTACAAGAAACATGTGATATCTTGATTATTTTGCAGACAATAAACAGTGTATTGCGCTCTGAGCTATTGCAAACGGATAAATTAAATCTTTATTTTTACAACATATATCTTGAATCTCCTTGTTTTTTGTTTTGGCGAAGCATAGGACTTTCCTGTTTTTTTTTTTTGAGAAAAATCCGAACTATCATGTTCTGGAGTGGGCTGAAATTGTACGTGTCAAAAGGCCCAGAAGGATAGTTCGAAGGCCCAGATGTCTAGATGCAGCCCAATTGAAATCTTTCTTTTCTTGGATTTTTTTCACCCCCTGATTTCTGGCTACTTCATTTTTCTTTTGGTCCTGTGCCGCCTTGGAAACGTTCAGACCGCTGCTGCAAAATGGGACCCGCATGTCATCCTCTATGTACAATAAAGTTTCTTTTCTTGGATTATTTTTGGCTCCTGATATTTGGTCACTTGCCTTTTTCTTTCGATCTCATGCCACGTTTGAAACGTTGAGGAATCTGCTGGCTCATGGGACCCGCATGTCATCCTCTATGTACAATAAAAGTTTGATTTCTTGGATTTTTTTCACCCTCTGATTTTTGGCTATTTCCTTTTTCTTTTGATCCCCTGCCGCCTTTGAAACGTCCAGTAAGCTGCTGGCTCATAGGTCCCACATGTCAGCCTGTATGAACGATAAAGCTTTCCTTTCTTGGAGTTTTTTTGACCCCCTAATTTCTGGCTACTTTCTTTTTCTTTTGATCTCAAGCCGCATTTGAAACGTTGGGACCGCTGCTGCAAAATGGGACCCGCATGTCATCCTCTATGTACAATAAAGTTTCTTTTCTTGGATTATTTTTGGCTCCTGATATTTGGTCACTTGCCTTTTTCCTTCGATCCCATGCCACGTTTGAAACGTTGAGGAACCTGCTGGCTCATGGGACCCGCATGTCATCCTCTATGTACTACAAAAGTTTATTTTCTTGGGTTTTTTTTCACTCTCTGATTTTTGGCTATTTCCTTTTTCTTTTGATCCCCTGCCGCCTTGGAAACGTTGAGTAAGCTGCAAACTCGTGGGACCCGCATGTCATCCTCTATGTACAATCAATTTTCTTTTCTTGGAGTTTTTTTACCCCCTAATTTCTGGCTACTTTCTTTTTCTTTTGATCTCAAACCGCATTTGAAACGTTGGGACAGCATGTCATCCTCTATGTACAATAAAAGTTTCTTTTTTTGGATTATTTTTCACCCTCTGATTTTTGGTCACTTGCCTTTTTCTTTCGATCTCATGCCGCCCTTGAAAACGTTGAGGAACCTGCTGGCCCATGGGACCCACATGTCATCCTCTATGTACTATAAAAGTTTCTTTTCTTTGATTTTTTTCACCCTCTGATCTTTGGCTATTTCCTTTTTCTTTTCATCCCCTGCCGCCTTGGAAACGTTAGTAAGCTGCTGACTGGTGGGACCCGCATGTCATCCTCTATGTACAATCAAGTCTCTTTTCTTGGATTTTTTTTACCCCCTTATTTTTGGTCACTTGCCTTTTTCTTTCGATCTCATGCAGCCTCTGAAACGTTGAGAAGCTGCTGGCTCATGGGACCCACATGTCATCCTCGATACTATAAAAGTTTCTTTTCTTGGATTTTTTCACCCTCTTATTTTTGGCTGTTTCCTTTTTCTTTTGATCCCCTGCCGCCTTGGAAACATTGATTAAGCTGCTGACACAAGGGGCCCGCATGTCATCCTCTATGTACAATCAACTTGCAAGATCTTGGGGCGGAAGAGCTTGTATAAGTGGGACCCATATGTCATCCTCTATGTACAATAAAAGTTTCTTTTTCTTGGATTATTTTTTGCTCCTGGTATTTGGTCTCTTTCCTTTTTCTTTCGATCTCATGCCGCCTCTGAAACGTTGAGTAAGGTGCTGGGTCATGGGACCCGCATGCCATCCTCTATGTACAATCAACTTTTTTTTCTGGGAGTTTTTTTTACCCCTAATTTCTGGCTACTCTTTTTCTTTTGATCTCAAGCCGCATTTGAAACGTTGACACCGCTGCTGCAAAATGGGACCCGCATGTCATCTTTTATGTACAATAAAGTTTCTTTTCTTGGATTATTTTTTGCTCCTGATATTTGGTCACTTGTCTTTTTCTTTCGATCTCATGCCCCCTTTGAAACGTTGAGGAAGCTGCTAGCGCATGGGTCCCGCATGTCATACTCTATGAACAATAAAAGTTTCCTTCCTTGGAGTTATTGTTTACCGCTAATTTCTGGCTACTTCCTTTTTTCTTTTGATCCCCTGCCGCCTTGGAAACGTTGAGTAAGCTGCTGACACAAGGGGCCCGCATGTCATCCTCTATGTACAATCAACTTGCAAGATCTTCGAGCGAAAGAGCTTGTATAAGTGGGACCCATATGTCATCATCTATGTACAATAAAAGTTTCTTTTCTTGGATTATTTTTTGCTCCTGATATTTGGTCACTTTCCTTTTTCTTTCTATCTCATGCCGCCACTGAAACGTTGAGTAAGGTGCTGGCTCATGGGACTGTACAATAAAGTTTCATTTCTTAGATTTTTTTTACCCACTGATTTTTGCTAACTTGCCTTTTTCTTTTCGATCATATGCCGCCTTTGAAATTGAGGTCGCCGCTGGCTCATGGGTCCCACAAGTCAGCCTCTATGAACAATAAACCTTTCCTTTGTTGTATTTTTTTTACCCCTAATTTCTGGCTATTTGCCTTTTTCTTTTGATCCCCTGCGGCCTTTGAAACGATGAGGACGCTGCTGGCAGGTCGGTCCCACATGTCATCCTCTATGAAGAATATAAGTTTCCTTTTTGGATTTATTTTTGACCCCTAATTTCTGGCTATTTGCCTTTTTCTTCTGATCCCTGCCGACTTCGAAATGATGAGGATGCAGCTGGCAGATCGGTCCCACATGTCAGCCTCTATGAACTATAAATGTTTCCTTTGTAGGATTTATTTTTTACCCCTATTTTCGGGCTACTTGCCTTTTTCTTTGAAACGTTGAGGACGGTACTGTCTCATGGGTCCCACATGGCATCCTCTCTGAACGATAAACCTTCATTTCTTGTTAACGACAGGTTTATCAGTATTATTTTCGCAGACTAATACAAGCTCTTTGGCTCCAAGATCTTGCAAGTTGATAGATTAAATCAAGGAATTATTAGGATATGTTTTAAATTTCAAATCCACTTTATGAATTTTTAAAAATACCGTTATCCATGTGGGTATGGAGCGATCAAGGATTTTCATATTGGGCATGAGCAGTTTCAAAAATTGGAACCCTATAATTCAAAATAAATAAAAACAACTTTTATGTAGAATCTCCGTGTATTTTTTTTTTGCCAATCATAGGATCTGTGTTTCATTAGAAAAGGGCCGAAATTGCATGAGCAGAAAGGCCCATTTGAAGTTATTGGGCTTCGACGGCCGGAGCAAGTAGACCGATAACAATTACCATGTAGATGTTCCTTGGCAACCCAAAAGTGAAATATTGGGCCCAACAGGGGAAGGTTGAACAGTACTTTTTCTATTGGGAAGGTGGTACATGGGGTTATCCTGACAAAAAAAATGGAACATGGGTTACTGAAGGTTGCCCATTTGTGCCTAATATGTTTGTCAGCAGGAGCTTTACCTTCCGCCGCCGCCGCTCCGCTTCCGCCGCCGCCGCCATGCCTCGTCGCGGGTCGAGCTACCGGTACGGCGGCGTCTCGAGCTCGGGGTACCAGCGTCCGCGCGCGCCCCAAATTAAGGTACTTCCTCCTCGGGACGGCACCTACGATAGGCTCGGCTGGCCTTGGGGCATTTACCCCTAGCCTCTTCCATGCTCAAGTTTTTGAAATGTTTCTGGCTCTGTTCAACACTGGATCAAATTTGTCAACATGACCATTCTTATGGAGTAGCAACGAGTTGAATCTCTCAAAACTCTTTAAGTTCTGCAATATAACGACTAATTGGTACTACCTTATACAAAATGATTACATATCCTTATTTTGGAAGCAAGCAATCACACACTTATAGTTTGCTAGTCAGCTGCACGTAACGTTAAAAATCGGCAATTATAATGAATAAACCTGTAATTTTCACTTAAAATGCATTAAGGAGCATCAAATTTGACAAATCAAACCATGTCGTACTGAAAATTGACATGTCTTTCTCATGCAGAAATGTAAAATTATCCATGCATGTGCGTTTATACAGGTTAAGTTTTGCACGTATTATTTTTTGTAACTTTTCTGACTACCTTCAAAGCTCCAATCCTTCTTCATCATCTTTGTTGTACCGCACTGATGCAAGTGAATGCGAGCTGCTCGCCAGACGCGACTTCGTGTCCGATATGTGTACTATGCCTTCTCCATCTAGTGCTAGTTACGCCTCTGTGCTAATTAATTCAGCACAAACCTCTGTCATTGCAGCTGTGACTCACCTCGACCATTGGAGCCCAATCACAAGAGCGAGCTCAGTCTCAACCAGAGAGGCATGTGTCTCATGGTTAGCTATCTACAACTTGCTGTCTTACTAAAACCGTGCCTATCATATAGAGATCACCTCGCTGGTGTAGTGTAGCAATGGCTGCAAGTAGCTGCTAGCATGAGCGAAGGGGATAAGGAAGAAAAGATTAAAAAAATGGGGTGGGGCCAACAAGCAGGAAAGCTATCTACTGTACTAGCTTTATGGATGTTTCTGGAATTGGGTAGAAAATAGTACTCGATGACACTGTAGCAGCGAATCCCAGAGACCAAAGGCCGTTGGATGATGTCTAATGAACGGCAGAACAAAATCGGCGAAATTAGCTTGAATTTTGATAATAAATCTTGGGCATTTTCCCTCGAACATGATTTATCAACTTTGGGTAGTCTCTGGACTAGTCTCCCTCGTCCACCAATTATTATCATAAACTACTGCGGAAAGTTGAGGGCAGTCCCTAGTCCCGAGCACTTCGCCCACTTCCCCTGGCCTCATCCCAGAGATCTCACACCAACCACCTCACCGTCGACTAGCCGCCAGTCTACAGCCCTCCGAAGAATCCCCAATGGCGGCGACGCCCCTACTAGAGCGCTCCTCACGCGAGCGCATCATCGAGTCTGGCCCACATGTCTTCCGTGCCTGCCGTGTGTCGGCAAGCACGACCGACTTCTCCGTCGGCGAGCCGCCGGCCGTGGGCGAGGGCGAGGCGTCCCCGTACACTATGACAGTGCACATCTTCTTCTCGAGGACGTACGAGCTCAGGAGGATGGCCGGCCCCCTCCCTGCCCCACTGGATGAGGACGATATCACCACTACACCCTGCGAAGAGGTGGTGCTGGATCTTAGCTTGCCTCCGAGGAAGCTGCGTAGTGGGGGCAATGTCGTGCGAACTATGCGCGAGATTCTTGCCCGTGTATGGCTGCTCAAGAACCTGAACCTCACGGAGGAGGAGTGGGACATCATCATGCCTTACGATGTTATGCACCTGATGTGGCAGCAGGCGTGTCGTCGGCTCGGTGGCCTCCACTTCGACCTCACCCTTAGGGTGGACCACCGGCTCATCGTCAACTTGCCGGCGCTGCAGGACAGTTGGGTCCTAGTTGCGCCGGAGGACGGCCACTGCAGCATATGCATGCTGGGGCTGTCGCAGCGCACAACGGTGCGTCTCCGGGGATGCAAACACCCGTTCCATAGGAAGTGCATCTTCTCCTGGTTTGTAACGAACGCCAGCTGCCCTATCTGCCGCGATAAAGTGCTGACCCATCTTATTTTCGATTTGTAGCATAGTATGAATAAAAACCCTGTATGATAGGGATGCCATGCCAACTTGAATCCTATGTCAAGAGAAATTCTATTTGATTGTGGTTATAAGATATTCTGCATTAGTTTGATCTATTATCATTCTATTTTCCTATGGGATATGACCCTATGAATCAAACAGCATGTGATTACTTCCACACAATTAAGTTTGACCAACTTTTAGTAGGACAACAAACATAAATAATTAGTCATCATGGGATTACAATCCAACAGATAATTGTCTTCAGGACTCATACATTTTCCAAATAGAAAAATCAAAACAAATCATGGTTCTTCATCTCACAGCATGATACAGAGACAAGAGTCTAATCATCATCATCATCATCATCATCATCATCATCATCATCATCATCATCATCATCATCACCTCCGTCTTCATTCTGATATTCGTGCATGGTCTCATCCTGCTCGTCCTGTCCATTCTCCTCCTGAGATTCACCAGGTAGCTTCAGTTTATCCATCTCTTTGTCGACTATGCTAACCTCAACAGTGAAATCTACTTCTCCATCATGTGCAGGGATACCTGTATCCAACGAGGTTTCATCAATGTCAGCAACTTTAGTTTGCATACAACCAGCGAAATCATCTTGCTGGGCACCAATTATTGGATCCGCATTCTCATCCAAATCATATATGTTCCTTGCCACAAACTTTTGCACATACTGCCATCCTTTTCTAGATCTGTCTTCCAAGAAAAGTACCTTGGCCGCTTGAGGTACCAAAATATAAGGATCATCCTTGTACCACTGAGCAGTAGTATCGACTGATATGAAATACCCATCATTTCTGGCACCTTTGCCCTTGTTTGGATCTTGGTTGTACCAATAACACTTAAATAGAACCACAGATCGGACAGTAACCTTATCACTATAGAACAACTGAATAACCTCTTCTATGTGACCATAATGGTCAAATGACTCTGATCTCTTTTTTCTGGTTGTCAAGTGATCTCCACTGGTTGTGATGCCACTATTTCGTGTCTTCAAATGTTGTTCACGCTCATAGGAGCTGTAATGGACACCATTGGCATTGCAAGCTGCAGCTACCAACACCCTCTTATCTGGACCACGTGATAGGACAAGGAGATCAGCACTAACAGCGCCTGGATTCTCCGCATGGAGTTTCGAGATCTACGATTACAAAATAGACAAGAGGTCATCTCATGTGAAAACACATAGACAAGTCAGAGTGCAATTGAACATCTTACATATTTCTCAAACCAGTCCTGAAACCCACTCCCACGTGCCGATAGCTTTCCATTCGTTTCCATGTACAACCTGCAAAACATAGCCAAGTCAGCTGAATATATTTCATTTTGATACAAGTTCATAGTATATGCGAGGAACTGAGTAGTTCGTGTGCATAGTACTCACTTAACATATTCATCAGCCTCTGTAGCATTATTCAGCACATACCAAGACAGCTGTTCAAATTCAGACTGCTCTAATGTTTTTTCGGTCCTCTTTCCTATTAGCTCAACACCATGTTTAAAAACAGATCCTCCAACTTCCAAAATTCTGCGACCCCGATTGAATCTGGTCTCAATATCAGGAATATATCTTGAGGCAAATGTATATGCTTCAGCAGCAATATACGCCACTGCAATGCAAGCCTCCGGTCTAGCTTTGTTCCTAACTGTATTCTTGAAAGTGCACAGTCGACGTTCTATAGGGTACATCCATCCATACTGTACCGGACCTCTTAAAAGTGCCTCATCAGGTAGATGAACAGCCAAATGCACCATCACATCAAAGAAGGCTGGAGGATATATCAGCTCCAGCTTGCACAGGATTACTGCTATGTCCACCTTAAGACGTTCTACAACAGCTCTGCTTAGAGTTTTACTACATATTTCCCTAAAGAACCTTCCCAACTCTGCAATCACGTTGTACATATTTGGCTTCACTAAATCTTTAATGCCAATAGCTAAAAGCCTTTGCAGCAGGATGTGACAATCGTGAGTTTTCAACCCTTGGAGCTTGTTTCCTTCAGCATTGAGACAATTTGCAATGTTGGAAGCAAATCCGAACGGGAACATCACACCTCGGAGGTACTCACAAAATAATCTCCTTTTAGGCATCGGCAATGTGAATTCCGCGCCTCGAAATTTATAATGTTTTTCCTTGCCTTTGTTCACTTTGTCATTACGATCCAGTTGCAAGTGCCTGTTAACATTCAATGTTGCACAATCAATCCTAGCATTTGAGCTATCTTTTGTCTTGGATGGAATGTTGAGTAATGTGCCGACAATGCTGTCACATATATTCTTCTCCATGTGCATGATATCAATATTATGCCGAAGCTTCTTACCAGCCCAATACGGCAAGTCCCAAAGAGTGGTCCTGCGCTTATAAAATATTCTCGGTCTATCATTTTCCATTTCCTTCCTCTTGGTACGTGCTGCTATTTCACCTCCCATCTTCCTTTTGGTAGCTGCTAGACTCAGTTCATCTCGTCTCTTCTTCCTTTTTCTATCTGCTACTACTGCTGCTGCATCTTCTGTATTCTTCTCTGCTGTACCTGCTGTGGCGGCTGGTGGTTTTCCTGGTTTAACATTTCTGACCGCTTCTAGGTGCGCCTCCAACTCGTGACTCTTAAAGTGCTGCGGTTTAGTCTTTTTACAGGCCTGATCACCAATAAATTGCAATTTTTTTCTATTTTTTCGGAAACTGTGATCTAATGGAAGGAAACGGCGATGGCCCATATAGCATATCTTGTTTATTATCCTCACTGCCAGCTGATCAGTATCACAGTGAACACATGCATTATAACCTGATGTTACTCTGCCTGACATAGTGCCCAAAGCTGGATAATCATGGGTGCAATACAGTACAGCAGCACGTAATAGAAAATTTTGTTCTTTAGGTTGACACACATCCCGTGTAGGGACACCCTCCCATAATGTTTGCAAGTCTCTAATAAGAGGCTGCATGAACACATCAAAATCCTTCCCAGGAGATTTGGGACCTGGGATGAGTAAGGCCATCATACAGTTCGACTGATCGGTGCATGTCCAGGGAGCCTGGTTGTAAGGTGTAACTAGTACTGGCCACATGCTATACGAGTTGCTCATGTTGCCAAATGGGTTGAATCCATCTGTAGCAAGGCCAAGTCTCAGGTTCCTTGGATCTGCAGCAAAATCTGGATGATCCAGGTCGAATTGCTTCCATTCATCGCCATCAGCAGGATGCCTCAGTAAATCAGGGTCGGGCGTGAGAATCTCTTTGTGCCATCTTGTTTCCCGAGATGTTTGTTCTGAAGCAAACAACCTCTGCAATCTTTGTACAAGTGGAAAGTATCTCAGAACCTTCCAAGGAATCTTTTTCTTACCACCAGCTCCATCATGTTTCCATCTTGATTCCTTACATACTGGACATTCATCGAGGTCATTATACTCCATCCAAAACAGTGCACAGTTATTTTTGCAAAAATCAATCTTCTCATATCCAAGTCCCAGTACCTTGATGTACTGCTTCACCTCATAAAAGGATTTTGGCAGTCCAGCCCCAGGGAGTGCATCGCTGTATGTCTTCGCAACTGCATTGAACGCTTTATTGGTAATCCCCTGGTATGACTTGTCATGAAGTAATTTCACAATTAATTCGAATCTTGACACAACAGAACCAGGGGCCACTAAGCGCTTAGCATCTTCTATCAGGTCATGGAAAAGAGGCTTTTTGTGATAACCATGGGGCTGTTGGCTTGCATATGGATACAGATCCCGTAACAAATTAGCAGTAGCCTCATCCTGGACGAGATCTTCAGGCTGATAACCATCAGAATAAAGAGGATCAATAATGTCAGGCTGATCATAGTGTTCACCATGGTTAATCCACCTGATATATGTCTGGTCCATCCCATAAACGAATAAATGATCTGAGACTACATGTTGAGGCTTGGACCCAATATTCAAACATACGCGGCATGGACAAATCACTTCCTTTGTCTTGTCGCCGTCAGTAAAATCACTAACGTGCTTCATGAAGTCTTCAATACCACTCAAATATGTTGGTGTGGTTAATGAGTCAAATAATATCCAAGTTCTGTCCATCTGTTGAGGAGATAGATGGTCAGAGAAGCGATAAGCTATTTCAACAAACAGGTCACCTACGAATGTAAGCAAGCATACCTGAGCAAACAGGTCGAATATAAAACTATAAATGCTACATTATTTGAGCCGATTTCAGCAAACAAACTGAGTGCAAAACTACGGCTACCTAGCGAACAGATTTTTTTAGGCTGACCACTGGGTTTCCCCACTTATTATTTTTTTATTAATAAAAAGAGGGAAATATGTACAAAAGTTGCTGGAGAGCAGCAACTAAAAGGATCATAGATCCCAAGCAGCAAAATATATATATAATGTTCTACCCATGATATGATTTCCTCTTTGCCTTATGAACAAGGAGAGCAATTTCATCCTTGAATCTCTTGTGCCATCTATAAATGCTTGGGGGGGAGGGGCGAACAGATCTATCGAAAGCAATACAATACCAACACATTCTTTCTTCTTTTTTGCCGTAATTCCGCCGATCTATTAGCAGTGCAAAGAAGCCAAAAGTAATAAGATTACATACAGGTTCATAGACCACCAGGGCCGTACCTGAGAATACGGAGGGCCTGAGCAAAACAAGAAATAGAGGCCCTCAACATGATCATTGGCAACTAAAATGATTTTATATATACTACTCACTCCATTTCAATAAACAATGCACCCTTGTTTTTCGTATTTTATCTTCGAAAAAATATTAATCTATATCTCTCTATTTAAAAATGATGTTTCAATTTTATGTAGATATACATGTATTTAGATGAGTTTAGTTTGCAGATACATGCAAGTTTTGATGAAGTTGAAACATATTTTTCAGGATGAAGTATATAAAAAAATTGATATAAAACTGGTATCATTAGAAAGTATTTTCCAACACGATTCTAACAATGCTGCTTATGTATTATATGATCGTGATATTGTTGTCCTATTTATTTGGTCAAGGTTCACATTGAAATGTGGTAAAATAAATTAAAAGAAGTGCATCGTGTGAAAAGGCAATCTAAGAATTCAAAAGTGCTAATTGTTAGTCGAAACATGACATCATTGAGACAAAATATTAATATTCATTGGAAGACTAACTGAATTAGCTGCACTCGCGATGAAAGAGAAAGAGAAGATACGGGTAAGAGCAAGTACAATAAGGTACAGTCTTTTTTTTGTTTGTTTGGGTTGCTCATCAAGCTTATCGCTCGATACAATAAGGTACAGTCAGCGGGAGTGGTGTTTGGAACATGGGTGCATAGTGGGTGGTATCATAGAGTACTATCATAGATATGCTATATTTATTATAGTGGAGTATTGAGGGAAAATCGGCTAAATCAATTTGAAGAAAATCGACAAAGTCAAATTAGAGGAAATTCTTCATCGATGATCAGATTTCTTACATAGAAGAGCTGATTGCCCTCAAAAGGAAGAATCTATCCATCTTCATTGATTTAAAAGGGGATTTCTTACAAGGAGAAGCTGATTGCTCAACAAAAGGGGAACAGATTGCTACGGCTAGTCTTATGCTAGTAAATCCCTACTCTAAGGGCTGTTGCCGTCTTCGTCGTCGCTGGGGTAGCTGCCGTCATTGCTACTGTCGACGAATTCCTCGTCGCTGCTACTGTGACCTTCAGCGGAGGCCTCTTCCTCTTCATCATCATCCTCCTCATCGGACCAGGCCCAGCCACGGATGCGCTTTGGTGGCGGTTCATCGGAGGAGGTGTCGTCCTCTGGTTCCTTCTTCGTGTCGGAGGAGATGTCTTCGTCTTCGTCGTCCTCTTCTTCTTCTTCTTCTTCTTTGGTGGAGGAAGTGAATTTACCCCGGAAGAGAGGGTCGTCGTCGTCGCTCTCCGCCTCCAGTTCTCCGTCAATCAGGAATCGGAGGTCATCTTCCCCGTCAGTCAGGGGCATGTCGCCATCCGACCAGACGAGGTCCTCGGGTCGACCCTCTGGTACGAAGTCGAAGTCGAACTCTTGCTCGTCCCAATGCTTGGGAGCGCGCCTATTGTACGCTTCCATCTGGCTGACCTCTGGCTCCAGCTCACTCGAGGAAAAGGATTGGGAGGAGGAAGAGGAAGACATGGTTACAGAGGAGGAGGGTTTTTGGGCCGATGGCTGGTTTGAAGCAGGAGGATGAAGAAGTGAACTGTTCGATGCGGTTAAATAAAAAGAGACATGTGGTGGTCATGTGGCAAATAATAGACACTTTTAAGAAAAGTGTGGCAAATCATAAAATATTCAAAACTGTCAAATCGTGCAGAGAAGTTGAGAAGGCAAGGCGTCATGATGAAGAATACTGCGACGGTTCTGCTCTGCCACGACATGACCCCTCGAAGGAAAAACAGATGGTTTTGATATTATCATTACCAAAACCAGGGGGGCATGTGTTATCACCGGATTTTGGCCAAATCAATCGGATGTCTAATCAATCGGTTACATGCACTAGCTCAGTGTTCGCATGGCTGCACGCCACATGTATTAGCACCGCATGTATACATATACATCACTCATCTTGATTAATTGCTCAGCTCATTAAACTATCAAAGATCTTGCACGGCTTGGACGCAGGGTATGCCGTGGCATATACGGCATACCCTGTAGATCCGCCACCGCAAACAAGGAGAGCCATTTCATCCTTGAATCTCTTGCGGCTTCTGTAAAAGCTTGGGGGCGAACAGATCAATCGAAAGCAATATAATACCAACAAATTCTTTCTTCTTTTTGGCCGTAAATCCACCGATGTATTAGCAGTGCAAAGAACCCAGAAGTAATAAGATTACAAACAGGTCCATAGAGGACTGGCACCAAGCGACGACTACAAACATTGGGCAATGGTGAGCAGTACAGTGTACAGTACGAACGAATTCGAGCAAATAGGTAAAGCGGAAAACAATGTCAAACAAACACATCGAGAGGAAAACAATATCAACCGATCGATTCGAACGAACTAACGAACTTATAAGGGCTGGGCGACGGCGACTGACTTCGATTGAGCTATAATGAATCGTACTTGCCCAGGCCTGAAGATAGCATGCATACCGTGAGGATCTACCAGCTGACCGCGCCTGCCGGTGCGGCTGGAGAAGAACGGCGCCACCAGCAGTCGCCGGCTGACGCGGCTGATAGACAGCGTGGGGAAGTTTTGGTGCGCGGCCTGGTTCACCGAGGGTGTGTCTAGAGAAGAACAGGGCGCCGAAGGAGGTGTCTAGAGAAGAACAAGGTGGGCTGGGTGCTGAGTTAAAGGCGAGCGTTCGAAATATTGGGCGCGCGTTCGAAAGTTTAGGTGCGCGAGGGAGGTGTCTGCTGTGCTGAGTTAAAGGCGAGCGTTCGAAATTTCCCCGTCCTCTTCTTTTTTGGGCTAATCTATCTATACCTCTATTCTATCTACATGTTTTTTATTTTTTTTCTATTCTATACATGAGTTTTTGAAATTGAATTTTTTCACTCTGTCAGCGTTCCGGCCAATGCTCATTTGAAGTAATTGAAGCTGTTGATTTGCAGCTTAGAGGTGCTATCTACCGCTCATCATACAAGGACTCTTCAGATCTAAACGGCTGTGAATGCACGGATTCGTCACCCATCCTTCCCTTGGACTGGCGATGCTTGATACGTCCAATTTGCATCACTATTTTGTATCATAATTTGCTGTTATTCATTGATATATTTCATATTGGGACACAATACTTATGTTATTTCATCTATTTTGCATGTTTCATCATCATTGGAGGATCAAGCACCGGAGCCAGGATTCTGCTGGAAAAAGCACCGTCAGAACGCAATATTTCGGAAGATCGACTGTGGAAGGGAATTTCACGAAAATTCCTATTTTTCCAGATGACGGAGGGAGCCAGAAGGGGAAGAAGAGAGGGGCCACTGTGGGCCCAGACCATAGGGCGGCGCGGCCCAGGCCCTGGCCGCGCCACCCTATGCTCTGGGGGGCCCACGACCCTTTTCGCCTCCTTTTCTTCGCGTACTCCCGAAAACCTAAGCCACAGAGGGATCCTCACGAAGGGTTACAGCCGCCTCTGCGGGGCGGAGAACACCAGAGAGAAAAGAGCTCTCCGGCGGGCAGGAATCCGCCGGGGAAATTCCCTCCCGGAGGGGGAAATCGACGCCATCGCCATCGTCATCGAGCGGG
This sequence comes from Lolium multiflorum, assembly GCA_030979885.1. Taxonomy (NCBI): domain Eukaryota; kingdom Viridiplantae; phylum Streptophyta; class Magnoliopsida; order Poales; family Poaceae; genus Lolium; species Lolium multiflorum. The sequence goes on along the minus strand of CM061751.1, from coordinate 235,344,305 downwards.
ACATCATCTCCATCATCATCATCATCATCTCCACCATCTACACCGCCATCACCACCGCTGCACCTCGTCATCGCTGTAGCAATTCGGGTTAAATCTTGATTGTTTGATAGGGGAAACTCTCCCGGTGTTATTCTATACTTGTTGTAGATGCTATTGAGTGAAACCATTGAACCAAGGTTTATGTTCAGATTGTTATTCATCATCATATCACCTCTGATTGTATTTCATATGATGTCTCGTGAGTAGTTCGTTTAGTTCTTGAGGACATGGGTGAAGTCTAAATGCTAGTAGTGAATTATGGTTGAGTAATATTCAATGTTATGATATTTAAGTTGTGGTGTCATTCTTCTAGTGGTGTCGTGTGAACGTCGACTACACGATACTTCACCATTTATGGGCCTAGGGGAGTGCATCTTGTATTCGGTTGCTAATTGCGGGGTTGCCGGAGTGACAGAAACCTAAGCCCCCGTTAGTATATCGATGCAGGAGGGATTGCAGGATCTCAGAGTTTAAGGCTGTGGTTAGATTTATCTTAATTACTTTCTTGTAGTTGCGGATGCTTGCAAGGGGTATAATCACAAGTATGTATTAGTCCTAGGAAGGGCGGTGCATTAGCATAGGTTCACCCACACAACACTTATCAAAACAATGAAGATTAATCAGCTGTATGTAGCGAAAGCACTAGACTAAAATCCCGTGTGTCCTCAGGAACGTTTGGTCATTATAAGTAATCAAACCGGCTTGTCCTTTGTGCTAAAAAGGATTGGGCCACTCGCTGCAATTATTTCTCTCGCATTTTATTTACTTGTACTTTATTTATCTGCAATATCAAAACCCCCTGAATACTTGTCTGTGAGCATTTACAGTGAAACCTTCATCGAAACTGCTTGTCAACACCTTCTGCTCCTCGTTGGGTTCGACACTCTTATTTATCGAAAGTACTACGATACACCCCCTATACTTGTGGGTCATCAAGACTATTTTCTGGCGCCGTTGCCGGGGAGTGAAGCGCTATTGGTAAGTGGAATTGGTAAGGAAAACCTTTACTGTTTGTGCTGATTTTATTTCTGCCTGCTGCTATAATCATTATGGAGAGATCTTCTCTTCAATTTCTATTTGGGAAATCTACTACTACTGCAACGGTAGTGGATGAAGCGCCAGGTGAGGAAGTAGTACCATATAAAATACCTACGAAAATTATTGAACGTGTTATGGATAACCGCTATGAAGGGGATGGAACTGTCCATCCTGGTGATCATTTACTATTTTTGCATGAATTATGCGGGTTATTCAAATGTGCAGGTATTTCCATGAATGAAGTTAGGAAGAAACTATTCACTATATCGCTGTCTGGTAAAGCGGCGCACTGGTATAAATTGCTGAAGAATGGTGATTCTATTGATTGGGAGGACATTGTGCCTTTATTCTATTCCAAATTTTATCCTCCAAGTGAAATTCACAAAGATCGGAACCGCATATATAATTTCTGGCCTCATGATGGAGAAAGTATTGCCCAAGCTTGGGGGAGATTGAAGTCTTTAATGCTCAAATGCCCCATTCATGAGCTTCCTGGTAATGTTATTATTGATAATTTCTATGCAAGACTTTCTTTTCAAGACAAGACCTTGCTGGATACTTCTTGTTCTGGATCATTTACACGCAAGAATGAAGAGTTTAAAAGGGACCTTCTTGATCGGATCCAAGAAAATACTGAAGGATGGGAGAACGACAAAGATAGAGAATCAGGTATAATTTATGATTATAAATGTATTGAAGCTTTTATGGATACTGATAAATTTCGTAATATGAGTGCTACATATGGTCTTGATTCCCAAGTTGTTGCAAATCTTTATAAAGCTTTTGCCTCTCATTATGAACTGCCTAAGAAGAATTTTGATAAGTATCATGAACCGTATAAAGATAAAATTGATTCATCTGTAAACAAATGTGTAGTGATTGAAACTGTTGATAATGTTATTCCTGAAGCTTATATTGAAAAAACTCCTTTCCCTGCTAAAATGAAGGAGTACTCTGTCATATCTAGTGCAGTTAATAAAAGTGAAAAGAAACCTAAAGAACCTGAAGAACAAATTAAAATTGAACCTGCTGTTGCAATAGTTAAAGATCTTGTGACTGAGAATGTGGAGGATGGTCATATTATTTTCTGTGAAGATGCTTCTAATATTGTTTCACATCCTAATAAACCCAAACAAGTTAGTGTTCCTATGCTATCTGTTAGAATTGGTGATCATTGCTATTATGGTTTATGTGATATTGGTGCAAGTGTTAGTGCTATACCTTATGAACTTTACACGGAGATTATGCACGAAATTGGTTCTTGTGAACTTGAAGATATTGATGTGGTTATTCATCTGGCTAATAGAGAAACTATTTCTCCAATTGGTATTGTTCGAGATGTGGAAGTTCTATGTGGTAAGATTAAATATCCTGCTGACTTTTTGGTACTTGGTTCTGCTGCTAGTGATTATTGTCCTATCATTTTTGGTAGACCTTTTCTAAATACTTGTGGAGCTATTATAGATTGTAAGAAAGAGAAAATTTTGACTAGATTTGCTGGTGAACCTTATGAATTTAACTTTTCTAAATTTACCAAAACTCCTTATAAAGTTGACTTGCCTAGTAATGATTTTAAAATGGAGCAGTGTGCATCTATTGTTCTTGTTCCTAATAACCCTTTGCAGCAACATTTGGAGAATAGTGAAAGTGAAGCTTTTAGGAAAGAAAGAGATGAGCTTGAGGAAATTTTTCGTCGCCAACCTATTCTCAAGCATGATTTACCGGTGGAAGATCTGGGTACAACACCACCACCGAAGGAAGATCCTGTTTTTGATCTAAAGCCTTTACCTGATAATCTTAAATATGCTCATATTGATGATAAGAAAATATATCCTGTTATTATTAGTTCTAAGCTTTCAGAAATTGAGGAAGAAAGGTTATTGGAAATATTGAAGAAACACCGAGGAGCTATTGGCTATACTCTTGATGATTTGAAAGGGATTTCTCCTTCTATTTGCCAACATGCTATTAATATGGAAGAAGATGCAAAGCCTGTTGTTGAACATCAACGTCGTCTAATTCCGAAGATGAAGGAAGTGGTAAGGAATGAGGTATTAAAACTGCTTGAAGCTGGTATTATATATCCTATTGCTGATAGTAGATGGGTTAGTCCTGTGCATTGTGTTCCTAAGAAAGGAGGAATGACTGTTGTGCCTAATGATAATGATGAGCTTATTCCTCAAAGAATAGTTGTAGGTTATAGAATGTGCATTGATTTTCGAAAAGTTAATAAAGTTACTAAGAAAGATCATTACCCTTTACCCTTTATTGATCAAATGTTAGAGAGGTTGTCTAAAAATACTCATTTTTGCTTTCTTGATGGTTATTCTGGGTTTTCACAAATTGCTGTTAAAGCTAAAGATCAAGAGAAAACCACTTTTACTTGTCCTTATGGAACTTATGCTTATAGGCGTATGCCTTTTGGTTTATGTAATGCTCCTGCTACTTTTCAAAGATGCATGTCTGCTATTTTTCATGGTTTTTGCGAAAGTATTGTAGAGGTGTTCATGGATGATTTTTCTGTCTATGGGAATTCTTTTGATAATTGCCTGCGAAACCTCGATAAAGTTTTGCAGAGATGTGAAGAAACTAACCTTGTTCTTAATTGGGAGAAATGCCATTTTATGGTTAATGAAGGAATTGTATTGGGACATAAAATTTCTGAGAAAGGTATTGAAGTTGATAGAGCTAAAGTTGAAGCGATTGAGAAGATGCCCTATCCGAGGGATGTTAAAGGTATTCGTAGTGTTCTTGGTCATGCTGGGTTTTATAGGAGATTTATTAAAGATTTCTCTAAAATTTCAAAGCCTCTTACTAATCTTCTTCAAAAAGATGTACCTTTTGTTTTTGATGATGATTGTAAGGAAGCTTTTGAAACTTTAAAGAAAGCCTTAACAACTGCTCCTGTAGTTGAACCTCCTGATTGGAATTTGCCTTTTGAAATTATGTGTGATGCTAGTGATTTTGCTGTAGGCGCTGTTCTTGGACAGCGAGTAGATAAAAAATTAAATGTTATTCATTATGCTAGTAAGACTCTTGATGCTGCTCAAAGAAATTATGCTACAACTGAAAAAGAATTGTTAGCTGTAGTCTTTGCTTGTGATAAGTTTAGACCTTATATTGTTGATTCAAAAGTTACAATTCATACTGATCATGCTGCAATTAGATACCTTATGACAAAGAAAGATGCTAAGCCAAGGCTTATTAGATGGGTACTTCTGTTGCAAGAATTTGATTTACATATTATAGATAGGAAAGGTGCCGATAATCCTGTTGCTGATAATTTGTCTAGATTGGAAAATATTGCTTATGATCCTGTTCCTGTTAATGATAGTTTTCCAAATGAACAATTGGCTGTAATAAAGGTGAGCTCGCGAGAGAGCCCTTGGTATGCAGATTATGCTAACTTTATTGTTTCGAAGTATTTGCCTCCAACCTTTTCAGCTCAGCAAAGGAGGAAATTCTTTTATGACTTGAGGCATTATTTTTGGGATGACCCACACTTATATAAAGAAGGAGTGGATGGTATTATGCGAAGATGTGTTCCTGAATATGAACAACAGGAGATATTGAATAAATGTCATGGAAGTGTTTATGGAGGACATCACGCTGGAGATAGAACCGCGCAAAAGGTTCTACAATCAGGTTTTTATTGGCCAACACTCTTCAAAGATGCAAGGAAATTTATTTTATCTTGTGATGAATGTCAAAGAGTTGGTAATATCTCTAGACGCAATGAAATGCCTATGAATTATACTCTTGTTATTGAACCATTCGATTGTTGGGGATTCGACTTCATGGGACCTTTCCCTTCTTCAGACGGTAACACTCATATACTTGTCGCTGTTGATTATGTTACTAAATGGGTAGAAGCTATACCTACAAAAAGTGCTGATGGTGAGACCTCTATAAAAATGCTGGTAGATATTATATTTCCTAGATTTGGAGTACCTAGATATATTATGACTGATGGAGGTTCTCATTTCATTCATGGAGGTTTTAGAAAAACTCTTGCTAAGTATGGTATTAATCATAGAATTGCTTCTGCTTATCACCCTCAAACTAGCGGTCAAGTAGAATTATCAAATAGAGAGATTAAAGCTATCTTGGGTAAGACTGTTAATAAATCTAGAAAGAATTGGCCTAGCAAATTGAAAGAAGCGTTATGGGCTTATAGAACTGCTTATAAAAATCCTATGGGAATGTCGCCTTATAAAATGGTTTATGGAAAAGCTTGTCATTTACCTTTAGAACTAGAGCACAAAGCTTATTGGGCTGTTAGAGAACTAAATAAAGATCCTAAATTAGCCGGTAATAAGAGGTTGTTGCAATTAAGTTCTCTAGATGAATGGAGAAGTGAAGCTTATGAAAATGCTAAACTCTTTAAAGAAAAAGTTAAGAAGTGGCATGATAGAAGGATCATTAAAAGAGAATTTAATGTTGGAGATCAAGTTCTATTGTATCGGTCTCGTCTCAGATTCTTTGCAGGGAAATTACTCTCGAAGTGGGAAGGACCATATGTTGTTGAGGAGGTGTATCGTTCAGGAGCAATTAAAATTAGCTCTCTCCAAGGCAATGCCACACAAGTGGTGAATGGACAAAGACTCAAGCATTATATCTCAGGTGATTCTTATAATGTTGATGTTGATATTATTCAAGTGGAAACACCGGAGGCTTTCATCAAAGGACAAATTGACAGTCCGCCAGAACTGGACTTTGAATAGGTAACAGTATAGGTAATAAAAAGTCCGCGTTTACCTTTCCGAACATTATTTCTGCTGTTTTTGGAAAATATGAAAAATTACGGAATCGAAACGGAGTGGAAAAGACGCACGAGGGCGTGCCACCATAGGCCGGCGCGGCCCCACCCTGGCCGCGCCGACCTATGGTCTGGCCGCCTCGTTGTCCCGTTTCCACTCGTTTTCGACCTGGAACCTTCCTTTTGTTGTAAAAATATTTGCTATATAATCCCCCGGACCCCTGGAGGTCCGTAATATCGTTTTCTCGTCGTGTTTTGTTTCGAGCTGTTTTCTGCCAGGATCTGCTTCGGATCTAGATCCATCATGTCTTCGTCGGGAACTCAGAAGGACAGCTTCTTTGAGGACGTCGTCAACCCGTACATGAACGAGCTGAAGATGCACCCCAAAGAGTTGCAGCTCGTGGATGGAGAGTTGCAGATCAAAGATGTCCAGGGTCCTAAGGGAGAAGGGAGCTTGGAAGACAGGATGGAGAAGCTGGAACAAGAGGTTTTCAACTACAAGAAGATGGCTGAGCGTGAAGTGGATATCTTTCACAAGATTGTGTCTGAACTCATTGATGGACACAAGAAGGAGACTGCGAAGCTGTGGGACGATATCTTCTCACTTCACGACACCACCAACAAACTCCAAGCTCAACTCTATGATGTCCATAATCAGAACTGTGAGTATGAAAACAGGTTTAAGCGCATAAGTCATGCTGCTAGTTTCAGGTTTCCGGAAACCAAGATGTCTTTTGTTGATGGAGGGCCTCTTCCATGGAAGTCTGATGACGACAAAGATCACCATCATCACCGAAGGAGTAATTCATCATCGGTATTGGCATCCCCTTGGTTTGTTCCAAGCTTGGGGGAGTGCCGCGGTATCACATCACCACCACCTTTATCTTTTACTATTAAGTAGTGTCATATCATGAGTAGGGAAGTTATCATATAGAATAGTATGCAATGTGGAAGTATCTCTCTTAGTTAGTTATCGATGTATCCGTTGGTGTGAGTTATCGTTATGGAATATTAATGAGAAGTCTTATCATTTACTTTTTGCACACCTTATTTTAGTTTGCAATCTCCATTATATGATTACTCTTGACATGAGTATTGATATCACTTTGGGAACATTAAGTAAATCTATTTGGTTTTGGCAAACTTAGCATTGGTCAATAGCAACAACATCCTGATGTTTAATAAAAGAGAGAAATACACTTAGATACATTACTCCATTATCTCTATGCTTAGTATTCTTAAGTTAAAATTGCTTGTGCTTATGAGAAAGATGCATGATTGTTTCTATCATATGTATATTTGTTTGTTTCCCTCAACCTTTATGCTTGCTATCAAACCTTGCTAGCCAAAGACCTGTATCGAGAGGGAATGCTTCTCATACATCCATAACCTTAGACCAAACCTATGCCATTTGTGTCCACCATACCTACCTACTACATGGTATTTTCTGCCATTCCAAGTAAATACTTCATGTGCTACCTTTAAATTATTCAAACTATACTACTCCTTATTTGTGTCAATGTTTTATAGCTCATGAGGAAGTATGTGGTGTTTTATCTTTCAATCTTGTTGGGCGGACTTTCACCAATGGACTAGCGGCACATCCGCTTATCCAATAATTTTGCAATAAGAGCTGGCAACGGGGTTCCCAGCCCCAATTAATAACTTTCATTAATAATTCTCTTCACATGTTTTGCTCTGATTCATCAGTAAGCAACTTAATTTTGCAATAGACACTCCTCCATGGTATGTGAATGTTGGAAGGCACCCGAGGATTCGGTTAGCCATGGATTGAGAAAGCCAAGGTTGGGGGGAGTGTCACCCATAATAAAACTAAAATACATGTGTAAACAAAAGAGAAGGGGGATGATCTACCTTGCTGGTAGAGATACCGTCCCTCATGGGAGCCGCTCTTTGAAGGTTCGTTTGGCAAGGGGGTTAGAGTACCCGCTACCATTCGTTGACAACAACAAACACCGCTCAAAATCTTACTTTTATGCTCTTTATATGATTTCAAAACTTGAAAAGCTCTAGCACATGATTTAATCCCTGCTTCCCTCTGCGAAGGGCCTGTCTTTTACTTTTATGTTGAGTCAGTATACCTATTTCCCTCTATCTTAAGCAAGCAATTGAGTTGTTGTGAACCAATCATTTATGCTATGATTCAGTTGATCATGTCTTTTATACTTTCTTGTTTAGTACCAATTTTATCTGAATGAATATGACTTTGAAGTTATCAATGATTATGAAGAGATTGTCATGCTTGAATATGAAAGTTCAGCTATAAAATCTAATATGAAAGCTTTGCTTAGAAGTACAATCCGTTAGTAGTTCTCTGACCAAGAACAAAGTTTGCCATCACCAATTATGATTTCTTATGCACCTTTACTTGTGATTTCTCTTTACTTATTTCAAGATGAGTTATATGAGGAAGTTGTTTACTAGAATGTCTTGTGTGAATGAATATGATGCTTCTTGTCCGTATTTTATTTATCGACTCTTCACTCCATAAACATGTGGTCTTGTTTCTCGAGCTCAGTTTCGCTTGGGGACAAGCGAGGTCTAAGCTTGGGGGAGTTGATACGTCCAATTTGCATCACTATTTTGTATCATAATTTGCTGTTATTCATTGATATATTTCATATTGGGACACAATACTTATGTTATTTCATCTATTTTGCATGTTTCATCATCATTGGAGGATCAAGCACCGGAGCCAGGATTCTGCTGGAAAAAGCACCGTCAGAACGCAATATTTCGGAAGATCGACTGTGGAAGGGAATTTCACGAAAATTCCTATTTTTCCAGATGACGGAGGGAGCCAGAAGGGGAAGAAGAGAGGGGCCACTGTGGGCCCAGACCATAGGGCGGCGCGGCCCAGGCCTGGCCGCGCCACCCTATGCTCTGGGGGGCCCACGACCCTTTTCGCCTCCTTTTCTTCGCGTACTCCTTCGTCCCGAAAACCTAAGCCACAGAGGGATCCTCACGAAGGGTTACAGCCGCCTCTGCGGGGCGGAGAACACCAGAGAGAAAAGAGCTCTCCGGCGGGCAGGAATCCGCCGGGGAAATTCCCTCCCGGAGGGGGAAATCGACGCCATCGCCATCGTCATCGAGCGGGACATCATCTCCATCATCATCATCATCATCTCCACCATCTACACCGCCATCACCACCGCTGCACCTCGTCATCGCTGTAGCAATTCGGGTTAAATCTTGATTGTTTGATAGGGGAAACTCTCCCGGTGTTATTCTATACTTGTTGTAGATGCTATTGAGTGAAACCATTGAACCAAGGTTTATGTTCAGATTGTTATTCATCATCATATCACCTCTGATTGTATTCCATATGATGTCTCGTGAGTAGTTCGTTTAGTTCTTGAGGACATGGGTGAAGTCTAAATGCTAGTAGTGAATTATGGTTGAGTAATATTCAATGTTATGATATTTAAGTTGTGGTGTCATTCTTCTAGTGGTGTCGTGTGAACGTCGACTACACGATACTTCACCATTTATGGGCCTAGGGGAGTGCATCTTGTATTCGGTTGCTAATTGCGGGGTTGCCGGAGTGACAGAAACCTAAGCCCCCGTTAGTATATCGATGCAGGAGGGATTGCAGGATCTCAGAGTTTAAGGCTGTGGTTAGATTTATCTTAATTACTTTCTTGTAGTTGCGGATGCTTGCAAGGGGTATAATCACAAGTATGTATTAGTCCTAGGAAGGGCGGTGCATTAGCATAGGTTCACCCACACAACACTTATCAAAACAATGAAGATTAATCAGCTGTATGTAGCGAAAGCACTAGACTAAAATCCCGTGTGTCCTCGAGAACGTTTGGTCATTATAAGTAATCAAACCGGCTTGTCCTTTGTGCTAAAAAGGATTGGGCCACTCGCTGCAATTATTTCTCTCGCATTTTATTTACTTGTACTTTATTTATCTGCAATATCAAAACCCCCTGAATACTTGTCTGTGAGCATTTACAGTGAAACCTTCATCGAAACTGCTTGTCAACACCTTCTGCTCCTCGTTGGGTTCGACACTCTTATTTATCGAAAGTACTACGATACACCCCCTATACTTGTGGGTCATCAATGCCGAAAGCCTGAAACACTGGAACCCTCTAGATACTTCGGGATACCTCACTGCCCCACATTATTAGACAGGCCTTTTCCGACACGGGAAGTCAAAAGTTGGGGGCTCCATGCAGTACATATGAATACTCGCTAGCTGCATGGTCTAGAAGCAGACTAGAGTAAATCATCAATTCGTCAAATCAATTGGTGTATAATTTTTTTTAGGAGCTAAGACGCCTGCATGAACCATTTTATCAACTTGAATGCTTACTACATGACATAAGAAGACTATGTACTTTGGTTTTTCATTTTTCTGATTTTTTAAATTTTGTGCCCACTTGAATCTTGGTCAAATCCTAGGTTTGACCAAGATTAAACAAGTTTAAAACATGAAAATGAAAAGGTAATCATGGATCCTTCTTAGTCACTCTAAAATGAAGCTTTTGGGATGTTCTTGAAATTTCCATGTTTGAAAGAAACCCAAAAACAGAGTTTAGGGTTAGGGGGTAGATACATGATTTGTCTAGTTTTGTATATGTCTAGACCTTGTTTGTCAACTTGAATGACATAAGAAGATTATGTGCTTTGGTTTTTCATTTTTCTATTTTTTTTGAATTTTATGCCCATATATTTGAATCTTTGTCAAATCCTAGGTTTGACCAGGATTTAAACAAGTTTAAAACATGAAAATGAAAAGGTAAGCCTGGATCCTTCTTAGTCACTCTAAAATGAAGCTTTTGGGAGGTTCTTGAAATTTCCATGTTTGAAACCCAAAACTCAAGCTAGTTGATAAACAAAGTCTAGACATATTCAAACCAGAAAAATCATGTATCTACCCCTAACCCTAAACTTTGTCTTAATTATGAAGTCAAGCACGAAGAGAAGTCGTTTTGGGTTTCAAACATGGACATTTCAAAAACCCTCCCAAAAGCATTGTGGTGTGACGTACTAAGAAGGATACATGCTTACATTTTCAACAACCCCCCTAAAAGCTTCATTATAGAGTGACTAAGAAGGATCCAGTCTGGCGGGCTTACCTTTTATTTTCTTGTTTTAAACTTGTTCAAATCTCGGTCAAACCTAGGATTTGACCAAGATTCAAAATGTGCATCAAAATTTAAAAAAATTAAAAACCAAATTAAAGCACATAGTGTTCTTATGTCATATAGTAAGCATTAAAGTTGATAAACAAGGTCTAGACACATATTCAAACAAGACAAATCATGTATCTATACCCCTAACCCCTAAACTCTATCTTATGAAGTCAACAACATGAAGAGAAGTGGTTTTGGGTTTCAAACATGGAAATTTCAAAAACCTCCCAAAAGCTTCATTTTAGAGTGACTAATATATATAAGAAGGATCCATGCCTGCTTACCACCTTTTCATTTTCATATTTTAAACTTGTTTAAATCCGTGTCAAATTAAACCAAGGATTTGACCAAAAGATTCAAATGGGCATAAAATTTTAAAAAAAATCAGAAAAATGAAAAACAAAAGCATATAGTCTTCTTATGTCATATAGTAAGCATTCAAGTTGATAAACAAGGTTTGGACATGCATATTCAAACCTAGGCAAATCATGTATCTATCCCCTAGCCCCTAAACTCTATCTTATGAAGTCAAGCATGAAGAGAAGTGGTTTTGGGTTTCAAACATGAAAATTTCAAGAACATCCCAAAAACTTCATTTTAGAGTGACTAAGAAAGGATACAGGCTTCCCCTTTTCATTTTCATGTTTTATACTTGTTTAAATCTTGGTCAAACCTAGGATTTGACAAAGATTCAAATGTGCATCAAAATAAAAAATCAGAAAAATTAAAAACCAAAGCACATAGTTTTCTTATGTCATATAGTTAGCATTAAAGTTGATATAAACAAGGTCTAGATATATTCAAACAAGAAAAATCATGTATCTACCCCTAACCCTAAACTCTGTCTTATGTAGTCAAGCATGAAGAAAAGTGGTTTTGGGTTTCAAACTTGGAAATTTCAAGAACCCCCCAAAAGCTTCATTTTAGAGTGACTAAAGGATCCAGGTTGGGCTTACCTTTTATTTTCATGTTTTAAAATTGTTCAAATCTTGGTCAAACTGTACCTAGGATTTGATCAAGATTCAAATGGGCATAAAATTTCAAAAAAAATGAAAAACCAAAGCATATAGCCTTCTTATGTCATATAGTAAGCACTCAAGTTGGTAAACAAGGTCTAGACATATTCAAACCAGAAAAATCATGTTTCTACCCCTAGCCCTAAACTTTGTCTTATGAAGTCAAGCACGAAGAGAAGTCGTTTTGGATTTCAAACATGGAAATTTCAAAAACCTTCCCAAAAGCTTCATTTTGGAGTGACTAAGAAGGATACAGGCTTACCTTTTCATTTTCATGTTTTAAACTTGTTTAAATATTGGTTAAGCCTAGGATTTGACCAAGATCAAATGGGCATAAAAATTCAGAAAAAATCAAAAAAAAAATGAAAACCAAAGCACATAGTATTATTATGTCATATAGTAAGCATTATATTCAAGTTGATAAACAAGGTCTAAACAACAAACTAGACAAATCATGTATCTACCCCCTAACCCTAAACTCTGTCTTATGAAGTCAAGCATGAAGAGAAGTGGTTTTGGGTTTGAAACATGGAAATTTCAAAAAACTCCCAAAAGCTTCTCATTTTTGAGTGACTAAGAAGGATTCAGGCTTACCTTTTCATTTTCATGTTTTAAACTTGTTCAAATCTTGGTCAAACTTAGGATTTGACCAAGATTCAAATGGGCATAAAAATTGGGAGGAAGGGTATGAATTACAATTCAAAAAACAAGGTAACTTAAATACTTGGATGCCCCAAAGATGTGTGGAAGCCCAGAACAATGGCAAAACATGTGCGCACGCTGCATCCAATTCAAGTAGAACACATAGTAGGCATCGATAGTTTGACCTAAATTTGAAATCAAAGAGAAGGTGGTTAGAAAAAATCGAAATTGGCAAAGCAAAGCATGAAATCATAAATTTGTGATGCACTATAGCTATGAAAAGTATCAAACAATGCATACCAAAATGATTTTTTAGAGGAATACTAGTTCAACTTATTTTAATTTTATATTAGTAGCCCAAAATCGAACTAGTAGTTGGATATTTTTGAACTTGATCTGTAGTAGTGGGCAAAACCCTAGTTTAACCTATTTAATCATAGATTCGTAGGTCGATTTTTCTACTTTTTTATTATTACTATGCAGCACATGTGTGTTTGCCCGTCGAGTGAAACTCGGAGGAAGAGGGATCACTCGGAAGGAGAGAAGAAGGGAGAGAATTATGGTGTCTCCCCTTTTTCGGGTGATGATGTTGACTTTTGTGCAGGGTTTGTCAGTGAGCAGGAGCGAGCGAGCGAGCGAGCGAGTCGAGCGAGGCCGAGAATGAGAGAGATTTGTTTTTTTTTTTGAGAGGGACGACCGAAGGATCCAGAAGGACCCACATACTTCCAATACGCATCCTGATGCGTCTTTTCTTGACAAAGAAAATGGCTGGGAGTTTGCGTACCTATTGCACGTGACTTGTGCTCACTGAAGTGTGGGACCTCACGCATGGGCACCACACGTAAGTGACAGACCTGTTGATGTAAAAACTCGGTTGATTATTATACTACTACATTTATACAAAGTTTCCTATGGATTCAAGGGTACGAAAGCCAAGTTAAATCATTTACATGACATTATTTTTTCCATGAAGCCAAGTTAACTCATTTATCAATTGGTACATTTTGGAGTGACTAAGAAGGATCCAGGCTTACCTTTTCATTTTCATGTTTTAAACATGTTTAAATCTTGGTCAAACCTATGACTTGACCAAGATTCAAATGGGCATAAAAATTCAAAAAAAAGAAAAACAAAAGCACACCGTCTTCCTATGTCATATATCAAGGTGATAAACAAGGTCTGACATATTCAAACCACAAAAATCATGTATCTACCCCCTAACCCTAAACAAGGATCCAGGCTTACCCTTTTCATTTTCATGTTTTTAAACTTGTTCAAATCTTGGTCAAACTTAGGATTTGACGAAGATTCAAATGGGCGTAAAAATACTTAGAAAAATCATGTACGTATCTACCCCAAACCCTAAACTCTATCTTACGAAGCCAAGCATGAAGAGAAGTGGTTTTGGGTTTCAAACATGGAAATTTCAAAAACCTCAAACTATAGGCCGGGTTAGCATCTAGTGCAGTATGTGTGAGAATGTATGCACTATGTGTGCTATAACTTGTGTGTCTTTCAAATTTGAACCAAATTTGAATAAGTTTGAAATATTTGAAATGGGGCTTTTGGCTTAAACGTTTGAAACCCAAAACGACTTCTCCTCATGCTAGACTTCATAAGACCGAGTTTAGGGTTAGGGGGTAGATACATGATTTGTCTGGTTTGAATATGTCTAAACCTTGTTTATCAACTTGAATGCTTACTATATGACATAAGAAGACCATGTGCTTTTGTTTTTCATTTTTCTATTTTTTTAAGAATTTTATGCACATTTGATTCTGGTCAAATCCTAGGTTCAACCAAGATTTAAACAAGTTTCAAGCATGAAAATGAAAACGTAAGCCAAGATCCTTCTTAATTAGTCACTCTAAAATATATGAAGCTTTTGGGACGTACTTGAAATTTCCATGTTTGAAACCCAAAACCAATTCTCTTCATGATTGACTTCATAAGACAGAGTTTAGGGTTAGGGGTAGATATACACATGATTTTTCTGGTTTGAATATGTCTAGACCTAGCTTGTTTATCAACTTGAGTGTTTACTATATGACATAATTAAGAAGGCTATGTGCTTTGGTTTTTCATTCTTTAGATTTTTTGTCTGAATTTTTATGCCCATTTGAATCTTGGTCAAATCCTAGCTAGGTTTGACCAAGATTTAAATAAGTTTAAAACATGGAAATGAAAAGGTAAGCATCGATCCTTCTTAGTCGCTCTAAAATGAAGCTGAATTTTGGGAGGTTTTTGAAATTTCCATGTTTGAAACCCAAAACCACTTCTCTTCATGCTTGACTTCATAAGACGAAGTTTAGGGTCGATAGGGGGTAGATACATGATTTGTCTTGTTTGAATATGTCTAGACCTTGTTTATCAACTTGAATGCTTACTTTATGACTTATAAGAGGACTATGTGCATTGGTATTTCATTTTTTGATTTTTATGCCCATTTGAGAATCTTGGTAAAATCCTAGGTTTGTTGAGCAAGATTTAAACAAGTTTAACATGTGAAAATGATAAGGTAATTAAGTCTGGATCTTTCTCTTAGTAACTCTAAAATGAAGCTTTTGGGAGGTTCTTGAATTTACCATGTTTGAAACCCAAAACCACCGTACTTCTGTTCATGCTTGACTTCATAAGACAGAGTTTAGGGTTAGGGGTAGATACATGATTTTTCTAGTTTGAATATGTCTAGACCATGTTTATCAATTTGAATGCTTACTATATGACATAAGAAGGCTATGTGCTTTTGTTTTTCATTCTTTCGATTTTTTTCTGAATTGTTATGCCCATTTGAATCTTGGTCAAATCCTAGGTTCGACCAAGATTTAAACAAGTTTAAAACATGACAATGAAAAGGTAATTAATCATGGATCCTTCTTAATTAACCAGCCAGTCTAATTAAAATGAAGCTTTTTGGGAGGTTTTTGAAATTTCCATGTTTGAAACCCAAAACCACACTTCTCTGCTTCATGCTTGACTTCATATATAATTAAGACAAAGTTTAGGGTTAGGGGGTACATGATTTGTCTGGTTTGAATATGTCTAGACCTTGTTTATGAACTTTTGAATGCTTACTATATGACATAAGAAGAATATGTGCTTTGGTTTTTTATTTTATCTATTTTTTTATTTTATGCCCATTTGAATATTGGTCAAATCCTAGGTTTGACCAAGATTTAAACAAGTTTAAAACATGAAAATGAAAAGGTAAGCCTGGATCCTTCTTAACTAGTCACTCTAAAACGAAGCTTTAATTTTGGGAGGTTTTTGAAATTTCCATGTTTGAAACCAAAAACCACTTCTCTTCATGCTTGACTTCATAAGACAGAGTTATTTATGGTTTTAGAGGGGTAGATACATGATTTGTCTTATTTGAATATGTCTAGCTAGACCTTGTTTATCAACTTTTGAATGCTTACTATATATATGTATGTGACATAAGAAAACTATGTGCTTTGGTTTTTCATTTTTCTGATTTTTTTGGAATTTTGATGCACATTTGAATCTTGGTCAAATCCTAGGTTTGACCAAGATTTAAACAAGTATAGATCATGAAAATGAAAATGGAAGCCTGTATCCTTCTTAGTCACCCTAAAATGAAGTTTTTGGGAGGTTTTTGAAATTTCCATGTTTGAAACCCAAAACCACTTATATATCTTCATGCTTGACTTCGTCATAAGACAGAGTTTAGGGGTTAGGGGGTAGATACATGATTTGTCTAGCTAGTTTGAATATGTCCAGACCTTGTTTATCAACTTTAATGCTTACTATATGACATATAAGAAGACTATGTGCGCTTTGGTTTTTCATTTTTCTGTTTTTTTTTTGAATTTTCTGCCAATTTTGTTTGACCAAGATTTAGACAAGTTTTACACGTGAAAACGAATAAGTAAGCCTGGATCCTTCTTAGTCACTCCAAAATGTACCAATTGATAGATGTGTTAACTTTGCTTCATGGAAAAAATAATGTCATGTAAATGAGTTAACTTGGATTTCCTACCCTTGAATCCATAGGAAACTTTGTTCTAATGCACTATAATAATCAACCGAGTTTTTACACCAACAGGTCTGTCACTTACGTGTGGTGCCCATGCGTGAGGTCCCACACTTCAGTGAGCACAAGTCACGTGCAATAGGTACGCAAACTCCCAGACATTTTCTTTGTCAAGAGAAGACGCATCAGGATGCGTATTGGAAGTCTGTGGGTCCTTCTGGATCCTTCGGTCGTCCCTCTCACAAAAAAAAACAAATCTCTCTCATTCTCGGCCTCGCTCGACTCGCTCGCTCGCTCGCTCGCACCTCCTGCTCACTGACAAACCCTGCACAAAAGTCAACATCATCACCCGAAAAAGGGGAGACACCATAATTCTCTCCCTTCTTCTCTCCTTCCGAGTGATCCCTCTTCCTCCGAGTTTCACTCGACGGGCAAACACACATGTGCTGCATAGTAATAATAAAAAGGTAGAAAAATCGACCTACGAATCTATAATTAAATAGGTTAAACTAGGGCTTTGCCCAGTACTACAGATCAAGGTTCAAAAAATCCAACTACGGGGTTCGAACAACCCCATTTCTAATCCAAGATTTTTTCGACCTCATCCAATGGCCTCAAACTATAGGCCGGGTTAGCATCTAGTGCAGTATGTGTGAGAATGTATGCACTATGTGTGCTATAACTTGTGTGTCTTTCAAATTTGAATAAGTTTGAAATATTTGAAATGGGGCTTTTGGCTTAAACGTTTGAAACCCAAAACGACTTCTCCTCATGCTAGACTTCATAAGACCGAGTTTAGGGTTAGGGGGTAGATACATGATTTGTCTGGTTTGAATATGTCTAAACCTTGTTTATCAACTTGAATGCTTACTATATGACATAAGAAGACCATGTGCTTTTGTTTTTCATTTTTCTATTTTTTTTAAGAATTTTATGCACATTTGATTCTGGTCAAATCCTAGGTTCAACCAAGATTTAAACAAGTTTCAAGCATGAAAATGAAAACGTAAGCCAAGATCCTTCTTAATTAGTCACTCTAAAATATATGAAGCTTTTGGGACGTACTTGAAATTTCCATGTTTGAAACCCAAAACCAATTCTCTTCATGATTGACTTCATAAGACAGAGTTTAGGGTTAGGGGTAGATATACACATGATTTTTCTGGTTTGAATATGTCTAGACCTAGCTTGTTTATCAACTTGAGTGTTTACTATATGACATAATTAAGAAGGCTATGTGCTTTGGTTTTTCATTCTTTAGATTTTTTGTCTGAATTTTTATGCCCATTTGAATCTTGGTCAAATCCTAGCTAGGTTTGACCAAGATTTAAATAAGTTTAAAACATGGAAATGAAAAGGTAAGCATCGATCCTTCTTAGTCGCTCTAAAATGAAGCTGAATTTTGGGAGGTTTTTGAAATTTCCATGTTTGAAACCCAAAACCACTTCTCTTCATGCTTGACTTCATAAGACGAAGTTTAGGGTCGATAGGGGGTACGTAGATACATGATTTGTCTTGTTTGAATATGTCTAGACCTTGTTTATCAACTTGAATGCTTACTTTATGACTTATAAGAGGACTATGTGCATTGGTATTTCATTTTTTGATTTTTATGCCCATTTGAGAATCTTGGTAAAATCCTAGGTTTGTTGAGCAAGATTTAAACAAGTTTAACATGTGAAAATGATAAGGTAATTAAGTCTGGATCTTTCTCTTAGTAACTCTAAAATGAAGCTTTTGGGAGGTTCTTGAATTTACCATGTTTGAAACCCAAAACCACCGTACTTCTGTTCATGCTTGACTTCATAAGACAGAGTTTAGGGTTAGGGGTAGATACATGATTTTTCTGGTTTGAATATGTCTAGACCATGTTTATCAATTTGAATGCTTACTATATGACATAAGAAGGCTATGTGCTTTTGTTTTTCATTCTTTCGATTTTTTTCTGAATTGTTATGCCCATTTGAATCTTGGTCAAATCCTAGGTTCGACCAAGATTTAAACAAGTTTAAAACATGACAATGAAAAGGTAATTAATCATGGATCCTTCTTAATTAACCAGCCGGTCTAATTAAAATGAAGCTTTTTGGGAGGTTTTTGAAATTTCCATGTTTGAAACCCAAAACCACACTTCTCTGCTTCATGCTTGACTTCATATATAATTAAGACAAAGTTTAGGGTTAGGGGGTACATGATTTGTCTGGTTTGAATATGTCTAGACCTTGTTTATGAACTTTTGAATGCTTACTATATGACATAAGAAGAATATGTGCTTTGGTTTTTTATTTTATCTATTTTTTTATTTTATGCCCATTTGAATATTGGTCAAATCCTAGGTTTGACCAAGATTTAAACAAGTTTAAAACATGAAAATGAAAAGGTAAGCCTGGATCCTTCTTAACTAGTCACTCTAAAACGAAGCTTTAATTTTGGGAGGTTTTTGAAATTTCCATGTTTGAAACCAAAAACCACTTCTCTTCATGCTTGACTTCATAAGACAGAGTTATTTATGGTTTTAGAGGGGTAGATACATGATTTGTCTTATTTGAATATGTCTAGCTAGACCTTGTTTATCAACTTTTGAATGCTTACTATATATATGTATGTGACATAAGAAAACTATGTGCTTTGGTTTTTCATTTTTCTGATTTTTTTGGAATTTTGATGCACATTTGAATCTTGGTCAAATCCTAGGTTTGACCAAGATTTAAACAAGTATAGATCATGAAAATGAAAATGGAAGCCTGTATCCTTCTTAGTCACCCTAAAATGAAGTTTTTGGGAGGTTTTTGAAATTTCCATGTTTGAAACCCAAAACCACTTATATATCTTCATGCTTGACTTCGTCATAGAGTTTAGGGGTTAGGGGGTAGATACATGATTTGTCTAGCTAGTTTGAATATGTCCAGACCTTGTTTATCAACTTTAATGCTTACTATATGACATATAAGAAGACTATGTGCGCTTTGGTTTTTCATTTTTCTGTTTTTTTTGAATTTTCTGCCAATTTTGTTTGACCAAGATTTAGACAAGTTTTACACGTGAAAACGAATAAGTAAGCCTGGATCCTTCTTAGTCACTCCAAAATGTACCAATTGATAGGTGCGTTAACTTTGCTTCATGGAAAAATAATGTCATGTAAATGAGTTAACTTGGATTTCCTACCCTTGAATCCATAGGAAACTTTGTTCTAATGCACTATAATAATCAACCGAGTTTTTACACCAACAGGTCTGTCACTTACGTGTGGTGCCCATGCGTGAGGTCCCACACTTCAGTGAGCACAAGTCACGTGCAATAGGTACGCAAACTCCCAGACATTTTCTTTGTCAAGAGAAGACGCATCAGGATGCGTATTGGAAGTCTGTGGGTCCTTCTGGATCCTTCGGTTGTCCCTCTCACAAAAAAAACAAATCTCTCTCATTCTCGGCCTCGCTCGACTCGCTCGCTCGCTCGCACCTCCTGCTCACTGACAAACCCTGCACAAAAGTCAACATCATCACCCGAAAAAGGGGAGACACCATAATTCTCTCCCTTCTTCTCTCCTTCCGAGTGATCCCTCTTCCTCCGAGTTTCACTCGACGGGCAAACACACATGTGCTGCATAGTAATAATAAAAAGGTAGAAAAATCGACCTACGAATCTATAATTAAATAGGTTAAACTAGGGCTTTGCCCAGTACTACAGATCAAGGTTCAAAAAATCCAACTACGGGGTTCGAACAACCCCATTTCTAATCCAAGATTTTTTTCGACCTCATCCAATGGCCTCAAACTATAGGCCGGGTTAGCATCTAGTGCAGTATGTGTGAGAATGTATGCACTATGTGTGCTATAACTTGTGTGTCTTTCAAATTTGAATAAGTTTGAAATATTTGAAATGGGGCTTTTGGCTTAAACGTTTGAAACCCAAAACGACTTCTCCTCATGCTAGACTTCATAAGACCGAGTTTAGGGTTAGGGGGTAGATACATGATTTGTCTGGTTTGAATATGTCTAAACCTTGTTTATCAACTTGAATGCTTACTATATGACATAAGAAGACCATGTGCTTTTGTTTTTCATTTTTCTATTTTTTTAAGAATTTTATGCACATTTGATTCTGGTCAAATCCTAGGTTCAACCAAGATTTAAACAAGTTTCAAGCATGAAAATGAAAACGTAAGCCAAGATCCTTCTTAATTAGTCACTCTAAAATATATGAAGCTTTTGGGACGTACTTGAAATTTCCATGTTTGAAACCCAAAACCAATTCTCTTCATGATTGACTTCATAAGACAGAGTTTAGGGTTAGGGGTAGATATACACATGATTTTTCTGGTTTGAATATGTCTAGACCTAGCTTGTTTATCAACTTGAGTGTTTACTATATGACATAATTAAGAAGGCTATGTGCTTTGGTTTTTCATTCTTTAGATTTTTTGTCTGAATTTTTATGCCCATTTGAATCTTGGTCAAATCCTAGCTAGGTTTGACCAAGATTTAAATAAGTTTAAAACATGGAAATGAAAAGGTAAGCATCGATCCTTCTTAGTCGCTCTAAAATGAAGCTGAATTTTGGGAGGTTTTTGAAATTTCCATGTTTGAAACCCAAAACCACTTCTCTTCATGCTTGACTTCATAAGACGAAGTTTAGGGT
This sequence comes from Lolium multiflorum, assembly GCA_030979885.1. Taxonomy (NCBI): domain Eukaryota; kingdom Viridiplantae; phylum Streptophyta; class Magnoliopsida; order Poales; family Poaceae; genus Lolium; species Lolium multiflorum. The sequence continues at coordinate 235,323,011 of CM061751.1, read as the reverse complement.
CGATAGGGGGGTAGATACATGATTTGTCTTGTTTGAATATGTCTAGACCTTGTTTATCAACTTGAATGCTTACTTTATGACTTATAAGAGGACTATGTGCATTGGTATTTCATTTTTTGATTTTTATGCCCATTTGAGAATCTTGGTAAAATCCTAGGTTTGTTGAGCAAGATTTAAACAAGTTTAACATGTGAAAATGATAAGGTAATTAAGTCTGGATCTTTCTCTTAGTAACTCTAAAATGAAGCTTTTGGGAGGTTCTTGAATTTACCATGTTTGAAACCCAAAACCACCGTACTTCTGTTCATGCTTGACTTCATAAGACAGAGTTTAGGGTTAGGGGTAGATACATGATTTTTCTGGTTTGAATATGTCTAGACCATGTTTATCAATTTGAATGCTTACTATATGACATAAGAAGGCTATGTGCTTTTGTTTTTCATTCTTTCGATTTTTTTCTGAATTGTTATGCCCATTTGAATCTTGGTCAAATCCTAGGTTCGACCAAGATTTAAACATGTTTAAAACATGACAATGAAAAGGTAATTAATCATGGATCCTTCTTAATTAACCAGCCCGTCTAATTAAAATGAAGCTTTTTGGGAGGTTTTTGAAATTTCCATGTTTGAAACCCAAAACCACACTTCTCTGCTTCATGCTTGACTTCATATATAATTAAGACAAAGTTTAGGGTTAGGGGGTACATGATTTGTCTGGTTTGAATATGTCTAGACCTTGTTCATGAACTTGAATGCTTACTATATGACATAAGAAGACTATGTGCTTTGGTTTTTTATTTTATTTATTTTTTATTTTATGCCCATTTGAATATTGGTCAAATCCTAGGTTTGAACAAGATTTAAACAAGTTTAAAACATGAAAATGAAAAGGTAAGCCTGGATCCTTCTTAACTAGTCACTCTAAAATGAAGCTTTAATTTTGGGAGGTTTTTGAAATTTCCATGTTATTTGAAACCCAAAACCACTTCTCTTCATGCTTGACTTCATAAGACGAAGTTTAGGGTCGATAGGGGGTAGATACATGATTTGTCTGGTTTGAATATGTCTAGACCATGTTTATCAAATCCTAGGTTTGACCAAGATTTAAACAAGTTTAAAACATGAAAATGAAAAGGGAAGCATGTATCCTTCTTAGTCACTCTAAAATGAAGTTTTTGGGCGGTTTTTGAAATTTCCATGTTTGAAACCCAAAACCACTTCTCTTCATGCTTGACTTCATAAGACATAGTTTAGGGGTTAGGGGTAGATACATGATTTGTATGGTTTGAATATGTCTAGACCATGTTTATCAACTTTAATGCTTACTATATGACATAAGAAGACTATGTGCTTTTGTTTTTCATTCTTTCGATTTTTTTCTGAATTGTTATGCCCATTTGAATCTTGGTCAAATCCTAGGTTCGACCAAGATTTAAACAAGTTTAAAACATGACAATGAAAAGGTAATTAATCATGGATCCTTCTTAATTAACCAGCCGGTCTAATTAAAATGAAGCTTTTTGGGAGGTTTTTGAAATTTCCATGTTTGAAACCCAAAACCACACTTCTCTGCTTCATGCTTGACTTCATATATAATTAAGACAAAGTTTAGGGTTAGGGGTACATGATTTGTCTGGTTTGAATATGTCTAGACCTTGTTTATGAACTTTTGAATGCTTACTATATGACATAAGAAGAATATGTGCTTTGGTTTTTTATTTTATCTATTTTTTTATTTTATGCCCATTTGAATATTGGTCAAATCCTAGGTTTGACCAAGATTTAAACAAGTTTAAAACATGAAAATGAAAAGGTAAGCCTGGATCCTTCTTAACTAGTCACTCTAAAACGAAGCTTTAATTTTGGGAGGTTTTTGAAATTTCCATGTTTGAAACCAAAAACCACTTCTCTTCATGCTTGACTTCATAAGACAGAGTTATTTATGGTTTTAGAGGGGTAGATACATGATTTGTCTTATTTGAATATGTCTAGCTAGACCTTGTTTATCAACTTTTGAATGCTTACTATATATATGTATGTGACATAAGAAAACTATGTGCTTTGGTTTTTCGTTTTTCTGATTTTTTATGGAATTTTGATGCACATTTGAATCTTGGTCAAATCCTAGGTTTGACCAAGATTTAAACAAGTATAGATCATGAAAATGAAAATGGAAGCCTGTATCCTTCTTAGTCACCCTAAAATGAAGTTTTTGGGAGGTTTTTGAAATTTCCATGTTTGAAACCCAAAACCACTTATCTTCATGCTTGACTTCGTCATAAGACAGAGTTTAGGGGTTAGGGGGTAGATACATGATTTGTCTAGCTAGTTTGAATATGTCCAGACCTTGTTTATCAACTTTAATGCTTACTATATGACATATAAGAAGACTATGTGCGCTTTGGTTTTTCATTTTTCTGTTTTTTTTTTGAATTTTCTGCAAATTTTGTTTGACCAAGATTTAGACAAGTTTTACACGTGAAAACGAATAAGTAAGCCTGGATCCTTCTTAGTCACTCCAAAATGTACCAATTGATAGGTGCGTTAACTTTGCTTCATGGAAAAATAATGTCATGTAAATGAGTTAACTTGGATTTCCTACCCTTGAATCCATAGGAAACTTTGTTCTAATGCACTATAATAATCAACCGAGTTTTTACACCAACAGGTCTGTCACTTACGTGTGGTGCCCATGCGTGAGGTCCCACACTTCAGTGAGCACAAGTCACGTGCAATAGGTACGCAAACTCCCAGACATTTTCTTTGTCAAGAGAAGACGCATCAGGATGCGTATTGGAAGTCTGTGGGTCCTTCTGGATCCTTCGGTCGTCCCTCTCAAAAAAAAAACAAATCTCTCTCATTCTCGGCCTCGCTCGACTCGCTCGCTCGCTCGCTCGCACCTCCTGCTCACTGACAAACCCTGCACAAAAGTCAACATCATCACCCGAAAAAGGGGAGACACCATAATTCTCTCCCTTCTTCTCTCCTTCCGAGTGATCCCTCTTCCTCCGAGTTTCACTCGACGGGCAAACACACATGTGCTGCATAGTAATAATAAAAAGGTAGAAAAATCGACCTACGAATCTATAATTAAATAGGTTAAACTAGGGCTTTGCCCAGTACTACAGATCAAGGTTCAAAAAATCCAACTACGGGGTTCGAACAACCCCATTTCTAATCCAAGATTTTTTTCGACCTCATCCAATGGCCTCAAACTATAGGCCGGGTTAGCATCTAGTGCAGTATGTGTGAGAATGTATGCACTATGTGTGCTATAACTTGTGTGTCTTTCAAATTTGAATAAGTTTGAAATATTTGAAATGGGGCTTTTGGCTTAAACGTTTGAAACCCAAAACGACTTCTCCTCATGCTAGACTTCATAAGACCGAGTTTAGGGTTAGGGGGTAGATACATGATTTGTCTGGTTTGAATATGTCTAAACCTTGTTTATCAACTTGAATGCTTACTATATGACATAAGAAGACCATGTGCTTTTGTTTTTCATTTTTCTATTTTTTTTAAGAATTTTATGCACATTTGATTCTGGTCAAATCCTAGGTTCAACCAAGATTTAAACAAGTTTCAAGCATGAAAATGAAAACGTAAGCCAAGATCCTTCTTAATTAGTCACTCTAAAATATATGAAGCTTTTGGGACGTACTTGAAATTTCCATGTTTGAAACCCAAAACCAATTCTCTTCATGATTGACTTCATAAGACAGAGTTTAGGGTTAGGGGTAGATATACACATGATTTTTCTGGTTTGAATATGTCTAGACCTAGCTTGTTTATCAACTTGAGTGTTTACTATATGACATAATTAAGAAGGCTATGTGCTTTGGTTTTTCATTCTTTAGATTTTTTGTCTGAATTTTTATGCCCATTTGAATCTTGGTCAAATCCTAGCTAGGTTTGACCAAGATTTAAATAAGTTTAAAACATGGAAATGAAAAGGTAAGCATCGATCCTTCTTAGTCGCTCTAAAATGAAGCTGAATTTTGGGAGGTTTTTGAAATTTCCATGTTTGAAACCCAAAACCACTTCTCTTCATGCTTGACTTCATAAGACGAAGTTTAGGGTCGATAGGGGGTACGTAGATACATGATTTGTCTTGTTTGAATATGTCTAGACCTTGTTTATCAACTTGAATGCTTACTTTATGACTTATAAGAGGACTATGTGCATTGGTATTTCATTTTTTGATTTTTATGCCCATTTGAGAATCTTGGTAAAATCCTAGGTTTGTTGAGCAAGATTTAAACAAGTTTAACATGTGAAAATGATAAGGTAATTAAGTCTGGATCTTTCTCTTAGTAACTCTAAAATGAAGCTTTTGGGAGGTTCTTGAATTTACCATGTTTGAAACCCAAAACCACCGTACTTCTGTTCATGCTTGACTTCATAAGACAGAGTTTAGGGTTAGGGGTAGATACATGATTTTTCTGGTTTGAATATGTCTAGACCATGTTTATCAATTTGAATGCTTACTATATGACATAAGAAGGCTATGTGCTTTTGTTTTTCATTCTTTCGATTTTTTTCTGAATTGTTATGCCCATTTGAATCTTGGTCAAATCCTAGGTTCGACCAAGATTTAAACATGTTTAAAACATGACAATGAAAAGGTAATTAATCATGGATCCTTCTTAATTAACCAGCCCGTCTAATTAAAATGAAGCTTTTTGGGAGGTTTTTGAAATTTCCATGTTTGAAACCCAAAACCACACTTCTCTGCTTCATGCTTGACTTCATATATAATTAAGACAAAGTTTAGGGTTAGGGGTACATGATTTGTCTGGTTTGAATATGTCTAGACCTTGTTCATGAACTTGAATGCTTACTATATGACATAAGAAGACTATGTGCTTTGGTTTTTTATTTTATTTATTTTTTATTTTATGCCCATTTGAATATTGGTCAAATCCTAGGTTTGAACAAGATTTAAACAAGTTTAAAACATGAAAATGAAAAGGTAAGCCTGGATCCTTCTTAACTAGTCACTCTAAAATGAAGCTTTAATTTTGGGAGGTTTTTGAAATTTCCATGTTATTTGAAACCCAAAACCACTTCTCTTCATGCTTGACTTCATAAGACGAAGTTTAGGGTCGATAGGGGGTAGATACATGATTTGTCTGGTTTGAATATGTCTAGACCATGTTTATCAAATCCTAGGTTTGACCAAGATTTAAACAAGTTTAAAACATGAAAATGAAAAGGGAAGCATGTATCCTTCTTAGTCACTCTAAAATGAAGTTTTTGGGCGGTTTTTGAAATTTTCATGTTTGAAACCCAAAACCACTTCTCTTCATGCTTGACTTCATAAGACATAGTTTAGGGGTTAGGGGTAGATACATGATTTGTATGGTTTGAATATGTCTAGACCATGTTTATCAACTTTAATGCTTACTATATGACATAAGAAGACTATGTGCTTTTGTTTTTCATTCTTTCGATTTTTTTCTGAATTGTTATGCCCATTTGAATCTTGGTCAAATCCTAGGTTCGACCAAGATTTAAACAAGTTTAAAACATGACAATGAAAAGGTAATTAATCATGGATCCTTCTTAATTAACCAGTCAGTCTAATTAAAATGAAGCTTTTTGGGAGGTTTTTGAAATTTCCATGTTTGAAACCCAAAACCACACTTCTCTGCTTCATGCTTGACTTCATATATAATTAAGACAAAGTTTAGGGTTAGGGGGTACATGATTTGTCTGGTTTGAATATGTCTAGACCTTGTTTATGAACTTTTGAATGCTTACTATATGACATAAGAAGAATATGTGCTTTGGTTTTTTATTTTATCTATTTTTTTATTTTATGCCCATTTGAATATTGGTCAAATCCTAGGTTTGACCAAGATTTAAACAAGTTTAAAACATGAAAATGAAAAGGTAAGCCTGGATCCTTCTTAACTAGTCACTCTAAAACGAAGCTTTAATTTTGGGAGGTTTTTGAAATTTCCATGTTTGAAACCAAAAACCACTTCTCTTCATGCTTGACTTCATAAGACAGAGTTATTTATGGTTTTAGAGGGGTAGATACATGATTTGTCTTATTTGAATATGTCTAGCTAGACCTTGTTTATCAACTTTTGAATGCTTACTATATATATGTATGTGACATAAGAAAACTATGTGCTTTGGTTTTTCGTTTTTCTGATTTTTTATGGAATTTTGATGCACATTTGAATCTTGGTCAAATCCTAGGTTTGACCAAGATTTAAACAAGTATAGATCATGAAAATGAAAATGGAAGCCTGTATCCTTCTTAGTCACCCTAAAATGAAGTTTTTGGGAGGTTTTTGAAATTTCCATGTTTGAAACCCAAAACCACTTATCTTCATGCTTGACTTCGTCATAAGACAGAGTTTAGGGTTAGGGGGTAGATACATGATTTGTCTAGCTAGTTTGAATATGTCCAGACCTTGTTTATCAACTTTAATGCTTACTATATGACATATAAGAAGACTATGTGCGCTTTGGTTTTTCATTTTTCTGTTTTTTTTTTGAATTTTCTGCCAATTTTGTTTGACCAAGATTTAGACAAGTTTTACACGTGAAAACGAATAAGTAAGCCTGGATCCTTCTTAGTCACTCCAAAATGTACCAATTGATAGGTGCGTTAACTTTGCTTCATGGAAAAAATAATGTCATGTAAATGAGTTAACTTGGATTTCCTACCCTTGAATCCATAGGAAACTTTGTTCTAATGCACTATAATAATCAACCGAGTTTTTACACCAACAGGTCTGTCACTTACGTGTGGTGCCCATGCGTGAGGTCCCACACTTCAGTGAGCACAAGTCACGTGCAATAGGTACGCAAACTCCCAGACATTTTCTTTGTCAAGAGAAGACGCATCAGGATGCGTATTGGAAGTCTGTGGGTCCTTCTGGATCCTTCGGTCGTCCCTCTCAAAAAAAAAAAAAAAAAAACAAATCTCTCTCATTCTCGGCCTCGCTCGACTCGCTCGCTCGCTCGCACCTCCTGCTCACTGACAAACCCTGCACAAAAGTCAACATCATCACCCGAAAAAGGGGAGACACCATAATTCTCTCCCTTCTTCTCTCCTTCCGAGTGATCCCTCTTCCTCCGAGTTTCACTCGACGGGCAAACACACATGTGCTGCATAGTAATAATAAAAAGGTAGAAAAATCGACCTACGAATCTATAATTAAATAGGTTAAACTAGGGCTTTGCCCAGTACTACAGATCAAGGTTCAAAAAATCCAACTACGGGGTTCGAACAACCCCATTTCTAATCCAAGATTTTTTTCGACCTCATCCAATGGCCTCAAACTATAGGCCGGGTTAGCATCTAGTGCAGTATGTGTGAGAATGTATGCACTATGTGTGCTATAACTTGTGTGTCTTTCAAATTTGAATAAGTTTGAAATATTTGAAATGGGGCTTTTGGCTTAAACGTTTGAAACCCAAAACGACTTCTCCTCATGCTAGACTTCATAAGACCGAGTTTAGGGTTAGGGGGTAGATACATGATTTGTCTGGTTTGAATATGTCTAAACCTTGTTTATCAACTTGAATGCTTACTATATGACATAAGAAGACCATGTGCTTTTGTTTTTCATTTTTCTATTTTTTTAAGAATTTTATGCACATTTGATTCTGGTCAAATCCTAGGTTCAACCAAGATTTAAACAAGTTTCAAGCATGAAAATGAAAACGTAAGCCAAGATCCTTCTTAATTAGTCACTCTAAAATATATGAAGCTTTTGGGACGTACTTGAAATTTCCATGTTTGAAACCCAAAACCAATTCTCTTCATGATTGACTTCATAAGACAGAGTTTAGGGTTAGGGGTAGATATACACATGATTTTTCTGGTTTGAATATGTCTAGACCTAGCTTGTTTATCAACTTGAGTGTTTACTATATGACATAATTAAGAAGGCTATGTGCTTTGGTTTTTCATTCTTTAGATTTTTTGTCTGAATTTTTATGCCCATTTGAATCTTGGTCAAATCCTAGCTAGGTTTGACCAAGATTTAAATAAGTTTAAAACATGGAAATGAAAAGGTAAGCATCGATCCTTCTTAGTCGCTCTAAAATGAAGCTGAATTTTGGGAGGTTTTTGAAATTTCCATGTTTGAAACCCAAAACCACTTCTCTTCATGCTTGACTTCATAAGACGAAGTTTAGGGTCGATAGGGGGTACGTAGATACATGATTTGTCTTGTTTGAATATGTCTAGACCTTGTTTATCAACTTGAATGCTTACTTTATGACTTATAAGAGGACTATGTGCATTGGTATTTCATTTTTTGATTTTTATGCCCATTTGAGAATCTTGGTAAAATCCTAGGTTTGTTGAGCAAGATTTAAACAAGTTTAACATGTGAAAATGATAAGGTAATTAAGTCTGGATCTTTCTCTTAGTAACTCTAAAATGAAGCTTTTGGGAGGTTCTTGAATTTACCATGTTTGAAACCCAAAACCACCGTACTTCTGTTCATGCTTGACTTCATAAGACAGAGTTTAGGGTTAGGGGTAGATACATGATTTTTCTGGTTTGAATATGTCTAGACCATGTTTATCAATTTGAATGCTTACTATATGACATAAGAAGGCTATGTGCTTTTGTTTTTCATTCTTTCGATTTTTTTCTGAATTGTTATGCCCATTTGAATCTTGGTCAAATCCTAGGTTCGACCAAGATTTAAACATGTTTAAAACATGACAATGAAAAGGTAATTAATCATGGATCCTTCTTAATTAACCAGCCGGTCTAATTAAAATGAAGCTTTTTGGGAGGTTTTTGAAATTTCCATGTTTGAAACCCAAAACCACACTTCTCTGCTTCATGCTTGACTTCATATATAATTAAGACAAAGTTTAGGGTTAGGGGGTACATGATTTGTCTGGTTTGAATATGTCTAGACCTTGTTTATGAACTTTTGAATGCTTACTATATGACATAAGAAGACTATGTGCTTTGGTTTTTTATTTTATTTATTTTTTATTTTATGCCCATTTGAATATTGGTCAAATCCTAGGTTTGAACAAGATTTAAACAAGTTTAAAACATGAAAATGAAAAGGTAAGCCTGGATCCTTCTTAACTAGTCACTCTAAAATGAAGCTTTAATTTTGGGAGGTTTTTGAAATTTCCATGTTATTTGAAACCCAAAACCACTTCTCTTCATGCTTGACTTCATAAGACGAAGTTTAGGGTCGATAGGGGGTAGATACATGATTTGTCTGGTTTGAATATGTCTAGACCATGTTTATCAAATCCTAGGTTTGACCAAGATTTAAACAAGTTTAAAACATGAAAATGAAAAGGGAAGCATGTATCCTTCTTAGTCACTCTAAAATGAAGTTTTTGGGAGGTTTTTGAAATTTTCATGTTTGAAACCCAAAACCACTTCTCTTCATGCTTGACTTCATAAGACATAGTTTAGGGGTTAGGGGTAGATACATGATTTGTATGGTTTGAATATGTCTAGACCATGTTTATCAACTTTAATGCTTACTATATAAGAAGACTATGTGCTTTTGTTTTTCATTCTTTCGATTTTTTTCTGAATTGTTATGCCCATTTGAATCTTGGTCAAATCCTAGGTTCGACCAAGATTTAAACAAGTTTAAAACATGACAATGAAAAGGTAATTAATCATGGATCCTTCTTAATTAACCAGCCAGTCTAATTAAAATGAAGCTTTTTGGGAGGTTTTTGAAATTTCCATGTTTGAAACCCAAAACCACACTTCTCTGCTTCATGCTTGACTTCATATATAATTAAGACAAAGTTTAGGGTTAGGGGGTACATGATTTGTCTGGTTTGAATATGTCTAGACCTTGTTTATGAACTTTTGAATGCTTACTATATGACATAAGAAGAATATGTGCTTTGGTTTTTTATTTTATCTATTTTTTTATTTTATGCCCATTTGAATATTGGTCAAATCCTAGGTTTGACCAAGATTTAAACAAGTTTAAAACATGAAAATGAAAAGGTAAGCCTGGATCCTTCTTAACTAGTCACTCTAAAACGAAGCTTTAATTTTGGGAGGTTTTTGAAATTTCCATGTTTGAAACCAAAAACCACTTCTCTTCATGCTTGACTTCATAAGACAGAGTTATTTATGGTTTTAGAGGGGTAGATACATGATTTGTCTTATTTGAATATGTCTAGCTAGACCTTGTTTATCAACTTTTGAATGCTTACTATATATATGTATGTGACATAAGAAAACTATGTGCTTTGGTTTTTCGTTTTTCTGATTTTTTATGGAATTTTGATGCACATTTGAATCTTGGTCAAATCCTAGGTTTGACCAAGATTTAAACAAGTATAGATCATGAAAATGAAAATGGAAGCCTGTATCCTTCTTAGTCACCCTAAAATGAAGTTTTTGGGAGGTTTTTGAAATTTCCATGTTTGAAACCCAAAACCACTTATCTTCATGCTTGACTTCGTCATAAGACAGAGTTTAGGGGTTAGGGGGTAGATACATGATTTGTCTAGCTAGTTTGAATATGTCCAGACCTTGTTTATCAACTTTAATGCTTACTATATGACATATAAGAAGACTATGTGCGCTTTGGTTTTTCATTTTTCTGTTTTTTTTTGAATTTTCTGCCAATTTTGTTTGACCAAGATTTAGACAAGTTTTACACGTGAAAACGAATAAGTAAGCCTGGATCCTTCTTAGTCACTCCAAAATGTACCAATTGATAGGTGCGTTAACTTTGCTTCATGGAAAAAATAATGTCATGTAAATGAGTTAACTTGGATTTCCTACCCTTGAATCCATAGGAAACTTTGTTCTAATGCACTATAATAATCAACCGAGTTTTTACACCAACAGGTCTGTCACTTACGTGTGGTGCCCATGCGTGAGGTCCCACACTTCAGTGAGCACAAGTCACGTGCAATAGGTACGCAAACTCCCAGACATTTTCTTTGTCAAGAGAAGACGCATCAGGATGCGTATTGGAAGTCTGTGGGTCCTTCTGGATCCTTCGGTCGTCCCTCTCAAAAAAAAAACAAATCTCTCTCATTCTCGGCCTCGCTCGACTCGCTCGCTCGCTCGCACCTCCTGCTCACTGACAAACCCTGCACAAAAGTCAACATCATCACCCGAAAAAGGGGAGACACCATAATTCTCTCCCTTCTTCTCTCCTTCCGAGTGATCCCTCTTCCTCCGAGTTTCACTCGACGGGCAAACACACATGTGCTGCATAGTAATAATAAAAAGGTAGAAAAATCGACCTACGAATCTATAATTAAATAGGTTAAACTAGGGCTTTGCCCAGTACTACAGATCAAGGTTCAAAAAATCCAACTACGGGGTTCGAACAACCCCATTTCTAATCCAAGATTTTTTTTCGACCTCATCCAATGGCCTCATTTAGGACTATACTATGTGCATTGGTATTTCATTTTTTGATTTTTATGCCCATTTGAGAATCTTGGTAAAATCCTAGGTTTGTTGAGCAAGATTTAAACAAGTTTAACATGTGAAAATGATAAGGTAATTAAGTCTGGATCTTTCTCTTAGTAACTCTAAAATGAAGCTTTTGGGAGGTTCTTGAATTTACCATGTTTGAAACCCAAAACCACCGTACTTCTTTTCATGCTTGACTTCATAAGACAGAGTTTAGGGTTAGGGGTAGATACATGATTTTTCTGGTTTGAATATGTCTAGACCATGTTTATCAATTTGAATGCTTACTATATGACATAAGAAGGCTATGTGCTTTTGTTTTTCATTCTTTCGATTTTTTTCTGAATTGTTATGCCCATTTGAATCTTGGTCAAATCCTAGGTTCGACCAAGATTTAAACATGTTTAAAACATGACAATGAAAAGGTAATTAATCATGGATCCTTCTTAATTAACCAGCCCGTCTAATTAAAATGAAGTTTTTGGGAGGTTTTTGAAATTTCCATGTTTGAAACCCAAAACCACACTTCTCTGCTTCATGCTTGACTTCATATATAATTAAGACAAAGTTTAGGGTTAGGGGTACATGATTTGTCTGGTTTGAATATGTCTAGACCTTGTTCATGAACTTGAATGCTTACTATATGACATAAGAAGACTATGTGCTTTGGTTTTTTATTTTATTTATTTTTTATTTTATGCCCATTTGAATATTGGTCAAATCCTAGGTTTGACCAAGATTTAAACAAGTTTAAAACATGAAAATGAAAAGGTAAGCATGGATCCTTCTTACTAGTCATCAAACGAAGCTTTAATTTTGGGAGGTTTTTGAAATTTCCATGTTATTTGAAACCCAAAACCACTTCTCTTCATGCTTGACTTCATAAGACGAAGTTTAGGGTCGATAGGGGGTAGATACATGATTTGTCTGGTTTGAATATGTCTAGACCATGTTTATCAAATCCTAGGTTTGACCAAGATTTAAACAAGTTTAAAACATGAAAATGAAAAGGGAAGCATGTATCCTTCTTAGTCACTCTAAAATGAAGTTTTTGGCGGTTTTTGAAATTTTCATGTTTGAAACCCAAACCACTTCTCTTCATGCTTGACTTCATAAGACATAGTTTAGGGGTTAGGGGTAGATACATGATTTGTATGGTTTGAATATGTCTAGACCATGTTTATAACTTAATGCTTACTATATGACATAAGAAGACTATGTGCTTTTGTTTTTCATTCTTTCATTTTTTTCTGAATTGTTATGCCCATTTGAATCTTGGTCAAATCCTAGGTTCACCAAGATTTAAACAAGTTTAAAACATGACAATGAAAAGGTAATTAATCATGGATCCTTCTTAATTAACCAGCAGTCTAATTAAAATGAAGCTTTTGGGAGGTTTTTGAAATTTCCATGTTTGAAACCCAAAACCACACTTCTCTGCTTCATGCTTGACTTCATATATAATTAAGACAAAGTTTAGGGTTAGGGGTACATGATTTGTCTGGTTTGAATATGTCTAGACCTTGTTTATGAACTTTTGAATGCTTACTATATGACATAAGAAGAATATGTGCTTTGGTTTTTTATTTTATCTATTTTTTTATTTTATGCCCATTTGAATATTGGTCAAATCCTAGGTTTGACCAAGATTTAAACAAGTTTAAAACATGAAAATGAAAAGGTAAGCCTGGATCCTTCTTAACTAGTCACTCTAAAACGAAGCTTTAATTTTGGGAGGTTTTTGAAATTTCCATGTTTGAAACCAAAAACCACTTCTCTTCATGCTTGACTTCATAAGACAGAGTTATTTATGGTTTTGGAGGGGTAGATACATGATTTGTCTTATTTGAATATGTCTAGCTAGACCTTGTTTATCAACTTTTGAATGCTTACTATATATATGTATGTGACATAAGAAAACTATGTGCTTTGGTTTTTCATTTTCTGATTTTTTTTGAATTTTGATGCACATTTGAATCTTGGTCAAATCCTAGGTTTGACCAAGATTTAAACAAGTATAGATCATGAAAATGAAAATGGAAGCCTGTATCCTTCTTAGTCACCCTAAAATGAAGTTTTTGGGAGGTTTTTAAATTTCCATGTTTGAAACCCAAAACCACTTATCTTCATGCTTGACTTCGTCATAAGACAGAGTTTAGGGGTTAGGGGGTAGATACATGATTTGTCTAGCTAGTTTGAATATGTCCAGACCTTGTTTATCAACTTTAATGCTTACTATATGACATATAAGAAGACTATGTGCGCTTTGGTTTTTCATTTTTCTGTTTTTTTTTTGAATTTTCTGCCAATTTTGTTTGACCAAGATTTAGACAAGTTTTACACGTGAAAACGAATAAGTAAGCCTGGATCCTTCTTATTCACTCCAAAATGTACCAATTGATAATGCTTAACTTTGCTTCATGGAAAAAAATAATGTCATGTAAATGAGTTAACTTGGATTTCCTACCCTTGAATCCATAGGAAACTTTGTTCTAATGCACTATAATAATCAACCGAGTTTTTACACCAACAGGTCTGTCACTTACGTGTGGTGCCCATGCGTGAGGTCCCACACTTCCACAAGTCACGTGCAATAGGTACGCAAACTCCCAGACATTTTCTTTGTCAAGAGAAGACGCATCAGGATGCGTATTGGAAGTCTGTGGGTCCTTCTGGATCCTTCGGTCGTCCCTCTCAAAAAAAAAAAAACAAATCTCTCTCATTCTCGGCCTCGCTCGACTCGCTCGCTCGCTCGCTCGCACCTCCTGCTCACTGACAAACCCTGCACAAAAGTCAACATCATCACCCGAAAAAGGGGAGACACCATAATTCTCTCCTTCTTCTCTCCTTCCGAGTGATCCCTCTTCCTCCGAGTTTCACTCGACGGGCAAACACACATGTGCTGCATAGTAATAATAAAAAGGTAGAAAAATCGACCTACGAATCTATAATTAAATAGGTTAAACTAGGGGCCCAGTACTACAGATCAAGGTTCAAAAAATCCAACTACGGGGTTCGAACAACCCCATTTCTAATCCAAGATTTTTTCGACCTCATCCAATGGCCTCAAACTATAGGCCGGGTTAGCATCTAGTGCAGTATGTGTGAGAATGTATGCACTATGTGTGCTATAACTTGTGTGTCTTTCAAATTTGAATAAGTTTGAAATATTTGAAATGGGGCTTTTGGCTTAAACGTTTGAAACCCAAAACGACTTCTCCTCATGCTAGACTTCATAAGACCGAGTTTAGGGTTAGGGGGTAGATACATGATTTGTCTGGTTTGAATATGTCTAAACCTTGTTTATCAACTTGAATGCTTACTATATGACATAAGAAGACCATGTGCTTTTGTTTTTCATTTTTCTATTTTTTTAAGAATTTTATGCACATTTGATTCTGGTCAAATCCTAGGTTCAACCAAGATTTAAACAAGTTTCAAGCATGAAAATGAAAACGTAAGCCAAGATCCTTCTTAATTAGTCACTCTAAAATATATGAAGCTTTTGGGACGTACTTGAAATTTCCATGTTTGAAACCCAAAACCAATTCTCTTCATGATTGACTTCATAAGACAGAGTTTAGGGTTAGGGGTAGATATACACATGATTTTTCTGGTTTGAATATGTCTAGACCTAGCTTGTTTATCAACTTGAGTGTTTACTATATGACATAATTAAGAAGGCTATGTGCTTGGTTTTTCATTCTTTAGATTTTTTGTCTGAATTTTTATGCCCATTTTAATCTTGGTCAAATCCTAGCTAGGTTTGACCAAGATTTAAATAAGTTTAAAACATGGAAATGAAAAGGTAAGCATCGATCCTTCTTAGTCGCTCTAAATGAAGCTGAATTTTGGGAGGTTTTGAAATTTCCATGTTTGAAACCCAAAACCACTTCTCTTCATGCTTGACTTCATAAGACAGAGTTTAGGGTCGATAGGGGGTAGATACATGATTTGTCTTGTTTGAATATGTCTATAGCTTGTTTATCAACTTGAATGCTTACTTTATGACTTAAGAGGACTATGTGCATTGGTATTTCATTTTTTGATTTTTATGCCCATTTGAGAATCTTGGTAAAATCCTAGGTTTGTTGAGCAAGATTTAAACAAGTTTAACATGTGAAAATGATAAGGTAATTAAGTCTGGATCTTTCTCTTAGTAACTCTAAAATGAAGCTTTTGGGAGGTTCTTGAATTTACCATGTTTGAAACCCAAAACCACCGTACTTCTGTTCATGCTTGACTTCATAAGATAGAGTTTAGGGTTAGGGGTAGATACATGATTTTTCTGGTTTGAATATGTCTAGACCATGTTTATCAATTTGAATGCTTACTATATGACATAAGAAGGCTATGTGCTTTGGTTTTTCATTCTTTCGATTTTTTTCTGAATTTTTATGCCCATTTGAATCTTGGTCAAATCCTAGGTTCGACCAAGATTTAAACAAGTTTAAAACATGACAATGAAAAGGTAATTAATCATGGATCCTTCTTAATTAACCAGCCAGTCTAATTAAAATGAAGCTTTTTGGGAGGTTTTTGAAATTTCCATGTTTGAAACCCAAAACCACACTTCTCTGCTTCATGCTTGACTTCATATATAATTAAGACAAAGTTTAGGGTTAGGGGGTACATGATTTGTCTGGTTTGAATATGTCTAGACCTTGTTCATGAACTTGAATGCTTACTATATGACATAAGAAGACTATGTGCTTTGGTTTTTTATTTTATTTATTTTTTATTTTATGCCCATTTGAATATTGGTCAAATCCTAGGTTTGAACAAGATTTAAACAAGTTTAAAACATGAAAATGAAAAGGTAAGCCTGGATCCTTCTTAACTAGTCACTCTAAAATGAAGCTTTAATTTTGGGAGGTTTTTGAAATTTCCATGTTTGAAACCCAAAACCACTTCTCTTCATGCTTGACTTCATAAGACGAAGTTTAGGGTCGATAGGGGGTAGATACATGATTTGTCTGGTTTGAATATGTCTAGACCATGTTTATCAAATCCTAGGTTTGACCAAGATTTAAACAAGTTTAAAACATGAAAATGAAAAGGGAAGCATGTATCCTTCTTAGTCACTCTAAAATGAAGTTTTTGGGCGGTTTTTGAAATTTTCATGTTTGAAACCCAAAACCACTTCTCTTCATGCTTGACTTCATAAGACATAGTTTAGGGGTTAGGGGTAGATACATGATTTGTATGGTTTGAATATGTCTAGACCATGTTTATCAACTTTAATGCTTACTATATGACATACGAAGACTATGTGCTTTGGTTTTTCATTTTTCTGATTTTTTAGAATTTTGATGCACATTTGAATCTTGGTCAAATCCTAGGTTTGACCAAGATTTAAACAAGTATATAGAACATGAAAATGAAAAGGGAAGCCTGTATCCTTCTTAGTCACCCTAAAATGAAGTTTTTGGAGGTTTTTGAAATTTCCATGTTTGAAACCCAAAACCACTTATCTTCATGCTTGAGCAAGATTTGACCAAGATTTAAACAAGTTTAAATCATGAAAATGGAAAGGTAAGCCTCGATCCTTCTTAGTCGCTCTAAAATGAAGCTTTTGGGATGTTTGATGGCGTGTAACTCACACGTTCGTTGGGAACCCCAAGAGGAAGGTATGATGCGACGTAGTAAGTTTTCCTCGAAAGAAACCAAGGTTTAATCGAACCAGAGGAGCCAAGAAGCACGTTGAAGGTTGATGGTCGCGAAATGTGATGCGGCGCAACACCAGGGGATTCCGCCAACTAGGAACCTGCACAACATGACTACTTTGTCCCAACGAAATGTTGAGGTTGTCAATCTCACTGCTTGCATATACAAAGGATTAAACGTATCGAGTGGAAGATGTTTGCAAAGAAAACAGTAAAACAAGTAAATTGTATGCTATGTAAAGAATAGGACCGGGGTCCACAGTTCACTAGAGGTGTCTCTCCCATAAGATAAAAGCATGTTGGGTGAACAAATTACAGTCGGGCAATTGACAAATAGAGAAAGGCATAACAATGCATATACATGACATGGTAAATATAGTGAGATTTAATCCCATTACGACAAAGAACATAGACCGCCATCCAACTGCATCTATGCCTAAAAAGTCCACCTTCAGGTTATCATCCGAACCCCCTCCAGTATTAAGTTGCAAAGCAACAGACAATTGCATTAAGTATGGTGCGTAATGTAATCAACAACTACATCCTTAGACATAGCATCAATGTTTTATCCCTAGTGGCACAAGACATCCACAACCTTAGAACTTTCTGTCACTGTCCCAGATTCAATGGAGGCATGAACCCATCGAGCATAAATACTCCCTCTTGGAGTTAAGAGTAAAACTTGGCCAGAGCCTCTACTAATAACGGAGAGCATGCAAGATCATAAACAACACATGAACAATAGATTGATAATCACCATAATCATAGTACTCTCTATCCATCGGATCCCGACAAACACAACATATAGTATTACAGATAGATGATCTTGATCATGTTAGGCAGCTCACAAGATCTAACAATGAAGCACAACAAGGAGAAGACGACCATCTAGCTACTGCTATGGACCCATGGTCCAGGGGTGAACTACTCACTCATCACTCCGGAGAAGGACTATGGCGGTGTAGAGTCCTCCAGAGATGAATCCTCCTCCCAGGGTGCCGGAGGCGATCTCCTAATCCCCCAGATGGGATTCCGCGGCGGCGGCCTCCGGGTAAGGTTTTCCGTATCGTGGCTCTCGGTACTGGGGGTTTCGCGACGGAAGCTTTAAGTAGGCGGAGGGTCAACGCGAGGGGCCACACGAGGGGCCCAGGGGATAGGTCGGCGCGGCCAGGGCTTGGGCCGCGCCGGCCACCCCCCTGGCCTCCTCGTGGCCCCACTTCGTTAGGGTCTTCGGTCTTCTGGAAGCTTCGTGCAAAAATAGGACCCTGGGCGAAAGTTTCGTCCAATTCCGAGAATATTTCTTTACTAGGATTTCTGAAACAGCAGAAAACAGAAACTTCGCATCTTGTTAATAGGTTAGTTAAAATGCATAAATATGACATATAATGTGCATAAAACATGTAGGTATCATCAATAAAGTAGCATGGAACATAAGAAATTATCGATACGTTGGAGACGTATCAGCATCCCAAGCTTAGATCTGCTCGTCCCGAGCAGGTAAAACGATAACAAAGATAATTTCTGAAGTGACATGCCATCATAATCTTGATCATACTATTTGTAAACATATGTAATGAATGCAGCGATCAAAACAAAGGTAATGACATGAGTAAACAAGTGAATCATATGACAAAGACTTTTCATGAATAGTACTTCAAGACAAGCATCAATAAGTCTTGCATAAGAGTTAACTCATAAAGCAATAAATCAAAGTAAAGGTGTTGAAACAACACATAAGAAGATTAAGTTTCAGCGGTTGCTTTCAACTTGTAACATGTATATCTCATGGATATTGTCAACATAAAGTAATATAACAAGTGCAATATGCAAGTATGTAGGAATCAATGCACAGTTCACACAAGTGTTTGCTTCTTAAGGTGGAAGGAGATAGGTAAACTGACTCAACAATAAAAGTAAAAGAATGGTCCTTCAAAGAGGAAAGCATCGATTGCTGTATTTGTGCTAGAGCTTTTATTTTGAAAACATGAAACAATTTTGTCAACGGTAGTAATAAAGCATATGAGTTATGAAAATTATATTTTACAAGTTGCAAGCCTCACGCATAGTATACTAATAGTGCCCGCACCTCGTCCTACTTAACTTGGACTACCGGGTCTTCGCATGCCATGTTTCAACCAAGTGTCACAAAGGGGTACCTCCATGCCGCCTGTACAAAGGTCTAAGGAGAATGCTCGCATTTCGATTTCTCGCTTTTGATTATTCTCAACTTAGACATCCATACCGGGACAACATGGACAACAGATAATGGACTCCTCTTAAATGCATAAGCATGTAGCAAAGTTATTATTCTCATATGAGATTGAGGATATATGTCCAAAACTGAAACTTCCACCATAGTTCATGGCTTTAGTTAGCGGCCCAATGTTCTTCTCTAACAATTTTGCATGCTCCAACCACTAAAATGATAGACCTTCAGACAAGACGGACATGCATAGCAACTCACATGATATTCAACAATAGTTGATGGCGTTCCCCAGAAGCATGGTTATCGCACAACAGGCAACTTAATAAAATATAAAGTGCATAAGTACATATTCAATACTACGATAGTTTTTAAGGCTATTTTGTCCCATGAGCTATATATTGCAAAGGTGGATGATGGAATTTTAAAGGTAGCACTCAAGCAATTTACTTTGGAATGGCGGAGAAATACCATGTAGTAGGTAGGTATGGTGGACACAAATGGCATAGTAGTTGGCTCAAGGATTTTGGATGCATGAGAAGTATTCCCTCTCGATACAAGGTTTAGGCTAGCAAGGTTATTTGAAGCAAACTCAAGGATGAACAAGTGCAGCAAAACTCACATAAAAGACATATTGTAAACATTATAAGACTCTACACCGTCTTCCTTGTTGTTCAAAACTCAATACTAGATATTATCTAGACCTTAGAGAAACCAAATATGCAAAAATCAAATTTTAGCAAGCTCTATGTATTTCTTCATTAATGCAAAGCATATGATGCAAGAGCTTAAACATGAGCACAACAATTGCAAAGTATCACATTATCCAAGACATTTTAGAATTACTACATGTAGCATTTTCCAATTCCAACCATATAACAAATTAACGAAGAAGAAACTTCGCCTTGAACATTATGAGTAAAGCCTAAGGACACTTGTGTCCATATGCAACAGCGGAGCGTGTCTCTCTCCCACAAAGTGAATGCTAGGATCCATCTTATTCAAACAAAAAAAACAAAAAACAAACAAACCGACGCTCCAAGTAAAGAACATAAGATGTGACTGAATAAAAATATAGTTTCAGGGGAGGAACCTGATGATGTTGTCGATGAAGAAGGGGATGCCTTGGGCATCCCCAAGCTTAGACGCTTGAGTCTTCTTAAAATATGCAGGGTGAACCACGGGGGCATCCCCAAGCTTAGAGCTTTCACTCCTCTTGATCATAGTATATCATTCTCCTCTCTTGACCCTTGAAAACTTCCTTCACACCAAACTTCAAGCAAACTCATTAGAGGGTTAGTGCATCATTAATAATTCACTCATTCAGAGGTGACACAATCATTATTTTCACTTCTGGACATTGCATAATGCTACTGGACATTAATGGATCAAAGAAATAAATCCAACATAGCAAAAGAGGCAATGCGAAATAAAAGGCAGAATCTGTCAAAAACAGAACAGTCCGTAAAGACGAATTTATAAATGGCACCAGACTTGCTCAAATGGAAAAACTCAAAACTAATGAAAGTTGCGTACATATCTGAGGATCACGCTCGTAAATTGGCAGATTTTTTCGAATTTTCTACAGAGAATTATGCCCAGATTCGTGACAGACAGCAATGCTGTTTCTGCGCAGCGATCCCAAATATAACATCAACTTTGACATAGAAACTTTACTTGGCACAAAAACATGATAAGGAGAGGTTGCTACAGTAGTAAACAACTTCCAAGACTCAACAAAACAAAAAATTGCTGTAGGTAAAAACATGGGTTGTCTCCCATAAGCGCTTTTCTTTAACGCCTTTCAGCTAGGCGCAGAAAGTGCAAATCAAGTAACATCGAGAGTAGAAGCATCAACATCATAGCTTGTTCTAATAATAGAATCAAAAGGCAACTTCATTCTCTTTCTAGGGAAGTGTTCCATACCTTTCTTGAGAGGAAATTGATATTTAATATTACCTTCCCTCATATCAATAACAGCACCAACAGTTCGAAGAAAAGGTCTTCCCAACACAATAGGACAAGATGCATTGCATTCAATATCCAAGACAACAAAATCAACGGGGACAAGGTTATTGTTAACCGTAATATGCACATTATCAATCCTCCCCAAAGGTTTCTTTTTAACATTATCGGCAAGATTAACATCCAAATAACAATTCTTCAATGGTGGCAAGTCAAGCATATCATAAATCTTTTTAGGCATAACAGAAATACTTGCACCAAGATCACATAAAGCATTACATTCAAAGTCATTGAATTTCATTTTAATGATGGGCTCCCAACCATCTTCTAACTTTCTAGGAATAGAAGTTTCAAGTTTTAGTTTATCCTCTCTAGCTTTTATGAGAGCATTTGTAATATGTTTTGTAAAGGCTAAATTTATAGCACTAGCATTAGGACTTTTAGCAAGTTTTTGTAAGAACTTTATAACTTCAGAGATGTGACAATCATCAAAATCTAAATCATTATGAGCTACAGCAATGGGATCATTGTTCCCAAGGTTGGAAAAAATTTCAGCAGTTTTATCACAAGCAGTTTCAGCAGTTTTAGCAATTTCAGGCGGTTTGTTCGCTTTGCACTAGGAGTAGAAACATTGCCAACACCAATTATATTACCATTGATAGTAGGAGGTGCAGCAACATGTGGAGAATTAGCATTACTAGTGGTGGTAATAGTCCAAACTTTAGCTACATTATTCTCTTTAGCTAGTTTTTCATTTTCTTCTCTATCCCACCTAGCACGCAGTTCAGCCATTAATCTTATATTCTCATTAATTCTAACTTGGATGGCATTTGCTGTAGTAGTAATCTTATTATCAATATCATTATTAGGCATAACTTTCAATTTTAAAAGATTAACATCAGAGGCAAGTCTATCAACTCTAGAAGCAATAGTATCAATTTTATCAAGCTTTTCCTCAACAGATTTGTTAAAAGCAGTTTGTGTACTAATAAATTCTTTAAGCATGGCTTCAAGACCAGAGGGTACATTCCTATTATTGTTGTAAGAATTCCCATAAGAATTACCATAACCATTACCATTAGCAGAAGGATATGGCCTATAGTTATTACCAGAGTTGTTCCTATAAGCATTGTTGTTGAAATTATTATTTTTAATGAAATTCACATCAACATTTTCTTCTTGAGCAACCAATGAAGCTAAAGGAACATTATTTGGATCAACATTAGATCTACCATTAACAAGCATAGACATAATCACATCAATCTTATCACTCAAGGAAGAGGTTTCTTCAACAGAATTTACCTTCTTACCTTGTGGAGCTCTTTCCGTGTGCCATTCAGAGTAATTTATCATCATATCATCAAGAAGTTTTGTAGCCGCCCCCAATGTAATGGACATAAAGGTACCTCCAGCAGCTGAATCCAATAAATTCCGTGAAGAAAAATTTAGTCCTGCATAGAAGGTTTGGATGATCATCCAAGTAGTCAGTCCATGGGTTGGGCAATTCTTTACCAAAGTTTTCATTCTCTCCCATGCTTGAGCAACATGTTCAGTATCTAATTGTTTAAAATTCATTATGCTACTTCTCAAAGATATAATTTTAGCGGGAGGATAATATCTACCAATAAAAGCATCCTTGCATTTAGTCCATGAATCAATACTATTCTTAGGCAAAGATAGCAACCAATCTTTAGCTCTTCCTCTTAATGAGAAAGGAAACACTTTCAATTTAATAATATCACCATCTACATCTTTATACTTTTGCATTTCACAAAGTTCAACAAAATTATTGAGATGGGCAGCAGCATCATCAGAACTAGCACCAGAAAATTGTTCTCTCATAACCAAATTCAGTAAAGCAGGTTTAATTTCAAAGAATTCTGTTGTAGTAGCAGGTGGAGCAATAGGTGTGCATAGGAAATCATTATTATTTGCATTTGTGAAGTCACACAATTTAGTATTTTCAGGGTTGGCCATTTTAGCAACGGTAAATAAAACAAACTAGATAAAGTAAATGCAAGTAACTAATTTTTTGTGTTTTCGATATGGAGAGCAAGACAATAAATAAAGTAAAACTAGCAACTAATTTTTTTGTATTTTGATTTAGTGCAGCAAACAAAGTAGTAAATAAAATAAAGCAAGACAAAAACAAAGTAAAGAGATTGAGAAGTGGAGACTCCCCTTGCAGCGTGTCTTGATCTCCCCGGCAACGGCGCCAGAAAAAGAGCTTGATGGCGTGTAACTCACACGTTCGTTGGGAACCCCAAGAGGAAGGTATGATGCGCACAGTAGCAAGTTTTCCCTCAGAAAGAAACCAAGGTTTAATCGAACCAGTAGGAGCCAAGAAGCACGTTGAAGGTTGATGGTCGCGAAATGTGATGCGGCGCAACACCAGGGATTCCGGCGCCAAGTAGGAACCTGCACAACACAACCCAAGTACTTTGTCCCAAAAATGTTGAGGTTGTCAATCTCACCGGCTTGTTGTAACAAAGGATTAAACGTATCGAGTGGAAGATGTTTGCAAAGAAAACAGTAAAACAAGTAAATTGTATGCTATGTAAAGAATAGGACCGGGGTCCACAGTTCACTAGAGGTGTCTCTCCCATAAGATAAAAGCATGTTGGGTGAACAAATTACAGTCGGGCAATTGACAAATAGAGAAAGGCATAACAATGCATATACATGACATGGTAAATATAGTGAGATTTAATCCGGGCATTACGACAAAGAACATAGACCGCCATCCAACTGCATCTATGCCTAAAAAGTCCACCTTCAGGTTATCGTCCGAACCCCCTCCAGTATTAAGTTGCAAAGCAACAGACAATTGCATTAAGTATGGTGCGTAATGTAATCAACAACTACATCCTTAGACATAGCATCAATGTTTTATCCCTAGTGGCAACAAAGACATCCACAACCTTAGAACTGTCTGGTCCCAGATTCAATGGAGGCATGAACCCACTATCGAGCATAAATACTCCCTCTTGGAGTTAAGAGTAAAAAATTGGCCAGAGCCTCTACTAATAACGGAGAGCATGCAAGATCATAAACAACACATGAACAATAGATTGATAATCACCATAATCATAGTACTCTCTATCCATCGGATCCCGACAAACACAACATATAGTATTACAGATAGATGATCTTGATCATGTTAGGCAGCTCACAAGATCTAACAATGAAGCACAACAAGGAGAAGACGACCATCTAGCTACTGCTATGGACCCATGGTCCAGGGGTGAACTACTCACTCATCACTCCGGAGGCGACCATGGCGGTGTAGAGTCCTCCGGGAGATGAATCCCCTCTCCCATGGTGCCGAGGCGATCTCCGTAATCCCCGAGATGGGATTACGCGGCGGCGGCGTCTCTGTAAGGTTTTCCGTATCGTGGCTCTCGGTGACTGGGGGTTTCGCGACAAGCTTTAAGTAGGCGGAGGTCAACGCGGGGCCACACGAGGGGCCAGGGGATAGGTCGGCGCGGCCAGGGCTTGGGCCGCGCCGGCCACCCCCTGGCCTCCTCGTGGCCCCACTTCGTTAGGTCTTCGGTCTTCGGAAGCTTCGTGCAAAAATAGGACCCCGGGCGAAAGTTTCGTCCAATTTCGAGAATATTTCTTTACTAGGATTTCTGAAACCAAAAACAGCAGAAAAAGAATCGGCTTCGGCATCTTGTTAATAGGTTAGTTCCAAAAATGCATAAATATGACATATAATGTGCATAAAACATGTAGGTATCATCAATAAAGTAGCATGGAACATAAGAAATTATCGATACGTTGGAGACGTATCGATGTTCTTGAAATTTCCATGTTTGAAACCCGGCCAAAACGACTTTTCTTCATGCTAGACTTCATAAGATCGACACGGGGTACATATATACATGATTTGTCTGGTTTGGATATATCTAGACCTTGTTTATCAACTTGAATGCTTACGATATGACATAAGAACACTATGTGCTTTTTGTTTTTTATTTTTTGTGCCTATTTGTATCTTGGTCAAATCCTAGGTTTGACCAAGATTTAAACAAGTTTAAAACATGAAAATGAAAAGGGAAACATGTATCCTTCTTAGTCACTCTAAAATGAAGTTTTTGGGAGGTTTTTGAAATTTCCATGTTTGAAACCTAAAACCACTTCTCTTCATGCTTGACTTCATAAGACAGAGTTTAGGGTTAGAGGGGTAGATACATGATTTGTCTTATTTGAATATGTCTAGCTAGACCTTGTTTATCAACTTTTGAATGCTTACTATATATATATGTGACATAAGAAGACTATGTGCTTTTGTTTTTCATTTTTCCGATTTTTTAATTTTATGCCCATTTAAATCTTGGTCAAATCCTAGGTTTGACAATGATTTAAACAAGTTTCAAATATGAAAATGAAAAGGCAAGCATGGATCCTTCTTAGTCACTCTAAAATGAAGCTTTTGATAGGTTTTTGAAATTTCCATATTTGAAACCCAAAACCACTTCTCTTCATGCTTGACTACATAAGACAAAGTTTAGGGTTAGGGGTAGATACATGATTTTTCTTGTTTGAATATGTCTAGACCCTTGTTTATCAACTTTAATGCTTACTATATGACATAAGAAAACTATGTGCTTTGGTTTTTCATTTTTCTGATTTTTTGGAATTTTGATGCACATTTGAATCTTGGTCAAATCCTAGGTTTGACCAAGATTTAAGCCTGTATCCTTCTTAGTCACCCTAAAATGAAGTTTTTGGGAGGTTTTCAAAATTTCCATGTTTGAAACCCAAAACCACTTAATCTTCATGCTTGACTTCGTCATAAGATAGAGTTTAGGGGTTAGGGGGTATATACATGATTTGTCTAGTTTGAATATGTCTAGACCTTGTTTACCAACTTTAATGCTTACTATATGACATATAAGAAGACTATGTGCGCTTTGGTTTTTCATTTTTTCATTTTTTTTTTTTATGCCCATTTGAATCTTGGTCAAATCTAGGATTTGACCAAGATTTAAACAAGTTTAAAACATGAAAATGGAAAGGTAAGCCTGGATCCTTCTTAGTCGCTCTAAAATGAAGCTTTTGGGATGATTTTGAAATTTCCATGTTTGAAACCCAAAACCAATTCTCTTCATGCATGCTTGACTTCATAAGACAGAGTTTAGGGTTAGGGGGTTAGATACATTATTTGTCTAGTTTGAATATGTCTAGACTTTGTATATCAACTTGAATATATTATTGTACCATGTCTCCACACAGCCCAAAATGCACATATTTTCAAAAGTTTTCATGCATGAGTACTTGTAACTAGTAAAAATAGAAAGTAAAAATAGGAACCCCATGTATGAAGGATACTAAAAAGAACTCTTTCACATTTTTTTGGTATAGATTATGAGTTTGCTTGGCTTCATACACAAGTGAGTACATGTCATGCAAAAATTAACACGAAATTTAGTTATCATGACCCATTTTTGGCAGGCATTGTGCATATCGCCTTGAGAAACATCTTTGCGAGCTAGTGTATTAAACGTTTATTCACATATAATGGATTTTTTACTTTATTAGTGCACACAATGACAGAATCGGCCAAATGTGTATGATTTTTGTGAAGGTGCTAGAAAAACAAGATGCACTACGATGAAGCATGAAAGGAGGCAAGGGGAGGGATAGTGAAGAGGTGGGAGAGACCGAGAGATGAACCGCAAGGTAATTAAAAAATTGGGGCCAAAACGATTCCAACTTCCTAGGCATTGACCAACTTTGCCCCTCTTAACCCAACGTGGCAGTGAACCCGTATAAGCAACAACTTCCTCTTACTCCGCTTCTCCGAAATGGTAAGAGAACCTCTCTCCAGCTTAAGTGACCAATCGACATATCTATGGCCTTCCGACTTGGCTCTGGTCGCCGCGCGCGTAGTCCTACCACCGACGAGGAAGCGGAGCATCAGCGCCGCCTTCGCTTCGTCCATCGCGCACCAAGGCATAACCCGCCCGCTCTGCACTGGCCGGTTGTTCAGCGCCGCGGCGCTGGCCGTGGAGCCCCTCGCCAGCCGCTTCCCGTGCGGGCCGATGGATGCAGAGGCAGGGATCTCCCACGCAACCCCGCATGCGACGCCCGCTCGGCCCTGGCCGGCTTTTCCGCCCGCGCATGCCGCATGGTTTTCTTTGCCAGCAGGTGAGATCCCCTTCCCGGCCGGCGCGAACGATGCGGAGGCAGGGAGCTCCCGTGGCCAGCCGCCTAATCCGACCGCACTTCAGGCGGTGCCGGCCGTGGAGCCAGGCCGTTCTTTCGAAGCGCATCACGGCGACGCCCTTTGCAGGAGCAACACCGCCAAGGAGCTCGTATATAACGTGATGTTCCCGGCACTCTATAGATGCCGGGATGCTCTGCAAGCTTTCGTGCAGGCTAAGAATGCGGCGGCTGCAAATCCCAGGGACGCAGCATTGCAGCGGCGCGCCGATGAGGCTAAGGTGGCGCACGCTTTCCACCAGGCGTGCCTCGACAGGCTTAACATCCAGCACGGCTTCGTGCAACCGCCAAACGCCGCTCCAGCTAAGATCCAAAAATACTCCGGTGAGCATATCACTCCGGAGTAGAACAATCCAATTTCTAGTACTGTAGGAGTACTTTATTAGTGCACAAACCTGGCGAAATTAAAGGTGTGTTCTTTGTGTGTGATGTAAATCTAAAAATTTGAAGGTTCTAGCAAAAACATTTCTTCACAAATATTCGATGTGTTTGCTTGGCCTTATCTATATATCCGGTGAGCATATATGGATGCCAAATCCTTTACAAACTTTATATTTTTTAAGTGATCGATGTGCATGCATCTATCTCGCCATGGTAAATTAATGAAACAAGTTGCATATTTGCCAGAATTCCAAACTTCGTGAGCAGTATAGAGATCGAGACCTTAATTAATTATTATGAGTAGGATGCATGCATGCATGTCCATTTTCTAGGGTTTTAAAGGATACTAGAGCTTTTCTAGGTTAATTTGCAACTATATGTATATTTGTTTTCTAGTTCTGGGCTGATCATTAAACTCGACGTTGAGTTGTAGATTATGTGAAATTAGTACATGCCATAAAATATAGTATAATTTTTTATGTACCCTACGAGGCAGTACGTGTGGTGTACCCTTAATTATTAATTGGTAGACATGTACCGTTGGCATGTTTGAAGAAAATTTGAATTTGGAAGAAGTTTTTAAAGTAAAATTAACGCAAGCACAAAATCATGTGTGATGGTGAAATTTCTTGAACAAATTAATACAAACCTAGTAATATGAGTTTGTTTGGCTTTCTGCCCACAAGTGAGTATTGTGCGCATGTACTTTGATGCAAAATCCCGCCATACAAAACTTTTTAGTTATCATATGACCTCAAGTTTGGAAGAGATCGTATTTTAAGCAACTTCACAAACAAGAGATTCTAACAATTATATGCATGCATGAAAGAATGATTTCCCTTTTTATTACTGTACAAAAATGGCTAGATGTGTGTTAATTGTGAAGGAGGGCTACCAAATTTTAACAGTTGCACATTATTGTCATAATTCCACCTTTTGGAAGCAGTAGGGTAGACATGCTTTCCGCTTGGTAGGATGTGTTAGTGCCATCAATTTTGTAGATATAGGTTCAAGGATTTGTTCATCTTAATCTGGAACTATATATGGATTTTTAAGCTTTTGCCTAGTAATTAAACTCATAATTGAAATAATGTAGGTTATTTAACTACATACATGCCATAAATTCTGACAGGAAATACTTGGACGTGCCTTGCGAGGGTGGTAACAAACAAGAACACAATGACCAAACTTCAAATGCCAATCCACCCACCAAGCTATACGATTGGCATGTACAATCGATCGACTCCTTCTAATCAAATTTGAATACAATAGAAGAAGTTTTAAAAAATTTCAAAATGAGATCAACTTGTGCATTGAGTCATCCTTTGTTATTTATTTGCTTGTAAAAATAGAAACATAGGCATATGAATGTATTCGAAACACTTCACTTTTCAACGGGGAAGGGACCCGAAGGTCCCAGAAAAACAAAAAAAAGATTACAATAGTAGTACTCCTTTGAGAAGGCAGTAGAAGAAGGATCCTCGAAGAGCCAAATGCTTTTATTATCCACAGCTGTTCGGCTCTTTTCCTTCTCGTGTAAGCTATCGCGCAATGATTATACTAGGCTGCTCGATTATACTAATGGTCGGATGGTAGTACAACCATTTTCGCAAACTTCTGCGCCCTTCGTCATGTCAGCATCGTATCCCAGTGTGCAAGCAGTCTGCTCGAATGAAATACTCCTAAGTACGTACGGTATTCCCTCCAAAGACACACCACACGGTATTCCCTCCAAAGACGCACCGTCGCCCCGATCTGCTCGAATGAAATACTCCAAAATACTTCTGCGCCCTTCGTCATGTCAGCATCGTATCCCAGTGTGCAAGCAGTCTCCTATGAAATGGAGACGACATTTTGTTGAAAAGTGTCGGTGCATGCTATATATACCACAGTAGTATGAGAGTTTTTACAGCATTATTCCGATTTCCACAGAATGCATTAAATTTGGAAGCGATGCCACACTGACAAGAGTGGTTTAAACAAGGCCATTATTTTTATTATGTTATATTACTACAATACTCCAAGGTAGCACTAGTAGCCTTCGGTTGTACTCTGCCGGTCGCGCTGCCTCATTCGACCAGACTTTATTCTTCTTCTCATATATATATACAAAATACTGTCTGCCGAGGTTCGATGACCGCACCGTCGCCCCTCTCCGCGCCGCCGTCTTGGGCCGCGCCACCATTCTCCCCGCCGAGTTCTCCCCCGTCCCCGACGCACCACCGTCAAGCACCACCGGACCGATCTTCGCAGGTATGTACATCTCCAACCTCCGGCGAGTACAGAGGTTCATCGGTCATTGTGTTCGATATAACCTTAATTTGGGGATTGCAATGTGAGTAACTTACTGGGTTTTCTAGGAAATGAAAACGGCGTCGCTCGATGCCTACACTGCGTCGGCGGATACATGGAAAGCGGAGACGGATGCTCTGCATGCATCGGCGGAGACATGTAAAGCGGATGCGGAGGCAAAGGCGAAGGCGGTGGCTAGGACGGGCCCGGGCGCTGTGGCGCTGGCAAATGCTCGTATCGAAGCTGCATTTTGTTGGAAAGTCTTGGCGCGTGCTTCGAGAGTTTTGGCGGCGCAGCCGGGAGAACCGTCGGAGGCTTCGAAGCTGGCTGCTTTGAACGCGTCGAGAGCTTGGATGGTGACTTCATCTAAGGCGGCGCTTGTTGCATATGATCGTGACTCGTCAACCCCTTTGTAAGTTCTACCTTCCCCAACTGCAATGAGGTTAGATCTGGTGGATTGGGTTTTTTGCCCAAACCAGACGTGATGATGCATTGAGATGTTTTTGTATTTTTGATGATGCATTCTGCTTCTTTTGTAATTTGGGTGATTCATTATGCTTTTTAGGTAGTAATTTTTCTGATGCACTCACCTCTTCAGGAATTTTTCATGGTTTTTTTTGTTTTTGTTTTTCTGTCAACCTAGCTAATGCTCTCTGCTGTTTAGCCAAAAGTTGGATGATGCATTGTACTGTTTACATATATTTTACTCTGATGATGCATTTTGCTCTTTTAGCCTTTTAGGTAATTTTTCTGATTCCTTGAACAGTGTGGGAAATTTCGATGAAGAATTTTGCTGTCAACTTAGATGATGTATTGTGTTGTTTACATTTTATTACCTATATCAAAGCTAACCCCATCTGATGTTACCACAGCGTTTTGGGTCCTGTAGAGGTCTCTTTTTCCTCCAATCGTGTTGACACGTTAGCAATTATTACTGTATATGCGAGATTGCCTTCCGTTGGTGCGTCCTATTTTTGTGGTGTTTTTTTTTTTTTTTGCAAATTAAGGGCTTCATTGATTATGCAACAGGATTATAATTGCATTGTCCTGTTTACAATATTTTGATTTTGCTGATGCATTGTGCTGTTCACATTATTTTGATTTTGCTGATGCATTGTCCTGTTTACATTATTTTGATTTTGCTGATGCATTGTGCTGTTTACACTATTTTGATTTTGCTGATGCACCGTGCAGTTTAGGAAACTTTGATGATGAATTAGATGATGCATTTTGCTGCTTAGTCAAATTAGATGTTGCATTTTGTTTTAAAAAATAGATGATGCAGTGTGCTGTTTACATAATTTTGACGATGCATCGTGCGATTTGCATAATCCTACCAGCTTCAGTCGAAGGACACCCACAACAATCAACGATCTGCCTGGAGATGTAGTCTCTCAGATTCTTGTCAGGCTTCCTCCCCATCCAACCTGCTTACTAGCTGCATCAGGCACCAAGAAAGCATGGAGGCAATGTATGGGAAGCAATTATTTCAGAAAGCTAACTGTGTCACACAACGGAGGAAACCCGTTGCTAGGGTTTTTCACCAACAACTCCGAGGACAATCGATTCATCACAGAGCATGATCTTCACCCGGCCATCTTGAAGATGCTGGCAATCCCGTCTCAAGTGAACGGTCCCAAAATCTATGTCCTGGGATGCCGCGATGGTATGGTGCTACTCCATTCTAATGTATCCAGAGGGTATATATCAGTCTGGGATCCAATTAGGCAAGTTCTCACAGCGATACCAGAACCACCATTGTGGCGCAATCACACAATTGAAAGCAGCGGCTCAATTCTCTGTTCGAGAAACAACTCTGAACCGTTTACACATTGTGGCAAGTTCTCGGTTGTTTGGATAACAACTAAACGTTACGATGCACAGGCTCATATCTACTCACCAGATTCAAAAGAATGGGAGTTTCTAGCTCGATCAACTCCGATGCTGTCAGAGATTGACCGTAGACCGGCAACTCTCATAGGGGGTATTTTGTACTGGCCAACGAAGTCTAGATATATCATTGAGCTTGACCATGCAAAGAAGACTCTGAAATATATTCAGTGCCCTCATGAGACGCATGATATATTCATGCTTAACATTCACATCTTCAAGGGACATAATGGAGATGTTGCCCTTGCTGTTATAAGAGACTTCACCCTACAAACATGGACCAGTACAAGATCATCAACAGGCGATCACGAGTCATGGACATGTCATATAAATTTTGAATTGGATACTTTTTTTGGCCTTGACACATCATTTCCATACAATTGGAAACATCCAGTAAGGTTACTCTGCGTATTTGAGGACAAAAATGAGCTGGTTGTACGGGCAAAGGAGGGAGTATTCCAATTAGATATGAGCAACTGGCAGTGGAGAAAGTACAATTCTGCTAGACGTTGGTGCACTTTACATCCCTACTCAGTTAGACCGGGTTAGTCATTCATATGTAACCTTTGCATTCATTTACATATGACTTTTGCTGATCAATTTGTTCATTTCCTGACAGTAACCGACCTGATCCAGAGTGCAACATCAAGGACACGAAAAAGAACGCGCTGTCAGGAACCCATCTAATTCAAAGTTCAACATCCATAAGAGAAAAGGAAGTCGCATATGAAGGAGCAAGGCTTGTTTGGGCAAGAAGTGATAGCCCAGCTTTTGTTTGGTCTGATGTCTTTTAGTTTTCGTTCTGGTGGAAATGTCGCTGCACCATTTGTTTGTACTGCAGCTCCATAGTGCTAGCTGCTAGTACGTTGGCGCTGTCCTACGTCTGCTTGTTTTGGGGGCATAAATATGCCACGAAACCTTTGTTTTATGTGATCAAACGGTCATTTCTGCATGTATATGTTCGGGTTCTGATGAAACCTTTTTTGTGATCTGTACATATATTTGAGTCAGTCTGTGTTTTGTTTTATGATGGGCAGGAGTATTTGTTTTACTACACCATTGTTTATCCGAATTGTATTACTCACTCTATTCAAAAAGTTAGCGGCTCACCTTTTTCCTTCAAGATACGGATGTATCTACACACTAAAAACATATATAGATGAAACATCTTCAGACAAAGTTTAGTCACTTATGTATGGACGGGGGTAGTATTATTTATGTTGTGCTCCCAAACAAGCAGACATCGGACAGCGCCTGTTTAAAGTTCATATGTGTAATCTTATTCCCTTTGGAAGTTAAGCATTAAACTCTACTAGTACAACCGTGGTGGTCTTGTGATGTAGTACTCTTTTGATGCATTTGTGATGTAGTAGTACAGTACTTTTTTTTGAACTGGTATAGTACTATCTAAGAAGAGTACTCCCTCCGATTCACATTCATTTTACACCAATAAATATGGATCGGAGCGAGGGAGTAAATTAAACATGGCATCTCGTGCATGAAGCTTGACAGATCGATCAGGTTGGCTAGAATGGCAATACAATGCTCCTCATTAGGCAAATGCATGCCATGTACGATAGTATACATCCAGTAAAGAAGTCTATACTGACATAAAAAAGACTACATTGGGGATGAGAGTCAATTGGGGAATCTACAATACATAAAATCTTGCTCGTAGCTGATTTTGGCTAAGAGGGTTTTACTCACATTACACGTGCCACTTTCCTTGTCTGCAAAACAAGTTCCAATAAAGGAAGAGGAAAGAAGAGGACATTGTGGGCGAGATTGAACACCTTTTTATGTGTTAAGCTGAGGCCTTGTTTAGCTGAGGATTTCGACTTAGGCCTAACAGCTCAGCACACCCAGAAATAAATTTCCTTGCGCGCACCACTGTCAGCAAAAATAACAAAATTGGCACGCAAGATTAAGAACGAAGTGAATTTAAGTAACTTGGTTAGCTTTTCAAGCAATATATTCAGAGAAAGAGCACACATGTCCGGCAAATAATCGTAAGAGAAGAACAATAAATCTAAGGCATTCCACTTCATATGCAGAAGGGACGCGACAGCGCATGGATTCATACCTTGAGTCGACTCTGGCTCGTAGAAGGGCGGTCGCGCCTCGAGGATGCCGGCGACGTCTCCACCTCGATCTCACATATGACTGCTTCTCGGTGGGCGGTGCGCCACGCCATGTAGAAGATCTATCAAAAGAGGAGAGCCCGATGACGCTACCGACGCCTCAACCTTGATAGCACCGGCTTGTTGCTCCGCACCGAGATGCGCCACGTGCAAGATTTAGCGGATGCGCCAATTTTAGAGATATGTCATGATCGTTGTAACAAATTTCAACATGATGATGATTTGATCCTGCACTCGGCCTTGAACATAAGTACTAGTACAGTCTCACAATTTTTTATCATTATACTTTGCGAGATTTAGCGGATGCGCCAAATTCAGAGATAGATCATGATCATGGTAACACAATTTTCAATGTAATGATGATTTGATGTTGCACTAGACCTTGAACATAAGTACTAGTACGGTCTCACAATTTTGTATCATTATACTTTGCAAGTTTTAGCGGATGCGCCCATTTTCAGAGGATCATGGTAACAAATTTTCAACGTGATGATGATTTGATGTTGCACTCGACCTTGAACAGAAGTACTACTACTGTCTTACAATTTCTTTATCATTATACTTTGCAAGATTTAGCAGATGCGCCAAATTCAGAGACAGATCATGATCATGGTAACAAATTTTCAACGTGATGATGATTTGATGTTGCACTCGAACTTGAATAGAAGTACTAGTACAATCTCACAATTTTTTTATCATTATACTTTGCGAGATTTAGCGGATGCGCCAAATTCAGAGATAGATCGTGATCATGGTAACACACTTTTCAATGTAATGATGATTTGATGTTGCACTCGACCTTGAACATAAGTACTAGTACGGTCTCACAATTTTGTATCATTATACTTTGCAAGTTTTAGCGGATGCGCCCATTTTCAGAGGTAGATCATGATCATGGTAACAAATTTTCAACGTGATGATGATTTAATGTTGCACTCGAACTTGAACAGAAGTACTAGTATGGTCTCACAATTTTTATTACTCGTATAATTATACTTTGAAAGATATAGCGGATGCGCCAATTTCAGAGATAGATCATGATCATGGTAACAAATTTTTAACGTGATGATGATTTGATGTTGCACTCGGCCTAGAATAGAAGTACTAGTACGGTCTCACAATTTTTTTTATCATTATACTTTGATATAGCGGATACGCTAATTTCAGAGATAGATCATGACCATGGTAGTGACCAATATTCAAGATGATGATGATTTGATTTTGCACTCGGCCTTGAACAGAGGTACTAGTACGGTCTCACAATTTTTTATCATTATACTTGGACCTTAGCGAAATTCAAAATCTCATAGCGGCAAAACTTCCCGCCTACAAAATACAAAAATTTCGTACGCTTCCAAATTCCCATTCTACCCCTGTGGAGATGACAGCAAAGTCGGTTGGTGGGGTCGCCCGCATTTTTTGGATCACCACCTCCCTAGCCCGGAAACCCTCCCAAAAAATTCATTTCCCTCAGACCACCCACCGGAACTTCCCAAGTCCCTCTCTCCCACCTCCACGACCACCGCACCGGAACATCCCCCCCGGACTTCCCTGGCCTACCCGAGCCCTCGCGATCCTCGTCATCCGGCTGCCTGCCGGAGCCGCTTCATCGACGCCGTCATCAACCGGACCGGATCATCCCCGCCGAACCTCGAAACCATATGCTCATCCAGCAGTCTACCGCAGTCGCTTCAGCGGTATCGTCCACCCCACCGGAGCCGCTTCGCCGGATCCGTCGTCCACCGCATCGTATCTTGCTCACCGACACCGCTGTGCATGAACCGGATCTGCTTCACCGGCGCCGTGCATGATCTAAACTCTTCTACTGTCGCTTTTCTATTGCTTGCCTGCAAGTTCTTGTTTAATCTTGGGGGAACCTATTTGTGCTAACGATTGCAGATGAGATGAGTAACCATGAAGTGTAATGGCCGTCTCTCCAACCCCAAGTAGCACATGTAGCGTACTTCATCACCGGATCTATCAACCCCAGGAAGATCTGCTGTGACTCCCACAGAGTGCTTCTCCTAATGTAAGTCCCTTGTTTTAGCGCCATGTTCTGGGTTCAGATGCTTGTTTGTCTGAAGCTCTTTTAGTTCATTCCTAGCTATGACCGTAACACGTTGCTATTTTCTACTTCATTGCTAACTTTAAGCGATTGAACATTTTGGTTTGCATTCCCTGCTCTGTAGATGTAGCCATCATAACTTCTATCTTGCTCAGTCGTTGTTACAAAAATTATACTGTAGGTATTATAGTAACATCCTGCTATTATTTAGTTCATGGCCAATTTTAAGTAATTGCACATGTTGGTTCGCATTCCCTGCTCTATAGCTTTTGGCATCGTAACTTCTATATTTGGTTTACATTCCCTGCTGTAGATCTAGCCATCATAACTTTATCTTGCTCAGTCGTTGTTACAAAAATTATGGCCTGCTACTATGTTGTTTGTGCCAATTTTTTACTCCATGAACATGTTGGCTTGCATTCCCTGTACTACAGGTGATGCCATTGTTTTGTATCTAGTTCATTGTAAGCTAACAAAGTAAGGACTTAGTTTGGCATGCTATCACTCTGCTATCTAGCCTGTAGTACAAATAAACTTGTCATACTACTAGATAATAATTTTGCGTGCCATCTTGTTCTTCAAAAGCTGCATTATTGACTTGTTTCTCTGACTTGGCATGACGCTCACATATGGAAAGCTGAACATATTGGTTTGCATTCCCTCTTATACAAGTTCACAGGTGATCCCACTATATTCTGTATCTGGTCCATCCTAAGCTCCAGCATTAACTATCCTCCATGTGTTGCTCATTACAAGTTTATATCCCGAAACATCTTGATTTGCATCCCCTTCACTATAAGTTCAGGAGTATTATTTAGTTCACGGCCAAAATGAAGTAATTGCACTTGGCACATGTTGGTTCACATTCCCTCCTCTTTAGCTTTTGCCATCGTAACTTCTATTTTTGGTTTACATTCCCTGCTCTGTAGATGTAGCCATCATAACTTCATCTTGCTCAGTCGTTGTTACAAAATTTATAGCCTGCTACTATGTTGTTCATGCCAATTTTGTACTCCCTGAACATGTTGGTTTGCATGGGACTCGACAGTAGTAAGTCTGCTGTTTCATTCTAACATGCTCTGTTATATTGGCTGTTGGTATGCGGCATGCACTCTTTGTTTGCTTATTGTGCGCATTACAATGATCTTGTTATAATGACGAAATGATGAGTTCCAAATTCTTTGCCAAACAATATTGTAGTGTCTTTGCCTTTCCATTGTTGTTGTCTTAACTTGTAATGTCTTTGTTTCAGATATAGGTGCTGCATGGACAACTTAAAAGATTGCCGGATCGCTTCATTGTATTGCTAGGTTTAATTACCATTCAATTTCTTTGGGTTCTGTAATATTTTTTCAATGCCTTGCACTGATGTAATATTTAGTTAGTTTTTATAGTTCTTTCGCGCATTTTTTCTTTGGTGCTTGTGGTAAGTGAGGCTATCCGACAGAAATCAATGCTGCGTAAATATTCTCATATCTAAATCACGAATTCCCATCCCTTAAACGGCCCTATTAAGCGAAATCACATATGTGCCTGCCCGCAAAATCCTAAAGCATATTATGCCAGATATAACAAGCAACTAAACTGGCCACTTACTTCTTGGGCCAGCCCATTTGATTTATGGACCCACACTAATTGGGCTGGCCCACTGCTTTAAGGTGGACCCCACCAACCACCGGGCCGGCCCACTAATTAGTTGGGCCAGCCCATTTGCTTTTTGGTGGACCCCACAAAATAAATGGGCCGCTTTAAGAGGAAAGTGGGACCCACTTGTGTTTTTGGCCCGCCCACTATCTTGTGGGCCGCCCACTTGCTATATGGTGGACCCCACATACTAGTTGGGCCGGCCCTTTAACAGAAAGTGGGACCCACATGTGTTTTGGCCGGCCACTATCGTGTTGGGCCGGCCCACTTGCTATATGGTGGTCCCACATACTAAATGGGCCGCCCTTTAAGAGGAAAGTGGGACCCACCTCGTTTTGGCCCGCCCACTGTCTTGTTGGGCCGCCACTCTATATGGGTGGACCCACATACTAATTGGGCCGGCCTTTAGCAGAAAGTGGGACCCACCCGTGTTTTTGGCCCGCCATATCTTGTGGGCCACCACTTGCTATATGGTGGACCCCACATACTAAATGGGCCCCCTTTAACAGAAAGTGGGACCCACCTGTTTTTGGCCCGCCCACTATTTTGTTGGGCCGCCCACTTGTATGGTGGACCCCACAAACGAAATGGGCCGACCCTTTACGGAAAGTGGGACCCACTGTGTTTTTGGCCCTACCCACTAGCTTGTTGGGCCTACCACTTGCTCTACGGTGGACCCCACACACTAAATGGCGCCCTTTAACAGAAAGTGGGACCCACCGTGTTTTTGGCCCGGGCCCACTTGCTTGGGCCGCCTCTTGCCGTAAGGTGGACCCCACATGTTAAATGGGCCCCATTTAAGTTTTGACCAATCAACCCAGAGGTTAGGCCCGGCCCACGTAACTAATGGACCAGCCCAGCTATATAGTTGACCGGTCAAACTATGTCATCCGGCCCGGCCCGCTTAAGACGTGCAGGCCTCGTGTGGGCCTACCATCTACCACGGTTTCAGCGGCTAACGCCGTTAACCGGGTTAACGCGTCGCACGTGTCGCTTGCATGACGTCGCAGTCAACGGGCTCCCGGAAACACTTCCGCAACGGTCCGATTTTCCAAAGGCGCCCAAGCGCGACGGACCGAAAAATCGTCGTTGGACTTTGCCTGACGCAGTTTCCACAACAGAACCCATATCGTCGGGTTAGGCCCATAGGCGACGAAAAATACCCCTTAGCGGACGATTTTGAGACGTTGTCTATCAGAACTTTTCTTGTAGTGAACCAAGACAACTCAAAAGAGAAGCGAGGCTTGTTTCCTAAATGTGCATGATTTCCAGAATCGATAAGAAGAGGTGTGTGATCAGACCCCGATCTAGGTAAAGCCCTAACAGACCAATGGGAATTTTTGTTCCCACTCCACACTAGCAAGCACCCGATCCAGCTTTTCATAAGTAGGGGTCACTCGCCGACTAGCCCAAGTATATTGACGATTCGATAGTACAATTTCTTTCAAGTTTAAACTTTCAATAATGGCATTAAAAATAAAAGGGCCATCGAGGTTATAATTATCATTACTTTTATCCTCGGGTTTTCGAAGAATATTAAAATCTCCGCCTAAGCAAAGGTAGATTCTCAGCCTCACAAAGTCGAACCAACTCAGACAAGAAAGCATGTTTAAGAGAGTCTGTGCAGCTCCATACACTGGTACCAAGACCCACTCAAAACCGTCAATCTTTGATTTTAAAGATAATTTGACACAGAAATCACCATTAACCACCGTATTAACTATTAAAGTTTTAGTATTAATGCCTACCAAAATACCTCCCGACCGACCCTGAGGTGGCAAACAAAACCAAACAAACTCCTTCCCACAAGATAAGTCTCTCAGAAAGGAACAGTAAAATTTGATCTTCCTGTTTCCAAAAGTGCTATATAATCTAGCCGATGTTCTCTAATAGCTTCTTTGACAAAAAAGTGTTTCCCGGATCACCAAAACCCTCACTATTCCATGTCAAACCACACAGAGAGTTCATCGCCATCTAATTATAAGTTTTATTTCGAATTCTGTTGCTTGTCTAACCTCAGTCTTATCATAAGACTTTTTCTTTTTATTGTATCTTGTCTTATTTGTCACAGTAGATGTACAAGGCAAATCGGAATCTAATTCATCATCATCTAGATCCCCAACTATTTCAGACGCGCGTGAGACAATAAGACAGGCAATTGTTCTCCACTTTTTTCTAACATAGACTCATTCTTTTTCAGGATAGTTAGTGTTCTTTGAAATTCATTCTCTTTAATTATCTGTGCCGCATTAATTTGTTCTATAGATGAACTACCCATCGAGACTCCCAAAACAGTAGCATTATGAATAATCTGTGCATCGAAAAATTAAGTAACGAATGTGGTAGAAATACCTTGCGTAAAGGTTTCATTACGCCTCTGGGCCAAAAGCATAGCTTTTTCAAGCTGAGTCGCATCCGCATTTGGCTGCGCTCTAAGCCTTCCACTTGATCTTACGCCTTTTTCTGTCTGTGATTTAATACCTCCAACCGCAATCACCTCGTCAGAAAATAAAGCTGGAGCTACCGGTGGCTCACACCCGGTATAGTAGGCTCCTTGGTCGCCAAACCTGCCTGTGATACAAAAGAATTTGAACATTCTGTTCCAGAAATATCCTCAAGTGAAACAGAAAAGAAAGCATCATTATCACTAACCATATTCTTAGATGACATTGGCATGGAAGATATAGTTGTATCCGTCAAAACATTCCGCCTTGGCGTTACCGTGTGTACATAAGTGCGCTTTGAAGTATCCGAAGGCAAACTGGTGCTGCCCTTTGCTGCATTAACCTTTGATGATAATTTAGAGAGTGAGGTTGAAACCCGCGCGACGAAACAACCGCGCATGGCAAAGTCGGCGAGTCCAGGCTACATACACCCTTGGCAAAGGCTAAGGTTCAAAAATAAAAGTCTACCATCGCGGCATTACATACTCAACACTATAGCCCCCTGTTGAAACCTCGTATTGCCGTGTCCTCTTTAATTTTTGAAACTAACTTGATAGAAGTTAAGGAATTGTTTCGGAATACATGGGCATTGTACTCCTTTCAAATTTCACATGCCAACAAACATGTCAAGCAAAGTCATTGCCTTCTTGATTCACCATTCTTGTGGATTCTTGTGGATGACGTGAGTCCACCAAATGACCAATCCTTCATGGTGTCCCTGGTATGCCAATATCTAGGCTCTACATCATCTAATCCAAGCAGAGTCTTTAGGTTGGACCAAAGTCTACAGTGAACCTGCATTTGAAGAGGAGATGTGCGGCCAATTCGGGCACTTTATTGCAAATCTTACAAAGGCCACAATTTTGTCATCCTCATCGCTCAGACCTATCCATCGTCTATTTTTTCCACACTATATTTTGAAGAATCAAATATGCAATAATCTTGCATTTGGGCTGCGTCCACAATTTCCACACCAAGGAAGGCATGGATCCATCGAGGATGTGGTGAGGCCCAAATTTTTTATCTTGCATACCAATTTGTCTGAATAGCATTCATTGTTGGTGAACTTCCATATGATTGAGTCTGGACTCCGGAGTGTCATTTTCCAAATGGATGGTGTCAAGGAGGTCCTAAAGCTTGGAGAATTGGACAATGTGTTGGATAGAAAGACCATTAAATGTGGTTATTTGAGAGACCAAAAAGTCGTTTTCCAAGGATTCCGCAACTGTGCACTTCTTCTTATTGGAAAGCTCAAATGTGAGAGGTGCAATGTCTTTTGGTTCCATGCCATTTAGCCATGCTTTCTCCCAAAAGAGGGCTTTTCTTCCCATCCCAACGGTAACTTAGTGGCCGCGGTAAAAATCTCGTGCTCGCGAGGTGTACATTTGTTTCCAAGCCTTATCCAAGGTTTTGGTCATCGCTCCATTCATGTCAAAGCAATATCGTGGTCTTTAGGCTTGCACACACATTCAAAATAAACTTTGCATTTTCCTCCGGTTATTTTGTCATAAGCCACCCAAAAGGAAGGCGCACCTAATGCTACCAATCTTCATGAGCACTTCCATGGGAACATCGAGCACTATGATATAGTAGATGCCAATGCTTGTGAGAACCACCTTCACAAATGTTGACCAGCCGGCCATAGTAACAGGCTTCCCAAGCCAAGGAATAAGTTTGGTGGCCACTTTGTCTTCGAAAGGCTGAAAATGGATTCTGTCGAGTCGTGTGAGGTGTGACCAACAAAGCAAGAACAAGATATTTCATAGGGAAATTGACTTGTGTTGCCAGGAAGGCTTGAAGGATATCTACAAGGTCATCACAACGAATGGGGTCTTCTTGACTTTTTGCACAACATATTACAAGGCAGGTGACATTTTAAAAATTTGCCAAGATAGATGCTAAGGAGTTGATGTCATTCTCATTTGTGATCACAAAGATGGTTAGATGGTGGCGCCGTCGGCATAGAGGGAGGTGCGAACCTTGGGTGGTCTCACACGGAGCTACTGAAGGTGTCCTTACTCGGTGCCTTAATTTGTTTGCACATGGCAGTATGGCACATATTGCAACACGTTTGTGTGTCCTCCACGTGTGTGAGTTACAATTATGCGTAAGAGATACTAGCAAAAGTGCCCGTACGTTGCACCGGGAGAAACAATAATGTCAAGAACTCCACCAAAAACTATCAAGCACTCCACCAAATCATCCGTATTGACACTCGATCACCATCATCAACGGTAGTCCCAATTCTTCACGATTGTTCTATTCATGATGAACGTAATCCTACCATATGTACAGGCTCCGGACCGGCCTAAGGATGGCCGCCACCATCATTGCAACTCTTTAGGTATCCAAAAAAAACTTGCACTAAAATATCTCCAAGACGATTGGGAAATTGGCAACAGTAAGCACTGAAGATTCATGCGGTGGAGGGACGGCGGCTTAGTCCGGGCTAGTGACGTCGGCGAGCGTGCAGCATGGAGATCGCATAGGCCTCTAGAACCACTCAACCAGACCCCCTTGTTGTTACAGTCCAGCTATGGCGTGTAGGGTTCACGTGCACGGGATATGGGACGCCCGGTCGGGAGAAGTTCTGAACAAGGCGCGCCGGAACCTTCCGACGGCAAAGGGGAACCGGGGCGTGCAATGGCGTCTCCGCAGAACCGCTGTTCCGTGCTGAACTCCGACGGTAGGGGTACCGGAAGCGTGCCTGGCGTCTTCTCATAACCGCCGATTTGTATCACTGAACCCAGCATGGAAGTTGAATACGTCAATCCTCAACGAGCCTGCAATAGTCCGGGAAGCCATTGAGGCGTGGCTAGATAGATTGCCTAGGCCAGGCGCGTCACTACAGGAATGGGCCGATATGCCGAGGGCCGGGAACCCTCGGCGTAGCCTGTTTTGGCCGTCGGCATAGGCTACGCCGAGGGCCGCCCTCAGCATATCTCCTCGGTGACTACCTCCCTCGGCAGAGTCATTATTGCCGTTGGCGTAGCCAGGCCCTCAGCGTACGATGCTACGCCGACGGCAAAACCGTCGGCATACAAATTTTAAAAATTCAAATTTCCATTTTTAAAAAAAAATTCCAAAAAAAAACTTCCAAACTAAAAATCATTTTTGGCTATGACGACGGCAAAACCCTCGGCATATAGTTTTAAGTTTTTATAAATTTTAATTTATTTTACACAATTTTTTCTTTTTTTACTTGTTTATCTTTCACCCAAGACACTTTTAACTTTAAGTACACTTAATCTTAGGTCAAATTACAATCATGGTTAAACTTCTCAGTCGGTCACCTATCCTCACACTGCTCCAGTCTCAGCACGCTTAACTTCTTGGTTTCATTCGGATGAGTTTTCATTAAAGAATTGACACATTGCTGATAATAATAGCATATCAACTCTATTAACCCTTGGACCGTGATGTCACACCTCTTTATTTTTGAATTCCAAGCAATTACTTAAGTAAACAACAATGAATATATAAGTAATAATAATATTAAATTCAAATAACAATAAATTAATTTTTTTTGGTATTTTTTCTATTTAATATGGAATAATTAATATCTTTAAATCGGAAAATCGAAATTCCACAAATAATATGTCTAAATCGATCAGAAAAATGAGAGGAATCTAAATATAACATCCATATCATCATTTGAACCTAAAAATTAGATGAATCCAAATATGACGTCCTTGCCATATGGCCAAAACGGTCCCTGAGATGCGAAATGGCCGTACCGGCGTGTGGTGCACCGTTCGCCAACACGCTAAACGGAAAAAATTAGCATAAAGGGATGTGTTATAGACCTAAAATTTTTTCGGAACTTATCAGCGACGGAAAGTGTACCCCTAGTTCAACCGTCATCAGTGGATTCGGGGGATACCGCAGAAGCCGCAGATTCCCAGATACCTAGAGCGCACATATGATATGTGGTGCGGAGGCGGTGTCCTACCACTACGTGGAGGTCTCGCGCAATACTAAATTGCGCCCCATGTAGCTGCTTCAAAAAAAACCCGTTTTGACACCTGGAAAATGAAAAAACCATCGTCCATGGGTCGGACTGGAAATTCGCTCTCGGGGCCTTGCTTCCCATCCCAGGGACCTTACACGTGCCAAATATGGCCTCGTTCCGACAAACTATGCGGTGTCACAGACCGTTTCCTACTCATTTTCCCTAAAAGTCATAGAACTCCTGACGTGATAGTCCTGTTTGTGAAGGGTTTTCCAAAATAATTGCCGTATCATAATTCCGACTTTTTGAGTGGTTACGAGGACACATAAAATGACACCATGCGGCTCCGTGGGATTTTCTGACTTCATTTAAATTGCCATTTGGTCAAAACAGGCCCCCACGAAGATGCGGTATGGCCGTCCCGGTCCCGCTAAATGGAAAAAAATTAGCACATAAAGTGATGTGTCTCAGACCTAAAAACTTTTTTCCCGAAATTTATTGAGCGACGGAAAGTGTACCTAGTTCACCGGTTAGTTTTCAATGATTCGGCGGGACACCGCAGGAAGCCGTAGGGATTCCCAGATACCTAGCGCGCACATATGGCATGTGATATGTGGTGCGGAGGCGGTGTCCTATCACTACGTGGAGGTCTCGCGCAATACTA
This sequence comes from Lolium multiflorum, assembly GCA_030979885.1. NCBI lineage: Eukaryota > Viridiplantae > Streptophyta > Magnoliopsida > Poales > Poaceae > Lolium > Lolium multiflorum. The sequence goes on along the minus strand of CM061751.1, from coordinate 235,278,064 downwards.
AAATGCGCCTCATGTAGCTGCTTCACAAAAAAACCGTTTTGACACCCCGAAAATGAAAAAACCATCGCCATGGGTCGGATTGGAAATTCGCTCCCGGGTCCTTGCTTCCCATCCCAGGGACCACACACGTGTCAAATATGGCCTTCGTTCCGACAAACTATGCGATGTTACATGCCGTTTCCTACTCATTTTTCCCTAAAAGCCATAGAACTCCAGACTTGATAGCCCTTTTTGTGAAGGATTTTCCAAAATAATTGCTGTATCCTAATTCTGACTTTTGTAGTGATTACTAGGACACATAAAATGACGCCATGCGGCTCCGCAGGATTTTCTGACTTCATTTAAATTGTCATTTGGCCAAAACCGGCCCCCACAGAGATGTGGTATGGCGCTGGTGCACCCGTACACCATCGCGCTAAACGGAAAAAATTAGCACATAAAGTGATGTGTCTTAGACCTAAAAACATTTTTCTCGGAATTTATTGAGCGACGGAAAGTGTATCCCTAGTTTAAATCCGGTCAGTTTCCAACGAATTCGGCGGGACACCGCAGGAAGCCACATTGATTCCCAGATAGCTAGCGCGCACATATGACATATGATATGTAGTACGAAGGCGGTGTCCTACCACTACGTGGAGGTCTCGCGCAATACTAAAATGCGCCTCATGTAGCTACTTCACAAAAAAAAATCCTGTTTTGGCACCCCGAAAATGAAAAACCACCGACCATGGGTCGGATTGGGAATCCGCTCCCGGGGCCTTGCTTCCCATCCCAGGGACCCCACACGTGCCAAATATGGCATCGTTTCGATAAATTATGCGGTGTCACGGGCCGTTCCTACTCATTTCCCCTAAGAGTTATAGAACTCCGGACTTGATAGCCCTGTTTGTGAAGGGTTTTCCAAAATAATTGTCGTATCCTAATTCTGACTTTTGGAGTGTTTACTAGGACACATAAAATGACTCTCATGGGCATACCCTTCGGGTATCCATTATTAGTATACCTGGCTCGGCCCAATATGGAGAAGGCCCAAGAAGGCAACCCGAAGAAGTAGTCAACTAGGAATCTTGTAAAACCCTAAGCTGGTAGGGCACCCATATAGAGGGGGACAACAGATAGACAACATAGCTACGCCTATGGGCGACCCCCTGTAAACATATTTATGATCATATACTAGATTGCTAGCAGCACGTGGTGATCCTCCACCGAGGGGATCCGAAACTGGGTACATCGTGTGCCTAATCTCGCTCCTGGAATCTCTATCGTCGCTCTCTCCAGAAACCCAAGTCTATAACACGTAGGCATTGGCAAGGTGATCCCTTGTCAATGACGCCATGCGGCTCCGCGGAATTTTCCGACTTCGTTTAAATTGCCATCTGGCCAAAACAGGAACCCGAGGACATATAAGAAAGTGTTTGAATTGTTACTATGTTAACATGGTACTTTACATGATTCAAATATGCATGATTTTAACATAAACGGATAGATGATGTTTTTCTGAACATTTTGATACCTTATACGCATTTTTCTGACATCATATAAATTAGTTATGATTTTTACAAAATTAGACAAATTTGAAAAATGGCCTACGCCGAGGGTGGCCGTCGGCGTAGCCCTGTCTATGCCTAGGGCCAAAGATATGTCGAGGGCTGCCCTCGGCGTAGACCTCGCTACGCCGACGGCAACGCTACGCCGAGGGTCGAATTGGCAGGCTGGCCTGGCCGGGCTGTACGCCGACGGTCCCGACTTTTGACCGTCGGCGTATAAAAGTCGTGCCATTCCTGTAGTACGTGCATGTATATATAAGGGACGGGCCGTCGGAACAGCCCGGGCCGACGGCCGGCGGCCGTCGGCACAGCACTTGCCGTCGGCCCACGTCGTGCCGACGGCCGCCGTCGGCACACCGCCGTCGGCACAATATCGCCTCGGCACAGACGCTCGCCGTCGGCCCAGCCTTTGCGTCGGCACGACGCCAGCCCGACGGTCAAACAACGCCGTCGGCACAGAGCCTTCGGCACAGTCAACGTGCCCGCAGCGTTCGACGGACGTTAGGTTTAGAATCGTGCCGACGGCAAGCCGTCGGCCAGACACTGCCATCGGATGACCAGCGCCGCCACGCGTCCACGCCCCGTTGCTGTGCCGACGGCTGCCGTCGGCCCATCAACCGCCATCGCACGACCACGGTCCGCCACGCATCCACGCTCGCCCGTGCCGACGGCAGTTGCCGGCCCAGTCCTTCGGCCCAGACGCGCTTCCGCCCGCCTCGCCGCTGGCGCACCTTCCTGTGCCGACGGCATAGCCGTCGGCACAGCCCCTGCCATTTGGCACGTCCCTGGCTGTGCCGACGGCTATGCCGTCGGCACGACCATACCATTTGGTATCCCGCTGCATTTCCTGGCCCAGCACAGCACGCACAGCATATATAGCAGTAATATATATTCAAATGCATCACAAATGTTGCACAGCACATAATCATCATCAAATGTAGCAACAACATCATCGTGATACAAATATGTGTCATGTAGCACACACAATCATCATACATCGTCGACACATGGCACACACGATCGACGCACACCCGCTAGACACCTAGCTAAGGGAAACTAAGATCAGGGGGTCCAACCAAGTTCCCGACTCGTACATTCAGGCGTCCGGCCTTTGTCGAGGTAGACCGAAGTAGAACCATGGCCTGAACCATCGCCAGCAGGTGAAAACCCTGAAGCACCGGGAGAATGGCGGCCGGGGTGCATCGGTGTGCCCTCGCGCGATGAACCAGGAGAGGGTCGGTTCCGCGAACTTCCCGTGCCCTACATGTTTGACAAGAGTTAGCATCTTACACATGGGAAAGGAAAGCGGTGAGAACTGGTTAGGCACAGGACTTACCGGAGTCCGTGCGTAGTATGTGGCCGCGAAAGCTTCCCTCGATGGGCACACTGGAGTCGGCCCCGGCCTAGGTGGCTCCTCTTCCGGAAGTGCGATCCTCTCTCCAGTCTGGAAGAACGTCCTGACCGCCTGCAAGATAGTTTAGATGTCAAGCGCCGCAGATATAAAAAAGGGGAGGTGGGACTTGTCATGTCTTCGAACCATAAAAGATTGGAACTTACACGACTCGCCGCCTCCTGATACTCTTCCCAAGCCGCTCTCTTGAGGTCCCACTCTGCTACAACCGTCAAATACTTCTCATAAGCGGCCGCGTAGGCGGCCTCAAAGTGAGCCTACAATTTCCAAGAAAAGGAGTCATGTCAATTTAGCCATTCAGGGATGAATGTTGGAAAGAAGATGGAAATGAGAAAACTTACATCCGTACGACGGTGTCGAGGAGGCGCGACCGGTGGGTCGCCGGTGGTGAGGGTAGACCTGATCTGCGTGAGGGTCCTCTGCGGCTTGATCACCCCACTAAGAAGCTTCGTGCGGCCATGCTCCGAGCCGCTCCCCGCCACCATAATCGCCGTCAAGTCGGTCTCCTGCTCAATAGGATCATCCACCTCCGGATGAAGACCCTTGAACACCGAGCAGTACTTCTCCAACTCCTCTTCGGCAAAGCCGAAGTACTCGGGCAGCGAGGGCTGAGGCTGGCTCAGATCGGGCTGCTTCAGCTTCATCTTCTGCCACCCTCCCACCTCGGTGAGAGGCTCCCCGAGTTCCGCCTCCTGCACAGCAAGATAAATGTTATGTGTATCAAGTAGTAATATGAGGGGAAATAAATGCAAGTTGTTCCATGTATATATGTACCTTGTGCTTCCTGTAGCGCTCAGTGCTGCGGCTTCCCGCACTGTGTGTTCCTCCAGTGCCCCGGTTTGCCTTGTTGCGCGCGCTCTTGGCGTTGAAGTCGGCGTCTTCGCCAACCCACCTCGCTACCAAGGCCTCAAATGCGTCTTCCTTATTCTCGCACCATAGGGGCATAACCTGAAAAACCAAAACTCATTTGAAGAACACATAATGCAATCCCAACTATGCAGCAACATAGAGTCTCATTGAATATTTACTTACCTTGAAGTAATCTTCCTTTGTCAGCTGAGGATCGTCCCTGATATTGTCAGCTTTCTTGACCCTCGTGCCCTGCTCAGCCTTGAAGTGCCCGATGCAGGTATGCTTCTGATTGTACCACTGTTGCCTTGTCAACCTCTGACAAGCCCTAGTCAGTACCGCCTTCCCTTGCTCAACCATCTCATCAGGCACCTTATAATGGGTCTGCAATCATGCATAAGAATAATTGTGAGAGAGACATGAGTTAGCATAGTGTGGTCATCAACTATGAAGTAAACTCGAGAAGCATGCTTTACCCAAAACTTGGTGTACACGGCGTCAGCAGCTGTCCCAAAGCCCGGGCAAGGAGCTGCCTCATAGTCCGCCCAAGTCTCGGCTAGCTTCTTCTCGCCGCCGGGGACCGGAGTGTAAAAGCCCGGCCAGTACTGCCTAATAAGAGCTCCAATCATGCTCGACGGCTGGCGAACCCCCTTGTCATATGTCCAATTGCTGCACAATAATCAAAACATTAGTATGCCAATCAGTTATGCACAATAATGAAAACATTAGTACATAGCAAAATGAATCTAAATGTTCAAAATTAAACTTACTCTTTTTCGTTCGGTATGATGAGGGCTTTCGCATCCTGGCTAGTAGGCTCCCTCCTCTCATCAGGGACTTGCGCTTCACCACGAATGCGCAACTTCTTCGGCGCCATCTCCCTCTCCGCCTCCTCGTCCTGCCCCTCCACCTCCATCTCCACCTCCATCTCCACCTCCATCTCCCCCTCAGTAGACTGTGTGTGAGCGGACTGGGAAGCCACGTCGCCAGAAGCAGAGGGTATGTCACCAAGGAAAGGTCCACCTCCACCTCGTCCTCGTCCTCCACCTCCACCTCGTCCTCGTCCTCCACCTCCGCCTCCGCCTCGTCCTCCAGCTCGTCCTCCACCTCCACCTCGTCCTCCACCTCCACCACGTCCTCCACCTCCACCTACACCTCCACCTCCACCTCCACCTCCACCACGTCCTCCACCTCCACCTACACCTCCACCTCCAACTCCACCCGTGTCATCGTCCGCGTAACGCGAGCTGGCACGCGTTGGTCTTCCACTTCTAGTGGTCCCGGTGAACTTCTGGGTCCTCATGGTCTTCAGCAGGGAGTTCATGGATTCCTTGCTTCCGCTCATATTGATCAATCACCTGCATTGACAAAGAGTAAACAAGTAAGCATTCATGCCTTAATAAAATGTAGACACTAAGCAAAAAAAACATATGGCGAAGCATGTTGAAAAATAGATACTAAGCATAAGAAGCATATTGAAAAATAGATACTAAGCATAAGAAGCATATTGAAAAATAAATACTAAGCATAAGAAGCATATGGAAAAATAGATACTAAGCATAAAGGCATAAAGGACCCTCACCTCGAATCATCACTATCATAATGAGGCATTGGGTTCTCATAACGAGGCATTGGGTTCTCATTTTCACTATCACTATCAGTATCATGTGAGTAATGAGGTTGGGTGGGAATGTCCGGTGGAGGCTCATCATTGAACCCATTGCCCTCATGTAACTTGGTGAGCATTTGTATGTCCTTTAGGTCCACCACTGTTTCACCATGAAGATGTGCCTCGTTCTCGAGGTCCTCAAGACCAATTTCTATTTCGAAATCCCCAAAGTTCTCTTGCTCTTGATAAAAAATTCCCTCGTATGTTACAGGGTCAATGTTGTTGTAATCCTCGTCGGAGGGCATGGGTAGCTTACCATGTGGTGATACCTTGAACACGACTTCCCAGCCTTTGAGGTACTCCTTTTGACATGGGTAGGGCAAATAATAAACTTGCTTGGCTTGGTGAGCCACAACAAAGACATCGGCTCCGCTATAGCAGGTTGAAGGCCTAACTTCAACTAACCCAATGGAAGGAGTGCTTCTCTGTCCAACTTGTGGGTCGAACCAGTGGCATTTGAACACAACGAGATTGAGTTGTATGTTTGTCCTATTGAATGTCAGCTCGTATACATTCTCTAACCTTCCGTAGTATTCTATGTCATCGGATCCTTTGGTGAAGACCCCAGTATTTATAGTTTTTGGGTTAGGCCGATTCTTCTGGTGATACTCTGTATGGAAGCGATACCCATTCACATCGTACTTCTCATACATTGAGATTCTACGGTTGCAACCCTGGGAAACACATCTCAGCTCATCCGTCATCTCAACGTTGGGATCACCTCCCTACAAATTCAGTTCAAATTGTTTCTTTGCATTAGTTACGTGTAATAAGAGGGACAAGTCACGGATTGCAAAAGTATTGGCTAAAAGGGACTTGTTAGAAATTACTTTTTCGTAGAACCAATCCAGGAATTTTTTCTTTCCGGGACGACTCTCTTTCAAAAGAATCTCCATCTCCGCATCAGAGGGATCCGTCGATCTCGTCCAATATTCATCCTTGTATTGGCTAAAAGGGAGAAAAAACGTATTAGACCAAAATCGAGTTACTAATTGCAAAGTAATTTGTTCACCATTTTACCTTATGAATTTGAGCACTTCTTGCATGTTCGTAACCACATAAAACATTATGCAATCTTTCTCTTCCTTTGTCAAGATGCCCTTTTTAGAGGCACCAGCCTTGCCACCGTGACATTTGAAGAGGAGGAGCTTGGGGTCATGCTTGGGCTCGTCGATATTGTACCGAGATATCGGGTTATGCATAGTGGGAACATCATCCGCATAGTACGTTGTCGTGGCGTCTGCCATCTCCCGGAGGATAGTTGCCTCAGCTATGCATGCTTCAATCTTATTTTTGTTGCCACATTTGTTTCGAATATACTTGAACTCTCTCTCAATACAAAACTGCCAACGATACTGCACCGGTCCACCCAAGAGTGCCTCGTTCGCAAGATGCACAATGAGATGTAACATCGGAGTAAAGAAACCTGGTGGAAAGATCATCTCTAACTTGCATAACAACTCCGGCACTTGATCATGCAACTTCGCAATCACCGACTCACATATCTGCTTAGCACAGACCGTGCGGAAGAAATGGCTCAACTCCGCAAGCACTCGCCAGACATGCTCGGGGAGATACCCTCGAACCATCACCGGCATCAGCCGCTCAATCCATATATGATAGTCGTGACTCTTGAGCCCGTTTACTTTTCCTGTTGTAAGATTGACTCCCTTACTCATATTCGAACAATAGCCATCTGGGAACATAACGGCGTATTTCAGCCACATCATTGCCTCCTTCTTCTGGAGACTATCAAGCACGTAGTTGGCATGCGGCTTGACCCAATTTTTTCTATTGCCCTCAGGAGGATGCATGTGTAGTCTTTGCCTGTCACACAGATTCTCAACATCGACTCTAGCCTTGACATTATCCTTTGTCTTGTCAGGAATGTTCAGGACGGTGTTAAAAACGGACTCCCCCACATTCTTTTCGGTGTGCATCATATCGATGTTATGGGGAAGTTCGAGATCCTTGTAATACTCGAGCTGCGTTAAGCCTGGCACGTGAGTCCAGTTGTGTGTCTCACCATATCCCACATATGTTTTGCCGGGTTCTTTACTACGCTGGAGAGCACGTAGCTCACCATCAACAGTTTCACCATTGAACTTTGGTATCGTTTCTTCTTCACGCACAACTTTGCCCTTTGTGAAGTTCTTTTTGTCTCCTCTGAACCGATGCCCTCTTTTGAGGTACTTTCGATGTTTGTCAAATGCGACATATTTGCGACCCGCATTCAGCCAAATGAACTCCAATCGGTGCCTGCACACTGGGCATGGAAACCTACCAGCTGTACAATGCCCGCAAAATAGAGCGTACCCAGGTAGGTCGTGCATGGAATATTGGAACCAAACTTTCATGACAAAGTTTGTCTTCGTTGCTCGGTCGTATGTCAAGGTCCCATGGTGCCAAGAGTGGTGCAAATCATCCACAAGCGGTTGCATGAATACACTCAAATTCTTCCCCGGGTAATCAGGCCCTGGAATGATCATCGACAGGAATATGGTCTTCCTTTGCATAAGGACTCCGGGAGGGAGATTGAGCGGAATAACAAACACGGGCCAACAGCTGTACGCGGATGCTGACATACCATATGGATTGAATCCATCGGTTGCTATCGCAATTCTGACATTCCGAGCATCATTTGCCTTATCAGGGTGTTTTGCATCGAAGTTCTGCCATGCTTTACCATCAGATGGGTGCCCCATGTTTAGTCGTCCCTCCTCGTCCTTGAATCTCAACCCGTTCTTATGCCACGTCATCTGTTTGGCTGACTCCTCGGACATGTAAAGCCGTTGGATTCTTTTTATGAACGGGAGATAACGAAGAATCTTCACGGCGACTTTTGTCTGCACCTTCTCACCATTAGCTCTGGTTATCTCATGATACCTAGAGGACCCACACTTGCTACAATATTTGTCATCCGCAAACTCTTTCCAAAACAAAAGACAGTTTTTGGGACAACAATCATACTTCACATAATCCATGCTGAGCGCTTTCAACATTTTCTTTGCTGCATACATGGTTTTAGGCAGACAATGGCCTTCGGGCAACATGTTACCAACTGTTACCAGATTTTTTTCAAAGCATGCACGGGTGCTGTCGAACTGGGCCTTGTCGGCTAGTACTTGCGCGATGGCATCGAGCTGAGAAATTTTTGCACCCTCGTATAGAGGCCTCTTAGCCGCAGCCATCATATCATAGAAGGCCTTTGCGGTAGGCTCGGGTTCCTCCGGTTCTGGCGGTCCCTCCGGTTCTGGCGGTTCCTCCTGTTCTGGCGATTCTGGCATGTAGGCATCGTGGAGATCATCTAGCAAGTATCTAATCCCATCGTCCTCATTGCCATCGATTCGCTGCCTCATCACCTCACCTCTGTCACGTTCGTACTGAGCAAAGTCGACACACGTGACGTAATCAGGCATATACCCATTCAACCAAAGATGTTTAGTCATATCATCCTTTCCGTGACGATGACGCCTCTTGCAACGAGCGCAAGGGCAACTTGGACGAACGCCTGACTTTGAACCACGCGCTAACTCCTTCACTAATAAATTGGTCTTCCATACCCACTCTTCTGTCATTTCAGTCGAACTAGCACGGCCACTGTACATCCACCCATTATCAGCCATCCTCTGCTTGATTGGGAGACAAACAACAAATAGTACCATGAAATTAAATGCATCATATTTTTATTTATTTTACCGGGCGAAACGCATGCATCAACCTACATCTCTACTAGGTGGGCTCCTAGCAGCCGCCGGATCCGTAGTTGGCTACGTTCTCCATGCTCTACCCCGGTCCAAGTCAGAATTTCGGCAGCACCTCCCCGCTGCTCTCCCGATACACGTCTCGGCAAAAAACCGAGAGGATGTGCATCCGGAGAACAACGGGGAGGCGCCGCCGAAATCCTGACTCGGACCGGAGTAGAACATGGAAAACGTAGACAACTACGCATCCGCCGACTGTCCCGTAAATGCCGCAAGCGTTACGGTTGAAAATATGCCGACCACTAATGCATATTTATCCGCGTAACGCTCGCGGACGGGAAGTGACACCTAGGTTACGCAACTTTACTTGAAAAATGAATCTAGTGCTGGCCCATGTCTGCGAAAATCGTCAACGCCGGGTACATGCAAGGTTAGCCAAACCCTACATCACACTTGTGCACATATGCTAGGGACATATGCAAGTTTTTAAGCGGTTCCGACGCTCCGCTGATCTGTATCTTCGGAAACCCTAGGGCGGGGACCCCGCAGATCTACCCCTATAGCTTTCTCCGTGTGATGGATTTTTTTATTTGCTTTGGTTTGTTTAGGACATATGTACATGGGAAACCATAGGTTGGGCTTACCAGGAGTTTCCACATACAGATCCTGGATTTTACCCCTACAGTCTATAATCTGCCTGAGTTTTGGGACCATTCCCACCCTCCGATGCTCGATTTCTGACGACACACAATAATGATACACTTAAGAACTTGAGACCCACACACGTTACAAAGCACTTAAATAACTAGACCCACACACAAACCAAAACACTTAAAGAACTAGACCACACACAAACCAAAGCACTTAAAGAACTACACCCACACACGAAGCAAAGCACTTAAAAACTACACTACTAACACACAAACCAAAACACTTAAAAAACTAAACCCACACATGAACAAAGCACTTAACACTGGGTCGACACATGACCCGTTAGACACACGGACTCGACACACACACATACTAATCAGTTCTCGAAATCTTCGTCCTCGCTAGGGGTGTCCTCTGAAGCGGTACTTGAGAGGTACGAAAACCACCGTTCATCATTTTCCCCCCATGTCGACGCCTCTCCTTTGGCGTACTCCGCGTCATATTCGGCCCTCCTCTGCCGCTTTCCCGCCCTCCTCTCTCTCCTGTACGCCTGCTTCTCCTTCCAGAATGCGCGCGTGGCCGCGACGTCTCCGGGATGGTCTCTGCGCCACTGTGCCATGAACTGCTCGTCCGCCTCGGTGGTATCAATCCGCCGCTGGCCATCTCTGAACCGCTGCGCTTCACCCTCTGAGCGAAGTAGCGGCTCAGTAGAGAGACTCTCGGCTTCCGTCAGAGACCTGACCTCCGGGAAGTTCAATTCGTGGCGCGACCGGCCAAACCTCCAAGCCGCAACGTCGTATGCGCGGGCAGCAGCCTCCTTCGTGTAGAAGGTGCCGAGCCACACACGCACACCACCGGCGGAGATTTCGGACGCGAAATGGCCCGCAGCCCGCTGGCGAACGCCGATGAAGCCCGTGTTGCTACGGCGACGAGGAGCCATCTCGACGGCAGTCAGAGGATTCTGTGGTGTTTTTTGGATGAGAGAGTTGATGAGGAGAGAAATGTTGCTGGTGATGTTAGTGTTGAGAAGACATGGCTATATATAGGACGACGAGGGCTGAAACGGCGGGAATAATTGGCGGGAGAGAATGGGCGCGAGAAGAATGGCGGGAGGGAAGGAGCGGGGAAAAATGGCGGGAACCTGTGCCGACGGCCTGGCCGTCGGCCTACATAGGAAGTGGCGCGAAAAAATGGCGCGAGGAAGGAAAATTTGGCGGGGAAGCTGTGCCGACGGCCTGGCCGTCGGCCCACATCACGCCGTTTGCCACCTGCTGACGCCGTTGTCGGTGGCTGTCTGTGGCCCCACCATATGTCCATGTGCCGACGGCTAGGCTACGTGCCGTCGGCACAGACTTGGTTTGTGCCGACGGCCAAAGTGTGCCGACGGCGGCCGTCGGCTCTGGTGGTTCTGTGCCGACGGCCAGGCTGTGCCGACGGCTACTTTGCTGGGCTGACGGCGAGCGAGGCTGTGCCGACGGTGGCCGTCGGCACATATTATGGCCGTCGGCACGTCGGCGGGTTCCCGTAGTGAGTCCTTGTACGTCTGTGATACGGAGGAGTATTCCATCAGGACACGATCCAATTAACAAAAGGAAAACTGACGGCTGCCTTGTGTTTCATGTACGTCCGGTTATGTAACTGCCGTCAATAGATGAAATGTAACTGCCGTCAATTAATAGATGAAATCTGGCGAATCGTTTTCTAACTTATAGGTAGCATTGCTTGTAATTTGGCCTGAAAAACAGGGGCAACAAAAAACAAACATGAATCGCTTTTTTTTTTACAGTGGCAGTGGTGGGTAATTTGTACCAATTTTTCGGGCGGTTTTAAGTTGAACGAACGACTAAAGATGAAACCCTTTTGCTTTTATTATTAGGTTGTATAGATTAAGAAATTAGATACGAGATAATATGAGTGCATAGGGTACTTTTGCATGTTTGCAGATAATCCGAGCACACCTCAAATTAACTAGAAACACACACTCCTAGACGGTTACACTGCTCCGCGTGTGCCAAGAGAGGTCAAGTAAAACCAACTTAAATAGTTGAGGAACTAATTAAACAGAAAAAAGCGTGCGTGTGCATGTAGGCAGAGGAATATTCTCCATTCGTACTAATCTTCACGTGTCACTAAATAAACCACTATCGGGCCAGCAACTGATGCAGTAGGGGTAGATCGAGTGGCTCAAAGAGCGACCTCGGCGAGGAGCGTCTTGCTGTAGCCGACCTGCTCCATCTCCCACCGCAGCTTCGGCGTCGCCGGGTCATCCTCCTCCACCGCCGCGTACTCCTGCAAAATTGGATTGCAAAATTAGCAAGTCATGCGCGCGCGCGAGGCATTAGATCGAGGAAGAAGATGATCTACATCATGCATGCATGAGTGATCACCTCGAGCTTGTGGACGAGGTCCCTGGCGTGGGGCGCGCTGACGAAGATGTGGCGCTGGGCAGGCCTGATGAAGCCGTCGTCCACCGCCTTGTCGATGAAGGCCAGCAGGAAGTCGTAGTACCCCTCCACGTTCAGAAGACCCACCTGCATCCGTACGTCCAGTCGCCATTAGCGCGCGAAAGCCGGACGAAGAATGTCGAACTGCAGCTGATGAGAACTTAACAGGTTTGGTGTGGATGCCGAGCTGCGCCCAGGCGATGACCTCCAGCAGCTCGTCGAGGGTGCCGTAGCCGCCAGGGAGCGCGATGAAGGCGTCGGCGTTGCGCGCCATCTCCGCCTTGCGCTGGTGCATCCCCGACACCGCCACCACCTCCCCCACCGTCTCCCCCGTGATCTGTTCCATCGACATACATGCATGAGTTAGCTTAGCTAGCTTACTAGTCCATGAATGGGCTGGATGTGTCGAACAATCTTGTGCTTACCTCCTTGCCCATGAGAGTGGTGGGTATGACACTGCATGCAGATTAAAAGAATAGACACAAAGCAGCACCCGTGAGAGCTAGCAACTTGGATTGGATACTTCCTTTCTACTAGTTGGAGAGATATCATTGTCAACAAAAAGGTCGCTACAGTGAGGAGATAAAAGGCGGTCGATACGAACGATTGACACTAATGCATGCAAGATGTATGCTATGTGTACGGTGTACGGACCCGATGACATGGCCGCCGGCGTTGTGGACGGCCTCGGAGACCTCCCCCATGAGGCCCAGGCTGCCCCCTCCGTACACCAGATCCATCTTACGAGCTACCTGAAGCGCACGCACACAAGAGATACCAGCACACCAAATTAACTAACGAACCAACAAATTAACTCATGCAACAAGATCCAGTAGCAGTAGTATGCATGCACGCGACTTACCAGCTCCTTGCCGAGCTCGACGGCGGCGTCCCGGTAGCTGCTCCGCTTCCCGGAGCTGCTCCCGCAGAACACGCACACCCGCCGGAACCGAGGACCTCCTCCACCTCCACCTCCACGCCGCCCTCGCCACCTCCCTTGGCAGCCGCCGCTGTGTCCTCCATCGTCGCACCACCGCCGCTCTGCATGCCTCCCTGCTGCTAGCTAGGGCTTGGCCACGATATAGCGCGTGGTGCCGTGCGCGCTCGTGTGAGGACTGTTTGTGTGGTGGGGCGGCCAAGGAATATATTAAGGAAGCTTCAACTTGGAGGGTGCCGGGGCATGTAAAGCAGCGGGTCGGTATATATCCAGGGAAAGAGAACAGGAGTTCGTCATGAATGGCACTATAGTCTATAGTGGAGTTTCTTTTTTTCTTTTGAGAGAAATGATGGAGTTTCTTTTACCGACCATTTACTGATTTGTTACCGCAGTTTAACTCTTTGATCGTCCAAAATGTTAGCCCTGTCGGCCGCCCGCCAATCAGGGAGTCTAGCTAGTTAGCTTTCTGGTGCTACTGCAGTATAGCATCAGTGACTTGAATGCATTGACACTTAAACTTGTGACCACTGACCAGTCGAGATCCAGCCGGCGAGCGACACAGGCCAAGTGTGTAGCCAACTTGTAGTTAGGACAGGACGTACGGTAATGCAAAAGCTACCTCCAGAAGGTGGGAGGATGAACGGCGATGGGAAGACGAGCGTAGACGTGAGGATGAATGTAGGCGAGAAGAAGAAAGGCGCAGGATCGAGAAAGGCCGGCGTCGTTTGGAGGAGCGCCGTCACAATGAAGAGAAGAAGCTGGAGGAGGAGCACACCGCCGGGAGGAAACTCTCCCCATAACCGAGACGACTGCTAGAGAAAGGGCGATGGCAGAACGCCAGCGCAAGGAAGTAGAAAACATCAACGTTAACATGGATCGGTGGGCGCACAGATAGGAGATGCAATGTGGAGCCCGTGTGAACGATTCTTCCTCCAACACCTTCACTACTGTTGTAATTAACCATATGCGTCTGCAGGCTTCCGCCAAGCAACTCCGGTCAGTTCCACTCATGTTGAACCTTCGGACCTGCTAGATAGCAAATGTTGTGGTGGCATCCCCTTCAAACCTATGGGGCGGTTGGCCGATGAGAACTCACCGCAACCCAAGTACAGCGATCACAAGGAAGAGGCCAGGGATACGCAAGAGGGGCACCACAGCTCTAGTCCTCGCCGGAGTAATCGAACGGCATTGGATCGCCGAGACTTAGCAACGACACTGCACCGTCGACGTACTCGAAGGGAAGCGCGCAACCGAGACCACCCTACGCACCGACACCATCTGCGTCGAGGGGGCTGCCGAAGGGTCGCGCGCGGCCGAGATGACGCCACGACGCCTGTGTGCCGCCAGCTAGAGTCGAAGGGCATCACCAAGCAGAGACACACCCATTAAGCACTCTCGCAAAGAGCACCCTCAACGCACCACAGAGCTCCGACAAGGACCCGACACCGGAGCCCAGCAACCGACAAGAAGAAGTCACCACCACCGGTGCCACGGCTCACCTCACATCGGAGAGGAGACCGCACCCATGGACGCCATCTGCAGAACCATAGGGCACACCGGTACAGAAGGAATCAGCGTCCTCTGCAACTGATGGCAAGATAGAGGGGCTCAACACCCAGCCACGACGGCCCCCGGGTGGGAAGCGCGTCACCACCATGGCCGCCACTGCGAAACCATGGCACTCGCCAGCCCCAGCGGCAACCCCTGCAGGCTGATGTCTGAGTAAAGAGGAGACGACTCTTGCAGCCACGCACCGACCACCACAGGCCGGCACACCGCAAGCAGGCACCCTGCCGCCCGATCCCACGCCGGCCAGCGAGAAGAAACCGGCTCACGCCCCCTGCCGCCGAGCTGCCGAACGTCGAGGCCTTGGAGGGGCGCGCCCTGCCACCGATGCAGGACACGACACCACTGCAAGATCCAAGATTTGGCCCAGCCAAACCCGCCCCAGGCCTGCAGGCCCGCAACAGGCCCAGATTGGGCCCAAGCCGGCGCGCCGCCGGCAGAACGCCCTCCGTCGACGCATCCCCCCGCCGATGCGCCGCCCAGAGGCCACCAAGCTCGTCAAGGAGGCTCCGCCGAGCCTCACTGCGCCTCCGGGCAGAATAGCGGAGGAGACCGGCGCTACCAGATGCGACCGCCCCGCGAGGCCGCCCTAGGAGAGAGTAGTATTGACTTGTCTATCCGCAAGCTTATTTGGGGCAGGGTACAATCGCTGTATGGAAGTAAATCGTATGTTTCGGTTGTGCTTTTGCCAGCACGTTTAGTTGGATGTATTTAGCAGCAGAGAGTGGGATTAATTAGATAGGAGACTTAAAATTCGGTTGTATCGTTGGTGCGCATGGGAGTTGATTTTTTTTCGATGAAGGGAATATATTAATATCAAAAGATACCTATTACACCCAGCCTCTGCAACAACGCATCACCCTAATGACACTACGGATGCACACAACTAAAAAATAGAAAACAAAACTAAGAAACAAAAGTCTCGCTACAGTATCTCGGGCCTAACAACATCAATACATCCCCCACCAAGACAACACCTGAAATACAGACTCTCCAAAAACGACGCCTTCAAGAAGAGAACAATGCTCTAACACCGTCGTCGCCCGATCAAAGATCTTAGGTATTCACTCTAAAGATAGTCCCCGCTCTCAAAACAATGCCTCCAACAAGGTCATTGCCAGGCACAACCAGTTAAGGCTAGACCTTGGGTTTTCACCCTGAAAGGTAGGACTCTGAACTTCACATGTGTTGTCGCCCCACTTTCATACCGCTGCTGTGCCCGGAACACCAAGCAAGTACCTCAATAGCGCGGAGACTTGAACCTCCCTTAGCTAGTCCTCCCATCCGGCCTTCATGAAATTCTCTTCGACTTTCATCATGGATCCATAGTCACTTGATGTCAACACAGAAAAAGAGCTTCGCGCCGCTCCCTCCAGAACCAAACGGTCGGAATAAAAGCATGGGTGCGCGCGACCGAATACCACCCGATCCAGCAAACTACAGGCAAAAGATGCGCTGATGCATTCGCCGGCGGAGCCTTCCGAAACTCAACACTCCGGCTAGATGAAAAGGATCAGCATCCGGTAGGTCTTCATCTTCGCAGAAGAAGAACCCTAGGACCACCACCTTCAAACCCGAAGCAGACGAACAGGCCCCCACGCCGCCATCCGCTGACCAACGATGACGAAGGAGAATTCGGTGGACGGCGGAAGCCGCAACCACACCATCCTCGCCCCGCACATCGCCGCCCCCTTCCTCGCGCCGCCAGCAGAAGCCGACGATGGATCTCGGCGGGCACAAGATCCAACAGCCGCCGCCACCACCATCCATCGCCGGAGGCCGTGGAGGAGGAGCCGCCGCCGCACATCCAGGGACGCCGCCCTAGACGCGGAGCACGCCGAAGCCGGAGGTCGCCGCCACCGCCGGTCGCCGCCTCCAACAACCCCCCGGGCACTGATACGTCTCCAACGTATCTATAATTTCTGATGTTCCATGCTAGTTTTATGACAATACCTACATGTTTTGCTCACACTATATAATGTTTTTACGCATTTTCCGGAACTAACCTATTAACAAGATGCCGAAGTGCCAGTTCCTGTTTTCTCCTGTTTTTGGTTCCAGAAAGGCTGTTCGGGCAATATTCTCGGAATTCGACGAAACAAAGACCAAACATCTTATTTCACCGAGACGGACCAGACACCGAAGGGGAACCGGAGAGGAGGCCCAGGGCCACCAGACCACAGGGCGGCGCAGCCTATAGGGGGGGCAGCCTATGGGGAGGAAGCCCTGGCCCTCCGACTCCGCCTCTTCGCCTATAAAACCCGCGACCTAAAAACCCGATACCAATTGACGAAACTCCGAAAGACTTGGGCGCCCGCCATCGCGAAACCTTTTGCGGGACAGATCTCTGCCCGGCACGCCGCCGGGACGGGAAGTGCCCCGAAGCCTTCTCCATCGACGCCACCGCCTCCATCATGCTCCGTGAGTAGTTCCCCCATGGACTACAGGTTCTAGCAGTAGCTAGTTGGTACTCTCTCTCCCATGTACTTCAATACAATGATCTCATGAGCTGCCTTACATGATTGAGATCCATCTGATGTAATCGGTGTTGTGTTTGTTGGGATCCGATGAATTGTTACATTATGATTATCTATATAAGTTTGTGAAGTTATTGTTGCTGCAACCTTGTTGTGTTTAATGCTTGTCACTAGTGCACGAGTGGCATGATCTTAGATTTGAGCTCTATAATTATTGCTTAGATTGTATCTACAAGTTGTTTGCACATGTCTATGTCCGGAACCCGAGGCCCCAGAGTGACAAAGAACTGGGATAACTGGAGGGGAAGGCTTAGATATGAGGATCACATGTTTTCACCAAGTGTTAATGCTTTGCTCTGGTGCTCTATTAAAAGGAGTACCTTAATTGCCAGTAGATTCCCTTGAGGCCCGGCTGCCACCGGCTGGTAGGACAAAAGATGTTATGCAAGTTTCTCATTGCGAGCACGTATGACTATATATGGAAAACATGCCTACATGATTAATAGACTTGATGTTCTGTCTTAATGCTATTTCAATCCTATCAATTGCCCAACTGTAATTTGTTCACCCAACACTTGTTATATTTGAGAGTTACCACTAGTGTAGATAGCTGGGAACCCCGGTCCATCTCTTATCATCATAAACTCGTTCTATATGTCATTGGAAGTAGTATCAACTATTTTCTGGTGCCATTGCTCTCATATTTAGTATCTTGCTGTGTTACTGTTACTATTTCTCTCATATTACTGCTTTCATATCACCCATGTTACTAGTGCTTTTCCAGGTGCAGCTGAATTGATAACTCAGTTGTTAAGGTTTATAAGTATTCTTTACCCCCTTGTGTCGAATCAATAAATTTGGGTTTTACTTCCCTCGAAGACTGTTGCGATCCCCTATACTTGTGGGTTATCAAGACTATTTCTCGCGCCTGCCGAGGCATAGCTCTACTCATAAGTTCACCTGGGGAGTACACTCTACCTCTTTCTCTCTGTTTTTATTTTATTTTATTTTGCCTAGTTTACTTTTGTCTAGTTTATTTGTGCTTAGTTTATTTCTGTCTAATATTATTTTACTTATTTTACTTTTGTTTAGTTTGTTTTTGTCTTGTTTTATTTTTCTTATATACCCAAAAATTCATAAAAATTTGAAAAACCGAAAAATTAAAAACTGTTATTATGGGAGAACCCACAAACTATTTGGAGCTTATTGAAATATATATGAATTATAGAGAATCAAGAACGGGTAAAGTCATGAGTGCTGTGATAGAAAAATTGAATACAATTGCTAAAATCTTGCTTAAACGCCATGATATAAACTGTTGCTCTAAACAGGATACTAAACATCTGAAATTCCAATGTGGCTTTAGTGAAGAAGTTTTAATTAAGAACTATAATTGGAATAACTATATTCATTTTGGGTTCGAAGAGGTAGAACAATTTGTCTTATTTATGGGAGCTTCTGAAATAGAATCCTTCATGTCTAAAAATTATGAAACTTGTGTTGCTTGTAAGAACCTTAAAGATTATGTCTCTTCTATCCTTAATTTTTGCATAGAAAGTTACAGTGATAATCCTTATATCATTGATTATAAAGAGAGACTCATTAATGCACAAGAATGCACTCACAATTTGCAGGAACCTGTGAAAGAAGAAATTGATGAACCTGAAAGCTCATTGGATGAAAAAGAGGAGGAAATTGATGAACCTGAAAGCTCATTGGATGAAAAAGAAGAGGAGAGTGATGAACAAAAGGAGGAAGAATGGATTAGCTACCCATGCCAACCTTCTAATGAGAGTAACTCTTTATCTCTTACACTATTTGATTGTCCTCCATGCTTACCAAAGGAGGATGAATGTTATATGCCTGTGGATTCTCTTGAAATATTCCCTATGAGTAAAACTTGTGAGAATAATTATGCTACTATTATCTATGATAATCCATGCTATTTTGATAAATCTTATGATAATGCTTTGTTTGTGCCTGATGTCGAAATGCATGGTACTAAAGAGTTTTGCTTGGCAAATGTTTATGATAAATCTCTAGATGATGGTCCTATGTTACTTGATAATATTAATTGTACTACTAATGAAAATGGGATTGGAGAGATCTTGACTTTATCTAGGAGTCCCATATCTCTTGAGATTGATCAATCATCTTGTTATATTATTGATAAAAGTGGGTTTGAAAGTTTTAATCCCATTATCTTTGAGCTTGATAAAAATTATGTGTTTGTAGATCATGGAAAGCATGCTATATGTGATAGTTATATTGTTGAGTTTATTCATGAAGCTACTGAAAATTATTATGAGAGAGGAAAATATGGTTGTAGAAATTTTCATGGTACTAAAACACCTCTCTACATGCTGAAAATTTTGAAGTTGCTCGTGTTTTATCTTCTTATGCTTGTCACTTGGTTCTTCATGAATTTATTTGTGTACAAGATTCCTATGCATAGGAAGTGGGTTAGACTTAAATGTGTTTTGAACTTGCTTTTTGATGCTCTCTTTGCTTCAACTCTCATCCTTATGTGAGCATCATTAAAATTGATGAGCCCATCTTAATGGCTATAAAGAAAGCACTTCTTGGGAGATAACCCATGTCTTTATTTTGCTACTATTTTGTTGTGTCTTGGAAGTTTTTACTACTGTAGCAACCTCTCCTTATCTTTATTTTATTGCATTGTTGTGCCAAGTAAAGTCTCTAATAGAAGGTTGATGCTAGATTTGGATTTCTGCGCAGAAACAGATTTCTATCTGTCACGAATTTGAGTAGGTCTCTCTGTAGGAAACTCAGAAAAATCTGCCAATTTTCATGCGTGTTCCTCATATATGTACGCAACTTGCATTAGTTTTGAGTTTTCTGATTTGAGCAACGGAAGTACCTCTTAAAAATTCGTCTTTACTGGCTGTTCTGTTTTGACAGATTCTGTCTCTGTTTTTTTTTGCATTGTCTCTTGTGGACTTTAAGTAAGGCTTTCTAGACGTGGAGAGCTGTAGCTAATGTTTTTTTGAGTTCTTGCAATGTGTCACTACAGGACCAAAGTGGATTAAAGTTTTTTTAGTACTAACCCCTCTAATGAAGTTTATGAGAAGTTTGGTGTGAGAAGTTTTCAAGGGTCAAGAGAGGAGGATGATATATGATCAAGAAGAGTGAAAAGTCTAAGCTTGGGGATGCCCCGTGGTTCATCCCTTAATATTTCAAGAAGACTCAAGCGTCTAAGCTTGGGGATGCCCAAGGCATCCCCTTCTTCATAGACAACTTATCAGGTCACTTCTAGTGAAACTATATTTTTATTCCGTCACATCTCATGTTCTTTACTTGGAGTGTCTGTTTGTTTTTATTTTTGTTTATGTTTAAATAAATTCGGATCCTAGCAATCCTTGTGTGGGAGAGAGACACGCTCCGCTTTTTCATATGAACACTGGTGTTCTTAACTTTATTTTAATGTTCATGGCGGAGTTGAAAACCGTTGCACTTATTGATATTTGGTTGGAACAGAAAATGCTTCATATTGTCTTGAATAATTTGATACTTGGCAATTGTTTTGAGCTCTCAAGTAGATCATGTTTAAGCTCATGCACCATGTAGTTCAAACCTATTAGTGGATAACTACCGTAGAGCTTGTTGAAATTTGGTTTGCAAGATTGGTCTCTCTAAGGTCTAGATATTTTCTGGTAAAAGTGTTTGAGCAACAAGGAAGACATTGTAGAGTCTTATAATGCTTGCAATACGTTCTTATGTAAGTTTTGCTGTACCGGTTCATACTTGTGTTTTCTTCAAACAACCTTGCTAGCCAAATCCTTGTACTGAGAGGAATGCTTCTCGTGCATCCAAAACCTTGAGCCAAAACCTATGCCATTTGTGTCCACCATATCTACCTACTATGTGGTATTTCCTGCCATTCCAAGTAAATACTTCATGTGCTACCTTTAAACAATTCAAAAGCTATTATCTCTTATTTGTGTCAATGTTTTATAGCTCATGAGGAAGTATGTGGTGTTTATCTTTCAACCTTGTCATTTACTTCGACGACTCGCCAATGGACTAGTGGCTCATCCGCTTATCCAATAATTTTGCAAAAGAGTGGCAATGGGGTTCCCAGCCCCAATTAATTAACTTGCATTAATGATTCTCTTCACATGCTTTGCCCTGATCAATCGTAAGCAACTTAATTTTGCAAAAAGAAAAAAAATACACTCCTCCATGGTATAAGAATGTTGGAAGGCACCCGAGGATTCGGTTAGCCATGGCTTGAGAAAGAAAAGGTTGGGAGGAGTGTCATCTATAAATAATGAAACTAAAATACATGTGTAAACAAAAGAGAAGAGGGATGATCTACCTTGTTGGTAGAGATAACGTCCTTCATGGGAGCCGCTCTTGAAAGTCTGGTTGATAAGGTAGTTAGAGTACCCGCTACCATTCGTTGACAACAACAAACACCTCTCAAAACTTTACTTTTATGCTCTCTATATGATTTCAAAACTTAAAAAGCTCTAGCACATGATTTAATCCGTGCTTCCCTCTGCGAAGGGCCTTTCTTCTACTTTATGTTGAGTCAGTTTACCTACTTCCTTCCATCTTAGAAGCAAACACTTGTGTCAACTGTGCATTGATTCTTACATACTTGCTTATTTGCATTCATCATATTACTTTGTGTTGACAAATATCCATGAGATATGCATGTTGAAGTTGAAAGCAATTGCTGAAACTTAAATCTTCCTTTGTGTTGCTTCAAACCTCTTATTAAGAATTTATTGCTTTATGAGTTAACTCTTATGCAAGACTTATCGATGCTTGTCTTGAAAGTACTATTCATGAAAAGTTTTGCTATATGTTATCTATTTGTTAGCAAACTATAGATCGTTGCCTTGAATCACTTCATTCATCTCATATGCTTTACAATAGTATGATCAAGATTATGTAAGTAGCATCTCACTACAGAAATTATTCTTTTTATCGTTTACCTACTCGAGAAGAGTAGGAACTAAGCTTGGGGATGCTTGATACGTCTCCAACGTATCTATAATTTTGATGTTCCATGCTAGTTTTATGACAATACCTACATGTTTTGCTCACACTTTATAATGTTTTTACGCATTTTCCGGAACTAACCTATTAACAAGATGCCGAAGTGTCAGTTCCTGTTTTCTCCTGTTTTTGGTTCCAGAAAGGCTGTTCGGGAAATATTCTCGAAATTCGACGAAACAAAGACCAAACATCTTATTTCACCGAGACGGACCAGGACACCGAAGGGGAACCGGAGAGGAGGCCCAGGGCCTATGGGGAGGAAGCCCCCTGGCCCATCCTACTCCGCCTCTTCGCCTATAAAATCCCTCGCGACCTAAAAACCCGATACCAATTGACGAAACTCCAGAAAGACTCCAGGGGCGCCGCCGCCATCGCGAAACTCCGTTTCGGGGGACAGAACGGCACGCCGCCGGGATGGGGAAGTGCCCCCGGAAGCCATCTCCATCGACGCCACCGCCTCCATCATGCTCCGTGAGTAGTTCCCCCATGGACTACGGGTTCTAGCAGTAGCTAGTTGGTACTCTCTCTCCCATGTACTTCAATACAATGATCTCATGAGCTGCCTTACATGATTGAGATCCATCTGATGTAATCGGTATTGTGTTTGTTGGGATCCGGTGAATTGTTACATTATGATCAGTCTATCTATATAAGTTTGTGAAGTTATTGTTGCTGCAACCTTGTTGTGTTTAATGCTTGTCACTAGTGCACGAGTGGCATGATCTTAGATTTGAGCTCTATAATTATTGCTTAGATACAAGTTGTTTGCACATGTCTATGTCCGGAACCCGAGGCCCCAGAGTGACAGCAACTGGGATAACTGGAGGAAGGCTTAGATATGAGGATCACATGTTTTCACCAAGTGTTAATGCTTTGCTCCGGTGCTCTATTAAAAGGAGTACCTTAATTGCCAGTAGATTCCCTTGAGGCCCGGCTGCCACCGGCTGGTAGGACAAAAGATGTTATGCAAGTTTCTCATTGCGAGCACGTATGACTATATATGGAAAACATGCCTACATGATTAATAGACTTGATGTTCTGTCTTAATGCTATTTCAATCCTATCAATTGCCCAACTGTAATTTGTTCACCCAACACTTGTTACTTGTTATTTGAGAGTTACCACTAGTGTAGATAGCTGGGAACCCCGGTCCATCTCTTATCATCATAAACTCGTTCTATATGTCATTGGAAGTAGTATCAACTATTTTTGGTGTCATGGCCTCATATCACATCGCTGCTGTGTTATTACTATTGCTCTCATATTACTCTGCTGCTTTCATATCACCCCTGTTACTAGTGCTTTTCCAGGTGCAACTGAATTGACAACTGTTAAGGCTTATAAGTATTCTTTACCTCCCCTTGTGTCGAATCAATAAATTTGGGTTTTACTTCCTCGAAGACTGTTGCGATCCCCTATACTTGTGGGTTATCGCACTTTGGCGTGGGGCCTCCGCCACCAGGCGCCGACGGCAGCGGCGAAGGGAGAGAAACGGAGGGAGGGGTGGCGGGAGGAGGGAGATCGGCCCCCCGACGGCGCCCTGGGGAGGAGCGCTACGGGAGGGGTTAGGGGAGAGCACAGCCCCTCCAAATATCACGTGTGCTCGGCCTCCGCCTAGTTGAAAAAAAGGCCTCCATCACAGCCTAACGATTCGACGCAAACTGATCGGCCTGTTCACGGGACGCAAACACAGCCTAAATTCGCGTCAAGAATGCGTCTGCGCGAGGATGTTGTAAGGTCAGCTCGTATGTCAATCTGGCTAGTATCCATGCTTGTTAATATTGATTATAGAGATGGTTAGACGAGTTAACCTAAACTACGACGGCCATACCTACTCGTCGTCGCATGGTCTAATATGGCCAAGGTTACTCGCTGTCGCGTGGCTGTCAGCCTGCCCTGACGGCACGACACCGTTGGAGCTCCTCGAGAGATGCCCGCTCGCCCTCCAACGCGACGACCAAGCGCCCCACCGCCTCCGCCACCTCCCCCATGCCCTCCCGGTAGGGCCCGTAGAGCTCGTCCTCGCGGGCTTAGGATGCGGTCTGCTCCAACTCGAATGCAATGAGTGCGTCGAGATGCGCTCTCTCCGGATCTTCCGATAGTGTGCGCAAGCCATGGCAGTGATGCGCCTCCAATTTCTTTCGTGGTCGGCCATGGCATGTAGATAGGGTTTGCCATTGCCGTCGCTAGTATGGACATTATATAGTCACGGTAGAGCAGGAACTAGCGAAACGCCGACCGAACGCACCAAACGCTCGAACTCCCGCAGGAACCTACTGCCCTTTCGCGTGAACCAGTAATCGGCATTAAAAGAGCTTGATAGTCCTTAAATAATGTGTCAGCCCGCTAGCCAGGGACACCCTAGACACAAACGGTCACTTGGGCCTTCTCGACCGATTTCCATGACCGAAATCTGAACCCTTGGATAGGCTTAGACGGACGGTTCATATCGATCGTCCCTACTGTAAAAGACCTCCGCCTGTGATAGCTCCCAGTTGTAGCATTTGCACCGAAAGGGTCGTGTGTACCCCCTCCATAGTCAAATACTAGTGTAGGAAAAGAGGTGCATCTGTTTCCATTCCAAGTAAAAAATGTAGACGATGGATTTGGTTTTTTGAAGTGTGGACTCTAGGAGAAAACAGTCCTGTGGTCAGCCACCTTTAGTCCCGGCCATATCTTGAGCCGGGACCCAAGACCTGGCCACGTCGCTCCGAAAACGCTCAAGCATACGTCACCCATTGGCCCCGGTTTGTTAGGACCCATTTGTCCTGGTCCCTTTAGTCCCGGTTTGTATCTCAAACCGGGACAAATGGTCGAGCCCTATATATATGGAAGCCCCTCCCCACTCTCTTGTTTTTTTCCTGGTGGAGGAGTGTGGCGTTGTGCTTGTCTTTTTTTTACTAGTATGCACTAGAGGTGTTTGTTGAAATGTGTGTCAGAGCGACGCCAGTCGAGTTCACAGAAGACAAGCATGATATGAGGTGCCCGAGCCACACTTAAGCTTCCTCCTCTTAATTTCCACTTGTCCTACAAGGTTAGCAAAACTATTTTCTCGTTTGGACCGCGCCGTATTAATTTTAGGATCATGATTGTGTTTGATATACAGTTGTTTGATGTAGATGAGCCATCCATGGATGTACGGTGACCGACACACACCCGCTTAGAGAAAAGGCGTGCATTATTTTCGTGATGCGGCCGAGGCGAACAAGCATGGTGATGGCTTTATGTATTGTTCATGTGTTGATTGTCGGAATGAGAAGGATCACACTTCCTCAAGAGTCATTCAGAGCCACCTGCTTCATTCCAGTTTCATGTCTGGCTATAATGTTTGGACGAAGCACGGAGTAAGAGGGGTTGTGATGGAAGATGGTGATGAAGAAGAGAACGATGATGACTACCGATCTATGTTCCCTGAGTACGCTGATACGGCAATGGAGGACAATGAAGAATAATGTCAGGGTGAAGAACATGAACAGATGAGCCCGCTGATGATTTTGGTCGATTCATTTCTGATGCACAGCGAGGCTGCGATATAGAAAAGGAGCGGTTGCAGTTCGAGCAGATGACGATAGCAAATTGTTGTACCCAACTTGCGAAGATGGCCAGAAGAAGCTAGGCAGCACACTAGAATTGCTGAAGTAGAAGGCAGAGAGTGGTGTGGTTGACTCGGCATTTGAAAAGTTTCTGCTAATAATGAAGAAGATGCTTCCAAGAAAGAACGAAATGCCCGCCAGCACGTACAAAACAAAGAAACTTGTCTGCCCTCTAGGATTAGACATGCGGAAGATACATGCATGCCCTAATGACTGCATCCTCTACCGCGGTGAGGAGTACGAGAATATGGATAAATGCCCGGTATGCACTGCATTACGGTATAAGATCAGAAAAGATGACCCTGGTGATACTGAGGGTGAGCCACGTAGAAAGAGGGTTCCTGCAAAGGTGATGTTGTATGCTCTTATAATACCACGGTTGAAATGTCTGTTCAGAAACAAACAACATGCCAAGTTGTTGCGATGGCACATGGAAGACCGTATGAAAGACGAGATGTTGAGGCACCCCACTAATGGTCGGCAGTGGAGAAAAATCGAGAGAGAGTTCCCGGACTTTGCAGATGACGCAAGGACCTTATGGTTTGGTCTAAGTACATATGGCATGAATCCTTTTGGAGAGCAGAGCTGCAGTCACAGCACCTGGCATGCAACTCTATGTATCTACAACCTTCCTCCTTGGTTGTGCGTGAAGCGGAAGTTCATTATGATGCCAGTGATCATCCAAGGTCCGAAGCAACCCCGCAACAACATTGATGTGTACCTAAGGCCATTAAGTTGATGAACTTTTATAGCTGTGGGCCAAACCAGGTGTACGTGTGTGGGATGAGCACAAACAAGAGGAATTTAACCTACGAGCGCTTTTCGTAACCATCAATGACCTGCTCTTAGTAACATTTCAGGATAGTCAAACAAGGGATACAATGCATGCACGCATATGATTTAATATAAGTCTAAATTGCAAAAGCATAAGGGGAAGGTCTCATTACAAAATTGTAAATTTCGAATTGAATCCATTTTATAATCTATTATATTCTTTTTCGAGAATGCCGCCACTCGGATTCGAACCGAGATGCTTGAGCACTGCTTCCTAAGAGCAGCGTGTCTACCAATTTCACCATGGCGGCTAACTTCAAATAATAGGTAACTTAAAAGAATAATAGCTATTATCTCGCGAATCGTCGAGATTGGGAAAGTCCATAAAATTTAGGAACATTAGAGTCTTCATTAAAATATACTTCTATGTAGTATCGTTGCGATTTTTTTTACAATAAATTTGGTATGGTCAAGGATTTAAAGTAATCTTTGGAAAGGGTCCTGGCGGACAATCTGTTCTAAAGCGTTGAAAAGTGTGCACCCATGTGGAAGAAGAAATCTATATTTTGGGAGCTACCCTATTGGAAAGTCCATGAGGTCCGCTCCGCATTCGACGTGATGCACCTGACGAAAAATCTTTGCGTGAATATTCTAGGCTTCCTGGGCTTGTATGGGAAGTCAAAAGATACATCGGAAGCACGGGAGGACCGGGAACGTCATAAAGGACGAGGCGGCAAGCATCCACGGTAGTTTCAAGGGCCTGCCAGCTACGTTCTTACCAAGGAAGAAAAGGGAAAAAATTGAAGTCTTTTTCAGTATCAAGGTCCCAACTGGCTTCTCGTCGAATATAAAGCGAATAGTAAATATGAAAGACAAAAAAATTCAAAACCTAAGGTCTCATGACTGCCACGTTCTTATGACGCAATTGCTTCCGGTTGCATTGAGGGGGCTTCTACCAGAAAATGTTTGACTGACCATTGTGAAGGTATGAGCGTTCCTCAATGCAATTTCTCAGAAGGTAATAGATCGAGAAAGTCTATCAGGGTTACAGATTAATGTGGTCCAATGTCAGGTCAGCTTCGAGTTGTTGTTCCCGTCATCCTTCTTCAATATTATGACACACCTCTTAGTTCACCTAGTCGAAGAGATTAGAATTCTCGGTCCTGTGTTTCTACACAATATGTTCCCCTTCGAGATGTTCATGGGATTCTTAAAGAAATATGTTTGTAACCGGGCCAGGCCAGAAGGAAGCATCTCCAAGGGCTATGGAATAGAGGAGGTCATTGAGTTTTGTGTAGACTTTCTTCCTGACCTTAAGCCGATTGGTGTTCCTGAATCTCGGTATGAGGGGAGGCTGACTGGAAAAGGCACACTAGGAAGGACATCAATGATATGTATGGACGGGCATTCTTTCACTCAAGCACACTACACAGTTCTACACAATTCCATCGTGGTGGCTCCATATATTGAGAGACACAAGAATATTGTACACTCCGAAAACCCGGGGAAGGCTGACTCCTGGATTAAAGGGGAAATCGAGAAGACTTTCGGCAGTTGGTTGCAGACACATCTCATGAATAACACCAAAGTTGGATATCAGCTGTATTGGTTGGCTAGGTCACCATCTTCGACTATATGTATTTTTCAAGGGTACGAGTAAAATGGGAATGCATTTTACATGGTCGCCAAAGATAAAAAGAGTAGAAACCAAAACAGTGGTGTCCGCTTTGATGCAACAAACAAGAATTGTTGGGGGGATGACCCCCGGTATGCCAAAGGCATGGCAAACTAGCCTTGTCTAGGTTGTTGATGTACCGGTTTAAAGATTATTCCGGATAACTCAGACAGGTTCATGGCTAAGTGAAACTATACCGGTATCCCAGGAGGGGTATACCGGAATAGGCTAAGAAGGTACCGGAGTACCGGCATAGGCTATACTGTAGCACGTCGGCAGTCTGGTCAAAGATTCTCTCAAGGACTAGAGGACAAGGATGAGCGAAGCACTTCAGCTTTAATCGAAGCTCTGAAGCCAAAGCAGAAGATGACGTAGCCCGGAGGATGTCATCGTTCCCTGATTAAAGACATACCGGTGTCACCTAGCCAAAGAGGCTTTGTAAAGTAGTTTGTCTAGTCAAAGATGCCATTAGGGTTTCTTCCTAAGCCACCCTCTCCCCTATATAAGGAGAGGAGGCAGCCCCGTACGGGCGACGATCTGAGGGACGATAGGACTCACGCCTGTAAGTAGACCTGTATTTGCAACCTCTGGCCAAGGCCAAGTTCATCAATAAGATACCGGTATTCCATCCGAATTCCACCCTCGTGTTACCAAAACCCTCCCCCGAATCCTCTAGCGCACATTCGGCCCCAACTCAAGCCATCCTATGGCATCTGTCTGTTCACCACGACGTCAAGAATGGGCACAAGGACACATATTATGGATACATAGAGGAGATATGGTAACTAGACTATGGATCTACTTTTAAGATCCCTTTGTTTCGGTGCAAATGGGTCAAGCTAGCAGGAGGCGGGGTACAAGTACCAATAAGTACGGTATGACAACAGTGGATCTCAACAATCTTGCGTACATGGATGAACCATTCGTCCTAGCCAATGATGTGGCTCAGGTTTTCTATGTGAAGGATATGTTTACCAAAACGAGAAAAAGAAATCAGCAAAAGAATACGGCATCTGATGAGCCAAAGCGCCACATTGTTCTTTCAGGGAAAAAAACATCGTGGGAGTAGATGACAAGACAGACATGTCAGAAGATTATAATAAGTTTGATGAAATTCCGCCCTTCAAGGTGAAAACTGACCCAAGCATCCTGTTGAATGATGAAGATTCTCCATGGCTACGACGTGAAGACAATAGGGGGTGTATCGTAGTACTTTCGATAAATAAGAGTGTCGAACCCAACGAGGAGCAGAAGGTGTTGACAAGCAGTTTCGATGAAGGATTCACTGTAAATGCTCACAGACAAGTATTCAGGGGGATAAATAAAGTACGAGTAAGTAAAATGCGAGAGAAATAATTGCAGCGAGTGGCCCCATCCTTTTTAGCACAAAGGACAAGCCGGTTTGTTTACTTATAATGACCAAACGTTCTTGAGGACACACGGGAATTTAGTCTAGTGCTTTCGCTTCATACAGCTGATTAATCTTCATTGTTTTGATAAGTGTTGTGTGGGTGAACCTATGCTAATGCACCACCCTTCCTAGGACTAATACATACTTGTGATTATACCCCTTGCAAGCATCCGCAAATACAAGAAAGTAATTAAGATAAATCTAACCACAGCCTTAAACTCTGAGATCCTGCTATCCCTCCTACATCGATATACCAACGGGGGTTTAGGTTTCTGTCACTCCGGCAACCCCGCAATTGGCAAACGAGTACAAGATGTATTCCCCTAGGCCCATAAAGGTGAAGTATCATGTAGTCGACGTTCACATGACACCACTAGAAGAATAACACCACAACTTAAATATCATAACATTGAATATTACTCAACCATAATTCACTACTAACATTTAGACTTCACCCATGTCCTCAAGAACTAAACGAACTACTCACGAGACATCATATGGAACATGATCAGAGGTGATATGATGATGAATAACAATCTGAACATAAACCTTGGTTCAATGGTTTCACTCAATAGCATCAATAACAAGTAGAAATCAACACCGGGAGAGTTTCCCCTATCAAACAATCAAGATCCAACCCGAATTGTTACAGCGGTGACGAGGTGCAGCGGTGGAGATGGCGGTGATGATGATGGAGATGATGACGATGGTGATGGAGATGATGTCCAGCTCGATGACGGTGACGATGGCGTCGATTTCCCCCTCCGGGAGGGAATTTCCCCGGCGGATTCCTGCCCGCCGAAGAGCTCTTTTCTCTCTGGTGTTCTCCGCCCGCAGAGGCGGCTGTGACTCTTCGCGACTATCCTCTGGAGCTTAGGTTTTCGGGGCGAAGAAGTACGCGAAGGAGAGGAGGCCAGAGGGGGCTGTGGGCCCCCTCCTCACAAGGCGGCGCGGTCAGGGCAGGGCCCGCGCCGGCCTATGAGGTGGGCCCATGGCGGCCCTCCTCGGCTCCCCTTCTGGCTCCCTTCGTCTTCTGGAAAAATAGGATTTTTCGTATAATTTCCGTCAATTGTTGATCTTCCGAAATATTGCATTCTCGGCGCTTTTTCCAGCAGAATCCTGACTCCGGTGCGCGATCCTCCAATAATCATAAAACATGCAAAATAGATGAAATAACATAAGTATCATCTCCAAATATGAAATATATCAATGAATAACAGTAAATTATGATATAAAATAGTGATGCAAAATGGACGTATCAACTCCCCCCAAGAAACAATGAGAAGAAAGTTAAATGATGAAGAAAACTCAGAAGACTAGATAGGGATCATAATTTGTGTATCTCAATATGGAAATCACTTTCCCATTTATTTTTGTGTAATGATGTTACTATATGTAAGATATTAACAATGGAGATGGTTGGCTTGTTTTACTAGTTAAGTAGCTTTCACGGGCTTGGAGGAAAATTTTCCGAGGTGGAACTTCCGAAGATGTCCTAGGGCGTGAGCACCAACGACATCTTCGAGAAGTTCCGCCACGGGAGATTTCCCAACCATTTCGCCAACGCTATTACAGGAGATCGAAGCTTTCACGGGCTTGCAGGGAAATTTTTGCGAGCCGGAACTTCCGAAGATGTTCTAGGGCGTGAGCACCAACGACATCTTCTATAAGTTTTGCAACGGGAGATTTCCCAACCCTTTCGTCAGCGCTGTTACAAGAGATCGAGGCTTTCACGTGCTTGCAGGGAAATTTTTCCGAGGCGGAACTTCCGAGGATGTCCTAGGGCGTGAGCACCAACGAAATCTTCGAGAAGTTTCGCCACGGGAGATTTCCCAACCCTTTCGCCAAAGCTGTTATAGGCGATTGAGGCTTCCACGGGCTTGCAGGGAAAATTTTCCGAGGCGGAACTTCCGAAGATATCCTAGGGCTTGAGCACCAATGACATCTTCGAGAAGCTCTGCCACGGGAGATTTCCAAACCCTTTCCTTCTAGGTTGGCTTGTTGAGCTCCTTACCATGGCGATTATCGAGGCTCCTTTTATAGGCACGACGCCGCTTCTCCTTCGTCTCGTTCCTCAGACAGGGCGTCGTGCGCTATATACCTTACCTCATCGAGCAGTGTGTCCACCCATGCGTCCTTATCCGACATCTTTAGTCCTAGTTGCATCCACCAGCCGGGACTAAAGGACACATGCGTCCTTATCCCACCGACAGCTTTAGTCCCGGTTACACATGGGTCATTATCCCACCGATAGAAAATGGCAAATTTTTTAATCTAGGCAAATTTGTTAATAGTTTGATAAATTAGAATAATTATTTTACAAAACAGAAAATGGATTTGGATTACTATAATAATTCAAGCACTTTTCACGTTGAAAGTTTATTGAGATTCCAAAAAATGCAAAAAATATTAGTTAATCTATCTTTTAATTTAAAATGGCAAATTTGTTAATAGTTTGATAAGTTAGAATAATTATTTTATCAAATAGAAAATTGATTTGGATTAATTAAACAATTCAAACACTTTTCATGTAGAAAGTTTAGTGAGATTTAAAAGTATGCAAAAACTATTAATTAATCAATTCTTTAATTAAAAATGGGACTAAAGGTTACACATTTTGATAGAACAAGTAAAAGATCGGAACATAGTGTAAAATAGCATTGAAAATACAAATAAAATAGATATACAACTAGTCTAGTCTACTCATAGTTGGAGGTTGTCTTGGTCCAACTGTCATCCCAGCGAGGGTCGTTGTCGGCCCAAGTTGTATTCGGGTTGTCGAGCTCGAACTCGGGGACGGTCCGACGGTGGCGGCTGTCGGATCTACGTTGTGCCCTGAGGTCAATGAAGAACGCGTCGGTGTTGTCGACGTCGCTGGGGAACTGCGTCCTCCGCTGGTGCATCAGCTCCTCGTCAACGCTCGGCGATGGCGATCCAGCGCTGCGCCTGGCTGTGGCAGCGACGGTCCTCCTCGTCGACGAGGCACGACACTGGCACGAGGAACTCCGCCTCCTTCAGCGATTCGACGTCCAGGAAGTTCATGTTGGACCGTGGCCGCCGAAATCGTCACGCGGCCGCGTCGTAAGCGCGCGCCGCCAGCTCCGGCGTGTTGTACATGCCGAGGGTGAGGCGGAAGCCGCCGGCGCGCATCTTGGTGTAGAACCTACCGTTTGGACGCGCTCGGACGCCGCGGAAACAGGAGCCGCGGCGGCATCCCGGACCGATCCCCACTCCGGAACTTAGGCATTTCTGGTCGCGAGGAGCTCACAGGGACAACGTCAGGCTGCCGGATTGCGCTGCCGCCTGCCTCGCCGTCATCGTCGCGCTCACCATCACGCTTGTCGTCTCGCATCGCTGCCGCACGCGGGCGTCGCCTCCCCGGAACCGCGCGCCGCCCGCGCACCCCCACCCCGAGCGAGTACCGCCGCGCCGCGACTGTCGCCGGCCCCAATCACACCTCCGCTGCCGCCTCCGCCTCCGCGTTGCCCCATCTCCGTCGCCCCGCTTCCGCCGCCCGCAGGTCCTGCGCCCACCCCCGGCCCCGGCCAATTTATTTAGTATTTAGTTGATTAGGATTAACTAGGGTTAGTGCAAATAGAAATTATTAGGATAAATTGAAGTATATGTTAGCTAGGGTTAGTATTTAATATGCCCCGGCCACATTTTCATTTTCATTTTTATATATGTTAGTATATATTATTAGGAGAAATTGAAATAGGAAACTAGAAATAATTATTAGGAGAATGTGAAATAGGGAAATTTTATATATGAACTATTATTATTGGTTTTATATATGCAATAGGGGAAATTTTATATATCTATTATAGTTTTATATTTGTTATTTTTATATATGTAATAGGGGAATTTTGTATATGAACTATTATTATTAGTTTTATATTTGTTAGTTTTATATATGCAATACGGGGAAATTATATATATATATATATATGAACTATTATTATTAGTTTTATATTTGTTAGTTTTATATGCAATAGGGGGAATTTTATTATTAGTTATATATATATATATATATGCAATAGTTTTATATATATATGAACTATTATTAGTTTTATATTTGTTAGTTCTATATGCAATAGGGGACATTTTATATATGAACTATTATTATTAGTTTTATATTTGTTAGTTTTATATGCAAATAGAAATATAATTGTGTGCATTTTGAAATAACATTGTGTGCATTTTGCAGAAAATATGGATTCTACGAGAGACCTAGAACAAGAAGAAATTCTCGAGGATATAATCCACGACGTCGCCGATGTTGAACCAGCTGAATCTCCGTCGTCATAACTGAACCCCTCCGGGGATGCAGTGGAGGTCGACCGACATGAGAATGAAGCCGACGCTGATGATGGAGAAGGCGATAGCTCCGATGATGGAGAAGGCGATAACTCTGATGATGGAGAAGCCGGCGAGGCATATATATATATGAAGTTCCGTGATCACTAGTAATATGTGGAAATATTGGAGGGAGTTGTATACATATAAATTGAGGAATATTACTTCTCTTAGGACTCCACATCGAGCAAAGCTATGAAACGAGGGCCGAACAAAAAGTTGGATGTGTCGTCGTGGGGAACAAACAGATGCCATGGGATGGCTTATCTTGGGGGCGAATGGACGCTAGAGGATTCGGGGGAGGGTTTGTGACTAGATGGACGAACTTCCGGATGCTTTCCTCAAGAACTTGGCCAAGGCCAGAGGTAGAAGAAGAAAGACACAAGGACGAA
Source organism: Lolium multiflorum (assembly GCA_030979885.1). Lineage (NCBI taxonomy): Eukaryota > Viridiplantae > Streptophyta > Magnoliopsida > Poales > Poaceae > Lolium > Lolium multiflorum. The sequence continues at coordinate 235,243,580 of CM061751.1, read as the reverse complement.
CTCGCTCTAGATCACCATGTTCATTGATCTCCACATGATACAAGTTTGAGCTTACAGGGTTCTGTCTCTAATGTCACGCGCGTATGAAAGAGGCTGCCCCCTCTCCTTATATAGGGGAGAGGGTGGCTTACAGGACAAGAAACCCTAATGGGATCTTTGACTAGACAAACTACTTTACAAAGATACTTTATAAAGCTACTTTAATCATAGATGACGCCGGGGTCTTCTTTAAACAGGGAGGCTGACGTCCTCCGGCTTCTTTGGCCGTCATCCTCTTCTTTGTCTTCAGGCCTTCGTTTAAAGCTACTTTGCTTAGCTCATCCTTGTCTTTTAGCTCCTGACGGAATCTTTGACCAGCTAGCCGACATGTTCTTCCTTCCGGCGCTCCGGTGTCTTTCCTTCCCGGTTCCGGCATACCCCTCTTGGGGATACCGGCTTAGCTTACTTAGCCAAATTCCTATCTTTGAGCTCCGGTATAAATATTAAACCGGTATCTCGATGGATAAGACCATCCGGTTTGGCATGCATTTGGCATACCGGGGGTCATCCCCCCAACATTAGTCCCCGAAGCTGGTATAGTCTGGCGGATTCTATCCAACAGACCATGCCAGGTTCTCATGTTCTTGTATACCGGTTTAATCTATCCGGCGCTCAACTTGGCTCCGGCATCTTTGCCCGGACTCATGCCTTCTCTCTTTGCAAGGCATTCTCCGGCAGCTTATCTTCCGGCATCTTGGTCATTAAATACTTCCTCGGCGAAGTCGAGAATATATCGGGTCCCGCGCCTGACAGAGACATGCGCACTGTGACTGTCGCGCCAGTGTCAGTAGTCACTTCCGTTCGGCTTCCGCGCGCGCATTAATTGATCCGCAGCGGATCCCAACCACTTCTCCGGATCCTGTGCGCCTCCCTGTGGCCCTCTTTCTTCCGCGCGTGTATCTTCGCGCCACGTGGCTACACGCGAGGCGAACCGTCGCGGCCCACGGCTGAACCGCTACGGTTCGGCGGTTTTTAGCCCACTTCTTTTTCTTTATAAGGGCAAAACCGCCCCTTCTCCTTCTTCTCCTTCGCATTCCCCATTCTCGCGTAGTACTGCTCCTTGCTCGTACGCCTCCGCCGCTCCTTTGCTCGCTCGAGTTCCGCCGCCCAGCAAACCCTCACGAGCGCGCCGCCGGACGCCGCCGGACTTCTCCGCGGGAAAAACTTCCGCGGCGCCTTCTCTCTGCCGCGACATTGGAGCTTCTTCGAGTTCTTCTCCATCTCGCCGTCGCCGGACCTCTCTGTCTAGCGAGCCTGCCCCGACGCCGGCGGTCATTTCCCTGTGCGACTCTGCCGCCCCAGGTTAGTCCTTTTTCCCATTTACTCCTCTTTTACTCGCAGTTCAGATCTTGAGTTGAAAGCATATTTATTCTTTCTTTTTCTTTGCTTTTTCTGTCCTTCGTAGATCTTCTCGCGGGGGTAGTTTTTAGGGAATCTGTTTTTTCCGAGTAGATACTGAAAACTTCTCGAATCCGAATGTCTTCCGAACAATACGCTTCCTCCTCTTCCTCCGGTAACCCGGAAGATCCCGCATCTGACGGGGTCAGCGCAGAACTTGCGCAGATGGAAACCGACAGCTCCCAAGAACAAGATGCCGGAAGCTCTAGCCAAGCTTCCGGCACCGATCTTTCCGAGGTCACCCGCGGAGCCTGGATGGGCTCCAGCGTTAGCCAGTACGAGATTGACTGGTTATACCGGTCCCGGAGGATTCCGGAAGGAGTTTCCTGCCGGATTCCCGGCGACGAGATCGAACCGGTGCTCGAACCCGGTGAACGTGTTGTCTTTCTCGCTCACTTTGAGCGCGGCTTCGGCCTTCCCGTCTCTTCCTTTTTCCGAGATTTTCTCGATTTCTACAAACTCCAACCTCACCATCTTCCCGGCAACGCCATCTTCTACCTTTCTTGCTATGTCACCTTCATGGAGGCATACATCGGCATCCGTCCCACTCGCGAGACGTTTGCTCGATTCTTCGCCCTTCGGATTAATTCCGTTCAGGGCTTAGACATTCCGAAACCCAAACCCCCCGTTCAATGCGGGTCCTGCATCATTGGCTCTCGCCAAGCGAGCCCCTTCTTCAAATTCTCCGGTCTCGAGTCATGCCGGTCATGGCAAGGGACCTTCTTCTATGTTAAGAACACCGGCGCCGCGGATCTCATAGATCTGCCTCCTTTTGATCCGGCGCCACCCACCAAAACTAACTGGAGCTACAATCCGAAGGAGTCTCACAACGAGACAAACCGGATCATACGCTTCATGAAACAGCGCATGAAGGACACCGACCTCTGCTCCGACGATATCATCCGCACCTTCATTTCGCGCCGGGTGCTTCCTCTTAAGCGCCGCGCCCACAAGATGAGCGAGATGTATGGTCCCGGTGATCCTACCAAGATCACCGGCCTTCCTCTCAGCAAGAAGGACGTCGTCCTCAAGGCCAGGCAGATCTGCCAGACCTCCATGCCGGAAGACTGGGAATGGGGCCTCCGGCCTTTTAGCTCCACTAACCCTCCGACCCAAGAAGTAAGAAATTACATAACTCGGGTCGGTTCTCCGGAAGCTTTTATTGCGGCTAACCTCTTTTTTCTTTTTTGTTTTCTCAGGCCAAGGACCGTTTCCCCGGATCGAATCCGACAAGCGAGGCCGTTGCCGGAAGCGCGGTCTCGACAAGTTTGACCCCGACCCCGTCATCTTCTGGAAGGATTGAAGATGGGCCGGACTCCTGCCGCGCGCCTTGGCAAAGCTCCGCCGGAACCTTCCGGTTCGTCTGATGAGTTGACCATTCTTGAGGTAGCTTTTCTTTCATTCCTCTCATATTCTTTTGCTATTGTTCTTCTGTAGATGTGCCCTCAGCCAACCTCAACCCACAGGTCCATGAGCATGTGGCGCCGCTGCAGGCCGAGGCCGGCAAAGAGTTTGTGGACAAACTCATGGCCCAGGGCCAGAAGAACAAGACGCCGGCCTCTGATGCCGGCTCAAGCCAAGCTCCTCCTGCCAAACGCTTCCGGACCGAGCCCGTCGCGGGTAAGGTCGTTGCCATGAGGCGCCGCAAGGGCAAGCAGATGCCGACGGCCACCGGGTAAGGCTTCTTTTTTCTGCTTGTTCTGTTTTCACCAAGTTCTTTTCCGGTTGCTTTTTTCTCAACTTTTTTCTTTTCTTTCTTTCAGCCCCGCGCTCAAGCTTGGCCCCAGGCCTGAGGGCTCTGCCGGCTCGGCCAGGACCTCGACTCCTCCTCCTCACTCCAGCCCGGCACCATCTGGTGCCGGCAACATCTCTGCCTCCCCTCTGGGGGGCACAACAAGTTCGGGGCGCGCGGCCCCTACACCGCCAGATCCCCGCGCGGAGGAGGACCTTGCCTCCCCTCCAGAGACTCAAGACACCGGCGCCAGCAACATGGGCGCCGGAAAAGAAACTGCCGGGCGGGCGGAACCCTCTGTTCCTCCCGTCCTCAAGAAGAAGAAAAGGAAGAAGACGTCTTCTAAGCCCGCGCCGGAAGCTTCCGCGCCGGACACTTCAGCACCGCCGCCGCCACCGGAAACCTCTGCTCCTGAGGCAACCGGGCCCACGCCAACGCCTCCACCGACCCAAGGAGCTCCCGCGACAGCGCCTAAGCCGCCGCCAGCGTCCCTCAAGCCGGGGGCGTCGCGCGGAAAGGGTACGGACGGCAGCTCCTCAGGCGGCTCGCAGCCCTTAGTGCTGCACACCGGGCCTGCCGCCATGGCGGTTCAAGACAAACCTTCCGGCCTCTTGGGCCGGATCGTTGAGCTTAAGCGCGGAGGCCAAGACTTGGGGCCTCTCCTTCCTTACGCCCAGCGCTGGAACGCTGCGGACATCTCCGCAGCTACCCGCGGCTTGGGGAAGGACCGCCTCCCAGCGCCAGATCCTGCCGGCCCTCGCTCAACTGAAGAACACTTCACGCGCCTCAAGCGTGCCGTGAAGGAGTTCGACAGCGCGTGGTACGACGCCACCGCCAACGTGGTGGTAAGTTTTATCAACTTCTCTTGTAAATTTTCTTGATGCCGGTTTTCTTCTTTCCGGATCTTGTCTATCCTCCCAGTCCCCGAGTTTTGGGTTTAGAGTGCAACTCTGAGCGCGAAACTTCCTTTTTAAAGAACTTCCGAAACCGGCATCTTTCTCTTAGTAAACCGCGAACTCCCAGTCCCCGAGTTTTGGGTTGAGAGCCCGCTCTTAGCGCAAAACTTTTTAAAGATGCCGCAAACTCCCAGTCCCCGAGTTTTGGGCTGAGAGCTTGCTCTTAGCGCGAAACTTACTAGAAATGCACGAAACCGGCATCACCAGTCCCCGAGTTTCGGGTTAAGATCCTTTGTTCTTCACTAACATCACTTCCTTAAACAGAGCACGGCCGACGCCCGGAAAGCCCTCTTTGAGGAGCTTCTATGGGAGCACCGGAGCCTTGCTGAGGCGCACAGCAAGTGCCTAGGTAATTTCTCGCACCTCCGACATCTTTTCACCGGAAGGTTTTTCTTTTCTTTATGACTTACAAGTTTTTTGCACAACAGCTATCCCGGAAGCCTCCATTGAGGCCCTCAAGGACCAGGTTGCCAAACTCCAAGGTACAATTTCTATCTTTCCGGTTGACTTGCTTCTCACGTGCCTTTGTGTTTTGCTAATATCTTCTCTTCCGGTTCTTAGCTGAAAAGGAGCAGCTCATCCGGGATCACCAGGAGGCCTTGGACGCCCAAAAGGATATCTCCAGAGAGCTCAAGGACCAGGCTATGCAGGCCGGAGTCCGGTACGCTGAGGAGCTGAAGGCCGCCGAAGCTGCCGCGGAGGCCAGGCTAAACGAGGCGCTGGAGGATGCCGGCAATGCCAATGCGGTGTTGCAGGCAGAGCTGGAGGAGGGCGCCAAGGCGCTAAAAGCAGCCGAGGGCAAAGCCGCCAAAGCGCACAAAGCTGCCGCGGAGGAGGCCAGGAAGGCCCAGAAAGCAGCCGAGAGCGAGGTTGCGCGGCTGAAAGCGGAACAGAAGGAGTACGACCTTCTGGTCACGCGGACTGACGCGCTTGCCCTCCGTAAGTTTCTTCTTTTCTCTTTTCCGGTTTCTGCTTAGAAGCTTACTCGTTCCGGTATCATATACTTAGCTTTTGTTTGTCTCGCAGGGCTCTTTCCGGACTCCCAGGCCCATGCTATGAAGAAGGTTGCGGAGCACCGGGCAAAGCAGGCCGGCGACAACTTGGGTGCACCTTGGGATCCCTACGATCACTTGGTTGCTCTAAGCGCGCGGATCTCCCACATGCGCTCAGTGGATCGGAACCTTTCCGACATCCCTGAAGTAGCCTCCCAGCTTTTCAAGACCCTTTGGCCTGGTGAAGCGGTGCCGGATACCCTGATCAGCGACCGGTTAAAGGGTGCCTGCAGAAGGATCCGGGAGTGGCAGTGCTCTGCTGCCCGTGCCGGAGCGGACTCCGCGCTGCGCATTGCCTGCTCCTGGTATCCGGAGTTGGACCTGGATGCCTTCATCGGCGTGCGTGAAGGTGCTCCTACTGATGTGGATCCGGTTCTCACCGCTAAGCGGCAGGACCGCGCGTACCACATCGCGGAGTACGCTGACATGCGCACCTTCATCCCCCCTCCAGAAGATGTCAAAGATTATCTGAGCGAGGAGGAGGAAGATGAAGGCGAGGACGTGCCACCGCCAACTCCTGATGCCGGCGCCGCTCCCCCGGAAGCCCCTGCTGCCTGACCTTGTCTTAGATATCACCTGTCCCTGATTACTTGCCATAAAACTTGTTAAATTCTACCCCGGTATGCCGGGGTTTATGATGTAAGATAAGACTTAACCTTTTGGTTTGTGCTGCAACTTTTATGCCGGTAAGCTGTACCGGTTAACTTATTAAGTTATGTTTGACTTAAGATATTTGCTTGTTGATTTGCTTTTTCTTGCACTGCAATGATTCCGAAATTGTTTCCGCATCCAATTGATGCACACTTGGCTCTTTTGCCTTGGCTCTGCCTACCTTCTCTGGGCATTTTTGGCGTATGAGCACAAAGTTCTTTTACCAAGCAAGCATTTTCTTGAACTTAGAAATAATTCGAAATTTTTGCAAAAAACCGGTATAACCGGGGTTAGTTAAACTTTTCCGGATTGTTCTTTCCTGCTCTCCCTTTCCGCAGTTCATGTGCTTATCCCCTACCGGTTTATCTTGCTTGCCATGAAGCCAAGTTATGGACAACAGCAGAGTCGAAGACTCCGGTATGGTCTAGCACATTACTAAACCGGAAAGAAAAAACGTTCAATAAGCAACCGGCAACAGAAAAAATAAACATGTTTCATGCAACTTAATAAGGCAAGTCCCCGAGATTCATTCGAGGTTCCGACATCTTTTTATTCATAGCAATTAAGGTACAAAAAGGAACTCTTACAGCACCACTTCAAGAGTAGAAAGGACGCAACAAAGCTACATTCCATGGGCGTTTGGTCTCCTCTCCTGACTTGTCCGCCTTTCCTTTCTTCCATTCCTGTGCATCAATCAGGTAATAGGCATCATTGTGGAGAGCCTTGCTCACAATGAAAGGTCCTTCCCATGGAGGGGAAAGTTTGTGCCGGCCTTCAGTGCGCTGCACCAGGCGTAGCACCAGGTCCCCTTCTCGGAACACTCTTGGATTAACCTTCCGGCTATGATAGCGTCTGAGGTTTTGCTGATAAATGGCTGTTCTTGCCAGAGCTAGTTCTCTTGCTTCTTCTAGCAAGTCCACATCGTTTTCCCGTGCCTCTTTTACCTCTTCTTCGGTATAGAGTTGCACCCTTGGGGAATCATGGAGAATGTCGGTTGGTATGACCGCTTCTGCTCCATAAACCATGAAGAATGGCGTGTATCCGGTAGACCGGTTCGGAGTTGTTCTTAGACTCCACAGCACTGACGGTAGCTCATCGATCCAACATCCCGGCGATTTTTCCATTGCATCAATGAGTCTTGGTTTGATACCGGAAAGTACCAAAGCATTCGTTCTCTCAACTTGGCCATTGCCTTGCGGGTGCGCCACCGAGCACAAATCCAACCGGATGTTCTTGTCTTCACAAAATCGTTTGAACTCTCCTTGAGCAAAGTTTGTGCCATTGTCAGTTATGATACTGTGCGGGTATCCATACCGCAGAATTACATCTTTTAGGAACTTTACTGCTGTGTGGCCATCACATTTTGCGATAGGCTTCACTTCCAGCCACTTGGTGAACTTATCCACCATTACCAAGATGTGGGTCATGTTTCCCCTTGCGGTTTTAAATGGTCCCACCATGTCCAGGCACCAGACAGCAAATGGCCAAGTTAGCGGTATGGTTTTTAAACCGGATGCTGGGGTATGGTTTTGCTTAGCGTACCTCTGGCAGCCATTGCATTTCCTTACCAAATCCTCAGCATTATCTAAGGCTGTGGGCCAGTAGAACCCATGCCGGAACACCTTTGCTACCAACGCCCTTGAAGAAGCGTGGTGCCCGCATTCTCCTCGATGAATTTCCTCAAGCATTTCTCTTCCCTCTTCCGGCTCCACACATCTTTGGAGGACACCGGTAACACTTCTCTTGTATACCTCGCCATTGATGATGGTGTAAGCTTTGGACCTTCTCTGTATCCTTCTTGATTCATTTTCGTCAACCGGCAAGGTGTCGTTGATCAGGAATTCCTTAATAGGTTTAACCCAAGATGGTGCCTCTCTAACCACAAACACCGGCATGTCTATGTCCATGCTGTCCACGAGCATTGCCTCTTCCGGCATGGGCGTCGCAGTCCCCGAGTTTACCGGTACAGTCCCCGAGTTTGCCGGAGTAGTCCCCGGGTTTCCTTCGTCAATCTCCATTGGCACCACATGTGATTCCGGTACAAAAATTGATTCCGACTCCGGACTTGGCTTGATTGATGGAACTCTCAAGTGCGCCAGAGCTATTCCGGGAGGAATTTCTTGCCTGGACGAACCTAGCTTGGATAAGGTATCCGCGGCCTCATTTTCTGCGCGCGGCACATGGTGAAATTCACATCCTTCGAAGAAGCCGGCAATCTTTTGCACATGGAACCGGTATGAGGCCATGTTGGCATCTTTTGCGTCCCAATCTCCGGAACACTGTTGCACCACAAGATCTGAATCACCATAGCAAATGATCCTGAGTGCCCCGATTTCTTTTGCAACCTTGAGCCCATGTATCAGAGCCTCATATTCAGCGACGTTGTTTGATGCCCTGAAGTGTACTTGTAAAACATACCGGAGGTGATCTCCCTTAGGTGAGGTGAGTACTACACCGGCACCCAGACCTTCTTTGAGTTTGGATCCGTCAAAATGCATTTTCCAGTATTCTATTTTGTGCTCTGGCGGCTTGTATTGTATCTCCGCCCAATCGACCAAGAAATCAGCTAGAGCTTGCGACTTTATGGCATCTCTTCTTTCATATACTGGTACATATGGTGATAGCTGAATTGCCCATTTTGCAATCCGGCCGCTGGCATCCTTGTTGCACATGATATCGGAGATGGGTGCCTCACTCACCACCTTCATGGGGTGCTCTTCAAAGTAATGCTTGAGCTTCGTGGCGGCCATGAACACGCCATAAGTCATTTTTTGGAAGTGTGGGTAGTTTTGCTTTGATGAGGAGAGCACCTCGCTCAGGTAGTATACCGGCCTCTGGACGGTTTTTCCTTCCTCTTCTCTTTCCACCACAACCACAACACTAACCACCCGGTTCGTTGCCGCTATATAAAGCAACATAGGTTCTCTTTCCAAGGGTGAGGCCAAAATTGGGGCCGTTACGAGCATGTTTTTCAATTCTTTAAACGCTGCGTCTGCCTGCGTGGTCCAGACGAAAGTATCCGATTTTTTCATCAAAGCATATAGTGGCAAGGCCTTTTCTCCTAGCCTGCTTATGAACCGGCTTAGCGATGCCAAGCTTCCGGTAAACTTTTGCACATCTTTTAGTTCTCGTGGGATAGTCATTCTTTCTATCGCCCGGATTTTTACCGGATTAACCTCAATGCCCCGGCTTGACACAAGGAAACCAAGCAGCTTGCCGGCAGGGACACCAAAGGTGCACTTTGCCGGATTGAGTTTCATCCGGAACCGCCTTAGGTTATCAAATGTTTGCCGGATGTCATCGATTAAGGTATCTTTTACTTTAGTTTTTATCACAATATCATCCACATAAACTTGCACATTTTTTCCGATTTGATCAAACAAGCATTTTTGCATACAGCGCTGGTACGTTGCACCAGCGTTGCGCAAACCAAAAGGCATTGTAACATAGCAATAAGCCCCGTGCGGGGTAATGAACGCAGTTTTTATTTGATCTTCTTTTTTCAGAGGGATTTGGTGGAAGCCGGAATACGCATCCAGGAACGACAACAACTCACACCCAGCAGTAGAATCAATCACTTGATCAATTCGGGGCAAAGGGAAAGGATCTCTTGGGCAAGCTTTGTTGAGGTTGGTGTAGTCGATGCACATGCGCCACACCTTTGGAGCTTGTGCCTCCAGGTTCTCATCTTTTTTCTTCTCGACCATCACCGGATTAGCCAGCCACTCTGTGTGCGTGACCTCCACGATGAAACCGGCAACTAACAGCTTTGTTACTTCTTCTCCAATGATTTTCCTCCTATCTTCTGCGAACCGGCGCAAAGGTTGACGCACCGGCTTAGCATCTTTCCGGACGTTTAGAGAGTGCTCAGCCAGCTCCCTCGGAACCCCTACCAAGTCATCAGTAGACCAGGCAAAGATGTTCCGATTCTCACGGAGGAAGCTGACGAGCGCGCTTTCCTATGCTTGACTGAGGCCGGCACCGATACGAACGGTGCGCTCTGGGTAAGCCGGATCCAGCACAATGTCCTTTGTCTCGTTTGTCGGCTTGAATGCCGGTGAAGCCAAGTTTCCACTCATTGCCGCTAAGCTCAACTTTGAGGACTGAGCCAGCGCAACAGCAGTTTGCATTCTTTTCTTTTCTTCCGCTATCACCAGTGATTCTGCCAGGTTTGATCCGGCGGAAGCAGTTTCCATTGAGACTTTATAGTTTCCCACCACAGTCAAGGGTCCACGAGGTGCCGGCATCTTCATCTTGAGGTAAGCCGTATGAGTTGATGCCATGAAAGCTGCCAATGCCGGTCTCCCCAACAAGGCATGGTAGGGACTATCTAAGTCCACCACCTCAAACTCAATGTTCTCAACACGACAATTGTCACGTCCTCCAAACGACACATCCACCCGAACTTTTCCTATCGGGGCGCAAGACAAACCGGGAACAATCCCATGGAAAGTTGTGTGAGTTGGCTGCAGCATATTCTCCGTTATGCCCAGCGTACGCATGGTGTGCTTGTACATGATGTTTATGCTGCTACCATTGTCTATCAGCACCTTGCTGAATTTTACTCGAGTTTCCGGCCCCTTCATGATTGGGTCCACAACGAGAGCGTATCCACCCGGATTCGGCATGATTTTCGGGTGATCCTTGAACGACCATGTTATTTCCTGATCTGACCATAGCATGTACTTGGGTACTGCCGGCATCACCGCGTTCACTTCCATGGAACGGCGATGCACGCTCTGCCTGTCGGTTGGCTCAGTGACAAAGACAACCATGCACAAGTGTGGGTCTTCATAAACATTCCGGCCCAAAGGTGCCGGTGGAGGTGGTTGGTCACGATTCTCTTCCACCCGGTTAACTTGCTGGTATTGCTGCCTGTTTGGCTGAGGCTGAACCGGTAGAGCATTTGCTCCAGTGAGTGGTGGTGGAGGTGGTAATTGCTGTTGTTGCTGCACGGGGCCCCCTGGCGCCTGCGCATCTTTTACCGCTCCCTTTTGCATCAAGAACTTGGTCCATGAACAGTCCTTCGTCAGATGGTTCGACGGGTGATCCGGGTTCGGCGTGTGCCACCGGCAAGGTTGATCCATGGCGGCTTCCATGGTGTATTTCACGGGTTCCTGCCAGTTCTTTTTCTGGCCCCAGGGTTTCTTTTCTACCCACTGCTTCTTAGGACCCGCCCATGGCTGCGATCCGGTTTTCTGTCTCTGACTGCCGCTGGCGTCATAATTTTCCTGCACGGCAGCAACTTGCTGTGATGCATATCTTCGATCCGGGAAATCTTCCCTTCTTTTGTTGTTCCGGTTATCCCGGTATTGCTGCTGATGCGGATTCGACTGCTCCGGCTCAGCTTGCACTGCCGGTTGCATTGGGTCTCCCAATGCATAGCTATCTGCCACACGTATCATTTCCGCCAAGGTTGTGGGCATGCTTCTCTGCAGCCTTTGCCACAAAGGTGACCCTCTCCGGCATCCTTGACTGAACCAAGCAATGGCTTGTGCCTCAATCACTCCTTCACATGTATTTCTCATTGAGTTCCACCGGGTGAGATAATCCCGGTCTGGTTCTCCTGCGCGCTGTTGGCACAGCGCAAGCTGTTGGGGCCGGTTTGGCCTTTTGTAGGTACTGCTGAAGTTGTTCACAAATGCTTCCTCGAAGTCCAACCATCCGTTAATGCTTCCTGCCGACAGATTGTTAAGCCAAATCCTCGCAGGACCCACGAGGTAGGACGGTATGATTCTGTTGACGTCAGAAACCCACCGGCGGGCAGTGACTGGCCAACACCGTAGAGCCGGGAACGACTAGGGCTGCGGCTGGCCCCAGTCCCTCGAGCGACGGCCCGCAAAGCCTCCTGGTCGCGCGCCGATGCAAATTGCAAGCGTGCCACCTGACCTATACCTGGTCAGGAAGGTGTGGATGATGCCTCGCTTAGTTTCCTGCAGGGCACACACGTACACGTTAAATACGAGCCTCGATCGGCTCTCAGGTTGTCCTGTGAATCGGCTCATGGAGCCGATCCACCCATGATTCGTCCAAGGTGGCCGAATATATGGTGGTCCTGCTTGATCATGATGAAGCATATGAGATCCACGACGATCTGGGGTTTTCACCGCATAATCGGATCATCCTACTCACGATTGGGCCTCGCGCTCACGCACGGTGATCGTAAGCCAGCCCTAGACAAGGCCTAAAAACCAACACTAGGTTGATCCTCGGAACGTCCTGTCTAGGGGCAGCAAATTACACCCTGCATGCCGCTGGATCCTCCAACCCTTTGTAAGGCCTAACTATTGCAGATATTAAACTAATCCTTGATGAATCAAGGAGCAATCGTAACGGATCAGATCTACTAAATAACGATCAAGCGGGGTGCCGCCCCTGCACCCATGATGAGGTACAGGGACGGCTAGATGCGCAAGGGTTGCACTACGACAGCATATGATACTAGGAACAATGCTAACCCTAACACATCTATGATAACTACGTTGCTCGCCATCAAAAAGGCTTCAGACGAGCAACGCATGAACAACTAGGCAGGCTCGTGCTGCCTAGATCGCGAGATGCGATCTAGGCAGCATGGTGCTTACCGGAGGAACCCTCGAGACGAAGGAGTTGGCGATGCGCCGAGATTGGTTTGTGTTGAACGTTGGTTGTTGTTTATTCCATAAACCCTAGGTACATATTTATAGTCCAGGGGACTTTCTAATGTGGGCGTGCACTAAACCGTGCACGAGATAAACTCTAATTTCTAAACTAAGATGCGATCTAATATGTTACAGATACACGGGCGGTTCAGCCCAACTTGGTAAACAAGGCCGATTCACGTATTTCTCCCACGTACAATCTTCACGTCCATCTTGATCGCGGCCCACCTCTGACTTGGTCAAATTCTGGTGATAACACATGCCCCCCTGGTTTTGGAAATGATATTTCCAAAATCATTATGCTTTTCTCTCGTAGGGTCATGTCGTGGCAGAGCAGGACCGTCGCAGAGTCCTTCATCATGATAACTTGCCTTCTCAACTTCTCTGCACGATTAGACAGTTCTGGCACCACCTCCTCGGAAACTGCTGTGGCATTGAATTTTTACTATGCTCCCTTTTATTTAACCGCAGCAAACAGTCTTCTTCCTCATCCCCTTCGCACTAGCCTTCAAAAAACCCTCCTCTGCCACCATGCCTTCGTCCTCCTCTTCTTCCTCCTCATCGGGTCTTTCCTATGTGTCCTCTCCCATCCGAGAGTCGACGCCCTCGTGGGGCACGCAGGCGGCGTACGACATCCTCGCCCCAACGAAGTGGGACAAAGAGGACCATGACTCCCTCGTCCGGTCCGAGGATGACAAATCCTTGACCGACGGGGAGAGCGACCTCCGCTTCCTCGCCGTTGGGGAAACGGAGGAGGAGAGTGACGACGACAGCTTCTCCTGTGACTTCACCTCTTCCGGGGAGGAAGGGAAGCAGGGAGAGAAGGAGGAGGACGACGACGAGAGCTCCTCCGACGAGCCACCGGCCAAGCGGTTCTGCCCTTGGCCGGGCAACCTTAGCGACTTCGACAGCGACGAGGACGACGCTGACGAAGAAGATGAAGACGACGAGGGCCCAGTCGGCGGCCATTGGAGCGACGACGAGCCCGCCGGAAGCAGCGCCGATAGTGACGACGATGGCGACGACGAGGGCAGTGATGGCCCATAGATAGGACCTCTAGAATAGGGCCAGTAGCAGTAGATGGGGCAATGGACCCCCTGGTACTTCCCTTTTGAGAGCAATTAGCTCTTTGTGTAAGAAATCTTATCGAATCAATGGAGAACTTTTCCCCAATTCTGATTTTGCCGATTCCTTCTGAATTTAATTGAGCCGATTCCCTCTCCACTGACCTTGCCGATTCGTCCCCTTTGCCAATGCGTAACGAGCCGATAGCACCGCATCGGTCCTCTGAAATTCGCCCTTCCCTTCTTCAACTGATGATTTTCTAAATCTGGCAGAAAATGCAGGATCTTCAGGAAAACCTTTGAACTTTTCCAACCAAACCCAATAATCCTCTCAATACTCATCATTTGTGAAGAAGGTTGCAATGAAGGATCAGCCGATGGTATCCCAATCGGCTCTTTAAACAGAGCAAAACAGAGCATCCACCAGGCCTTGCCAAGGCAAAAACAGAAACGAGGACGCGTGACTTAGCTGAAATAGCCTGGGCTTGATCATGCAGAGCCAGCCGATTTGTACATAAATCGGCTTGCAGAGAGCCTTCAAGGCGGGCTGCCCCCCGAGCTTCTTCAGTCCGCTCCTAGCGCTCTGCTGGTCAGATCGGCTCCTTTCCTTTGGCGGATCTAATGCGATCCATCCTCGACCTGATCTGCACGTCCAGGCTGCTCTTGAAGAGAGGATCCGAGCCCTTAAATTACTCCACTGAGGAGCCCTTCGTGCTTCATTGAACCTCTGATCGTAACAGTTATTCCTCTTGAGTCGATGGCCACGCATCGGCTACTTCTCAATTCTAAAGTCGATGCCCTTGCATCGGCTGTAAAATGTTTTTCAGGCCGATTTGTGTATCGGCCCCCATACTTAGTATTATCCATCTAGGTGCCCCCCGAGCCGATTCTGTCAAGAGAATTGATGGTATCGGCTCTTCAGGTAGTCCCTGTTGGGTCAAACGTTGATCCCAGGCAGAATGGATGGTGAGGATAATTTTGGCCGATTGCTGGAATCGGCCTCCACGTTGCTTGCTCGGTGAAGGTTTTGTAATATCCCTTCATCAGTTTCGGAGGGCCGATCGCAAGGATCGGCCTCGCCACGTTGCTTATTGACGTAGTCTTGCTACTCGCCCAGGCCGGTGGATAAAACCAGCCCAATCTCCGATTTAATTACGTTGGTGCGCTTGCTGTTGTCCACCTCGGGTGCATCGTGTAATCGTGGAGCTCTACACTTCGCCGGACGAACGAGCACCATGTTTGTGCCAGCCGATGTTTCATCATCGGCTTTCCTTTGCTTGGGGCGCCACTCTTTTCTTTGCGGCAGTCCCTCCTCATCCAGGGTCCTCTGGACTTTCGCAGCCAAATCAGGTCGTGCCTTCCTCAGCGTATGCAAGTATAACCTTTCGGCTTCCTCCAGACCGCGCAATCGCTGAACCCTGCGCTTTTGTGAATGGCTGAGACCATCAGGGCACCATCTTGGACGGTGGTACCTGTCTTCTTCGTCTTCCCCCTCGTCTTCCGAATCCTCGAGATCTTCCAACAGAGGGGTCTCAGCACGTCTGTTTTGTGGTGGGAGAGGCCCTAGGCGCTCGAACACAGACACATTGGCTGCCTCCTTCTTTTTCTGGTTGCATTCTGGGCAGTTGCCGATTGTTGGTAATCGGCTCATTCCTGAATCCCAGCAGTGTCTGAAGAAAGGGCAGTCCCAATGCCTGTCCGTATCGTCCTGCTCCCTGGCGTGGCGCTCCTGCCGCTCCTCATCGTGATTATGCCGACGATGTCTTCTGTCGTTTCTGGCCAGACGGCCTCTTTCATCATCGTCGCCGTGTCGCCGGCGTTGATCATACCGACTCACGTACTTATTGAGGAGGTGATCAGAGAGGGGTCGTTGATATCTTATGTTCTTAACTTCCCCCTCTGTGACGTAGCGCTTGCCATCTTGACGGAGCCGATCGCATGGAGCGGCCCCCTCAGTGTCCTTGCTCTGAGAGCAGCTGTCCTCATCCCCGTCCTTCTCAGAGCGGTGTCCAAGCTCTACCATGCTGATGTTGGCTGAGAAATCAGGCTGGCACCCTCCGAGGTGGGCGAACTCCACCATGTTGACGGCGGGGAAGGGGTGTGTGTCGACCTTCATGGCATACTGGTTAAAAATTAGTCGCCCATTTTCTATTGCCATCTGGATCTGCTGACGCCACACCCTGCAGTCGTTAGTGGTGTGGGTGAACGTGTTATGCCACTTGCAGTATGGCTTTCCGTTCAGCTCTTGCACCGTGGGAACTTTGTGGCCTTCGGGAATCTTTATATGCTTCTCCGCGAGTAAGAGATCGAAAATTTGCTCGGTTTTCGTCACGTCGAAGTCGAATCCTCTTGGAGGTCCTGGTGGCTTCACCCATTTGCAGGTTACTGGTCCTGCAGCTCGAGTCCACTCAGCCACTGCGACCTCTTGTTCTCCCGTAGCGACTTCATCTTCGCCTGCGTCAACCATGGTAACCACACGCTTGAACTTGTCCTGGTAGACATCTGGGTGACGCTGTTCATATGCTGACAGCTTCTGTACCATGTGCGCTAGTGACGGGTAGTCCGCTTGGGAGGCCACGTCCTTGATCGATGATGACAGACCCACCACCGCCAACTCGACTGCTTCCTTTTCGCTTACGTGAACCGAATAGCATCGGTTCCTAACGGTCCTGAAGCGCTGGATGTATTCTGACACTGTTTCCCCGCGCTTCTGTCGTACTTGTGCTAGATCGGCAATGCCAGCCTCGGAAGCCTCTGAGTGATATTGCTCATGGAACCGTTCTTCCAGCTGCTTCCAAGTCTGGACTGAGTTCGGTGGCAGCGACGTGTACCAACCGAAAGCCGATCCTGTGAGGGACTGTGAGAAGTACCTCACGCGCAGCTCGTCTGACGCTGAGATCATGCCCAGCTGTGCCAAATATCGGCTCACATGCTCGATGGAGCTGGAACCATCTGATCCGCTGAACTTTGTGAAGTCCGGGAGCCGATATTTGGGTGGTAGCGGGATCAATTCGTACTCGTTGGGGTACGGCTTGGTATAGCCGATCGCCTTTCTTTTCGGCATCATGCCGAACTGATCTTTCAGGATCGTACAAATTTGATCCGCGGTGATGGCTGCAGGTGCCGAACCCTGAAGATTCGTCGGAGTGGCGTACTTAACCAGCCATGCTTGTTTTTCTGGTTCTGAGCCAACTGCAGGAGCTGGGCTCGGGAGTTTTGTCGGGGTGGCGTATTTAGCTAGCCACGTTTGCTTCTCAGGGTCTGCCTCCGACGTTCCTCCTGTTGCCCCAGAAGTCCCTGCTATAGCAACCTGGTTCGAGGGTGCCCAGGTGCTGCAGTCTGGCACGTATGCGCATGCGTACCCGTGCGGGATCTCCTTGGGCGCGTCCTGTAGGAATTGGTAGTCACTGGGGTCACCACCAATCTTGTAGACGACATAGGCCGATGAGTTCGGCGCTTCGGGCGCTGCCAACGCGAACGGCAGCGGTGGACGGGACTGGAGTAGCAATTCCCCTTGGTGAGTCCCTAGGGCTGGTCCTGACGGAGAGTACTGATGGCTCATGATCTCCTGGATTACGCGCAGAGCGACGCGCTCCAACGTATTCACCAGGCTCTCAGAATGGCGGTGCAGCGAATGAGCCACCATGAAGTTTATCTCCTGACGCAGCGACCTGGTGCGTTCCTCTGACGGGGTGGACAGGTCCACTCCATCAAGCGCGCCTTCAGGTGTGAACCCCTTCCATCTGATGCCATGGGAGCGGGTCCTGTGGAAAGAGCCGATTAGGTCGGCTTCGAGGACAGCTTTGACCTCGTCATACTTCTTCTTGAGCTCGCCAGAGAGCTCCTCGTAAGTGACCGGAGTTTCTTCCGCCATCTCTGATGTGGATGGCGAGGTGGTTGTCGTTGAAGATTGTCCCACCGGGCGTGCCAGAATGTGTTGACGTCGAAACCCACCGGCGGGCAGTGACTGGCCAACACCGTAGAGCCGGGAACGACTAGGGCTGCGGCTGGCCCCAGTCCCTCAGAGCGACGGCCCGCAAAGCCTCCTGGTCGCGCGCCGATGCAAATTGCAAGGGCGTGCCACCTGACCTATACCTGGTCAGGAAGGTGTGGATGATGCCTCGCTTAGTTTCCTGCAGGGCACACACGTACACGTTAAATACGAGCCTCGATCGGCTCTCAGGTTGTCCTGTGAATCGGCTCATGGAGCCGATCCACCCATGATTCGTCCAAGGTGGCCGAATATATGGTGGTCCTGCTTGATCATGATGAAGCATATGAGATCCACGACGATCTGGGGTTTTCACCGCATAATCGGATCATCCTACTCACGATTGGGCCTCGCGCTCACGCACGGTGATCGTAAGCCAGCCCTAGACAAGGCCTAAAAACCAACACTAGGTTGATCCTCGGAACGTCCTGTCTAGGGGCAGCAAATTACACCCTGCATGCCGCTGGATCCTCCAACCCTTTGTAAGGCCTAACTATTGCAGATATTAAACTAATCCTTGATGAATCAAGGAGCAATCGTAACGGATCAGATCTACTAAATAACGATCAAGCGGGGTGCCGCCCCTGCACCCATGATGAGGTACAGGGACGGCTAGATGCGCAAGGGTTGCACTACGACAGCATATGATACTAGGAACAATGCTAACCCTAACACATCTATGATAACTACGTTGCTCGCCATCAAAAAGGCTTCAGCACGAGCAACGCATGAACAACTAGGCAGGCTCGTGCTGCCTAGATCGCGAGATGCGATCTAGGCAGCATGGTGCTTACCGGAGGAACCCTCGAGACGAAGGAGTTGGCGATGCGCCGAGATTGGTTTGTGTTGAACGTTGGTTGTTGTTTATTCCATAAACCCTAGGTACATATTTATAGTCCAGGGGACTTTCTAATGTGGGCGTGCACTAAACCGTGCACGAGATAAACTCTAATTTCTAAACTAAGATGCGATCTAATATGTTACAGATACACGGGCGGTTCAGCCCAACTTGGTAAACAAGGCCGATTCACGTATTTCTCCTACGTACAATCTTCACGTCCATCTTGATCGCGGCCCACCTCTGACTTGGTCAAATTCTGGTGATAACAGATTCTTACCGCCCAACGCCGGTTTACTCCACCACCAGCCACATAAACAGCTGTGACATAATCTGCCAGCCAGTCTTCCGGCTTGGTCGTACCATCATACGTTCTTGTGTCCCGGGGCAACTGGAAATTGCGTACCGGTGGTTCTTCTCTCATGATTCGTGGGCCAAAACACCTTGGGCCAGGAGGTCCCTCACATTCAACTATCGCAGAAAGATGTACCCTGTCCAACCTGTGCCTCGCATCCCGGTCTGGCAAACATCTTTCCCCCAGGCGTTCCCCCAAAGGGTTCCGGTGGACTCTTGTTCGTTCCACCTCGGAATCTGACTCGTCATATTCTTCCGGTTCCGCGGCTCTTGCCTGCCGGTACCCTGGTGGTGGCATTTCTTCATCCACATATGCCACTCTTGCGGCTCGATAATTTTGCCCGGTCTCATATCTACCGGCATGATTGTTTCCGGCATAGCCTCCCTTGGCGTAGCCCCGATCTGCCCCTTGGCTTTTTCTACCGGCATCATGTTGCCCGGCTTTTTGCTTTCCGGCAAGAACTGGATCATACACAGTCATCTGCCGTGCGTTCTTTTCTCTTTCCCTTCTTTTGTCCGGATGAGGGGACGATGCCTGCCCCTGGGACTTGCTTCCGGCATTCTTTGTTGAACGCGCGGATTTTGAGGCCACTGCCTCGTTCAGCTTAGCTAGCTGCTCAGCATTTTGCTGCTCAATAGTTTTCAACAGCTCTTTTACACGTTCTTGCTGCTTTGCCAACTCGTCACCGGAAAGAGATTCACATAACTCTACTGCAGCTTTAGCGGCTTTTATAGTTTTATCCGGACTACTGTACTTAGGCTTTTCTACGATGCTTACAGATACAGATGCACTCTTGCCGGTAAGAACTTCTTTGCGCAAATCCTGATCTAGATTGCGAGCCTTAAGCCGGTTTTCCGGTATCCTAGCAGCATGAGCACTAACTGAAGCAAAGACATGGGCAGCATTGTACTCACGTAGGGTCAGGTTCAGCTCGCGCTGCGCCCGGATGATGTCGGCGCCACCGGTAAGCAGGGCCTTGCGCGTGGCCTCCAGCTCCTCCTGAGCCTTTGCCGGGTCGATGTTCTGCGCGATGGGCGTGGCCAGCGTGTGCATCGCCGCTTGAAGAGGTGTTGCCGGTGGTGCTGACGATGCTCCCGCGATGCCGGCGTCACGCTCCAGCGGTGGTTTTGCCGGGCGGGTCGATGCCGCGCGTTCATCTCCTTCCTCCACAGCTCCCTTGCCGGTGTTGACCGCACCAGCCATCATGACCTCCACGCTGCCGGCGGCGCGGCCAGCACACAGCCATCTTGGCGGATCCGGCGCCACCAGCACCGGCGAGAGGCGCTGGCGCACAGGGACGGTGCCGAAATAGACGCGGATGCTGCCGAACTCGATGGTGCGGCCGTTCTGCGGGAACTTGCCGCCGTTGGCGAAGCAGCCAGCGTTATCGTTGATGAAGTCCATGTTGTAGATGCGTTGCACGAGCGCGGACACCGTGCGCTCGCCGTTGATGTCGAGGATGCCCGCCCGAATATGAACTCCAGCAAGCGCCACTTCATGCCCCACGGTGGGCGCCAACTGTCGTCGTGGGGAACAAACAGATGCCATGGGATGGCTTATCTTGGGGCCGAATGGACGCTAGAGGATTCGGGGGAGGGTTTGTGACTAGATGGACGAACTTCCGGATGCTTTCCTCAAGAACTTGGCCAAGGCCAGAGGTAGAAGAAGAAAGACACAAGGACGAACTCGCTCTAGATCACCATGTTCATTGATCTCCACATGATACAAGTTTGAGCTTACAGGGTTCTGTCTCTAATGTCACGCGCGTATGAAAGAGGCTGCCCCCTCTCCTTATATAGGGGAGAGGGTGGCTTACAGGACAAGAAACCCTAATGGGATCTTTGACTAGACAAACTACTTTACAAAGATACTTTATAAAGCTACTTTAATCATAGATGACGCCGGGGTCTTCTTTAAACAGGGAGGCTGACGTCCTCCGGCTTCTTTGGCCGTCATCCTCTTCTTTGTCTTCAGGCCTTCGTTTAAAGCTACTTTGCTTAGCTCATCCTTGTCTTTTAGCTCCTGACGGAATCTTTGACCAGCTAGCCGACATGTTCTTCCTTCCGGCGCTCCGGTGTCTTTCCTTCCGGTTCCGGCATACCCCTCTTGGGGATACCGGCTTAGCTTACTTAGCCAAATTCCTATCTTTGAGCTCCGGTATAAACGTTAAACCGGTATCTCGATGGATAAGACCATCCGGTTTGGCATGCCTTTGGCATACCGGGGGTCATCCCCCCAACAGGATGGCTGAACGCATTACACATTTCATAGCCCCTACTGGCGAACCCAAGTTATCCAAGAAGGTTGCCGACGTATTTAAGAAACAATGTGGAGTTCTGGTGAGGGATCTGATACGTCCAAAACGTATCCACTTTTTCAGCAGAATTGCCCTGGTGTCTTATTTTTGTGCAGAAAATCAACTTTCAGGAAAATCCCCGGAAATAATTGCAATGGGCCTATTTTTACAGAAGACCCACGGAGCCAGAAGACGAGACGGGGGGGCCACGAGGCGCGCACACCACGTGGCGGCGCGGTGGGCCCATGGCCGCGCCGCCACATGGGGACGCCGCCAGCCCCACGCGCTCCCCTCTGGACTACTTAAAGCCCTTGATCTAAAAACGCACGGGGTTCGACCAATCTGCCAAAAGACATCCAGAACTCCGCCGCCATCGAAAACCCTATTTCGGGACCACAAACTCCTTTCTGGCACCCTGCCAGGACGGGGAGTTGGAGGAGATCATCGCCACTGACGCCTCTCCATCGACCATCCATGCTTCCCCCATCCATGTGTGAGTAAATCCCCGCTGTAGGCTGAAGGGGATGGTAGGGATTGGATGAGATTGTTCATGTAATAGACATAAGATTGTTAGGGCATGGTGCCTAGTATCCGTTGTTGGTACTTTTATGATATTGTTGCAACTTGTTATGCTTAATGCTTGTCACTTAGGGCCCGAGTGCCATGATTTCAGATCTGAACATGTTATTGATTCATGATGATATTCATTGTTTTATGATCTTACCTGCAAGTTGTATACACGTATTGCTGTCCGGAACCCGAGGCCCCAAAGTGACAGAAATTGGGACAACCGGAGGGGAAGGTTGTGATATGAGGATCACATGTGTTCACGGAGTGTTAATGCTTTGCTCCGGTACTCTATTAAAAGGAGTAAATTACCAGTAGTTTCCCTAGAGGCCCGGCTGCTACCGACTGGTAGGACAAAAGATATTGTGCAAGTTTCTCATTGCGAGCACGTAAGATTATATACGGAATACATGCCTATGGTTATTTAGTACTTGGATACTGTTTTATTATTATCTGCAAATGCCTAGTCTTGATTATTATATAAGTTATCTTATCCATGCAGCGCCCGTTCATCCATCCCTATGCCTACATTATTTTAATCCCGTTGTTTACTATAATCACTATTGTTGTTTTTATTACAATGCTGCTTATATTTCATTACTGCTACTTCTATAAAACTGTTGCTACTGATAAACTATTGCGAGCAAGTCTATTTCCAGGTGCAGCTGAATTGACAACTCCGCTGTTAAGGCTTACAAATATTCTTTGGCTCCCCTTGTGTCGAATCAATAAATTGGGTTTTACTTCCCTCGAAGACTGTTGCGATCCCCTATACTTGTGGGTCATCAAGACTATTTTCTGGCGCCGTTGCCGGGGAGCATAGCTTTATTTGCAAGTTCACCTGAATTGATATTGTTCGCTGCAAATCCTCCATCATGGGTAAACCTCGCGATACTAAAGTCGCCATATTACCATCCACTACAAGAAAAGGTACAACTCTGAGTACCTCTGCTGCTCTTGATTCACCATCTGTGATAAGTCAACTTGTTTCACCACCACAAGCTTCACGTGTTGGTACTTCTGCTGAATCTGAAAATTCCTCTGATAATTTTGATGATGCTTCTACTGTGCTTGATGATAATGGTTCATTAGGTCCTTTTCTAGATGCTACAATTGCTAGGTCTAGACAAATTGAAAATACTGAAATTCCTAATGAAAATACTGTTACACCTGTTAATTCACCTGAGTCTGTTGAACACTCTAGTGATGATCCTGATGAAGATTATGTGGAACTTGATGATGATTTTATTGATAAATGTAATGCTACTACTGGTGCAAGTAACATTAAAAAGCTTCTTGCACAACATGTTGTTAGATATAAACTGTCTCCTGATCCTAAATTTGCCACATCTCCTATAAACATTAAGGATAAGGATTATGATTTTTCTCTTGATTTATCTCATATATCTATTGTTGAGAAAACACCTTTTTGTGGTACTGAAAAAGAAAGTGATGTAGAGCACATGAATGAGCTTTCTACTTTGAGTAGCTTGTTTTCTGATGATATCAAGAAGCGTACTTATTTTGTTGCTAAATTTTTTCCTTTCTCATTAAAGGATGATGCTAAAACTTGGTATAATAGTTTGCCTCCTGATTCTATTGATAGTCCAAGTGGTTTGCTTGATGTTTTCTTTCGAAAATATTTTCCTGCTAGTGCTCAACATGTTGCTTTGCAGAAAATTTATAGTTTTGACCAGGAAGATGGAGAGAAATTGCCTGAAGCTTGGGCAAGGTTTTGCTCTCTTCTTAGAGCTCGGCCTGGACATGATTTGGAGAAGCATGACTTACTTGATATATTTTATAGTGGACTAACCATTGAGTCTAGGGCATACCTGGATAGTTGTGCTGGTTGTGTTTTCAGGAAAAGAACTCCAGACGAAGCTGAAGAATTATTGGCTAGAATAAGCCAAAATCATGATGATTGGACTACACCTGAACCAACTCCAACACCAATATTGAAGAAGAGGGGTATGATTGAATTAAATGACGAAGATATGAGGGAAGCCAAGAAATCTCTTAAAGAGAAAGGTATTAAATCTGAAGATGTGAAAATTTTACCTCCTATAGAAGATTTATGTAAGATAACTCCCCCTTCATCCACAATTGAGGTACATTCCCTTCAACGCTTTGATAGAGGAGACATTCCTTATTCAAAACCTCCTGATCAATGTTTAGATGAATTTGATAATTATGTTGTTAAGCAAATAATTTTAATATGAGAGTAGAGAATCCGTAAGTGAAGATTAGAAGGTTACACGTGGAGCATCTTCGAAGCGGCCTTGCGCTGAGAGTTCGGGCTTAATTGCCCATGTATCTGTAACATATTAGATCGTATTGTAATTTAGATTAAAGAGATAGAGTCCGGCCCGTGCACGGTTAGGTGCACGCCTCAATTAGAAAGTCCCTTGGACTATAAATATGTATCTAGGGTTATCGAAAAGGAGGACAATCATCGTTCAACAAACACAAAATACGGCGCATCGCCACCCCTTCTCTTCGAGGGTTTCTATCGGTAAGCATCATGCTGCCTAGATCGCATCTTGCGATCTAGGCAGCACAAGTTTATTCGTTGTTCATGCGTTGCTCGTGCTGAAGCCTTGTTGATGGCGAGCAACGTAGTTATCATAGATGTGTTAGGGTTAGCATTGTTCTTCACGTAATATGCTACCGTAGTGCAACTCTTGCATATCTAGCTGCCCTTACGTCTATCTAGACGTAAGGGCAGCATCTTGCTTGATCATGCTTAGTAGATCCGATCCGTTATAGTTGCTCCCTGCATCTGCAGGGATTAGTTTAATATCTGCATAGTTAGGCCTTATGCTGGGGTCGGACGATCCGGTGGTGCGTTAGATGTTGTTTACCGTCCCTGCGAGGGATGTTCCGGGATCAACGTTATGTTGGTTTTTAGGCCTCTCGTAGGGGTGGTTTGCATCGTCTCTCGTAGCTGCTAGGCCCGATCGCACGTAGGACGTTCCGATTATGCGGTGAAAACCCTAAACTGTCGTGGATCGCCTTAGCTTTGTCCTGATCAAGCAGGATCCCCATGCCATTGCTAATCCATCAAGGACCATGGGGCGATCGGCTCTTTGAGCCGATCCACAGGGAAACCTGAGAGCCGATAAGGCTCGTATTTAATGTGCACGTGTCTACCATGCAGGAACAATCGAAGCACTAACACCTTCCTGACCAGGTCTAGGTCAGGTGGCACGCCCAGCAACCGCCAGGACGCGCGCCAGAAGATTTGCGGGACGACGCGAGGTGCCAGGGATCCACTAAGCGGCCCTGGGAGCTTCCCGGCTCTTCGTGTTGCTTAACCAAAGCCCGTCGGGGGGTTTTGGAGGGTAACACATTCTGGCACGCCCGGTGGGACCTCTTCTGCAACATCCACGTCAACACCGACATCCGAGATGGCAGAGGAGCAGATCACATACAAGGATCTCCCTGCGGAGCACAAGAAGAAATACGATGAGCTGAAGGCCATCTGTGAAGCCGAACTCATCGGCTCCTCTGAGACAACCCGTTCTCGCAACATCAAGCTCAGAGGAAACACGTGTCTGTCGCATGGCGTCAATACGGTAGATCTCAGCCACTCCATAAGAGAACCAGGGTTCTCTTTCGATGTCAATATGGCAGGGTTTGTGATTCGCCATGGCGCGGACAAAGCAGAGAGCAGCCACTCTCGTGGCAAAGATAAAGAGGAAGCCGTTCCACGCGACCGGCCGCAAGACGACGATAGACGGTACCTGACCGAGGAGGAGGTGAGAAGCATACGGTATCAGCGCCCATTATCCGTACATCTCCCCAACAAATATGAGCAGCAGTACGACCGACGTCGACGCTGCGATGAAGACGATGAGAAACATCGTCGGCCTGTTGCGGAAAACCGGTGGTATCGTCAGCATGACGGAAACAACGACGGGTACGAACGTCGCGCTGGAGGGAGGTCAAAGGAGCAAGACGTGGATAAGCACTGGCGCTGTCCCTTCTTCAAACATTGCTGGGACTCAGGAATGAGCCGATTGCCAACAATCGAATGCCCGCAGCAGAAGGCAAGCGAAGTTTCAGTGTTCGAGCGTCTAGGACCTCTCCCACCTCAGAAACGAGCTGAGTCCTCTCAAGAAGAAGACTTCGAGGAGTCAGAGGGAGAAGAAGATAGGTATCACCGACCAAGGTGGTGCCCTGACGGACTCAGCCATTCTCAGAAGCGTCGGGTGCAGCGGCTGCGAAACTTGGAAGAAGCCGAGGCACAGTACCTGTATACGTTGAGAAGAGCACGGCCCGATCTGGCCGTGAAAATCCAGCAAACAGTGGAGACGAAGGCGCGCCCGCCAAAGAAAGTATGGCGCCCCAAACAGGCGAAAGCCGATGCACAGGCATCGGCTGATGCCGATGCAGAGACGTCGGCTGGTACAAACTCAGTGTTCAGGATCTCGTCAGAGATTCATGACCCAAGACGTGGTGAGCATGCTTCCGTCGAGCCACGTCACCATAGCAAGAGACCAAGAACTTGTGAACCCTCATTAAGCATCGCAATAGAAAAGGAGGCCGATTTCAGCGATCGGCCTACATTGTCCTCAACATACGCTTTGCCGGTATGCAACATTGATCTGGCCAACGATGGAAAGCTGGGTTATGGGTTTACATCAGCGGACGAACTAGAAGAGGTTGATATTGGTCCTGGGGACAAGCCCCGGCCAACATTTATCAGCAAGAAACTAGACCCACATCTGAGGGGCCTGATGATAGCCCTGTTAAAAGAGTACCCAGATTGTTTTGCCTGGGATTATACAGAGATGCCTGGGTTAGACAGGAGCATCATTGAGCATCGGCTCCCTCTGAAGAAAGGATTTCGGCCGTTCCAGCAGCGAGCACGACAGATGAAGGCCGAAGTTTTGGAGGAAGTCAAGAAAGAAATCAAGAAGATGCTGGACGCCGGATTCATCAGGCCATGCAGGTACGCTGAATGGATTTCCAATGTGGTGCCTGTGCAGAAAAAGGACGGCCGATGGCGCGTAGCCATAGATTTCCGGAACCTTAACAGCGCCACTCCGAAGGACGAGTATCCGATGCCGGTAGCAGAAACCCTGATCAATGCAGCTGCCGGCCATAAAATATTGAGTTTCATGGATGGCAATGCTGGCTACAACCAAATTTTCATGGCTCCGGAGGATATACACAAGACCGCATTCAGAGTGCCAGGCTCAGTGGGCTTGTTTGAATATGTGGTCATGACGTTTGGATTGAAGAACGCCGGCGCGACATACCAAAGGGCCATGAACTACATCTTCCATGACTTAATCGGCAAATTGGTGGAGATTTACATCGACGACGTGGTGGTAAAGTCTGTTGCGACGGACGGACACTTAGAGGATTTGCGACGAGTCCTGGACCGAACTCGGAAGTTCGGACTGAGAATGAATCCGAAGAAGTGCGCCTTCGGCGTGACGGCCGGTCAGTTCCTAGGATTCTTGGTCCACGAACGTGGGATTGAGATCGGCCTAAAAAGTCAGGAGGCGGTTCGAACGATGAAGCCGCCCACCACAAAGAAGGAGCTCCAGTGTCTCATCGGCAAAATTAATTTCGTCAGAAGGTTCATCTCCAACCTGTCTGGACGAATTGAGCCGTTCATGGGCTTGGTCAAAATCAAGCCCGATGAAGAGTTCCGCTGGGGGGCAGAACAACAGCAGGCTTTCGACGATATCAAGGAATATTTGACCAAGCCACCAGTGTTAGTTCCGCCGCGGCAGGACAGGCCCTTCTATATTTACTTGTCAGTGGCTGACACCTCCATCGCGTCAGTGGTGGTGCAGGTTTATGAGGGCCTGGAAAAAGTGGTTTTTTACCTCAGTAGAAGGATGTTGGATGCAGAAACAAGGTATCCTGAAATTGAGAAGTTGTGCCTCTGCCTGTTCTTCACCTGCACCAAGATCCGACACATCCTTGTGTCAGCCGATATCATCGTTATATGCAAATCGGACGTCATCAAACACATGTTGTCGGCTCCTGTATTAAAAGGCCGACTCGGCAAATGGATGTTTGCACTATCGGAGTTTGAGATCCGGTATCAACCGGCAAAGGCAGTCAAGGGGCAAGCGCTAGCAGATCTGATTGCCGAACGAATAAACACGGACGTAGCGGCACTATCGGTGCGCGCATGGGCTATGTTCTTCGACGGATCGGTTTGTGAGGATGGTTGCGGCATTGGCGTGCTACTCGTGTCGCCTCGGGGGGCAACATACTCCTTCTCTATCAAGTTGTGACCCTGCACCAACAATGTGGCCGAGTATGAAGCAATCTGCAAGGGAATGAAGTTGCTCCTGGAAGCTGGGGCTGAAGCAGTCGAGATCTTTGGAGATTCCAAATTGGTGATCTCTCAGCTCACAGAAGAATACAAGTGCGAAAGCGAGTCACTCTTCCCATTTTGGATACAATGCCGTGAGCTAATGGCACAGTTCAGGTATATAAGCTTAAATTGGATCCCAAGGTTGCAAAATACTGAAGCCAACGACCTCGCACAAACAGCGTCAGGGTACAAGGACACGGCAGGAGAAGCCGATTTTCAGGTGCAATACCTGGAACCAGACGATTGGAGAGCCGATATCTTCAATTATTTGAAAGATCCGGCTCGGGGGGCACCTAAGCGTACAAGATACAGAGCCATGAAGTACGTACTGATTGGCGATGACATGTTTTATAGAACGCTGGAAGGATTACTCCTCAAGTGTCTAGGGTCAGCCGAGTCCAATCGGCTCTTGCACGAGGTGCACGAGGGTGCTTGTGGAACCCACCAGTCGGCCCATAAGATGAAATGGCTGATTAGGCGCTCCGGATTTTATTGGCCTACCATGCTTGAAGATTGCTTCCAGTATTACAAGGGTTGCCAAGCATGTCAGAAGTTTGGGAGCATTCAGATGGTGCCTGCATCAGCAATGAATCCCATCATCAAGCCTTGGCCATTCCGAGGGTGGGGTATGGATATGATCGGAGAAATTCATCCTTCATCGAGCAAGGGCCATAGATGGGTTCTGGCCATCACAGATTACTTCACGAAATGGGTGGAAGCGGTCCCTATGAAGAAAGTAGCGTCGGAAGACGTTATCAAGTTCGTATTGGAACATGTCATTCATAGGTTCGGGATTCCCCAAACTATTACGACCGATGGAGGTTCGGTCTTCGTTTCGAAAGAGATGAAAAAGTTCTGCGACGACATGGGAATCAAGTTGATCCGATCGTCTCCATATTATGCTCAAGCAAATGGGCAGGCCGAAGCATCCAACAAGAGCTTGATCAAGCTGATCAAGAGGAAAATTGACGAGCACCCCAAACGATGGCATGAGGTGTTGTCAGAGGCGTTGTGGGCTTACCGTATGTCGTGTCATGGGGCAATCAAAACCACCCCATACCAGCTGGTCTACGGACAGGAAGCTGTGTTACCCTGGGAAGTCAAGGCAGGATCAAGGCGGGTCACGTTTCAGAATGATCTAACTGCTGAAGAATATGCAGCCCTGATAAGCGACAGCATTGAGGATGCGACGGAGCTTAGGCTATGGTCACTCGAGAAGATCAAGGAGAACAAAGCCAAGGTAGCTCGGGCATATAATAAGAAGGTGAAGCCAAAAGAATTCCAAGTTGGTGATTTGGTATGGGAAGCTGTTGCCATTGGGGACAAGGGATAAAGAGTATGGGAAATGGTCTCCGAATTGGCATGGCCCGTATAAAGTTGTCCAAGTTCTGAAGGGGAATGCGTACATGCTCGAGATGTTGGATGGCGTGAAATTCCCGGTAGCCGTCAACGGCCAGCATCTAAAGAAATATTTCCCAAGTATGTGGGATGATGGACAGTAAATATGGAGGCCGATACAAAATCGGCCAGTAAAAAAAGTAATGTAAATGGGGGCCGATTGTATGAAATCGGCCGGTAAAAAATAATAAAAGGGGAAAAATCAGGCACATCTCGCCTGGAATCGTGTTTGGAATGCAGGCCGACGCTGTGCCATCGGCTTTTTGAGCAGTGACTTCATTGGACAAATCGGCCAAGTTGACAAGAAAGCAAAGGTTATGTAGAGAAATTTCTTCATTGATAAGAAAGGATCTTTACAAGGAAGAGCCGATTGCTCAAGAAAGGAAGAACAGAAGAAGAGCCGATTGCTCGGGAATTGCTAATCCTACAGAGCTAATCTTCGCTGGCCTCATCGTCAGCGCCGGAGCCACCATCAGCACTGCTTCCGGAGGCTTCTTCGTCGCTGCTGCCCAGGTCCTCAGCTGAAGCCTCTTCTTCCTCGTCATCATCATCATCCTCACTGTCCGCCCAACTGCGGAAGCGCTTCGTCGGCGGATATCCAGCGGAAGAGGAGGAATCATCTTCCTCCTCTTCTTCTCCTTCCTCGTCATCATCATCGTCCTCGCTGTCCGCCCACATGCGGGAGCGCTTCGTCGGCGGGTGCCTGGCGGAGGAGGGGGCCTCTTCCTTCTTCACTGGTTCTTCCTTCTTGTTGGAGGAGGTCGCCCGGGATGAGGGTCGCCGTCATTCTTCGACGGAGCTCGGACGGAGAGATCTGAGGAGGTAGAGGAAGACGAAGACATTGCTGCAATGGAAGAGGGTTTTTTGGTGTTGGTGCAGAACAGAGCAAGGGGATGAAGTGGCGAACCGTTTGGCACAGATAAATAAAGGGGATGGTGAAGATTTAATGCCGTGATGATTCTCAAAGATGTGGTGCCAAAGCCGTCCAATCGTGCAGAGAAGTTGGGAAGACAAGAGTCATGATGAAGAATACTGCGACGGTTCTGCTCTGCCACGACATGACCCCTCGAAGGAAAAACAGATGGTTTTGATATTATCATTACCAAAACCAGGGGGGCATGTGTTATCACCCGATTTTAGCCAAATCGGGAGATGGGCCGTAAGTGAAGACGGGCTTAGAAGGTTACACGTGGAGCATCTTCGAAGCGGCCTTGCGCTGAGAGTTCGGGCTTAATTGCCCATGTATCTGTAACATATTAGATCGTATTGTAATTTAGATTAAAGAGATAGAGTCCGGCCCGTGCACGGTTAGGTGCACGCCTCAATTAGAAAGTCCCTTGGACTATAAATATGTATCTAGGGTTATCGGAAAAGGAGGACAATCATCGTTCAACAAACACAAAATACGGCGCATCGCCACCCCTTCTCTTCGAGGGTTTCTACCGGGTAAGCATCATGCTGCCTAGATCGCATCTTGCGATCTAGGCAGCACAAGCTTCATGTCGTTCATGCGTTGCTCGTACTGAAGCCTTGTTGATGGCGAGCAACGTAGTTATCATAGATGTGTTAGGGTTAGCATTGTTCTTCATGTAATATGCTACCGTAGTGCAACTCTTGCACATCTAGCTGCCCTTACGTCTATCTAGACGTAAGGGCATCATCTTGCTTGATCATGCTTAGTAGATCCGATCCGTTATAGTTGCTCCCTGCATCTGCAGGGATTAGTTTAATATCTGCATAGTTAGGCCTTATGCTGGGGTCGGACGATCCGGTGGTGCGTTAGATGCTGTTTACCGTCCCTGCGAGGGATGTTCCGGGATCAACGTTATGTTGGTTTTTAGGCCTCTCGTAGGGGTGGTTTGCATCGTCTCTCGTAGCTGCTAGGCCCGATCGCACGTAGGACGTTCCGATTATGCGGTGAAAACCCTAAACTGTCGTGGATCGCTTTAGCTTTGTCCTGATCAAGCAGGATCCCCATGCCATTGCTAATCCATCAAGGACCATGGGGCGATCGGCTCTTTGAGCCGATCCACAGGGAAACCTGAGAGCCGATAAGGCTCGTATTTAATGTGCACGTGTCTACCATGCAGGAACAATCGAAGCACTAACACCTTCCTGACCAGGTCTAGGTCAGGTGGCACGCCCTAGCAACCGCCCGCGAAGATTTGCGACGACGCGAGGTGCCAGGGATCCACTACAAGAAAAGTTGCCATGGCCGACGAAGTTGAAGTCGCGCCGTGGTTGCTGGTGTACCATGGCCGACGATTTTGGTCCCTCCGTGGTGCATGTCAAAACTTTTTTTTTCTCGTTTTTGAGGCCACCTAGCCCGACGAAAGCGGCCAAAACGTGGCGTATGGTGGCCCGGGACGTGGTGCATCTCGAAATCTCGGGTTCGCCGGCCGAGTCAACGCAAATCCGCACCGCCGAGGGATGTAGGGCCCAGATGGCAGCCTCTCTGGCATTGTTTTTTTCTACATCGCGCCATCTCGTTCAACGTTCTCCGATCGAGCCGTTTACGATGCAGGATCATGGGTCCCGCATGTCATCCTCTATGAACCAAAATTCTTTCTATTCTTGGATTTTTTGACCCCCTGATTTCTGGCTACTTCCTTTTTCTTTTGATCCCTTGCCGCCTTGGAAACGTTGAGACCGCTGCTGCTAAATGGGACCCGCATGTCATCCTCTATGTGCAATCAACTTTCTTTTCTTGGAGTTTTTTTGGCACCTCAAATTTGGTCACTTGCCTTTTTCTTTCGATCCCCTGCCGCCTCTCAAACGGTGATACCGCTGCTGCTAAATGGGACCCGCATGTCATCCTCTATGTACTATAAAACTTTCTTTTCCTGGATTATTTTTGGCACCACAAATTTGGTCACTTGCCTTTTTCTTTCGATGCCGCCTCTCAAACGGTGATACCGCTGCTGCTAACGGGACCCGCATGTCATCCTCTATGTACTATAAAACTTTCTTTTCTGGATTATTTTTGGCACCTCAAATTTGGTCACTTGCCTTTTCTTTCGATCCCTGCCGCCTCTCAAACGGTGATACCGCTGCTGCTAACTGGGACCCGCATGTCATCCTCTATGTACTATAAAACTTTCTTTTCTTGGATTATTTTTGGCACCTCATATTTGGTCACTTGACTTTTTCTTTCGATCACCTGCTGCCTCTCAAACAGTGATACCGATGCTGCTAAATGGGACCCACATGTCATCCTCTATGTACTATAAAACTTTCTTTTCTTGAATTATTTTTGGCTCCTGATATTTTTTCACTTGCCTTTTTCTTTCGATCTCATGCCACGTTTGAAACGTTGAGGAACCTGCAGGCTCATGGGACCCGCATGTCATCCTCTATGTACTATAAAAGTTCTTTTTCTTGGTTTTTTTTCACCATCTGATTTTTGGCAATTTCTTTTTTCTTTTGATCCCCTGCCACCTCTCAAACGCTGATACCGCTGCTGCTAAATGGGACCCGCATGTCATCCTCTATGTACTATAAAACTTTCTTTTCTTGAATTATTTTTGGCTCCTGATATTTTTTCACTTGCCTTTTTCTTTCGATCTCATGCCACGTTTGAAACGTTGAGGAACCTGCAGGCTCATGGGACCCGCATGTCATCCTCTATGTACTATAAAAGTTCTTTTTCTTGGTTTTTTTTCACCATCTGATTTTTGGCAATTTCTTTTTTCTTTTGATCCCCTGCCATCTCTCAAACGCTGATACCGCTGCTGCTAAATGGGACCCGCATGTCATCCTCTATGTACTATAAAACTTTCTTTTCTTGAATTATTTTTGGCTCCTCATATTTGGGCACTTGCCTTTTTCTTTCGATCTCATGCCACGTTTGAAACGTTGAGGAACCTGCTGGCTCATGGGACCCGCATGTCATCCTCTATGTGCTATAAAAGTTTCCTTTGTTGGATTTTTTTCACCCTCTGATTTTTGGCTTGCCTTTTTCTTTTGATCCCCTGCCCCCTTTGAAACGTTGAGTAAGCTGTTGGCTCAAGGGACCCGCATGTCATCCTCTATGTCCATCAACTTTCCTTTCTTGGATTTTTTTTCACCCCCTAATTACTAGCTACTTTCTTTTTCTTTTGATCTCAAGCCGCATTACAAACATTGAGACCGCTGCTGCAAAATGGGACCCACATGTCATCCTCTATGTACAATAAAGTTTCTTTTCTTGGATTATCTTTTGCTCCTGATATTTTGTCACTTGCCTTTTTCTTTCGATCTCAAACGTTGAGTAAGCTGCTGGCTAAATGGGACCCGCATGTCATCCTCTATGAACAATAAAAGTTTCCTTTGTTGGAGTTATTTTTGACCCCTAATTTTTGGCTATTTGCCTTTTTCTTTGGATCTCCTGCCCCTTTGAAACGATGAGGACGCTGTTGGCAGGTCGGTCCCACAAGTCATCCTCTATGAACAATAAAAGTTTCCTTTGATGGATTTTTTTGAACCCCTAATTAATTTCTGGATTTTTGGCTTATTTTTTCTTTCGATATCCTGCCGCCTTTAAAACGTTGAGGACGCTGCTGGCTCACGGGTCCCACATGTCAGCCTCTATGAACAATAAGCGCTGAGGACGCTGCTGCCTCATGGGTCCCGCATGTCATCCTCTCAGAACGAAAATGTTTCTTTTCTTGGATTTTTTACCAACAGATTTTTGGTTTATTTTTTCTTTCCATCCCCTGCCGCCTTTAAAACGACGCTGCTGGCTCATGGGTCCCCGATGTCAGCCTCCCCGTACAAGAAACATGTGATATCTTGATTATTTTGCAGACAATAAACAGTGTATTGCGCTCTGAGCTATTGCAAACGGATAAATTAAATCTTTATTTTTACAACATATATCTTGAATCTCCTTGTTTTTTGTTTTGGCGAAGCATAGGACTTTCCTGTTTTTTTTTTGAGAAAAATCCGAACTATCATGTTCTGGAGTGGGCTGAAATTGTACGTGTCCAAAGGCCCAGAAGGATAGTTCGAAGGCCCAGATGTCTAGATGCAGCCCAATTGAAATCTTTCTTTTCTTGGATTTTTTTCACCCCCTGATTTCTGGCTACTTCATTTTTCTTTTGGTCCTGTGCCGCCTTGGAAACGTTGAGACCGCTGCTGCAAAATGGGACCCGCATGTCATCCTCTATGTACAATAAAGTTTCTTTTCTTGGATTATTTTTGGCTCCTGATATTTGGTCACTTGCCTTTTTCTTTCGATCTCATGCCACGTTTGAAACGTTGAGGAATCTGCTGGCTCATGGGACCCGCATGTCATCCTCTATGTACAATAAAAGTTTGATTTCTTGGATTTTTTTCACCCTCTGATTTTTGGCTATTTCCTTTTTCTTTTGATCCCCTGCCGCCTTTGAAACGTTCAGTAAGCTGCTGGCTCATAGGTCCCACATGTCAGCCTGTATGAACGATAAAGCTTTCCTTTCTTGGAGTTTTTTTGACCCCCTAATTTCTGGCTACTTTCTTTTTCTTTTGATCTCAAGCCGCATTTGAAACGTTGGGACCGCTGCTGCAAAATGGGACCCGCATGTCATCCTCTATGTACAATAAAGTTTCTTTTCTTGGATTATTTTTGGCTCCTGATATTTGGTCACTTGCCTTTTTCCTTCGATCCCATGCCACGTTTGAAACGTTGAGGAACCTGCTGGCTCATGGGACCCGCATGTCATCCTCTATGTACTACAAAAGTTTATTTTCTTGGGTTTTTTTTCACTCTCTGATTTTTGGCTATTTCCTTTTTCTTTTGATCCCCTGCCGCCTTGGAAACGTTGAGTAAGCTGCAAACTCGTGGGACCCGCATGTCATCCTCTATGTACAATCAATTTTCTTTTCTTGGAGTTTTTTTACCCCCTAATTTCTGGCTACTTTCTTTTTCTTTTGATCTCAAACCGCATTTGAAACGTTGGGACAGCATGTCATCCTCTATGTACAATAAAAGTTTCTTTTTTTGGATTATTTTTCACCCTCTGATTTTTGGTCACTTGCCTTTTTCTTTCGATCTCATGCCGCCCTTGAAAACGTTGAGGAACCTGCTGGCCCATGGGACCCACATGTCATCCTCTATGTACTATAAAAGTTTCTTTTCTTTGATTTTTTTCACCCTCTGATCTTTGGCTATTTCCTTTTTCTTTTCATCCCCTGCCGCCTTGGAAACGTTAGTAAGCTGCTGACTGGTGGGACCCGCATGTCATCCTCTATGTACAATCAAGTCTCTTTTCTTGGATTTTTTTTACCCCCTTATTTTTGGTCACTTGCCTTTTTCTTTCGATCTCATGCAGCCTCTGAAACGTTGAGAAGCTGCTGGCTCATGGGACCCACATGTCATCCTCGATACTATAAAAGTTTCTTTTCTTGGATTTTTTCACCCTCTTATTTTTGGCTGTTTCCTTTTTCTTTTGATCCCCTGCCGCCTTGGAAACATTGATTAAGCTGCTGACACAAGGGGCCCGCATGTCATCCTCTATGTACAATCAACTTGCAAGATCTTGGGGCGGAAGAGCTTGTATAAGTGGGACCCATATGTCATCCTCTATGTACAATAAAAGTTTCTTTTTCTTGGATTATTTTTTGCTCCTGGTATTTGGTCTCTTTCCTTTTTCTTTCGATCTCATGCCGCCTCTGAAACGTTGAGTAAGGTGCTGGGTCATGGGACCCGCATGCCATCCTCTATGTACAATCAACTTTCTTTTCTGGGAGTTTTTTTACCCCTAATTTCTGGCTACTCTTTTTCTTTTGATCTCAAGCCGCATTTGAAACGTTGACACCGCTGCTGCAAAATGGGACCCGCATGTCATCTTTTATGTACAATAAAGTTTCTTTTCTTGGATTATTTTTGGCTCCTGATATTTGGTCACTTGTCTTTTTCTTTCGATCTCATGCCCCCTTTGAAACGTTGAGGAAGCTGCTAGCGCATGGGTCCCGCATGTCATACTCTATGAACAATAAAAGTTTCCTTCCTTGGAGTTATTGTTTACCGCTAATTTCTGGCTACTTCCTTTTTTCTTTTGATCCCCTGCCGCCTTGGAAACGTTGAGTAAGATGCTGACACAAGGGGCCCGCATGTCATCCTCTATGTACAATCAACTTGCAAGATCTTGGAGCGAAAGAGCTTGTATAAGTGGGACCCATATGTCATCATCTATGTACAATAAAAGTTTCTTTTCTTGGATTATTTTTTGCTCCTGATATTTGGTCACTTTCCTTTTTCTTTCTATCTCATGCCGCCACTGAAACGTTGAGTAAGGTGCTGGCTCATGGGACTGTACAATAAAGTTTCATTTCTTAGATTTTTTTTACCCAGTGATTTTTGCTAACTTGCCTTTTTCTTTTCGATCATATGCCGCCTTTGAAATTGAGGTCGCCGCTGGCTCATGAGTCCCACAAGTCAGCCTCTATGAACAATAAACCTTTCCTTTGTTGTATTTTTTTTACCCCTAATTTCTGGCTATTTGCCTTTTTCTTTTGATCCCCTGCGGCCTTTGAAACGATGAGGACGCTGCTGGCAGGTCGGTCCCACATGTCATCCTCTATGAAGAATATAAGTTTCCTTTTTGGATTTATTTTTGACCCCTAATTTCTGGCTATTTGCCTTTTTCTTCTGATCCCTGCCGACTTCGAAATGATGAGGATGCAGCTGGCAGATCGGTCCCACATGTCAGCCTCTATGAACAATAAATGTTTCCTTTGTAGGATTTATTTTTTACCCCTATTTTCGGGCTACTTGCCTTTTTCTTTGAAACGTTGAGGACGGTACTGTCTCATGGGTCCCACATGGCATCCTCTCTGAACGATAAACCTTCATTTCTTGTTAACGACAGGTTTATCAGTATTATTTTCGCAGACTAATACAAGCTCTTTGGCTCCAAGATCTTGCAAGTTGATAGATTAAATCAAGGAATTATTAGGATATGTTTTAAATTTCAAATCCACTTTATGAATTTTTAAAAATACCGTTATCCATGTGGGTATGGAGCGATCAAGGATTTTCATATTGGGCATGAGCAGTTTCAAAAATTGGAACCCTATAATTCAAAATAAATAAAAACAACTTTTATGTAGAATCTCCGTGTATTTTTTTTTTTGCCAATCATAGGATCTGTGTTTCATTAGAAAAGGGCCGAAATTGCATGAGCAGAAAGGCCCATTTGTAGTTATTGGGCTTCGACGGCCGGAGCAAGTAGGCCGAGAGCAATTACCATGTAGATGGCCGTTGGCAACCCAAAGTGAAATATTGGGCCCAACAGGGGAATGCTGAACAGTACTATTTTCTAATTGGAAGGTGGTACATGGCGTAATCCTGCCAAAAAAAAAGATGGACACGGGTTGCTGAAATTTGCCCATCTGCGCCTAATATCGCCGCCGCGGCTCCGCTTCCGCCGCCGCCGCCATGCCTCGTCTCGCGTCGAGCTCGCGGTACTGCCGCGTCTCGGGCACGGGGTACCGCGGCGTCCGCGCGCGCCCCAAAGGTACGTATTACGCGGAGATACGTGACGGCGGCGAGCGCATCGGCCTCGGCACCTACGAGACCGCGCACGAGGCCGCGCGCGCGTACGACGCCGTGGCGTGGCGGCTCGGGCGCCCGCGATCGTCGATGAATTTCCATGACGTGTGGACGCGCCAGCAGGCCGAGGATCTCGCGCCGCCGCCGTACATCGTTAGACAGGAGGAACAGCACCGCCGCCGCGAGACGGAGCGCCGTTTGCGCATCGCCGAGCGGGACGAGCGCGCGGCGCGCGAGTGGGCGGCCCGCTTCCCCGAGGACGTTGCCGCCGAGAACGAGCACTTCCGCAGACGGAGGGCGGAGAAGGCGACGAGGCGGGCAGCGAAGAAGGAGGACCGCGCACGACGGAGGGCGGAGAAGGCGACGAAGCGGGCCTTCATCGAAGCGCAGCTCGCCGGGCCGACCACCATTGGCGAGGACGACCCCCGTTGGATTGACCTCTTCTCGTCGGATCCGGTGTCGGGCACGACACCGGACTCGTCAGATGTCGAGTTTTAGTTTAGTTTTATCGCACTACTTTGTACAAATATGAACTACGGAGTATCTATCAAGCTAATTTTATCCTATTTTATGTCTATTTCTAGTCTTTGTTTGATCTTCTGTTTTACTGCACTCTATTTTTCATTATATTCTGTTTTTGGCGCTGCATTTATAGCGCCTCTGAAAATACGCTGTTTCAGCCCTGCATTTGGCCGCCACAGTTTGCAGCTTCCGGTGAAGCTATTGCCGGCTCCATGCGCAGCATCAGCCATTCAGCCCACAGCGCCTAAATATAGAGCCACTGCTGGAGTTGCTGTAATATGTTTGTCAGCAGGAGCTTACCTAATTAGTTAAAAAAAAGATGTTCAGCGTGGGATTCGAAAAAAAGATCTTCATGTTTTTTTCCTAGCTATCCTAGTTCGGACTTTTCATTGTGTTGGCTAGTGCATGAAGCTTGACACCTGTATTATGTGATCCTGATATGAGGATAAGAACACCTTCAGGTTGCATTGCTAATGGTGTCTACTGCAGCAGTGGCGTACCTTCAATGGAGACTGATGCAAGAGAGTTGGTACTGGTGAACCTGCACCTGACATCATCGTGCCACCTGAAGTAGGTTGTGTATTGGGATTAGACTGATAAGCATAGCACCTTGCAAAGAACAAGATGCTGCTAGTGTTGGTTAACGTGATTTTACGACAAAAGTCATGTATGCTCAACAGGTGCCGTACCTAGTTTGGATATTGTGTTGTTACCCTTTTGTGGTTTGGTGTTTGTCCAACAGAGAAAGCTACTCTTTTCCCGTGTAAGTGTTATTATGTGAACAAAAGTTGTATGTACATATATATCGGTCAGAGAACCAAGATTGCATATTCTTGCCTGGTTATAACACATAAGTCATAATAACAATTAAAGAGAAAAGGAACATTTGCCTTTGCAATGTGATTGTGCCAAGTAGATTAGACAACCAACCACAAACATTACAGGTCAACAGCCAAACGCATGCGAAAGTCCTAAGGTAAGCTCCATAATACATGTTGAAACCAAAAGCCTAGAAACCATAAGAAAGGTAGCTCCACATCACAGTTCCACGACAGCAGCATACTGATCATAAAACATATATCAAGTCAGGACAGCTGCACCACTGGGTAAGCATCCATGGGGTCTGGCTCAAGAGCGAAGACTGTGTGAATGCTGCAAAATGTGGCTCTTGCCTCACCCCACCCATACATCTTATCATGGAACCTTACCAAATCAGCATGAATCATCTTGACATAAACATAGCTCCTCTCTCCATGCTGATGGGATTGAACAATGCGCCAGTTGCAGTGCTTCAGCTTGTCAAACAGTATGCAGGAGATGACGAAGCATGCTGGCTGGTCTTTTGTAGTGACAATGGCTTGGAGTAGCTGGTCCTGTGAACCACCCAACTGGATCTTTAGAGCTTGAAGGACAGTCCGTGCTATATAAGCTACCGTTGCTGACTTCAGCTCAGAATCAGGTGAATGACAGCTGACATCTTGTCCTAGAGATGCAGATCCTTCTTGATCAGATTCAGCGGAATCATCACCACTACTTACAGGTGCGTCAGGTTCAACAGAAGGCACATCAGGTACATGCTCCGGTTCATAGGAGTCGGTAGCACGGTAGAACCTAAAGGGATAGTAGGACCAGATATGTTCTCGGACAGGACCGCTTGCTGAAATCTCTACAATACCAGCTCCAGGTAGACCACTAGTCTCTACAGAGGGTAAACCACCAATATCCACTTCAGTTAGAGGCTCTACCCTACCAGCTCCAGGTCCACCACCAGTCAGTACTCTGGGCAGGACGGGTTTTAACAATACAAAACATACTTCAGGTGCAGGATCATCAGTAGCAACTCCAGCATCAGCACCAGTTATATCGGTCTTGACAATAGGTAAACCGTTTTGCTCCAGTTCAGAGAATTCCCGTGGCACGACACCGTTCACTAGAGGCTCTACACTAGCAGCTCCAGCTGCACCACCAGTTTCTACAGCAGGGGGTAAACCCAATCCACAACCTTCTTCATGTGACACGATGATGCCAGGTATAGGCTCATCAGTACCAGGTCCAGCTGCATCAGTCTCCATAGACAGTAAACAAGGTGGCGTCGGAGGTTTAAAAGACTGGCATGCCATTTCACCTTTGTCATCAGACAATATAGAGTTTTCTTCAACTCTATGTTTCTGCAATAATAAGCACATGAACAGAAATTAGACCAGAGCATCTAGCCATCTAACAGGGGCAGCGGCAAAACAAGCGTCGGTCCATATGTTTACCTTGTCATCTGGGATATCAGAACACACAGATTTAGAAGTCATTTCACATAGCATCCGCTTTTTCGTTCCTTCCCCTACGTCCATCTGGAATAAGTAATACTATTGATCACATAAAACTAATTAATCAAATATATGCATATGTTGAGAAGTTTGCACGGCAAATTGTGGATTCTGCTTTTATCACCTACGAATCGTCGTTCTATATATTTACCTTGTTATCTGGGATATCAGAAGTCAAAGAATGAGAAGTCATCTCACTAAGTATCGGTTTTTTCGCTCTTTCCCCTCCATCCATCTGCAATAAGAAGTACTATTGATCACATAAAGCCAATTCATTGAATATATGCATATGTTGAGAAGTTTGCACAACAAATTGTGGATTCTACTTCCAATCACCAAGTAATCTCGTGAGAAATGCATGATCAAGATATGTTTCTCCCTCTTGATCGACATCTGCATCTCCATTAAGACTAATCATCGTGCGATGGTGCTAGCGCATACACTTCCAATCACCAGACAAGCAAAAAATTGTTGATTCTAGTAATGCTTAATCAGCAGTGGCCATGGAACGACCACAGATCGACCAAGCAAAAAAATAAATCATCAGCCTACTGACCACCAGGCAAAACAAACTAGGCCCATACATGGCCTCACAAATCATCATCAAACGTCGATCAAACTAGCAAGTTTGAACATGGATTACTAATTTATTTTCTGATAAAGTGAGTATATTAATATCGAAAGATATTGATTACACTGAGCCTCTGCAACAACGCAATACCTTACTGGTAGTACGGATGCACATGGATTCCTAATACTCCCTCTGTTCGGTTTTAATTAGTCGACGAGAGGGAGAGAAGAAAATGAACTGTCGATGCTTTCAACTAGAGTCAATTAAATACGAACGGAAGAAGTACGTAGTAGTATTGACAAATATCCGGATCTAGTCTAAAAACAAATTGGCATGTAAATCCTAGTAGTCTACTAAACTAGGATCAATACCCTAGATTAGGGTTGCAAGCGGCGTCCGCGAATCGTCCCGCAAAGCAGAAAATTAGAGCAAATAGTGGTTGAGATTAGAGCAGATTTAAAGCACTCGCACTGAAACTAGCTAGCCCGCTACCCACCCCGCTTGACACCCTGCCCTAGATGTGAATCTACACCAAATATTCAAACAAGGATGAGCAACCGCCAATAAAATTTTATCCGCACATCATCATCTCTACCATACAAAAGGGTATGGTGATTTCACATACAGCCATTGTTGCCGCGGGACGAGGATGAGTGATGCGCCGCGGAGAAGGTGCCTCACGCCTCTGTCGCCGCCGCCGTCGAAGAGGAAGTCGAAGCCGCGCGATTGTGGTCCGTCGCCGATATGGAGGTGGAGCTACTAGGGAAGAGATGGAGGTGGAGGTGGAGAGGGAGTGATGGTTTGTACTAGTGGCGGCCGGTGAGATAGTTATAAATACAGCCTCTCTCTCTTTTTTGGCAAGGAATGCAGCTTCTCTTGGAAGGCAACGAGGCAACGCACTCCAGATTATTATAATAATATGGACGGAGAAATTTGGTCGCATCTGTGTTGTCTTGTCAAATGAATCACCAGGATTTGCTTTTAGTACTCCAGATTTGGGCGACCCAAGGAAGTAGAGATAGTAATGTACGCCATCTAGCTGCACGCTATCAAATCAAATAAATGGTCATGCCATTTACTTTTAAGATGGTGCAGCAGTTATTCTGACCAAAGAAACATGCACGTCTGCTGATTATTTCTGATGGGTATACATTTACCGTCCGCTAGCAAAGATTGTTTGGCACATTGTTCTTATGGCTTTCAACATCACACCCCTTAATAATATTATTAATCAATGTTTGGGCAATCAATTGAGTGTGTTAATAAAAAATTAAAACCCACAAATCCAACTGTACTATTTTTAGGACCATATGAAAGACAAGGAATGATTTTAAATGCCATATGGAGTACCTCCAACCATGTGAAATATGGTTCTGTCATGCAGGTGATACCCATGGCTTCGCATTGGATCTGTATGTTGTCCTACATACAGTCAACTATGAAGTACCACGATTTGGTTTTTGGGTGCAACCGGCTAGAGAATGATGCACGGGTTTGTACAGCCAGTACAATTCACATTAAGATTTTCTGATAGGATGTTGATGTGTATATGTAAGAATCATACACTAGAATGTCTTCTATGTTTAGATGGTTGATCTACGTTTATACTTTCTGTGAACCATGAGGTTAAGACCTTTGTACTGTAATAAAGATTGCTAAATAACAGTATATATGTATGCCTCTAGGGACACTGAAACAGCCAAACAACCATGCATGTGTATAGACCGTATTTGATCAAATTAAAAGAAGCGCCTGGGTTCATGCAAATAGCATAAATTTATCACCTAAGTACATTAGCTATAAATAGTTAAATAGGAGTCAAGACCAACTGAGCTAGCTAGTAGTATGATCCTACTATTACATAAATATCCCTAACTCTGATTGTCTTT
Organism: Lolium multiflorum; assembly: GCA_030979885.1. Taxonomy (NCBI): domain Eukaryota; kingdom Viridiplantae; phylum Streptophyta; class Magnoliopsida; order Poales; family Poaceae; genus Lolium; species Lolium multiflorum. The sequence continues at coordinate 235,200,444 of CM061751.1, read as the reverse complement.
GTTCCAGTCCAGCGCGTTGGTGTAGCTTGGGATGAACCAAAACCCCGTATGCCAGTTGGCCCCTGGACCGCTGCTTGAGAAAGATATGCTTTGGTGGTCTTCGCCATTTAGACTGAAGCGGAAAATTTCTTGATGTGATGTGTCAAACTGAGAGCCAATGGCCTGAGGCGTGGTGTAGATGCAGTTTCTTCTTGTCAAATATCCTGGGGGAAATGTTGCACCACCCACTGGCATGAAAATCGGATAGTTCAACCCAAGGAACATAGAATAGTCTCCAAGATTAGTAACCCTTTCCCACGGGTTGGCTGGAAGTAACCGACTAGTGTCATTCGAGAATACAATGCAGGTATACCCCGAATAGCTGTGAACAGCGCGACCGCAATGGACAGAAGGGGTACTATCATAATGAGTTGGAGCACCGTCAGCGTCAAAATCCATTACGCCACGTGCATAGACCAGGAGAAGTCTAGAACGATCTTGAGATCTTGCCAGCCACCACGTACGACTATTAGAGTCAAAATCATCATCGTCATCAAATCCAGCCGTCCACGGAATGAATGGAGCAGGGAGCACTATAGGACCTTGAAAAAGGAAAGAACACGTCACATGAAAATATATTTCATGATTTATCTACTAGTGATATTGATTTGATATTGGGATGCCAATACTAGTACTTTATAAAATCATGGTCGAACATAAGATGGTTTGAAATATATTTCGAACATCTTGGTAAAACTTCATATGGATTTAAAACATGTTCCCGAAAATATTGGTCCAAATTTTAGATGGTTTGAATATAGTACTCCTTATTCTCTAGAACCGGGGGAATATAAACAAATGAAAGTTTTTATCAATATTGCATGGCACCTTTATTGATTCTATTTCTACTCTACCTTAAATTTTCTAGGGAGTAATAATAAAGAAACTTAATTACTAGGGGGCCTTTTTCCTAAGGAACAACATGCACATTAGACCATACTAAAATTCCTATAGATGTTAAATTCTATATATGTCCATACCACAAGAGGGTTATGGTGTGCGCCTATGGAATTCCTTTAAGCCAAAAGATGCCAAGACAGTTCAACAAATAAGAGGTGAAATACTATATAAGTTACGTATATAAAAAAGATAGGGAGGAAATGTTACCAAATTGATTAGGATCCCATGCATAAACATTTCCAAGCTCAGTAACGGCGAACACAAGTCCGTTATGTATAATTGCATCGCAGTATATGGCGCCGTACTGAAACTGGTTTTCAAGAAATATCCATGCACGAGGATATTCGCCATGGAGGTAGGCAATTGCAAAGTCGAAGATTGCGACAAGGGAGAAATCTTGATACCCCCTAGCAGCTGTAGGAACTTGGCAAATAGCTATCTTCTGCAGTCGAATAGCAGAACGCTGATACTCGAATATAAGTGGATTGTGTGTGGTTTCCAACTTGTCCCTCAAAGATGGAAGCTTAATCTTGCGATGAGTGTAGACATTGAGGAGGTTCCACTTGCCTTCGGGGCCAACCATGGCGATCCAATCTCCATTGGCGCCTGCCCGCTCCTCATCCTTACCGTGTGGCATTAGGCCATCATAGGAGAACCTGTCCAGCGGCAGTAGTTTGCACTTGCTGTGCACCGGCAAATCCTCCTTGAACACCGCCCATGGTTTATCCGCCGGGTCACAACAGAGAACACACGGAAGGCCAAACGGCTGAGAAGCAGGCAGAGTGGCACTGTATTTGGCTGACTGAAGAATACTTTTGGAGGAACCGACTAGGGACGCGGCGGTGATGGCGTCGCACTGGCTGATGAGCACTTCAAGGGGGCCTTCCGTAAACACCTTGTGAAACAGCCCAGATCCACAGACCCTGCTCGATTTCGCCATCGCAATGAGGCAGGTGGTACAATGGGGTTGGTATTTTCTTGGGCGATCTACTGATTCGAACTTTGGGAGAGAGATGGCGATCAATGGCGGCAGGTGGGGGTTTGAGTTGGAGAACAGAGGCTCTCAAACTGGGCACTGCTGGATAGGATGCGAAAGCGCCATGGCGGAGACGCAGGCGCGTGCTATGGAAGATGGGCGGAGTGGGGATAGACGACGGAGGTGAACCGAGACGCTCATATACTGCCTACTGCAGTTTCGAGGAGAGTGTGAATGTGTTCAAAAAAAGAGGAGAGTGTGAATGTGTTCAAAAAAAGAGGAGAGTGTGAATGTGACCCGACACCCGAGTAGGAGCCGAGCAGACGGACTATAGGAGTAGCCCCATCATTACAGAACATTAATCGTGCTTCCTACAATAAATAAGTGAAACATCCCAGGCTTGTGTTGTCTAATCAAATCGATGGCCATGTCAGTATTATGGTGAACAAATAAAACAAATACACACCAACCTTGTTCTTTTTGCAACGTACACCAACCTAGCAAGGCATCAACCTTCTCGCCATCAACTACGACTCCGTGGCTCCGTCCCACCAAAGTTGTCTCAACTTTGTAAAAAAAATACATCTATCCATCTAAATTTTAACAAAGGTGAGACACTTTTGGTGGGACCGAGGGAGTACAAAAAAACTTCACTACTCCATGCTAGTATCGGCCACTAATTCAAATTTCAACTGAAGGCGTGCTATTTTATGGTCCTGAAAATTGCCAAAAAAAATACAACCCAAAAATGCAACAGATCCATGTTAAGGGGGTACACCCTACGCAATATACATTAAGAAACTTTGAAACTTCAGCGACCTTGTAAGAATGCCCATGACAGTGCAGTTTTGCCAAATTAGGAAGAGACGAAATATGAATTCAACCAAAGAAATCTAAACGAATCCTTAGACAATAGCATAGTTAACACGTTCAGAAAAAAATGATGACTCCAAAAGAACAACATTAGCAAGAAATAGTCCATTTTAGTTTGAATTTGCAGTCACATACATAACTAGTAGTACTGCCAAAATACTATAATACTCCGAGCTGCATTCTAGCACTCCAACTAGCTAGTAATAGTTCTGGAGTAGTAGTACTACTATACAAGTCCAAAATACATCCGAACGAACCCTACTTCGAACTAAACTACTCCCTCCGATCTTCGAGTAACTACATTGCAGTATGACTAAACGAAGATTATTGTATAACCTTCTTGTTGATGCAAACGCAGATAGGCAACACACGCTGCCCTCCATTCTGCTTCGCGTAACGGGGCGGCACCGCCAGGAAAGAAGTGAGCTGCTGCAACATGATCGAGCTAGGCGTCGGGGAGCTCGTCGGCTCGATTACCGCCATCAAGGTGTCCGTCGAGAGGTCACTGGTCCCAGCCGTCGCCGGCGTCGGCGGACCAATCACCAACAGCTGCGCCTTGTACATCGGAAACAAGCACGCGGCCGACCTGATGCACACACAGGACACAATGGTGGTCGGGCCGAGCGCTCCAACGGTGATGGCGAACACGCTACCGTCTTCTTCCCCACTGCCGATGAACAGGTGTCCCCGCGGTTGTACCGGAACACGAACTATGCACCAGGCGGGTATGCCATACTGGAACGTAAACACTGGGATGGAGTGGGATGCTTGGAGGTGTACCAGGAGCTCCCGCGGCGGGCCGGTGAAGCTGCAGCCGGTATTGATGGCCTCTGTGCAGCCGCACGGACCATGCGGGCACGCGATATAGTGCTTGTAGGACTCCGTGGAGGCGACCAAGCTCTGGCAGCCGACGCACTTGACCATTGCCCCAGATCGATTCGACGGCGGCAATCTTGGCCCAGATCGATTCGACGGCGGCAACCACGCCGGCTGCTCGCACTTCTTGCACGGGTTCGGCGCAAGCTCGCCGACGCAGCGCCGACAGCCCATATGACCGCCCTTGCACTGCACGGAACAACGTACGTGGCATCAGTTGTCATTGACATTTCTCACAGGTGAACCTAAGAATGAAATCGGAAGGGAGCGACCTTGGATATGGGGGGTTTGAAGGGCAGCAGGCAGAGGGGGCACAAGAAGAGGGCCTCCTCCATCTTCAGAGAAGAGTGATCGGGAAAACGAGAACGGGATGGGTTCTTTTTTTTATACATGCCTTGGAGTGGAGTATGGATACTACTACTTATAGGAAGAACTTCCTTGCTAAGAATCGGCGTCGGCCGTACGCAAGCATAGATGCACCAGCGGCTCTGCAGTTTGTCAAAATAAAAGGACAGAGCTGCAGTGACTTGAAGTCTCCAAATCTCATTGTGACTTGGTGCCACCATCTACCAACCATTTGAGATCCAACGTTCCAAACTAATCTCTTATTTCGAACCTAAAAACAAAAATTACGAAAAAAATCCAGTAAAATGTAGATGCCTTGTTCTAAAATCTGTGAATATTTCATCCCACTCGGACGATTAGCTTGTGATTAAAGAGCTTTTTACGTATACGAGCACTAGTTTAAACTAAATACTCCCTCTGATTCATATTAATTGACTTCAATATGGATGTATCTAGAACTAAAATGTGTCTAGTACATCCATATTAGAGTCAATTAATATGAACCGGAGGGAGTATATATTTGCTCACAAACCTTTGATTCAAATCGAATGAAACTTCACCAAAATATAAATCGAAATATGCACGATTAACTGGAAGTTCTTGAAATATTTCTGAGCAATTATAATAATTATTTAGTTTAAATTCTAAGTCGATCGCATACATTGGATCTGAGATGGATGGTGGATGGTGGCACCAAGTCACTGTGAAACTTGGAAGTATCAAGTCAGTGAAGCTCTATCCCAAAATAAAAGCTTCGTGAAGGGGGCAGTTTGGTTCAAAAAAGAAGACAGTGCCAAGCAGTTGTCAAACAATACCCATATAGTCAAATGTACTCCCTCTGATTCAAATGAATTGACTCAACTTTGTCTAGATATATGGATGTATCAAGTCACTGAAGCTAAAATAAAAGCTTCATGAAGGGGGAAGTTTGGTTCGAAAAAAATACAGTGCCAAGCAGCTGTCAAATAGTACCATAACGTCAAATGTACTCCCTCCGATTCAAACGAAATGACTCAACTTTGTATTTTGCATGTTAAAGGTTTTTCGTAAAACTTGGCCAATCTTAACATAGTTTGCCTTTCTAAAAAAAGATATAAGCCCTAAGGCTCCTTTGATTCATAGGATGGGAAAACCATAGAAATATGGAAAACATAGGATTGAGATTTAATGGCTAGTTGAATCATATAGGAAGATGAGTTGTGTTTGATTGTGCCAAAGGAAATTTTCCATGAGGTATGACCTAATGTTTTATTCTTATAGGATTTGCACTGCAAGATTCCTATAGGATATGTTCCTATGAATCAAACAACTAGTGTGGGGAAAATTCACATGTGATCTAAATCCTACATAATTCCTATACAAATCCTATATATGAATTTTAGTTGTTAGGTCACTTAAAATGACTTCACTTGAAGAGTTACATTTTTGTTTTTTTCTGAATTAGTAGTGATGCCTAACCATATATATACCTAAACCAAGAGAATCAGCATAAACTTATGTATATTAATAGTAAGCGCATATATGAATGTTTTTTATCTACAAACCCAGGGTCATATATATGTACATAGAAACATGCATATATACTAGTTTTTGTACCTTGGTGTGTTCCTCTTTTGGGCTATCTCTTTTTTGTTCACCGATTCACAACCAACGCCCTAGATTAATTTGGCACTTAAAAAATAACATTTTGTTTTTGGCGCACTAACACAAATAGTAGTAGCACGGTCAACACTGTAGAGAAGTACAAAATAAATGTGTGTGGGAAAAAATGACTTAAAGTGACCATTACATTGAGAAAAAGGGTAGAACCAAGCATTGCACAGGGAAAAAGCAGTGTAGTGCCCAGAAGAAAAAAACAAGTTGGGTTATACTCCCTCCATCCTGAAATAATGGGTGTAGAGTTAAAATTTGTCCATAAAAGAGTGTACTTCTCGTTTTGCAATGCACTTCAAAATTTGTCCACAAAAGAGTGGTAGTAAAAAATATTTCTTTCTCATCACGAGGGATATAGTTTCTTCACGACTAGTACGTACTACCTCCATCACAAAGCTTAAGTCTTTTTTTAAGAGTCAAAGCAAGTAAAGGTTGACGAAAATTTAGAACAATCTATCAACTAATATAATATTTTGTAGATACCATACCAAAAAAAATCGTTGTCTATGTATTGATATTAATTTTGTATTTTGCATGATAATGATTTTTGGTAAAATCTTAGTTTACCTTGACATAGTTTGAGCTTCTAAAAATAATATAAGCCTTACGCTTTGGGATGGAGGTAGTAGTATTTAGCATAATATGGTTTTCTTATTTACTACATGCATTTAGATCATTGGAGGTGGAAAAGTTGAAGAGGAAAGTGATGGTCGATGACAGTTTCCCAATGTAATAATAAAATCCTTAATATGCCTTGAAAACCCACACGTACGCTCTTTCTAGGACAGAGGCTATGAGGTAATGCACCCACGCGCTGTCATCTGCCGGTTCGTGCTATGTCTCCCAAATCTTGAAATATCGTCAGTTATCCATTTCACGTCCACACTTCTCCCTCTCTCCACGGACTAGGAAAAAACCCTCTCTTCACTTCCCCTTCCCATTCCACCGATGGAGAGCCCAACCGACGCCGTCAACGCAGCGAAAGCGAAAGCCGCGCGGCTGGCCTTAGCCGCAGAGGAGGCGTGCAGAGCCGCGACCGCAGCACGCATGGCCGCAACGGCGGCGATCATTGCCGCAGCGGATGCCAAAGACGAAGCGGAGGCCATTGCCGAAGGTCGGGCCATCGGTCGCTCATCGGCATCTGATGCTGTTGGTAGATGGGTCCACTCTCTTGGGAAGCATCCCCTAGATGACGAGGACGAGGTTGAACTCATCTTTGAACCGCCGCCGCCGACCTTCGACGAGAATATCGTCGACGAGGGGGAGGAAGTATGTTCCGATTCACCTCTCTCCCTTATTCAACATAGCCCTGTATCGATTTGCGCTATGGTCTCTCCCTCTTTTTTTTGCGCTATAGCGTTTTGAATTAGCGTCAGAATCTTTTTAGATTCATATTCAGTATTAGTTGCAACTGCTACATATTTGCTTCACATCCGATTCACCTCTCTCCCTTATTTAACATAGCCCTGTATCGATTTGCTCTATGGTCTCTCCCTCTTTTTTTTGCGCTATAGGGTTTTGAATTAGCGTCAGAATCTTTTTAGATTCATATTCATTATTAGTTGCAACTGCTACATATTTGCTTCACCTGTTTATTTGGCATGTATCAGGTTGCTACTGATGAGGTTGACAGCGATGTCGAGTCGCGTCATAGGAAGGCCAGGGCCACTCTCAACAAGCTTAAGGCGGGGAAGTTCGACAAGTATTGGAGTGAACCCTGGACTGGTGCCAGGAACAGCTGCCCCTTCTGCACAAAGAGCATAAAGGTTGACTTTCGAAGCGTCCTGCAGCATGCCGAAGCCGGTGGGTCCGGCTGTCTCAAAGTTGGGGAAACTGTTAACCGATCCGGCTTCATAGCCAACCACATGGCATATGGGCTATTCCTAAGGAAGAAATTGAACCAAGCTATCGAGACCGGTCGTGTGCCTCCTCCCAAGCCCAAGCCACCAAAGATTAAAGGTATGGGCAGCAAGAAGCAGAAGAAGCGGGACCAGGAAGAAGATGGTAAATATACTCCGTAACTGTTGTGCATGTTTGTCTCTCCTACTGCTTCAAAAGCAGCATCTTTTGTTGAACTCTGTTTATGTTTGCTGCTCAGCAGCGTTTGTGGTGAACCTATTAGCTTAATTAGGGGTTGTTGAACTATGTCTGTGTTGAACCTTGCTTAATTAGGTTGTGTTGAACTCTGTTTGTGTTGGCGTGGGAAGGGGGGCATGATGCTACCCTGAATTTGCGGGACCCCCAAAAAACTTGCAAATACGAGTGATGCATCCAAAAGGAACAAACTTCTTACATGGTAGACCCCAGTCTGAAAGCAAGAAATGCGATCGGGTCCTTAACAGCCACCGCCCGGATTGATCGGGTATTTTGCCTGCCTACCGCATGTGACTTGTGCTCACTGAAGTTTGGGACCTCACGCATGGGCACCACACGTAAGTGACAGACCTGTTGGTGTAAAAACTCGAGTGATTATTATACTGCATTAGTACAAAGTTTCCTATGGATTCAAGGGTTGGAAAGCCAAGTTAACTCATTTTCATGACTAAGAAGGAGCCAGGCTTACTTTTTCATTTTCATGTTTTAACTTGTTTAAATCTTGGTCAAACAAAGGATCTGACCAGGATTCAAGTGGGCATAAAAATTCAAAAAAGAAATCAAAAAAAAAACCAAAGCACATAAGCTTCTTATGTCATATAGTAAGCATTACAGTTGATCAACGAAGTCTAGACATATTCAAACCAGAAAAATATTGTATATACCCCCTAACCCTAAACTCTGTCTTATGAAGTCAAGCATGAAGAAAAGTGGTTTTGGGTTTCAAACATTGGAAATTGAAAAAACTCCCAAAAGCTTCATTTTGGAGTGACTAAGAAGAATCCAGGCTTTCATTTTCATTTTCATGTTTTAAATTGGTTTAAATCTTGGTCAAACCTAGGATTTGACCAAGATTCAAATGGACATAACAAATTCAAAAAAATCAAAACCAAACACATAGTCTTTTGATGTCATATAGTAAGCATTCAAGTTGATAAACAAAGTCTAGACATATTTAAACAAGAAAAATCATGTATATACTTGGCCCCTAACCCTAAACTCTGTCTTATGAAGTCAAGCATTAAGAGGAGTGGTTTTGGGTTTCAAACATGGAAATTTAAAAAACCTCCCAAAAGCTTCATTTTGGAGGGACTAAGAAGAATCCAGGCTTACTTTTCATTTTCATGTTTTAAACTGGTTTAAATCTTGGTCAAACCTAGGATTTGACCAAGATTCAAATGGGCATAACAAATTCAAAAAAAAACTAAACACATAGTCTTTTGATGTCACATAATAAGCATTCAAGTTGATAAACAAGGTCTAGACATATTCAAACCAGAAAAATCATGTATCTACCCCCTACCCCTAAACTTTGTCTTATGAAGTAAAGCACGGAGAGATATCATTTTGGGTTTCGAACATGGAAAATTTAAAAAAACCTCCCAAAAGCTTCATTTTGGAGTGAATAAGAAGGATCCACACTTACTTTTCATTTTCATGTTTTAAACTTGTTTAAATATTGGTCAAACCTGCAAGGATTTGACCAAGATTCAAATGGGCATAAAAATTCAAAAAAAAAACGAAAACCACTTCTCTTCGTCCTTGACTTCATTAGACAGAGTTTAGGGTTGGGGTATATACATGATTTGTAATGTTTAAATATGTATAGACTCTCTTGATCAACATGAATGCTTACTATAACTTAAGAAGCTTAATTATGTGCTTTGGTTTTTCATTTTTTGAATTCTTTATTGAATTTTTATGCCTATTTGAATCTTGGTCAAATCCTAGGTTTGACCAAGAATTAAACAAGTCAGTAACATGAAAATGAAAAAGTAAGCCTGGATCCTTCTTATTCACTCAAAAAATGAAGCTTTTGGGAGGGTTTTTGAATTTTCCATGTTTGAAACCCAAAACCATTCCTCTTATATGCTTGACTTCATATATATCACAGAGTTTAGCCTTAGGGGGTATATACATGATTTTTCTAGTTTGAATATGTCTAAACCTTGTTTATCAACTTGAATGCTTACTATAAACCAAAAATTCATGTATCTACACCTAACCCTAAACTATGCATGAAGAGAAGTGGTTTTGGGTTTCAAACCTGGATATCTCAAAAACCCTCCCAAAAGCTTCATTTTGGAGTGAATAAGAAGGATCAAGGCTTAATTTTTCATTTTCATGTTTTAATCTTGTTTAAATCTTGCTCAAACCTAGGATTTGACCAAGATTCAAATGGGCATAATTTAAAAAAATGAAAAATCAAGGCACATAGTCTTCTTATATATGTCATATAGTAAGCATTCAATTAAGTTGATAAACAAGCTATGGACATATTCAACCCAGAAAAATCATGATGAATCTACCCCCTATATATCCCTAAACCCTAACTTATGAAGTCAAGCATGAAGAGAAGTGGTTTTTGGTATAAATCATGGAAATTTCATATTCATGTTTATTAAACTTGTTTAAATCATGGTCAAACCTAGGATTTGACCAAGATTCAAATGGGCATAAATATTCAGAAAAAACAAAAAATGGAAAATCAAGGCACATGTTTTAAACTTGTTTAAATCTTGGTCAAACCAAGGATTTGACCAAGATTCAAATGGGCCTAAAAATTTAGAAAAAAATCAAAAGAGAATGAAAAACCAAAGCACATAGCATTCTTATGTCATATGTATAGTAAGCATTCAAGTTGATAAACAAGGTCTAGACATATTCAAACCAAAAAATCATGTATATATCTACCCCTAACCCTAAACTGATCTGTCGATCTTATGGAAGTCAATCATGAAGAGAAGTGGTTTTGGGTTTCAAACATGGAAATTTCAAGAACATCCCAAAAGCTTCATTTTAGAGTGACTAAGAAGGATCCATGCTTACTTACTCGTTTTCACGTGTTAAACTTGTCTAAATCTTGGTGAAACCTAGGATTTGACCAAGATATGATTCAAATGCGCAGAAAATTAAAAAAGTCAGAAAAATTAAAAACCAAAGTACATAGTCTTCTTATGTCATATAGTAAGCATATTCAAGTTGATAAACAAGGTTTGGACATATTCAAACCATACAAATCATGTATCTATACCCCCTAACCCTAAACTTTTTCTTATGAAGTCAAGCATGAAGAGAAGTGGTTTTGGGTTTCAAAGATGGAAATTTCAAAAACCTCCAAAAACTTCATTTTAGAGTGACTGAGAAGTTAGCATTAAAGTTGATAAACAAGGTTTAGACATATTCAAACCAGACAAATCATGTATCTACCCCTAACCCTAAACTCGGTCTTATGAAGTCTAGCATGAAGAGAATCGTTTTGAGTTTCAAACGTTTAAGCCAAAAGCCCCATTTCAAATATTTCAAACTTATTCAAAGTTGGTTCAAATTTGAAAGACATACAAGTTATAGCACACATAGTGCATACATTTTCACACATACTGCACTAGATGCTAACCCTATAGTTTGAGGCCACTTGGATGAGGTCGAAAAAGTTCTTGGATTAGAATCGTGTTGTTCGAACCCCGTAGTTGGATTTTTTTGAACCTTGATCTGTAGTACAGGGCAAAACCCTAGTTTAACCTATTTAATTATAGATTCGTATATCGATTTTTCTACCTTTTTATTATTACTATGCTGCAGATGTGCGTTTGCCCGTCGAGTGAAACTCGGAGGAAGAGGGATCACTCGGAAGGAGAGAAAAAAGGCAGAGCATTATGGTGTCTTCCCTTTTTCGGGTGATGATGATGATGTTGACTGTTGTGCAGGGTTTGTCAGTGCGCAGGAGGTGCGAGCGAGCGAGCGAGCGAGCGAGTCGAGCGAGGCCGAGAATGAGAGAGATTTGTTTTTTTTGTGAGAGGGACAACCGAAGGATCCAGAAGGACCCACAGACTTCCAATACGCATCCTGATGCGTCTTCTCTTGACAAAGAAGATGGCTGGGAGTTGGCGTACCTATTGCACGTGACTTGTGCTCACTCAAGTGTGGGACCTCACGCGTGGGCACCACACGTAAGTGACAGACCTGTTGGTGTAAAAACTCGGTTGATTATAATAGTGCATTAGAACAAAGTTTCCTATGGATTCAAGGGTAGGAAATCCAAGTTAACTCATTTACATGACATTATTTTTTCCATGAAGCAAAGTTAACACTATCAATTGGTACATTTTGGAGTGACTAAGAAGGATCAATGCTTACTTATTCGTTTAATTTCACGTGTTAAACTTGTCTAAATCTTGTTCAAACCTAGGATTTGACCAAGATTCAAATGGGCAGAAAAATAATTAAAAAACAGAAAAATGAAAAACCAAATCACATAGTCTTCTTATGTCATATAGTAAGCATTCAAGTTGATAAACAAGGTCTAGACATATTCAAACCAGACAAATCATGTATCTATACCCCTAACCCCTAAACTCTGTCTTATGAAGTCAAGCGTGAAGAGAAGTGGTTTTGGGTTTCAAACATCGAAATTTCAAAAACCTCCCAAAAGCTTCATTTTAGAGTGACTAAGAAGGATACATGCTTCCCTTTACATTTTCATGTTTTAAACTTGTTTAAATTATCTTGGTCAAACCTAGGATTTGACGAAGATACAAATGGGTGGGCACAAAATTCAAAAAAATCAGAAAAATGAAAAACCAAATCACATAGTCTTCTTATGTCATATCGTAAGCAATCAAGTTGATAAACAAGGTCTAGATATATCCAAACCAGACAAATCATGTATCTACCCCCTGTCGATCTTATGAAGTCTAGCATGAAGGGAAGTCGTTTTGGGTTTCAAACATTGAAATTTAAAGAACATCCCAAAAGCTTCATTTTAGAGTGACTAAGAAGGATACAGACTTCCCTTTTCATTTTCATGTTTTAAATTTGTTTAAATCTTGGTCAAACCAAGGATTTGACCAAGATTCAAATGGCCCTAAAAATTCAGAAAAAATGAAAAGAATGAAAAACCAAAGCACATAACATTCTTATGTCATATGTATAGTAAGCATTCAAGTTGATATACAAGGTCTAGACATATATATTCAAACCTAGGATTTGACTAGCTAAGATTCAAATGGGCATAACAAATTCAAAAAACAAAAACCAAACACATAGTCTTCTGATGTCATATAGCAAGCATTCAAGTTGATAAACAAACTTGTTTAAATCATGGTCAAACCTAGGATTTGACCAAGATTCAAATGGGCATAATTTTAAAAAAAATGTAAAATCAAGGCACATAGTCTTCTTATGTCATATAGTAAGCATTCAATTAAGTTGATAAACAAGGTCTAGACATATCAAACCAGAAAATTCATGTGTCTAGCTACCCCTAACCCTAAACTCTGCACGAAGAGAAGTGGTTTTGGGTTTCAAACATGGATATTTCAAAAACCCTCCCAAAAACCTTCATTTTGGAGTTAATAAGAAGGATCAAGGCTTACTTTTTCATTTTCATGTTTTAATCTTTTTTAAATCTTTGTCAAACCTAGGTTTTGACCAATATTCAAAAGGGCATAATTTAAAAAAAATGAAATATCAAGGCACATAGTCTTCTTATGTCATATAGTAAGCATTCAATTAAGTTGATAAACAAGCTCTAGACATATTCAAACCAGAAAAATCATGATGTATCTACCCCCTATATATCCCTAAACCCTAACTTATGAAGTCAAGCACGAAGAGAAGTGGTTTTTGGTTTAAATCATGGAAATTTCAAAAACCCTCCCAAGAGCTTCATTTTGGAGTGACTAATTAAGAAGCATACATGCTTACCTTTTCATATTCATGTTTTAAACTTGTTCAAATCTAGGTCAACAAACCTAGGATTTGACGAAGAATCAAATGGGTATAAAAAATTAAAAACAAGCTCTAGATAAGCTCAAGTTGAAAAACAAGTTCTAGACATATTCCAACCAGAAAAATCATGCATGTACCCCCTATATATATATCCCTAAACCCTGACTTATGAAGTCAAGCATGAAGAGAAGTGGTTTTTGGTTTCAATCATGGAAATTTCAAAAACCCTCCCAAGAGCTTCATTTTGGAGTGGCTAAGAAGGATAGATACTTAATTTTTCATATTTATGTTTTAAACTAGTTTAAATCATGGTCAAACCTAGGATTTGACCAAGATTCAAATGGGCATAAAAATTCAAAATAAATGAAAATAAATGAAAAACCAAGGCACGTAGTCTTCTTATGTCATATAGTAAGCATTCAATTAAGTTGATAAACAAGGTCTAGACATATTCAAACCAGAAACATCATGTATCTAGCTACCCTAGCCCTAAACTCTGTCTTATGAAGTCAAGCATGCATGAAGAGAAGTCGTGGTTTTTGGTTTCAAACATGGAAATTTTAAAAACCCTACCAAGATCTACATTTTGGAGTGACTAAGAAGGATATATGCTTAATTTTTCCTATTCATGTTTTATTAAACTTGTTTAAATCATGGTCAAACCTAGGATTTGACCAAGATTCAAATGGGCATAAAAATTCAAAAAAAACAAAAAAATGGAAAATCAAGGCACATAGTCTTCTTATGTCACATTAGTAAGCATTCAATTAAGTTGATAAACAAGGTCTAGATATATTCAAACCAGAGAAATCATGTATCTACCCCTAACCCTAAACTCTATCTCATGAAGTCAAGCATGAAGATATGTGGTTTTTGGTTTAAAACATGGAAATTTCAAAAACCCTCCCAAGAGCTTCATTTTGGAGTGACTAAGAAGGATATATGCTTAATTTTTCATATTCATGTTTTCAACTTGTTTAAATCATGGTCAAACTTAGGATTTGACCAAGATTCAAATGGGCATAAAATTAAAAAAACAATAAAATGAAAAACCAATGCACATAGTCTTCTTATGTCATATATATAGTAAGCATTCAATTAAGTTGATAACAAGGTCTAGACATATTCAAACGAGAAAAATCATGTATCAAGCTACCCCTAGCTAACCCCAAACTCTGTCTTATGAAGTCAAGCATGAAGAGAAGTACGTGGTTTTTTGGTTTCAAACATGGAAATTTCAAAAACCCTCTCAAGAGCTTCATTTTGGAGTGACTACGAAGGATACATGCTTAATTTTCATATTCATGTTTTAAACTTGTTTAAATCATGGTCAAACCTAGGATTTGACCAAGATTCAAATGGGCATAATTTTAAAAAATGTAAAATCAAGGCACATAGTCTTCTTATGTCATATAGTAAGCATTCAATTAAGTTGATAAACAAGGTCTAGACATATCAAACCAGAAAAATCATGTATCTACCCCTATATATCCCCAAACTCTGTCTTTATGAAGTCAAGCATGAAGAGAAGTGGTTTTTGGTTTCAAGCATGGAAATTTCAAAAACCTCCCCAAACTTCATTTTAGAGTGACTAAGAAGGATACAAGCTTGCCTTTTCATTTTCATGTTTTAAACTTGTTTAAATTATCTTGGTCAAATCTAGGATTTGACAAGATTCAAATGGGCAAACATATGATAAGTGATGCAAATATCATTTCTAAGTGCGGGCAAACCAGAGATATGTGGTTTTTGGTTTCAAACATATTCAAACGAGAGAAATCATGTATCTACCCCCTAACACTAAACTCTGTCTCATGAAGTCAAGCACATGCATGAAGATATGTGGTTTTTGGTTTCAAACATGGAAATTTCAAAAACCCTCCCAAGAGCTTCATTTCGAAGTGATTAATTAAGAAGCATACATGCATGCTTACTTTTTCATATTCATGTTTTAAACTTATTCAAATCTTGGTGAAACCTAGGATTTGACCAAGATTCAAATGGGTATAAAAATTTAAAAAATACAAAAAAGGTCTTCTTATGTTATATAGTAGGCATTCAATTAAGTTGATAAACAAGTTCTAGACATATTCAAACAAGAAAAATCATGCATGTATCTACCCATAACCCTAAACTTTGTTTCATGAAGTCAAGCATTGTGGTTTTTGGTTTCGAACATGGAAATTCAAAAACCCTCCCAAGAGCTTCATTTTGAAGTG
The DNA here is from genome assembly GCA_030979885.1 of Lolium multiflorum. Taxonomy (NCBI): domain Eukaryota; kingdom Viridiplantae; phylum Streptophyta; class Magnoliopsida; order Poales; family Poaceae; genus Lolium; species Lolium multiflorum. The sequence goes on along the minus strand of CM061751.1, from coordinate 235,184,739 downwards.
ACTAAGAAGCATACATGCTTACTTTTTCATATTCATGTTTTTAACTTATTCAAATCTTGGTGGAACCAAGGATTTGACAAAGATTCGAATGGGTATAAAAATTCAAAAAAAACAAGGTCTTCTCTTATGTTATATAGTAAGCATTCAATTAATTTGATAAACAAGGTCTAAACATATTCAAACCAGGAAAATCATGTATCTACCACCTAACCCTAAACTCTGTCTTATGAAGTCAAGCATGCATGAAGAGAAGTGGTTTTTGGTTTCAAGCATGGAAATTTCCATGTTTGAAACCCAAAACCACTTCTCTTCATATGCTTGACTTCATATGACAGAGTTTAGCGTTAGGGGGTAGATACATGATTTTTTGGTTTGAATATGTCCAGACCTTGTTTATCAACTTAAATGCTAACTATATGACATCAGAATGGGCATAAAAATTTAAAAAAATTAAAAATGTAAAACCAAAATTTAATTGGGAGGAAAGGGTACATGAATTACAATTAAAAAACAAGGTAACTTAAATACTTGGATGCCCCAAGATGTGTGGAAGCCCAAAACAATGGCAAAACATATCATGTGCGCATGCTGCATCCAATTCAAGTAGAACACATAGTAGGCACCGATAGTTTGACCTAAATTTGAAATCAAAGAGAAGGTGGTTAGAAAAAATCAAAATTGGCAAAGCAAAGCATGAAATCAAAAAATTGTGATGCACTCTAGCTATGAAAATTATCAAACAATGCAAACCAAAATGATTTTTTAGAGGAATACTAGTTCAACTTATTTAATTTTTTATTTGTAGGCCAAAATCAAACCCCGTAGTTGGATTTTTTTTTCAACTTGATCTGTAGTACTGGGGAAAACCCTAGTTTATAACCTATTTAATAATAGATTCGTAGTCGATTCTTTTACTTTTTTATTATTACTATGCAGCACATGTGTGTTTGCCCGTCGAGTGAAACTCGGAGGAAGAGGAATCACTCGGAAGGAGAAGAAGGGAGAGCAGTCACGGGGCCCCTCTTATTGATGGTGTATATTCTTTTTCTGGTGATGTTGACTGTTGTGCAGGGTTTGTCAGTGCGCAGGAGGTGCGAGCGAGCGAGCGAGCGAGTCGCGAGTCCGAGAATGAGAGAGATTTGTTTATTTTGTGAGAGGGACAACCGAAGGATCCAGAAGGACCCACAGACTTCCAATACGCATCCTGATGCGTCTTCTCTTGACAAAGAAGATGGCTGGGAGTTGGCGTACCTATTGCACGTGACTTGTGCTCACTCAAGTGTGGGACCTCACGCGTGGGCACCACACGTAAGTGACAGACCTGTTGGTGTAAAAACTCGGTTGATTATTATAGTGCATTAGAACAAAGTTTCCTATGGATTCAAGGGTAGGAAATCCAAGTTAACTCATTTACATGACATTATTTTTTCCATGAAGCAAAGTTAACACTATCAATTGGTACATTTTGGAGTGACTAAGAAGGATCAATGCTTACTTATTCGTTTAATTTCACGTGTTAAACTTGTCTAAATCTTGTTCAAACCTAGGATTTGACCAAGATTCAAATGGGCAGAAAAATAATTAAAAAACAGAAAAATGAAAAACCAAATCACATAGTAAGCATTCAAGTTGATAAACAAGGTCTAGACATATTCAAACCAGACAAATCATGTATCTATACCCCTAACCCCTAAACTCTGTCTTATGAAGTCAAGCATGTGAAGAGAAGTGGTTTTGGGTTTGGGGGTATATATACATGATTTTTATTGTTTAAATATATATAGACTTTGTTGATCAACATGAATGCTTAATTACTATATGACATAAGAAGTTTATGTGCTTTGGTGTTTCATTTTTTTGATTTCTTTTTTGAATTTTTATGCCCATTTGAATCTTGGTCAAATCCTAGGTTTGACAAAGATTTAAACAAGTTTGAAACATGAAAATGAAAAAGTAAGCTTGGATCCTTCTTAGTCACTCCAAAATGAAGCTTTTGGGTGGGTTTTTGAAATTTCCATGTTTGAAACCCAAAACCACTTCTTCTCTTCATGCTTGACTTCATAAGACAACGTTTAGGGTTAGGGGGTAGATACATGATTTTTCTGGTTTGAATATGTCTAGACTTCGTTGATCAACTTGAATGCTTAGTATATTACATAAGAAGACTATGTGGTTTGGTTTTTGATTTTCTTGATTTTGTTTGATTTTTTATGACCATTTGAATCTTGGTCAAATCCTAGGTTTGACCAAGATTTAAACAAGTTTAAAACATGAAAATGAAAAAGTAAGCATGGATCCTTCTTAGTCATGACAATGAGTTAACTTGGCTTTACTACCCTTGATGAATCCATAGGAAACTTTTTGTACTAATGCAGTATAATATTCTGGTTTGAATATGTCTAGACCTTGTTTATCAACTTAATTTGAAAGACATACAAGTTATAGCACACATAGTGCATACATTTTCACACATACTGCACTAGATGCTAACCCTATAGTTTGAGGCCATTTGGATGAGGTCGAAAAAATTCTTGGATTAGAATCGTGTTGTTCGAACCCCGTAGTTGGATTTTTTTGAACCCTTGATCTTTAGAACTGGGCAAAACCCAAGTTTAACCATGCAAGATTCAAATGGCCCTAAAAATTCAGAAAAAAATCAAAAGAATGAAAAACCAAAGCACATATATAGCATTCTTATGTCATATGTATAGTAAGCATGCATTCAAGTTGATAAACAAGGTCTAGACATATATATTCAAACCAGAAAAATCATGTATATATCTACCCCTAAAACTCTAATTAAACTATGTCTTATGAAGTCAATCATGTAGAGAAGTGGTTTTGGGTTTCAAATATGGAAATTTCAAGAACCTCCCAAAAGCTTCATTTTAGAGTGACTAAGAAGGATCCAGGCTTATCTTTTCATTTCATGTTTTAAACTTGTTTAAATCCTGGTCAAACCTAGGATTTGACCAAGATTTATGGGCATAAAATTCAAAAAAATCAGAAAAATAAAAAACCAAAGCACATAAGCATATTCAAGTTGATAAACAAGGTTTGGACATATTCAACCCATACACAAATCATGTATCTACCCCTAACCCTAAACTCTGTCTTATGAAGTCAAGCATGAAGAGAAGTGGTTTCGGGTTTCAAACATGGAAATATCAAAAACCTCCCAAAAACTTCATTTTAGAGTGACTGAGAAGGTTGCATGCTTCCCTTTTCATTTTCATGTTTTAAACTTGTTTAAATCTTGGTCAAACCTAGAATTTGACAAGATTCAAATGGGCATCAAAATTCAAAAAAATCAGAAAAAGAAAAACCAAAGCAATAGTTTTCTTATGTCATATAGTAAGCATTAAAGTTGATAAACAAGGTCTAGACATATTCAACCAGACAAATCATGTATCTATACCCCTAACCCCTAAACTCTGTCTTATGAAGTCAAGCATGTGAAGAGAAGTGGTTTTGGGTTTCAAACATCGAAATTTCAAAAACCTCCCAAAAGCTTCATTTTAGAGTGACTAAGAAGGATACATGCTTCCCTTTTCATTTTCATGTTTTAAACTTGTTTAAATTATCTTGGTCAAACCTAGGATTCGACATGATTCAAATGGGCATCAAAATAAAAAAAACAGAAAAAGGAAAAACCAAAGCAATAGTTTTCTTATATATGTCATATAGTAAGCATTAAAGTTGATAAACAAGGTCTAGATATATCCAAACCAGACAAATCATGTATCTACCCCCGGCCTGTCGATCTTATGAAGCTAGTCTACTAGCATGTGAAGGGAACTCGTTTTCGGTTTCAAACATAGAAATTACAAGAACATCCCAAAAGCTTCTCCATTTTAGAGTGACTACGAAGGATACTGACTTCCCTTTTCATTTTCATGTTTTAAACTTGTTTAAATCTTGGTCAAACCAAGGATTTGACCAAGATTCAAATGGGCCTAAAAATTTAGAAAAAAATCAAAAAGAGAATGAAAAACCAAAGCACATAGCATTCTTATGTCATATGTATAGTAAGCATTCAAGTTGATAAACAAGGTCTAGACATATTCAAACCAAAAAATCATGTATATATCTACCCCTAACCCTAAACTGATCTGTCGATCTTATGGAAGTCAATCATGAAGAGAAGTGGTTTTGGGTTTCAAACATGGAAATTTCAAGAACATCCCAAAAGCTTCATTTTAGAGTGACTAAGAAGGATCCATGCTTACTTACTCGTTTTCACGTGTTAAACTTGTCTAAATCTTGGTGAAACCTAGGATTTGACCAAGATATGATTCAAATGCGCAGAAAATTAAAAAAGTCAGAAAAATTAAAAACCAAAGTACATAGTCTTCTTATGTCATATAGTAAGCATATTCAAGTTGATAAACAAGGTTTGGACATATTCAAACCATACAAATCATGTATCTATACCCCCTAACCCTAAACTTTTTCTTATGAAGTCAAGCATGAAGAGAAGTGGTTTTGGGTTTCAAAGATGGAAATTTCAAAAACCTCCAAAAACTTCATTTTAGAGTGACTGAGAAGTTAGCATTAAAGTTGATAAACAAGGTTTAGACATATTCAAACCAGACAAATCATGTATCTACCCCTAACCCTAAACTCGGTCTTATGAAGTCTAGCATGAAGAGAATCGTTTTGAGTTTCAAACGTTTAAGCCAAAAGCCCCATTTCAAATATTTCAAACTTATTCAAAGTTGGTTCAAATTTGAAAGACATACAAGTTATAGCACACATAGTGCATACATTTTCACACATACTGCACTAGATGCTAACCCTATAGTTTGAGGCCACTTGGATGAGGTCGAAAAAGTTCTTGGATTAGAATCGTGTTGTTCGAACCCCGTAGTTGGATTTTTTTGAACCTTGATCTGTAGTACTGGGCAAAACCCTAGTTTAACCTATTTAATTATAGATTCGTATATCGATTTTTCTACCTTTTTATTATTACTATGCTGCAGATGTGCGTTTGCCCGTCGAGTGAAACTCGGAGGAAGAGGGATCACTCGGAAGGAGAGAAAAAAGGCAGAGCATTATGGTGTCTTCCCTTTTTCGGGTGATGATGATGATGTTGACTGTTGTGCAGGGTTTGTCAGTGCGCAGGAGGTGCGAGCGAGCGAGCGAGCGAGTCGAGCGAGGCCGAGAATGAGAGAGATTTGTTTTTTTTTGTGAGAGGGACAACCGAAGGATCCAGAAGGACCCACAGACTTCCAATACGCATCCTGATGCGTCTTCTCTTGACAAAGAAGATGGCTGGGAGTTGGCGTACCTATTGCACGTGACTTGTGCTCACTCAAGTGTGGGACCTCACGCGTGGGCACCACACGTAAGTGACAGACCTGTTGGTGTAAAAACTCGGTTGATTATAATAGTGCATTAGAACAAAGTTTCCTATGGATTCAAGGGTAGGAAATCCAAGTTAACTCATTTACATGACATTATTTTTTCCATGAAGCAAAGTTAACACTATCAATTGGTACATTTTGGAGTGACTAAGAAGGATCAATGCTTACTTATTCGTTTAATTTCACGTGTTAAACTTGTCTAAATCTTGTTCAAACCTAGGATTTGACCAAGATTCAAATGGGCAGAAAAATAATTAAAAAACAGAAAAATGAAAAACCAAATCACATAGTCTTCTTATGTCATATAGTAAGCATTCAAGTTGATAAACAAGGTCTAGACATATTCAAACCAGACAAATCATGTATCTATACCCCTAACCCCTAAACTCTGTCTTATGAAGTCAAGCGTGTGAGAAGTGGTTTTGGGTTTCAAACATCGAAATTTCAAAAACCTCCCAAAAGCTTCATTTTAGAGTGACTAAGAAGGATACATGCTTCCCTTTACATTTTCATGTTTTAAACTTGTTTAAATTATCTTGGTCAAACCTAGGATTTGACGAAGATACAAATGGGTGGGCACAAAATTCAAAAAAATCAGAAAAATGAAAAACCAAATCACATAGTCTTCTTATGTCATATCGTAAGCAATCAAGTTGATAAACAAGGTCTAGATATATCCAAACCAGACAAATCATGTATCTACCCCCTGTCGATCTTATGAAGTCTAGCATGAAGGGAAGTCGTTTTGGGTTTCAAACATTGAAATTTAAAGAACATCCCAAAAGCTTCATTTTAGAGTGACTAAGAAGGATACAGACTTCCCTTTTCATTTTCATGTTTTAAATTTGTTTAAATCTTGGTCAAACCAAGGATTTGACCAAGATTCAAATGGCCCTAAAAATTCAGAAAAAATGAAAAGAATGAAAAACCAAAGCACATAACATTCTTATGTCATATGTATAGTAAGCATTCAAGTTGATATACAAGGTCTAGACATATATATTCAAACCTAGGATTTGACTAGCTAAGATTCAAATGGGCATAACAAATTCAAAAAACAAAAACCAAACACATAGTCTTCTGATGTCATATAGCAAGCATTCAAGTTGATAAACAAACTTGTTTAAATCATGGTCAAACCTAGGATTTGACCAAGATTCAAATGGGCATAATTTAAAAAAATGTAAAATCAAGGCACATAGTCTTCTTATGTCATATAGTAAGCATTCAATTAAGTTGATAAACAAGGTCTAGACATATCAAACCAGAAAATTCAGGTGTCTAGCTACCCCTAACCCTAAACTCTGCACGAAGAGAAGTGGTTTTGGGTTTCAAACATGGATATTTCAAAAACCCTCCCAAAAACCTTCATTTTGGAGTTAATAAGAAGGATCAAGGCTTACTTTTTCATTTTCATGTTTTAATCTTTTTTAAATCTTTGTCAAACCTAGGTTTTGACCAATATTCAAAAGGGCATAATTAAAAAAAATGAAATATCAAGGCACATAGTCTTCTTATGTCATATAGTAAGCATTCAATTAAGTTGATAAACAAGCTCTAGACATATTCAAACCAGAAAAATCATGATGTATCTACCCCCTATATATCCCTAAACCCTAACTTATGAAGTCAAGCACGAAGAGAAGTGGTTTTTGGTTTAAATCATGGAAATTTCAAAAACCCTCCCAAGAGCTTCATTTTGGAGTGACTAATTAAGAAGCATACATGCTTACCTTTTCATATTCATGTTTTAAACTTGTTCAAATCTAGGTCAACAAACCTAGGATTTGATGAAGAATCAAATGGGTATAAAAAATTTAAAAACAAGCTCTAGATAAGCTCAAGTTGAAAAACAAGTTCTAGACATATTCCAACCAGAAAAATCATGCATGTACCCCCTATATATATATCCCTAAACCCTGACTTATGAAGTCAAGCATGAAGAGAAGTGGTTTTTGGTTTCAATCATGGAAATTTCAAAAACCCTCCCAAGAGCTTCATTTTGGAGTGGCTAAGAAGGATAGATACTTAATTTTTCATATTTATGTTTTAAACTAGTTTAAATCATGGTCAAACCTAGGATTTGACCAAGATTCAAATGGGCATAAAAATTCAAAATAAATGAAAATAAATGAAAAACCAAGGCACGTAGTCTTCTTATGTCATATAGTAAGCATTCAATTAAGTTGATAAACAAGGTCTAGACATATTCAAACCAGAAACATCATGTATCTAGCTACCCTAGCCCTCAACTCTGTCTTATGAAGTCAAGCATGCATGAAGAGAAGTCGTGGTTTTTGGTTTCAAACATGGAAATTTTAAAAACCCTACCAAGATCTACATTTTGGAGTGACTAAGAAGGATATATGCTTAATTTTTCCTATTCATGTTTTATTAAACTTGTTTAAATCATGGTCAAACCTAGGATTTGACCAAGATTCAAATGGGCATAAAAATTCAAAAAAACAAAAAATGGAAAATCAAGGCACATAGTCTTCTTATGTCACATTAGTAAGCATTCAATTAAGTTGATAAACAAGGTCTAGATATATTCAAACCAGAGAAATCATGTATCTACCCCTAACCCTAAACTCTATCTCATGAAGTCAAGCATGAAGATATGTGGTTTTTGGTTTAAAACATGGAAATTTCAAAAACCCTCCCAAGAGCTTCATTTTGGAGTGACTAAGAAGGATATATGCTTAATTTTTCATATTCATGTTTTCAACTTGTTTAAATCATGGTCAAACTTAGGATTTGACCAAGATTCAAATGGGCATAAAATTAAAAAAACAATAAAATGAAAAACCAATGCACATAGTCTTCTTATGTCATATATATAGTAAGCATTCAATTAAGTTGATAACAAGGTCTAGACATATTCAAACGAGAAAAATCATGTATCAAGCTACCCCTAACCCCAAACTCTGTCTTATGAAGTCAAGCATGAAGAGAAGTACGTGGTTTTTTGGTTTCAAACATGGAAATTTCAAAAACCCTCTCAAGAGCTTCATTTTGGAGTGACTACGAAGGATACATGCTTAATTTTCATATTCATGTTTTAAACTTGTTTAAATCATGGTCAAACCTAGGATTTGACCAAGATTCAAATGGGCATATATGAATCTTTAGCAGGTGCGTTTTTTTACTAATCCATATGGAATATTTTGATAAAACCCTTTTAGAAGGCTTTGTTAAGGCCTCAAGGACAATGAGTTGGGAGGAGGCCAGGTAGACTGTAGCTAGGCATTGATTCGGAATTTATGATGCTTGCGACTTGCTTGCGTGGCTTGTTGATTTCCCAGGTGACGCAGCTTTTTTTGACTGCCCAGCCATGGATAGGTCATAGGAGTGCAGAGCTGTAGGCGGTGCGGATAAGTACGCGGGGCATTGATGATGTAGGTGTGTTCGGTTGCCCACGCGAGTGCAGAGCTGTAGGGTTATGCGAGTAGGCCTTTAAACTGGGAGGTGGCACAAGAAGATTTTAGTAAGGAATGGTTCCTTTCCAGAGGAATGGAATGGTTCCATCCCCGCGTTCGGTTTGGACAAAAAGGAGGTACAGAATGGTACTGTTTTTTGTTCGGTTGGAGGAATTGGAGAGCAGAACGGAATGTGGTTAAACTAAACTTTTGTCTAAGAATCGTAATTAACAATGGCAAATAGCCTTTTAAATCTTAAAATCGTAATTAACAACGCCTAATGGCCTTTTTAATCTTAAAATCGTAATTAATGTTATTTTTTGTATGGTCGGGGAATTTGGAGAGTAGAACGGAATGAAGTTAAAGTTTAATCTTTTGTCTAAATATCGTAATTAATAGTGGCCTTTTTAATCTCAAAATCATAATTAACAACAACTAATAATTTTTTTGGTTGGATTAGTGAAGTGCTTTGTAATTAATAGCGGCTAAGTAACAGCCGTTCCACCACATTCCACCGATTCGGTGGAATGGGTGCATTCTGCATATGGGGAGAATATTCCCTTTCGAGGAACCACTCGGTTCCGTTCCATTCCACAACCGAACACAAGAATGGGCTCTAGGTGCGGAACGGTTCCATTCCATTCCACTTGGTTCTGGAACCGAACACACCCTAAATGCGTTGCAATGGAAAATGACAGTGTGTGGTGGCCTGATGGTGAAGAAGAAAGGTCGGGCGAAGAGTTGTTGGCTAGAGTCGGTTTTATACGAATCGACGAGGTGCGGGATAGTTTGATTTTAAGGGCTCCTTTCATTCACAGGATAGGGAAATCATAGGAGTAGGAATGTAGGATTGGGATTTGGGATGACATGTGTAGTTAAATCCTATAATAAGATGAGTTGCGTTTGATTGCGCCAAATGAATTTTTCCATGAGGTAGGACCAAATATTTAATCCTATACTAGGATTTGCACTACTTGATGATTCCTATAGGATTATTTCCTATTGGATATGTTCATATGAATCAAACTACTAGTGTAGGAAATATTCCTATAAGATCTAAATCCTATTATCTTATACCAACCTAATATGAATCAAAGAAGCCCTAAAGGATTTTCGAAGGAATCATGTACGAAGTATGATTTTTCTAAGTCACCCAACATATATACTAGGAATAGAACTAAGTAGTACCATATACTTAGGCCCGCATGCACAAATATTAAGTGTGGATTGAGGAAGTCGATAACTTGGGAAAAAACTTTCGCAACTGCACACCTATGTTACCACCCTTGCGACGCTAATTGTCGTAGAGCTGACCTAGAACGAACTCTTGTCTCGGTTAACATGAGAGAGATAAGGGATAAATACAATTGTGATACACTTTCCTAATATTTTGTTGAATGAGATAATCTTGTGTTTTCCTAATAGGGTTAATTAAGTACACATTTGGCAGCTCGTGTGTTGCATACGTTGGTGAACTTTAGACCCCAACTATATATTATTATTTGAACTCACCTCTAACACTTAATTATGTATAATAAGGTCCCTAACTAACCTCAAACACAATTAGGTATAACAGCGGTCCATAACTAACCTCAAACACTTAATTAGGTCTTACATTGCCCCCTTAGACTACCCCTTACCCTCAGCGACGTACGCAACATGGTGTTTGGGTTGAATGGCCCACCCTATTTTAAAATGTTTTAGTTAATTAATTATGTAAAAAATTATCACATATAAAGTGGAAAAAAGAAAATTAGTAAGGTGTGCCCACCTGGCCTACGGTTGTTTTGTGCGTCCTCCACTGCGTACTCCTCTTGATCTGTGACGATGAACATAGTTCTTTAGAACACATGCAACACTTACAGTTGATAGGCCGTTGCAAAGCTAATCAATGATAAAACCTGCTTTTATAATCCATTGTACTTTGATTTAATTAGTCCCTCTAATGGACCCCAACTATGTGTGCTTGAGATTTAGCAAAATGCTTTGCCGCCGTGCCACATAACAAATAATAAACAGACCAATCAAGTTTTTATCATTGCTAGACCTAACTAAGTGTTCAAGTGCTCAATTTTGACCACATTAGAGTTGAGGGGCCAAACATAATTCTTAAATACGTGAGGGACCGAACATATACTTCTAAACACCCGAGGGACAAGACAAATTTGAGTACTATTGTTATTATTAGACTAGTCACAATGGGGAGTATCATATAATAGTATCATACATATGATACTAATGTACGATATTATTTTCACAGTCCATATTATCATCATGTAGTAGTATAATATGTTACATGTATTTAGGGATTTGTAGAATCTCAATACAAAAGTGTGTACAAGATTTGTTTGGCAGTAATTTTTCTAGTTCTACATGATATGATACGATATCTACCTATGATACCACTATCGTCTCTTTCATCATTAACTGATATGACACATCAACATTTTGCATGCATGTAGTGCATGATACTACTTATGATATTGCCATTGCGAGTAGTCTCCCTTTGTCCTAGAGTACAATGCCAATTTGTTTTCAGAGGCAAACTTAGACTAATACTTGGGCCCGCCAATTATGAGTTGCATGTCATTCAAAACTATATCATCGGATGCTTGTTTCGATGAACTTTCCAATGGTATATTTTGCGGATGTCATAAAATTAGGCTGGTCATACTATTTCTATAGTGGGTAGTATCATGGAGTAGTATCATAGTAATGCTACATTTATTATTTTTTAGAATCTCAATGCAAATTTGTGTACAAGATTTGTTTAGCATTAAGTTTTCTCGTTGTTTGCGCTATGATACAGTATCTACCTATGTTACACTAATCTCCTCTCTCCTACTTAATTAGCTGCCACATCAACATTTTTGTGGGACCAATGTGTATGATACTAGCTATGATACTAGCACTATCATGTGGGTACCTAAATCTCGAGTCAAAGTTTGACACGAAACCGATGTGGACTTTATTCATGGTGGAAGGGAGTAACAATCATAAGCACATTATTATTATTGTTTGAACAACATTTTATTTGATGTGCCATAAGAAGTTTAGAAACTCCTAGCCTGCGGAGGTGGCGTTTTGGCACACGCGTGCATATGCACCAATTATAGAAAATGATTAAAAAAATTATATAAATGTTAATTTTTTTGGTATACATTGTGACATCATATGTTCGTTCACAAGTTTTCGTGGAAAAACGACATTTTGTGTGGCGTGTAAAAAAAGGCAAAAAATATACTGTACGTAGTCGTGTTACAACATCAAAATTTGTCTTTTTTATAGGAGCCACATAATTTTTTTGTGAGAAAACTTGTGTACCAACATAAAATGTCTAGATATACATGTAAAATTTTAGTTTAGAATTTTTTGACACTTTGAAATATGGATTCACATAATGGGAGCATATGCTCCTATGAGGCAAAGTGCATTTCCGCTAGCCCCCGCCATTTCTTATATCTCTATATTGTCTATATATCTATACCTCTACCTCTACCCCCTTGGATTCCTGAACAGACGTACAGTACTAGTAGGGCCTACTATTTATTATTATTACATACTCTAAAAAAAAACCTACTGCAGCCAAAATTTAATATCATCGAGCGGTAAAATTCCCCGCCAACGCCCAAATATCTCGCGCCGCAAAGTTTCAGATCTGCGAATATTTTTTTCCTCAAAAGAAGGACTGCGAAATTCCCTTCTACTCCTCTATCGCCCAGCTTCGCCCTAGTTTCGCCCGCAAGCCCTCAGAGAAACCGCCCCTCTTGCCTACCTCCAGATCTTCCCGGCCGCCGCACTTCGCCGTTCAAGCTGCCACGGCTTCAAACCCCGAGGCTGCCCTATCCGCACCTACTCCGGCGTCCACCGCACCGTATCTCGTTCGCCGACTCTATCGACCACCGCACCTGACCAGCTTCGCCGACACCGACGCCACCGTGCACTGCACATCATCTGCTTCACCGACCTTCTAGTTCGGCCGGCGCGCTGAACACTTCATCGACCGCCCAGCATGTCCTTCTCCGACCCCCCAAGATCTGCTTCCCCGGCACCCACCGCAACAGCAGTCCCCTCGCCGACCTCCACGTCACCCGTAAGAACGCGGAACACGTCTAAACGCCGCCCAGAAATAGGTAACCAGACATCCCTGCGCGTTTTGTTCTGTTAGGAGTATTGCAGCTGACTGTATTTCTGAATTCGTGCTATATTTCTAACTTACAAGTGCTTTCGTTGATAACCACCTCATCCTTTAGGTTTAAACACGACGCATAAGTATGTTTTTCCGTGACCAAACCCACCCATTCGCTGAAACTCTACATGGTATCAGAGCCTAGGTTTCCTTCCTGCTAGCCGCCACAAACAGTACCAAACAAGTTCTTCCTTTGATCACAAAACCCACCGTTGAGATGTAGAAATCCAGGCGGCGGGAGGCCGCATCAGGTGCTCTGCGTCGGTTGCGGCTATCACACACAGCGATGTGAGCTGTGTGAGATCGGCGGCTGCTCGCGCGGGGAGAAAGAAGAGGGTGAAGATCGTTTTGGTTTAGAAAGGAGAGAAGAGGAAGTGAATCCGTGGCAGAGAGATCTGGATCCGTGTGAGGGGCAGAAGTTGGAGGCGTGCGGAGTGGGGCGAGCCTTTGAGCGCAGGGCGGAGCCGGAGGTTGGTGCTGGACGTTGACCAGCGCGAGCCGGTCGATGTGGCCAGGTGCGGTCGCCAGGTTGGCCAGGGCGCGCAGACGAGGCGCCATCCGAGTGGAAGTGAGGAGAAAATGGAGATGTGAGGCTGTGAGGATATGTGGTGATGGAGTTGATGAGGCTGCGGTTGAGTCGTGATGGAGTTGATGAGGCTGCGGTTTAGTGGTGATGGTGATGGTTGTGGATATGTCCAGGGGAAAGGCATGCGTGCCTGAGGTGAGACTGGTTGAGGCCTGACCGGGGGATAGGCATGGGTGCTTGAGGAGTGGATGGTTGAGGCAGGAGTTGGCTGGGGGTTTGTGGGAGAGACGGAAGAGGTGGCCGGGCAGAGTGGAGAAGAGAGGCTGAGGACATTGAGGCGAGTGTGGATGGTTCTGCGGAACTTGTGTGGTGAGGCAGCCGGGGTTGTTGAGGACGTGTATGGTTAGGAGTTGTGCGTATCCCAGATGGTTGAAGCTGGATATCTTCGCTGCTGATGAAGAGATGAATCGAGATGACAAGATGATGGAAAGTGCAATGCTGTCATGTATCCTAGGAGTTATGCTGAATGTTCATTACTGGTAGTTGTCATATGTGTCATGTTGTTGTTGCAAGATGGCCATGGTTGTTTACCCATGATCATCTTGAGGGGGTGTGTTACCATGAGTGAGTTTAGTAGTAGCGCTGTAGTAATATTGTATCCAGTGTGAGGCCCATAGAGGCCCATGTCCAGTAGTATTGTAACCCTAACTCAGATGATATAAATACACAGTGTGGTGGTCTGAGTAACCTAACCCACCCATTCGCTGAAACTCTACAAAATATGAGCCACCAATCATGAGCCGTTGAATGCTCTACATGTCCACGATTGACAACAACAACAACAACAAAGCCTTTATTCCCAAACAAGTTGGGGTAGGCTATACAAGTCCACAATTGACACGATTACAATTTCTCACTATTTGGCCGTAGGCTACTGCTCTAGTTACATCATGTTTGATATCTTTCTGCGATCCTGTATTACATGTTTATGCACGTCATAATGCTTCTACCAAGGTTCAAAAAAGCGCTAGGCGCTAAGCGAGCGGTGAGGCACTGCTTAGAGGAACTGCTGCTTAAGCGAGCTTAAGCGCCGCTTAAGCGCTCAGGCTAAAATCGTACGAACATGAAACAGGGAAGTCAAGATGGGCACATATACCCCTATAATATGCTGTAAATTTGTATCCTAAGCATGTAATGCTACATTTCTGAGGAATACGGGGATTAATACCTTGGTTAGCCTCGGTTTTGCTCCAATTTCTTATAAACACACAAGCAGCTAAGCAAACAATGTAACAAACACAAACAAGCAGCTAAGCTTTACTGGAGTAGCAAGCAGCTAAGCAGTAGAGGAGTAGCAAGCAGCTAAGCCAGACCTAATCACCATCAATGCATCGAGCAAGGAGCAGAGCAACACAGGCAACACACCAACACTCGCATAGAGGAGATTCTAGCACAAAACACGACCAGATTCCCTGTCTCGCTTAATCGAACGCTTAGGCCAAAAGCGAAGCGGAAGACAACCGCTCAGCGCTTAAGCGCGCTTAAGCGTACCTAGGCGTACGCTTTTTTGAACCATGGCTTCTACTACTATTTGGTGTCAATTTAATTATAGCAAAGCCGTGACTCGTAACTGTTTGTTATTATTACACGTGCAGCAGGCACATCTTACACTCATAAACGTAGAGTAAAGCTCGCCTATAATCATGTAAGTACCTGCTGTTTTTTGTATATTGCTTAATGCAAACTTCTATATCTTGGACCTGTTTCTGTTTACAATTGGCCTCTCCTTCATGCAGAGGAGAAACAGTGAGGCACCAGGTTCTTCTGTCCAAGTACCCGATGAGGTCCGTGTGACTCAAAAAAAAGCTCACGTAAGTTCCCTGTTTTTTTTGGAATGTTAATTTACCTCCTGTGCATAGTTCAATTGCATCATTTTCTGTATGTTGCACTACCTAAGTTGCCTAATGGAATCTAATAAAATATAAACAATGACCATATGGAACATTGCACACTGCCTTTGACCCATCTGGCATCCGGCATGCCTGGGTATAAGTTACATGATTTGGCTATGTTAATACAAGTCCTGAAATTCTATTATGTTAATTTTTTGCCTGTTGCTTCATTGAGTTTGCCTGTTGTTCCATGGCTAGTGCATGAAGTTTGATAGAAATGATCCTAGCTGAAATGATGCACTTTGTGTTTTTTTATTGCTTTATTCCTAACCTAGCTTCCTATTCTACTTGAAACATGATTGCTTTATTCCTAACCTAGCTTCCTATTCTACTTGAAACATGATTGCTTTATTCCTAACCTAGCTTCCTATTCTACTTGAAACATGGTGAAAAAATAGTTATATTACTTGTTTAAATGTCTAGCTTTGTTTTTCTGAGTCCCATTGACATGATGTGGTATATCCATATTCAAATGATCTGGCTGTTTATATAATACGCTCCATGTTCAATTGCTTCATTCAGTTTCTAGTAATCTATTATACATGATGCACATGGTGCTACTTGTTATATGCCCTTTTTTGTTTGAGTTTGATCATGAATTCAAGATTAAGCATTGCCTAAACGTTGACCAACGTAGGAAGATTCCCTCCCTTGTCTATACGTTGTGAGATAGATGATGAGACCTCTCTAGCAGCGAATTTATACGCGCTAGATAACACCCCGTTTAATTCGGTCCTGTTGGGACTCGAACCCGGGTGGGCTGGCTGCGCACTCGCAAGCCTTGCCACTGAGCTAGCACTCAGTTCTCAGATTAAGCAATGCCTCGTTATGCTTAATTTAAATGTTATGGCACTTCATACAAGCCATACAATTAATTGTTGCATTGACCTTCTGCGATGTCGAAGGCACTATCTGAGTCATGCTTAAATCAATCATACATTATTTTCCTAATAGTATCAAATCCAACATGCACATCTTTTGACTGTATTTGGCTATTTGCTAGATTTCTTCTGTGCAGTGACCTGGCTTCGTTATTGGGCACATGATGTCTAGTTGCTTGGTTCATTGTATACATCATCGCCATGATCTAGTTTGGTTTGTTCTAAGAGGCATGTGGCTTAACTGGTTTCTTTGTTGTATCTGCCCATGGTTCTTTCAAAATTATGTCAACAATGCTGTTTGTTTGCCTTGTATTGTATTGCATTTTAACTTGTTTTGTCTTAGTTTCAGCCTGCAAACAAAGCTGTAATGTCAGTAGGGACAACCCATTTATCAAGTGTTGCGGTCATTTCACAGAGCAACAGTGACAGTGGCACGTGCTCTCATTGGTCCACTGAGTCCGGTACACCAACCATTCCAGAAGAAATAGATGTACGAGGCTCTATTTTTGATTGCTTGTTGTGTTATATCAGCTCAATGATGTTCTTGAAATTGGAGGTCTTTTATTGCATCATATGATGTTGTAACTTGTTTTATCTAAATTTCAGGCTTCAAATAAAGCTACAATGCCAGAAGCAAGGGCCAATGCCTCAAGTATTGATGTTTCACAAAGCAGCAGTGAGAGTGCATATTGCTCGCATAGGCCCATGGTATCTATTGGTCAACTTAATCCGGCACAAAGAGATTTCGGGGATGCACTCCAAGAGGCAGTTGATATATTTGGGCGGGAAAACAAAGATGCTGATGAATTAATTGCCAAGACACGCCAAGAGATACATGAATTGAAAAATAGGCAAACTTTGACAGAAAATGTTCTAAAGAATCTCCTATGCACTTGTCATGGTAAGCCAGTTGTGATGTGTCTGGGAATTGAAGGTGTCTAAATAAACTTTGATTCTGTTGTTCAGTCAAGTGGACTGCTGATGCCAATGCTGTAACTAATTACTGCTCAAAATTTCGTTCAAAATTTCGTGGTCTGTAATAATTGCAAATTTTGTTGTTGTACTAAAATTAGATATGTTCCATGTGGCTGCTGTATTTTGTGTGAAATAATATCCTGATGTGTACTTCAATTAAACCATAAATCGACTGCATGCTGAAAATTTGAATCTGAGCGCACGTGTGAACTATTTTCTGCTCGTAATGCAATAACGGCTGTTTCTTGGAAGGACTACGTACATGGGTGAAAAGTTAGAGAAGCTACAGTACTCTAACTTGAAGGTGAAAAGTTAGAGAAGCTACAGTACTCTAACTTTCCTTCCCCCAAACCATATGTCTAAAATCCAAATAATTTAAATTAATTTGCACAATACAAACTTGTGTCTTGCATTTGAAGTAATTACATGCAGAGAAAATTATGGTGTAATAAAATTTAGTTTAGTTTTTAAACATCTACAGTAATCACCTTTATTAGTTAAAGACAGTGCATAACCTTGTACTTATGCTACAGAAGCCTGACTTTGCTTCTTTATTTTTCCTGACTTAGCTCCTTCACGTTAGAGGATACGGTTCCCGTACATGGTAGCCCATTAATAATTATGCCTGCTAGCAAGATAGATGGTCCTTATTATAGTCAGGCATGTCAACTTGTATGATTAAAAGTAGTTCGTACACATTAAATCTACCATCTGCATTTTTCTCTGTAATAACTTTTCTTTTTACACAACTCAAAACTTGTCTGGCTAATATGAAATTTGAGATGGCAAAACCCGGGAAAGATAAAGATATCACCAAAAACTCTTTCCTGCGAAATGCTGGGTTTTGAAGCCCAAGTCCAAGTCTTTCTCTGCTCAAGTTTTGGAGGAACAACTCCAAGTAGAACGAGTTGCAACAGCTATGCTAAGAACAAAAGTTGACATGTTGAGATCGAGATTAGAAGCATGTGATGCCCTACTGCACGAGGCCAATCAAGTTCGTTATAATCTCCCAAAGACTAAGAAAATGCCATAGATAATTGGAGATGAACACTAACATAGTGAGTACATTGGTCTTGTGAAATGTTTCCTTAGATTAAGGCACCGTTCAGACTTTTGTTGGTGGATGCATTTATCTGCGGTTGGGATCAACTTGGTAGTTGTTCCTGTGGATGTTATATAAATTAATTGCCTAGCCTTTTTTGAATCAGTTCGAACTTAAATGGTATCATAGCCAAGGTCTCAAGTTTGAATTGTCGAACGTGTGGTTTAATTTAATCTCTGTCGGGCGGCAAAATCTCCCACCAATCCTGAAATATTTCAAACGCATTTTTGAATGGGATTAAGAAGATAGATCATGATCATGGTAGTGACCTATATTCAACGTGATGATGATTTGATTTTGCACTCGGCCATGAACAGAGGTACTAGTACGGTGTCACAATTTTTTATCATTATACTTGTACCTTAGCGAAATTCAAAATCTCATAGCGGCAAAACTTCCCGCCCACAAAATACAAAAATTTCACACGCTTCCAAATTCCCATTCTACCCCTGTGGAGATGACAGCAAAGTCGGTTGGTGAGGGGTTTGCCCGTCATTTTTTCGATCACCACCTCCCTAGCCCGGAAACCCTCCCAAAAAAAATACATTTCCTTCAGTCTCTCATCTGAGACCACCCACCGGAACTTCTCAAGTCCCTCTCTCTACCACCTCCACGACCACCGCACCGGAACATCCCCGCCGGACTTCCCTGGCCTACCCGAGCCCTCGCGATCCTCGTCATCCGGCTGCCTGCCGGAGCCGCTTCATCGACGCCGTCATCAACCGGACCGGATCATCCCCGCCGAACCTCGAAACCATATGCTCATCCAGCAGTCTACCGCAGTCGCTTCAGCTGCGGTATCGTCCACCGCCGGAGCCGCTTCGCCGGATCCGTCGTCCACCGCATCGGATCTTGCTCACCGACACCGCTGTGCATGAACCGGATCTGCTTCACCGGCGCCGTGCATGATCTAAACTCTTCTACTGTCGCTTTTCTATTGCTTGCCTGCAAGTTCTTGTTTAATCTTGGGGGAACCTGTTTGTGCTAACGACGCGCCGTTACGTTTTTGCAGATGAGATGAGTAACCATGAAGTGTAATGGCCGTCTCTCCAACCCCAAGTAGCACATGTAGCGTACTTCATCACCGGATCTATCAACCCCAGGAAGATCTGCTGTGACTCCCACAGAGTGCTTCTCCTAATGTAAGTCCCTTGTTTTAGCGCCATGTTCTGGGTTCAGATGCTTGTTTGTCTGAAGCTCTTTTAGTTCATTCCTAGCTATGACCGTAACACGTTGCTATTTTCTACTTCATTGCTAACTTTAAGCGATTGAACATTTTGGTTTGCATTCCCTGCTCTGTAGATGTAGCCATCATAACTTCTATCTTGCTCAGTCGTTGTTACAAAAATTATACTGTAGGTATTATAGTAACATCCTGCTATTATTTAGTTCATGGCCAATTTTAAGTAATTGCACATGTTGGTTCGCATTCCCTGCTCTATAGCTTTTGGCATCGTAACTTCTATATTTGGTTTACATTCCCTGCTCTGTAGATCTAGCCATCATAACTTTATCTTGCTCAGTCGTTGTTACAAAAATTATGGCCTGCTACTATGTTGTTTGTGCAAATTTTTTACTCCATGAACATGTTGGCTTGCATTCCCTGTACTACAGGTGATGCCATTGTTTTGTATCTAGTTCATTGTAAGCTAACAAAGTAAGGACTTAGTTTGGCATGCTATCACTCTGCTATCTAGCCTGTAGTACAAATAAACTTGTCATACTACTAGATAATAATTTTGCGTGCCATCTTGTTCTTCAAAAGCTGCATTATTGACTTGTTTCTCTGACTTGGCATGACGCTCACATATGGAAAGCTGAACATATTGGTTTGCATTCCCTCTTATACAAGTTCACAGGTGATCCCACTATATTCTGTATCTGGTCCATCCTAAGCTCCAGCATTAACTATCCTCCATGTGTTGCTCATTACAAGTTTATATCCCGAAACATCTTGATTTGCATCCCCTTCACTATAAGTTCAGGAGTATTATTTAGTTCACGGCCAAAGTGAAGTAATTGCACTTGGCACATGTTGGTTCACATTCCCTCCTCTTTAGCTTTTGCCATCGTAACTTCTATTTTTGGTTTACATTCCCTGCTCTGTAGATGTAGCCATCATAACTTCATCTTGCTCAGTCGTTGTTACAAAATTTATAGCCTGCTACTCTGTTGTTCATGCCAATTTTGTACTCCCTGAACATGTTGGTTTGCATGGGACTCGACAGTAGTAAGTCTGCTGTTTCATTCTAACATGCTCTGTTATATTGGCTGTTGGTATGCGGCATGCACTCTTTGTTTGCTTATTGTGCGCATTACAATGATCTTGTTATAACGACGAAATGATGAGTTCCAAATTCTTTGGCAAACAATATTGTAGTGTCTTTGCCTTTCCATTGTTGCTGTCTTAACTTGTAATGTCTTTGTTTCAGATATAGGTGCTGCATGGACAACTTAAAAGATTGCCGGATCGCTTCATTGTATTGCTAGGTTTAATTACCATTCAATTTCTCTGGGTTCTGTAATATTTTTTCAATGCCTTGCAGCTGATGTAATATTTAGTTAGTTTTTATAGTTCTTTCGCGCATTTTTTCTTTGGTGCTTGTGGTAAGTGAGGCTATCCGACAGAAATCAATGCTGCGTAAATATTCTCAGTATCTAAATCACGAATTCCCATCCCTTAAACGGCCCATTTAAGCGAAATCACATATGTGCCTGCCCGCAAATTCCTAAAGCCCATATTATGCCAGCATATAAACAGCAACTAAACGGGCTGGCCCACTTACTTATTGGGCTGGCCCACTTACTTATTGGGCCAGCCCATTTGATTGACGGTGGACCCCACACTCTAGTTGGGCTGGCCCACTTGCTTTAAGGTGGACCCCACCCACTACTTAGTTGGGCCAGCCCAATTGCTTTTGTGGTGGACCCCACATACTAAATGGGCCGGCCTTTTAAGAGGAAAGTGGGACCCGCTGTGTTTTTGGCCAGGCCCACTATCTTGTTGGGCCGGCCCACTGCTATATGGTGGACCCCACAAACTAATTGGGCCGGCCCACTTTGCTATATGGTGGACCCCACATACTAATTGGGCGGCCCTTTAGGAAAGTGGGACCCACTGTGCTTTTGGCCCGGCCCACTTTGTTGGGCCAGCCCATTTGCTTTCGTGGTGGACCCCACTAAATGGGCCGGCCCTTTAAGAGGAAAGTGGGACCCACTGTGTTTTTGGCGGCCCACTATCTTGTTGGGCCGGCCCACTATATGGTGGACCCCACATACTAATTGGGCCGGCCCTTTAACAGAAAGTGGGACCCACGTGTTTTTGGCCCCACTATCTTCTTGGGCCGGTTGCCATATGGTGGACCCCACGTACTAAATGGCGACCCTTTAAAAAGTGGGACCCACAATGACCCACTATTTTGTTGGGCGGCCCACTTGCTATATAGTGGACCCCACAAACTAAATGGGCGGCCTTTAACGGAAAGTGGGACCCCCTGTGTTTGGCCGGCCCACTATTTTGTTGGGGCCACGCTATATGGTGGACCCACAAACTAAATGGGCGGCCCTTTAACCGGAAAGTGGGACTGTGTTTTTGGCCGGCCCACTAGCTTGTTGGGGCCCTTGCTATACGGTGGACCACACACTAAATGGGCCGCCCGATTCAGGTGGACCCCACATGTTAAATGGGCCGGCCCATTTAAGTTTTGACCAGTCAACCTTAGAGGTTAGGCCCGGCCCACGTAACTAATGGACCAGCCCAGCTATATAGTTGACCGGTCAAACTATGTGGCCCGGCCCGCTTAAGACGTGGCAGGCCTCGTGTGGGCCTACCATCTACCACGGGGTTTCAGCCGGTTAACGCCGTTAACTGGCAGTTAACGGCGTCTGCCACGTGTCAGTTTGCATGACGTCAGCAGTCAACGGGCTCCCGAAAACACTTCCGCAACGGTCCGATTTTCCGTGGCGGAAGGGCGCCCAAGCGCGACGGACCGAAAAAATCGTCGTTGGACTTTGCCTGACGCAGTTTCCACAACGGAACCCATATCGTCGGGTTAGGCCCATAGGCGACGAAAAATGCCCCTTAGTTGACGATTTTGGGACGTTGTCTATCGAACTTTTCTTGTACTAAGCGTACAGGAGCTTCAAGCTCTTCGTGTTGCTTAACCAAAGCCCGTCGGGGGGTTTTGGAGGGTAACAGTTAAGCAAGATAACTTTAATATGAGAGTAGAGAATCATTTAATGGAAAATTCTCAAGCTATTAGTAAATTGCATGATATTGTGGAGAGAACCTCCAATGATGTTAAGATGCTTGTTAAACATTTTCATATGGTTCAAACTCAAATTGATCAACTCACTAAAGTGCAAAATGACTTGTTAAAAAATACTTCTAAAGAAAAACATGCTTATGAAGTAACAACTAGAGGTGGTGTTTCTACTCAGGATCCTCTATATCCTGAGGGGCATCCCAAAAGAGTTGAACAAGATTCTCAACGAACTAAAGAAACTAGTGCTCCTTCTAAGAAAAAGAAGAAGAAACATAAAACTGTTGTAGAATCCTCTGAACCTGTTAATGATCCTAATAGTATTTCTATTTCTGATGCTGAAACTGAAAGTGGTAATGAACATGATAAAGATAATGATAAGAATGATGTTTCTGATAAAGAAGAGGTTGAAGATGAACCTGAAAAGCATGCTAAAAATAAAAAGTACACTAAAGAAGATTTTATTACAAAGAAACATGGTAATGAAAGAGAACCTTGGGTTCAAAAGCAAATGCCTTTTCCTGTTAAGAAACTAAAATCAAAGGAGGAAGAACACTATAATAAATTTTGTGATTGGATGAAACCTTTGTTCTTGCAAATCCCTTTGACTGATGCTATTAAATTGCCTCCTTATTCAAAGTATATGAAAGATATTGTCTCTAACAAAAGGAAAATTCCTAATGAGGAGATTTCCACTATGCTTGCTAATTACTCTTTCAATGGCAAGGTTCCAAAGAAGCTGGGAGACCCAGGTATACCGACTATCCCTTGTTCCATCAAGAATAATTATGTTAGAACTGCTCTATGTGATTTGGGAGCAGGAGTTAGTGTTATGCCTTTTTCTCTTTACAAGAGACTTTATTTAGATAAGTTGATACCAACTGATATATCTTTGCAAATGGCTGATAAATCTACTGTTGTTCCTGTTGGTATATGTGAGGATGTTCCTGTTCAAGTTGCTAATAATTGCTTAATATTAACTGATTTTGTTGTGTTGGAAATGCCTGAAGATGATAATATGTCTATTATTCTTGGAAGACCTTTTCTTAACACTGCAGGGGCTGTTATTGATTGCAATAAAGGAAAAGTTACTTTCAATGTTGATGACAAGGAGCATACCGTTTATTTTCCCAAGAGGATTGATAAAGTATATGGAGTTAATACAATTTCTAATTTGAGATCTATCAAAGTGGGAGTTATTGATTGTCCTATATATGAGCCTAAAGAAGGATATCAAAATATTATGATTGGATCCATATCAATACAATATAAGGTAACATGATTGATTTGAGGTTTATTTCTTCTTATGTCATGTAAAATTTATTTGGTGGCAAGACTTGATCAACCTTGTTAACAAGTACATTTTAAATGCATGGAAGAGCTGAACAACATTTCTTTCTTTCCCCACACTTGTTTTACTTTCTGTAGTATTACTTTTTTTGCAAGATGCTTAGTTGTTTCAAATTTTGAAAATCTTTTTCTGCCCTGAAACAGTTATTTTAACACCCAGAAATGTGCATTTTTTGAAGTTTTCAAAAATTTACAAAAATTATACCTTGGTCCTATTTTTAATTTGCAACCTGGGAGTGCAGGGGCTGAGCAGTGGGGCACCCAGGCTGCACCCCATGTGCTGGCGCGGCCAGCATGGGGCACGCCGCCTGTGGTGTGGACCCCTCTACGGGTGCTTCTATTCTTGTAGACAGTGTTGGGCCTCCAAGAGCAGAGGTTTGTAGAACAGCCAAGTTTCCCTTAAGTGGATCACCCAAGGTTTATCGAACTCGGGGAGGAAGAGGTCAAAGATATCCCTCTCAAGCAACCCTGTAATCACAAAGCAAGAAGTCTCTTGTGTCCCCAACACACCAAATACACTTGTCAGGTGTATAGGTGCACTAGTTCGGCGAAGAGATAGTGAAATACAAGTAGTATGGATGTATATGAGTGGTAATAGCAATCTGAATAAAATATGGCAGCGAGTAAACATGCAACAAAACAGTAAACAAACGGAGATTCGATGTTTGGAAACAAGGCCTAGGGATCATACTTTCACTAGTGGACACTCTCAACATTGATCGCATAATAAATAACTCTTTCTCTTATGTGCTACATACACTCTTTTGTTGGATGATGAACACATTGCGTAGGATTACACGAACCCTCAATGCCGGAGTTAACAAGCTCCACAATTCAATGTTCATATTTAAATAACCTTAGAGCATAATAGATCATTGCAAAATAAACCAAGAACTAACATAGTGCACACACTGTCCACATTACACTATGAAGGAGGAATAGATCACATCAATACTATCATAATGACAATTAACTCCACAACCTACAAGAGATCATGATCATAGCCTACGACAAGAACCACACGGTGCACACACTAGCACCTTTACACCATGCAGGAGGAATAGACTACTTTAATAACATCACATGAGTAGCACATAACTAGTAGCGATACAAAGCTCATCATATGGATCTCAATCATGTAAAGCAGCTCATGAGATCATTGTATTGAAGTACATAGGAGAGATTAACCACATCTACCGGTACAGCCCCGAGCCTCAATGGAGAACTACTCCCTCTCATGGGAGCAGCAGCGGTGATGAAGATGGCGGTGGAGATGGCAGCGGTGTCGATGGAGAAGCCTTCCGGGGCACTTCCCCGTCCCGGCGTGGAACAGAGACTCCTGTCCCCAGATCTTGGCGCGCGATGGCGGCTCTGGAACTTTTCTCGTACCGTGGCTTATTCCGTATCGGGTTTTAGGTCAGGGACCTTTAAATAGGCGAGGCGGCGTCGAAGGTCGAAGGGGCGACGACACCATAGGGTCGCGCGGCGAGGGTGGGCCGCCGGCCTATCATCCGGGCTGTGTGGCCCTCTGGCGCTCTCGGGTGTTCTGGATGCTTCCGGGCAAAATAGGAACCTGGGCGTTGATTTCGTCCAATTCCGAGAATATTTCGTTACTAGGATTTCTGAAACCAAAAACAGCAAAACAGGAACTGGCACTTCGGCATCTCGTTAATAGGTTAGTTCCGGAAAACGCATAATAATGACATATAATGTGTATAAAACATGTAGGTATCATCAATAAAGTAGCATGGAACATAAGAAATTATCGATACGTTTGAGACGTATCAAGCATCCCCAAGCTTAGTTCCTACTCGTCCTCGAGTAGGTAAACGATAACAATGATAATTTCTTAAGTGACATGCCATCATAACCTTGATCATACTATTTGTAAACATATGTAATGAATGCAGCGATCAAAACAATGGTAATGACATGAGTAAACAACTGAATCATAAAGCAAAGACTTTTCATGAATAGTACTTCAAGACAAGCATAAATAAGTCTTGCATAAGAGTTAACTCATAAAGCAATAAATCAAAGTAAAGGTGTTGAAGCAACACAAAGGAAGATTAAGTTTCAGCGGTTGCTTTCAACTTATAACATGTATATCTCATGGATATTGTCAACATAAAGTAATATAACAAGTGCAATATGCAAGTATGTAGGAATCAATGCACAGTTCACACAAGTGTTTGCTTCTTAAGGTGGAGAGAGATAGGTAAACTGACTCAACAATAAAAGTAAAAGAATGGTCCTTCAAAGAGGAAAGCATCGATTGCTGTATTTGTGCTAGAGCTTTTATTTTGAAATCATGAAACAATTTTGTCAACGGTAGTAATAAAGCATATGAGTTATGTAAATTATATCTTACAAGTTGCAAGCCTCATGCATAGTATACTAATAGTGCCCGCACCTTGTCCTACTTAGCTTGGACTACCGGATCTTTGCATGCCATGTTTCAACCAAGTGTCACAAAGGGGTACCTCCATGCCGCCTGTACAAAGGTCTAAGGAGAAAGCTCGCATTTTGGATTTCTCGCTTTTGATTATTCTCAACTTAGACATCCATACCGGGACAACATGGACAACAGATAATGGACTCCTCTTTAATGCATAAGCATGTAACAATAATTATTATTCTCATATGAGATTGAGGATATATGTCCAAACTGAAACTTCCACCATGATTCATGGCTTTAGTTAGCGGCCCAATGTTCTTCTCTAACAATATGCATGCTCCAACCATTAAGGTGGTAGATCTCTCTTACTTCAGACAAGACGGACATGCATAGCAACTCACATGATATTCAACAAAGAATAGTTGATGGCGTCCCCAGAAGCATGGTTATCGCACAACAAGCAACTTAATAAGAAATAAAGTGCATAAGTACATATTCAATACTACGATAGTTTTTAAGGCTATTTTGTCCCATGAGCTATATATTGCAAAAGTAAATGATGGAATTTTAAAGGTAGCACTCAAGCAATTTACTTTGGAATGGCGGAGAAAT
Organism: Lolium multiflorum; assembly: GCA_030979885.1. Classification (NCBI taxonomy): domain Eukaryota; kingdom Viridiplantae; phylum Streptophyta; class Magnoliopsida; order Poales; family Poaceae; genus Lolium; species Lolium multiflorum. The sequence goes on along the minus strand of CM061751.1, from coordinate 235,157,707 downwards.
ACCATGTAGTAGGTAGGTATGGTGGACACAAATGGCATAGTGGTTGGCTCAAGGATTTGGATGCATGAGAAGTATTCCCTCTCGATACAAGGTTTAGGATAGCAAGGTTATTTGAAGCAAACTCAAGGATGAACCGGTGCAGCAAAACTCACATAAAAGACATATTGTAAACATTATAAGACTCTACACCGTCTTCCTTGTTGTTCAAAACTCTAGAAATTATCTAGACCTTAGAGAGACCAATTATGCAAACCAAATTTTAGCAAGCTCTATGTATTTCTTCACTAATAGGTGCAAAGTATATGATGCAAGAGCTTAAACATGAGCACAACAATTGCCAAGTATCACATTATCCAAGACATTTTACCAATTACTACATGTAGCATTTTCTGTTTCCAACCATATAACAATTAACGAAGCAGTTTCAACCTTCGCCATGAACATTAAAAGCTAAGAACACATGTGTTCATATGAACCAGCGGAGCGTGTCTCTCTCCCACACAAGGATGAACTTATTCAAACAAAACAAAAATAAAAACAAACAGACGCTCCAAGTAAAGTACATAAGATGTGACCGAATAAAAATATAGTTTCACTAGAAATGACCTGATAAGTTGTCGATGAAGAAGGGGATGCCTTGGGCATCCCCAAGCTTAGATGCTTGAGTCTTCTTAAAATATGCAGGGATGAACCACCGGGGCATCCCCAAGCTTAGACCTTTCACTCTTCTCGATCACATTATATCACCCTCTTCTATTGACCCTTGAAAACTTCCTTCACACCAAACTTCAAGCAAACTCATTAGAGGGTTAGTGCATAATCAAAATTCACATGTTCAGAGGTGACACAATCATTCTTAACACTTCTGGACATTGCACAAAGCTTCTGAAAGTTAATGGAACAAAGAAACTCATTCAACATAGCAAAAGCGGCAATGCGAAATAAAAGGCAGAATCTGTCAAAAACAGAACAGTCCGTAAAGACGAATTTTAAAATGGCACCAGACTTGCTCAAACGGAAAAACTCAAAACTAATGAAAGTTGCGTACATATCTGAGGATCACTCACGTAAATTGGCATAATTTTCTGAGTTACCTACAGAGAATTAGGCCCAGATTCGTGACAGCAAAGAAATCTGTCTCTGCGCAGTAATCCAAATCTAGTATGAACCTTACTATAGAGACTTTACTTGGCACAACAATGCAACAAAACTAAGATAAGGAGAGGTTGCTACAGTAGTAACAACTTCCAATGACTCAACAAAACAAAAATTGCTGTAGTAAAATAAAAACATGGGTTATCTCCCAAGAAGTTCTTTCTTTATAGCCATTAAGATGGGCTCAGCAGTTTTAATGATGCACTCGCAAGAAATAGTAGTTGAAGCAAAAGAGAGCATCAAGAGGCAAATTCAAAACAAATTTAAGTCTAACATGCTTCCTATGAAAAGGAATCTTGTACACAAATAAATTCATGAAGAGCAAAGTAACAAGATCAGGAAGATAAAACAAGTGTAGTTTCAAAAATTTCAGCACATAGAGAGGTGTTTTAGTAACATGAAAATTTCTACCACCATATTTTCCTCTCTCATAATAACTTTCAGTAGAAACATGAGCAAACTCAACAATATAACTATCACATAAAGCATTCTTATCATGAGTCTCATGCATAAAATTATTACTCTCCACATAGGCATAATCAATTTTATTAGTTGTAGTGGGAGCAAATTCAACAAAGTAGCTATCATTATTATTCTCATCATCAAATATAGGAGGCAAAGTATCATCAAAGTAAATTTTCTCCTCAATGCTTGGGGGACTAAAAATATCATGCTCATCAAAGCCAGCTTCCCCAAGCTTAGAATTTTCCATAGCATTAGCAACAATAGTGTTCAAAGCATTCATATTAATATGTTCCATGGGTTTTTTAATTTTCGCATCAAACCATCCATGTCTTAAATCAGGAAATAGAATAAGAAGCTCATTGTTGTCCATTATGCCTAACTAGTGTAAACAAGAAACCAAATGTCGCAATTGCAGATCTAAAGGAAATAGCTTCGAGTACTTACAACGGCGCCGGAAAATAGCTTAGTAGCCGAGATCCGGAGTGTGAGTACCTTTTACCTTTCCTCCCCGGCAACGGCGCCAGAAAAGTGCTTGATGTCTACGGGTGCTTCTATTCTTGTAGACAGTGTTGGGCCTCCAAGAGCAGAGGTTTGTAGAACAGCAGCAAGTTTCCCTTAAGTGGATCACCCAAGGTTTATCGAACTCAGGGAGGAAGAGGTCAAAGATATCCCTCTCAAGCAACCCTGTAATCACAAAGCAAGAAGTCTCTTGTGTCCCCAACACACCAAATACACTTGTCAGGTGTATAGGTGCACTAGTTCGGCGAAGAGATAGTGAAATACAAGTAGTATGGATGTATATGAGTGGTAATAGCAATCTGAATAAAATATGGCAGCGAGTAAACATGCAACAAAACAGTAAACAAACGGAGATTCGATGTTTGGAAACAAGGCCTAGGGATCATACTTTCACTAGTGGACACTCTCAACATTGATCGCATAATAAATAACTCTTTCTCTTATGTGCTACATACACTCTTTTGTTGGATGATGAACACATTGCGTAGGATTACACGAACCCTCAATGCCGGAGTTAACAAGCTCCACAATTCAATGTTCATATTTAAATAACCTTAGAGCATAATAGATCATTGCAAAATAAACCAAGAACTAACATAGTGCACACACTGTCCACATTACACTATGAAGGAGGAATAGATCACATCAATACTATCATAATGACAATTAACTCCACAACCTACAAGAGATCATGATCATAGCCTACGACAAGAACCACACGGTGCACACACTAGCACCTTTACACCATGCAGGAGGAATAGACTACTTTAATAACATCACATGAGTAGCACATAACTAGTAGCGATACAAAGCTCATCATATGGATCTCAATCATGTAAAGCAGCTCATGAGATCATTGTATTGAAGTACATAGGAGAGAGATTAACCACATAGCTACCGGTACAGCCCCGAGCCTCAATGGAGAACTACTCCCTCCTCATGGGAGCAGCAGCGGTGATGAAGATGGCGGTGGAGATGGCAGCGGTGTCGATGGAGAAGCCTTCGGGGGCACTTCCCCGTCCGCGGCGTCGGAACAGACTCCTGTCCCCCAGATCTTGGCTTCGCGATGGCGGCGGCTCTGGAACTTTTATCGTACCGTGGTATTCCGTATCGGGTTTTAGGTCAGGGACCTTTAAATAGGCGAAGAGGCGGCGTCAGAAGGTCGAAGGGGCGACGACACCATAGGGCCGTGATGGCGTGTAACTCACACGTTCGTTGGGAACCCCAAGAGGAAGGTATGATGCGCACAGTAGCAAGTTTTCCCTCAGAAAGAAACCAAGGTTTAATCGAACCAGGAGGAGCCAAGAAGCACGTTGAAGGTTGATGGTGGCGAAATGTGATGCGGCGCAACACAGGGATTCCGGCGCCAACGTGGAATCTGCACAACAAAACCAAAGTACTTTGCCCCAACGAAACAGTGAGGTTGTCAATCTCACCGGCTTGCTGTAACAAAGGATTAAACGTATCGAGTGGAAGATGATTGTTTGCGAAGAAAACAGTAAAACAAGTATTGCAGTAGATTGTATGCGATGTAAAGAATAGGACCGGGGTCCACAGTTCACTAGAGGTGTCTCTCCCATAAGATAAAAGCATGTTGGGTGAACAAATTACAGTCGGGCAATTGACAAATAGAGAAAGGCATAACAATGCATATACATGATATGATAAAAGGATTTCTATTTTCGTGCCCTCGGTTCCTTAGTTGTACTCAGTTTTCCCCAGCTCCTTAGTTTTTCCTCAGTTTTACCCAAACTTTTGTCTGAAACCATCACACGTGATGTAACGGCCAGTTGCCCGACGGTTGACCGTTATCTTCTGACTAGTGGGGCCACGTAGAGCCCGCAAAGACACGTCAGACCATCCATCTTTGTTTGACCGTAAGCATCGCTGTATCCCTGACCAAAACGCGAACGAGTGGGGCTTCGGTATATCGAATGACAAGTGGGGCCATGACGCTGATACAAGGGGCAATACACGGGTAGGATTAGATTTTTAAATGGAGCTCTACAGCGATGGCACGGAGGAGGTGGCATGCGGGGTGCCGAGATGAGATCGACGTCCACAATGAACTGCATGAGGCGAGACCAGACGCATTAGATAGATATGAACTAGACGCGTTTAACCATGCAAAGAAGAGAAGAAATGGTCGACGACATCGAAGACTACGTCAAAACTTTGACTGACCGTGTCGGACACGAACACGAGCAATGTAGAGAAAACTAGTGTCTCTCCTTTCTGGCGTGTATAGGTGGGTGCTAGGAGAGTGTGGTGGCGAAGGGAAAGACCTCGCGGCGGTCTGTGGCGTCCAGCATAGCGGGTCGGCGTGGCCGTGCCCACAGCGGCGTGCATGCATGTTCGGCATTGGCATCAGCATGTACGTTCGGCATTGGCCTCGGCGGTATCTCTGGTGTGTCAGTGATCGAATGAGGGGACGGGATTGAGGGTGCATCCCGACGTTGACCTAGCAGTGGCGGCGAGCATAGCCGTTCTGACCATGCCGATATCGGCATCGGCATCGTTTGGAGGCTGTGGTGCTCGAATCAAGTTGGGATTTGTTTCTCGTAGGCCAAAATGAATTTGAAACAAGTTTCATGTTGAAGGTTAGGTAACGAAAGTTTGTAACTATCCCAAAATTATACTAGCGCCATGGTGAGGTTCTTTTTGATAGAGCTATACGGTTGGGCAAACTTTTTTGACACTTTTTAGATAGGGTTCCTTGTTGTTACACGTATGGCATCATGTATGGAAAATTTGTGGTCATTTGGAGATGTTCGAAAAAATCACTTTGCTTAAGCGCATGCCGTTTCGTCTCGCTGAAACCAGCTTTTCTAACAAGGTGATTTTTTCTACCTTCTCTAAATAACCTCAAATTTCATACAGCTGATCTTCTATACATAGATAGATAGATTGTTTCGTTTTTACATTTTTCGAACTTTTTATTTCCCTTTATAATACCCAATTGATTTTCAGGTCAAAACCTCGAAAAACAGCATCATGTATGGCATCATTTCACCCTAAATTTCAAATTTTCTGAAACTTTCCCTTTTAGATATTCCTTGTTGTTATAGGTATGCCATCATGTATGCCAAACTTGGTTAGGTCTCACTGAAACCAGCTTTTGTAACAAATTAGGTGATGGTTTATCATTTTTTTTTGCGTGAAAAGTAATGGCTACAACAAATTGTTGATGGTTTATCATTTTTTTGCGTGAAAAGTAATGGCAACAACAAATCGGTGATGGTTTATCATTTTTTTTGCGTGAAAAGTAATGGCTACAACAAATTGTTGATGGTTTATCATTTTTTGCGTGAAAAGTAATGGCAACAACAAATCGGTGATGGTTTATCATTTTTTTTGCGTGAAAAGTAATGGCTACAACAAATTGTTGATGGTTTATCATTTTTTTTGCGTGAAAAGTAATGGCAACAACAAATCGGTGATGGTTTATCATTTTTTTTGCGTGAAAAGTAATGGCTACAACAAATTGTTGATGGTTTATCATTTTTTTGCGTGAAAAGTAACGCCTAAAATAGTTTATAATTTTTAGCGCGTGAAAAATAATACAGAAAACCGCCCTTCAGCATACTTAGAGGGTGGAAGCTAATTAACCGCCAACAGAGAGAGAGAGAGGGGTTATCCTGCCCGTTCCCTATATCATACGATCAACGGTCGGCGGGCACGATCCGCGTGACATGGGCTAGACCAATCAGGGCGATGATGCACGTCTGCGAGAATTTGTGAAGAGAGAGGGCAAAACTGAGTACTATCAAGAAACCAAGGGCACCTGAGTAGTAAACAGACTAAGGGATTCAAATTTGAGATTTGAAAAATGGAAAATGTGTGTTTTGTACAATGAAACCCATCTTGGCCTACCTCAAACTATTTGCAATACCAATATACATCAGTGTGAGAATTGTGGCCTCATTTAGACAAAGTATGATTTGGGGGAAGCTGTTTTGGGAAGGGCTTGTTGTGGAAAACCATGCACCTTCATAGCTACTAGGTGATTTGAGAAGTGGCAATTTGTGGTAAAACTTGATTTATCTATGATTTATCTATGATTTGAGAAGTGGCAATTTGTGGTAAAGACTCCATGAGTAAGTGCCACTCTTTTTAGGATTTTTTTGCACATTAAATGACTCATTTAACTAGTTAATCCCATTTGTTGACTCTCTGTTGACCAGCCACTTGAGGGTAAAACTGAGTATATTGCACTAGCCAGTATTAGCACTCGAGGGGAAAATTGAGCACACAAAAAATGCTAGTATAAGACTCGAGGGTATACCTGAGTATATCTAAATTTCCAGGGTTAGACTCGAGGACACGTGCAATTGTTGACGCGTAGACGCGGGTCGCGGTGGAGAAGTCGAGACGTGCAATCGTGGACGCGTGTCGCGTTGCAGAAGTCCAAGACGTGCAGACGTGCACCGGTGCACGCGTAGGACGCGGGTCGCATTAACCACCCCTCGCCTTTATAGACGCCTCCTCGCACTCTCTCTGTCACTCTCACTCGCTCACGCATCGCCAACTCTCTCACGTCCCATCATCTTCTCCAAAGCAAAAAACCCTCTCCCTCTCCCTCTTCCTCTTCCTCCGCCGTAGAGATGGACAAGGAGAATGCCAATCCCATCGTCGAGGTGGGCTCAAAGCGCGACGCCTCCATCTTCGGCGCCGTCCCCTCTACGGACGACGACGCCTCCGCCGCCGCCGCCGTCGCCGGTGCATCGGAGGCTGCTGCCGCCGGTGGCAGTCAGATCCCGGCGGGATGGGTCGACCCCTACGACCCCGTGCCGTACGTCCCGCCCCCGAACCCCTACGACACCTCCCTGGAGGACCCATGGAACGAGGTAACTACGGTTTGCTTCCTTTTTTGTTCCCCATTCCTTTTTGAACCCTATTTTTGCTGGTGTAGATGGATCTGTAGATGGATGAGTATTGGGCTAATATTTGCGCCGATTTTATTCCATTTTGTTTTGATCACTTCTTGATTTCGTTTAAGATTTGGGGTTCGGCTGTTCGGTTAATTTATGCAAGTAATATTGGATCTCAATCAGTTAATTTATGCAAGTAATCATGGGATCTCAATCAGTTATTTTATGCACTAATCAAAAGATATCAACCGTTTAATTTTGCAAATAATCTCGAATGTGTTCAAGTTTAGATCTAGTTCAGATCTAGAATCTGTTTCTTTGCCTATGATGAATGGTTGGGCACAAATTTTTACAGGGAGGGTTCAGCGAACCATTGCTGTGTACAAATCTGTTGTGCATGAGCTTTAGTTCGCTAACACCTTCCCTGTAGATATATAATCATGTCCACTCTAACTGAGGCTGACTCTGTTTTTCTTAACTTTGTTATCATGTACGTTAGTCATCGTTGCAACTCATTCACTAGTTTCTGTTTGATATGGATCAGATGTCTGGCAGCGACGTCGGCAGCGACGAAGAGGAGGAGGACGTCAAGACTCGCCAGGTGCTGCGGAGGCTGCAGGTCGGCCAGTACATCTCCTACTTCGCCAAGGAGGTGTACAGGTGCCCCTTCTGCACCAGGAGACTCGGCGCCACGGACTTCAACTGCCTCGTCACGCATGCTGAGAACATCAGCAACACCTTCCCCAACGTCGGCACGACGGTGAACGTCCACTCCTTCCGCGCCAAGCACAGGGCGCTCGGCATGCACCTCCGCAGCTTGCAGCGGGTGGAGATCTCCGCCGGCCGCATGCCTCCGCTCAAGCCCAAGGCTCCCAAGGGGAGCAAGAGCAACAAGTGGAGGCAGAGCCAGATGGGGTAGGCGGAGTCCCTGGACGTGTGCTGCTGCTGCTGCTGCCTCCTAGTTTGTTGTTGGGATCCCTTTGTTGTTAGCTAGGGATCCCTTGTTGTTATGTTAGTATGATGGTGCTGTGAAGAACCTGTTACTATGTTGGCTGCTGTGTATGCAGCCTATTATCTATCCATATTATCTAGGGATTATCTATCCCTAGTCTACTATATTTTGTTGGCCGTACTTAGTTTTCTTGATTTACTATGACTGTGAATTTATCGTACATTATCCTGGAGATTTGCTTCTAGATTTAACTACATACATATGGACCAGAGGGAGTACTAGATTTGCTGCCATATTGGGCAAACAACGAGGGCCAAAAGGCACAAATAATTGAAGAAAGTCAGAAATGCAAGCTTCTCTAGATTTTATACTAATTTGGTGAAAAGGACAGAGAGAAAGAGGGGAAAAAGGTGCACTTAATAATGCCAATTTTGGGCCGAGAGAGACAGAACCCAGCTCCTGCTCACGTGCAACCAAACGCTTCTCGTCCTGTCCCACGCGGTCCCTTTCTACCAGCCCCACGCGACGCGGGCCCACACGACGCGGCCCCACACGACGCGGCCCCACACGTGACAGAACGGTCAACTAAACGGGAATCCTGCCGTCTGAGTTGCTTCTGCGGGTTTCAGACAAACGTTTGGGGGTAAAACTGAGGAAAAACTAAGGAGCTGGGGAAAACTGAGTACAACTAAGGAACTGAGGGCACGAAAATAGAAATCCCTATGATAAATATAGTGAGATTTAATTCGGGCATTACGACAAAGTACATAGACCGCCATCCAACTGCATCTATGCCTAAAAAGTCCACCTTCAGGTTATCATCCGAACCCCATTCAGTATTAAGTTGCAAAGCAACAGACAATTGCATTAAGTATGGTGCGTAATGTAATCGACAACTACATCCTTAGACATAGAATCAATGTTTTATCCCTAGTGGCAACAGCACATCACAACCTTAGAACTTTCTGTCACTGTCCCAGGTGTCAATGAAGGCATGAACCCACTATCGAGCATAAATACTCCCTCTTGGAGTTAAGAGTACAAACTTGGCCAGAGCCTCTACTAATAACGGAGAGCATGCAAGATCATAAACAACACATAAACAATAGATTGATAATCACCATAACATAGTATTCTCTATCCATCGGATCCCGACAAACACAACATATAGTATTACAGATAGATGATCTTGATCATGTTAGGCAGCTCACAAGATCCAACAATGAAGCACAATTAGGAGAAGACGACCATCTAGCTACTGCTATGGACCCATAGTCCAGGGGTGAACTACTCACTCATCACTCCGGAGGCGATCATGGCGATGAAGAGTCCTCGGAGATGAATCCCCTCTCCGACGTGGTGCCGGAGGCGATCTCCTGAATCCCCCGAGATGGGATTCGCGGCGGCGGCGTCTGCGGAAGGTTTCCGTATCGTGGCTCTCTGGGGGTTTCGCGACGGAGGCTTTAAGTAGGCGGAAGGGTAGGTCAGGGGGCGACGAGGGGCCCACACCATAGGGCGGCGCGGCCCCCTCCGGCCGCGCGGCCCTATGGTGGCGGCGCCTCGTCGCCCCACTTCGTTATCTCTTCGGTCTTCTGGAAGCTCCGTGCAAAAATAGGACCCTGGGCGGTGATTTCGTCCAATTCCGAGAATATTTCCTTACTAGGATTTCTGAAACCAAAAACAGCAGAAAACAGCAACTGGCTCTTCGGCATCTTGTTAATAGGTTAGTTCCAGAAAATGCATAAATATGACATATAATGTGCATAAAACATGTAGGTATCATCAATAAAGTAGCATGGAACATAAGAAATTTTCGATACATTGGAGACGTATCAGGCCGCGCGGCCAGGGGGTGGGCCGCGCCGGCATATCATCTGGGGCCTGTGTGGCCCCCCTCTGGCGGCTCTCGGGTGTTCTGGATGCTTCCGGGCAGAATAGGAACCTGGGCGTTGATTTCGTCCAATTCCGAGAATATTTCGTTACTAGGATTTCTGAAACCAAAAACAGCAGAAAACAGGAACTGGCACTTCGGCATCTCGTTAATAGGTTAGTTCCGGAAAACGCATAATAATGACATATAATGTGTATAAAACATGTAGGTATCATCAATAAAGTAGCATGGAACATAAGAAATTATCGATACGTTGAGACGTATCAACCCCACCTGCCCCCCAGTCAGTCATCCACCTACCACTCCACTCTCTTCCACGGGAAAACACGACACCATTGTTCAAACCCGAGTTTCTTGCTGTTCTTGCTCGAGATTTTCGATCTCCTTGCTCAGCCCATCTTTGCTGCTGAGATTTGGAGCATTTGTTCTCCGGTATGTGACTCCTCCGATTATCCAAATAGAATTTTGTTTAGTTGAGTATATCTTGAGTATTTTGCTGCTGTAGGTGACATGTTAAGTGAGCTTGCATGCTTGTTCTAAGTTGTAAAAATTAGTTTTGATGCATGTTTAGTACTCTATCAAGTTCCTATAGTAGTCTCCCTCATTTATATGTCTCAAAATCAACTTTTATAATGATTGTTGAAAAATTTCAGAAAATGGAGTGGAATAGACACCAACTCAACCAACATGAATTGGAGGTGCATGAAGTTATGAGAGTCCACCGTGAAGAGGGGGTATTCCCCTCCTACTACCCATGCACCGATTTCATGAAGAGTGCAGGAATTTTTCAGGATGTTCAAAATCTAATTTCTAATGCAGGGTTAGAAGATTTTGTTGTTGGTGAACCTTACCAATATGCAAAACTAACCATGTCAGTGGTGCAGGATTTTGAATACCATTGGTCCCAACCTAACCCCATGGTTCAATATAAAATCTACAATAAAACTATCAACTTGCCCTTTGATGATTTTTGTGCAGCTATTAAAGTGCCACAGTGGGGATCACGTGAGAAGATTAGGGGGCCGCGGGAGCTCTTGAATCTATACGAGATGATTTGTCAAGGGAGAAGCTTCTCGGATGAGAGTGGTAAAATTCGTAGTATTCAACTCCCATCTATTCGCTATTTTGCTTACTTTATCACCAAGTGCGTCCTTGCTAGAAAGAATGCAAATAAGTTATCCATCCATGACTTGGTTTTCTTAGCTGCTGCATTGCAACGTGATAGAACTTATAATTTGGGTGCTTTGATAGCTTTTAGGCTTGCTACTAACCGTGATAAAGGAGGAATTTGTGGAGGTCTCATTGCCTCTCGTTTGCTAGCTATGCATGGTGTAGAACCTCACCCTCTTGATGTTCAGCTCTCTGTAGAGAAACTTGATATTGTTTCCATGATAAAACATGACTTTGTTTCTAATCGGTCTAACTTTAATAACCTGTCCTATGAGATAACCTTTTTCAAGAAAAAGTGGAGAGTAATTAAATTTGAAAGGCTAGTTGGATTGCCTGCACCTGCTTTGTTTAACCTTGATTCCAGGAAAAGTTGGTCGGTCACAGAAGATGAACTTGATGCATACATAGAGAGGTGCGGCCATCATGCAACGGCATGGAGGAGGCCGAGGATCCCCTCGACTTGTCATCCGACGCAACAAGTTCTTCACATCAGTATTCTGGGGATGTGGAACCTTCATTTTCTTCTTCTGCACAAGGATCTTATTACGACCATGCCATGTATAATCCACCGGCATGGAACCCTGACCCTTGCTGGGGTTGATCTCCATTTAGGCCAAAATCCTAAGCTTGGGGGGAGGTACGCCGGCATCACTCATTCATTGCATATTACAATTGCCGGTCATTTGTATATACTTGTTTCGCTTCTTTTGGTTGTTTCTCTTTCGGTTATTTTTATTTCAGTAGGTTCTTATTTTAGTTTTTGAAGGTTGTTACTACTGTAGTAACCTTTACTTACACTTTTTATTTCATTTGTGTGCCGATGGTTGCCTCTAATATGAGGAAGATGATATTTGGGGAAGTGCTGTCTAAAAAACAGATTCTGGACTGATACAAAAAAATTCCTAAAAATAGCCAAAACGTTATTTTGATCTGCCAATTTTTGTGCATGCTCCCAGGTTATTATCTAACTTGCATTAGTGGAGAACTTTTCGAGTTGAACAACAGAAGATTTTCGAAAAAAATAATTAATGTACTGCTATCAAGTTTTTGACAATTTCTGCACTTTGCTTTTGTGTGACTCTTTTAGTTTTCATTTTCTTGTTTTTGCTTTGTTTCTTTTCTAAAACACAAAAAGACCAAAAATATTTATGTTGTTTCTCTTTATCATTTGTTTATTTGGTTTCTTGTTCCTATTTTGCTTTATTTGCTATCGTTGGTTTGCTATGAGAAAATCCAAAAAGATTTTACTTTCGTTCGGTGACTCTAATATCGAAAACGCCAAAAATATTTGTTGTTCTTCTTCGGTTTTGTAAAGTTTATTATGGAGTTCAGCGGTCTCCGGTGGTTGGAGCTTGGTTTTCATTTCATATTATTCAAGCTACACAAGTGAAAGGCAATAATGACGATCTACGACAATTCGACTGTGGTGAGAGGCTGGTATGAACTCTATTTGTTTTCATTTTTGTACATATACTCATCCATGTGAGCATGCTTAGTTGGTTCATGTGAGGTATATGTCATTTAATGAAAGTCTAGTAGTTCATGATCTCTCATGTTTAGCTCCAATTTATTAATATGAGTAGCATGTCATAAATATTTGCTTGCATTGTTTTATTCATAGATAGGTATGACATTGTGGTATCCTCCTCTGAATAATTCATTTGAATTGACTTGGCACATGCTCACGCATGCATATGACTAAACAAAAAGTCAATTAAGCCTCGATGATTTACTTTGCTTCAGAGTTCTTGTATCACTTTTATGCCTCCGTTAATTTTATTTTGTCGCAAGCATGATTATGACGGTTATTGCTCTCTTGATTGTCGCTTCCCAGTCTATTGCTAGCCTTCACTTGTACTGAGCGGGAATGCTGCTCGTGCTTCCAAATCCCTGAAAACCAAGTTATTCCAAAGTGTCCACCATAAATACCTATGCATGGCATTTCAAACCATTCCAAGTAAATTCTCATGTGCTACCTTTAAAACCTTCAAAGTACTTCTCAATTTGTGTCAATGTTTTATAGCTCATGAAGAAGTATGTGGTGTTTTATCTTTCAATCTTGTCAGTCAGACTTTCACCAATGGACTAGTGGCATATACATTCGCTTATCCAATAATTTTGCAAAAAGAGCTGGCAACGGGGTGCCCAGCCCCAATTAATTAACTTTCATTAATAATTCTCTTCACATGTTTTGCCCTGATTTATCAGCAACTTAATTTCAATAGACACTCCTCCATGGTATGTGAAATGTTGGAAGGCACCCGAGGATTCGGTTAGCCATGGCTTGTGTAAGCAAAAGGTTGGGAGGAGTGTCATCTATAAATAAAACTAAAATACATGTGTAAACAAAAGAGAAGAGGGATGATCTACCTTGCTGGTAGAGATAACGTCCTTCATGGGAGCCGCTCTTGAAAGTCTGGTTGACAAGGTAGTTAGAGTACCCACTATCATTCGTTGACAACAACAAACACCTCTCAAAACAATTTTACTTCTGTTTTAAAAATGAAAAGCTCTAGCACATGTTAATCCCTGCTTCCCTCTGCGAAGGGTCAATCTTTTACTTTTATGTTGAGTCACCATCCTTTCTTTGAGCACCTTCTTGAGAGCATAATTGTCATTCTTAGTGTAATATGTTTGTCCCAGAATATGGTTAACTGTGGTATAATTTTGATGCTTTTATCTTTGATAATCTTTACTTCTAGTCTTTCCATGAACTTCAGAGGTGCCTGGGCATTTATGTTTTGTTGTACAAATACGGGCAAGCGAGATACCACTTTATCATATCTTTTTATGAGCATTGCAATCCTGCTGATAGATATGTTTCATGATGCTTATTATTAGTTTGTTGGTATCTTTTTCATGATTGACATAACTATTAGATGACTTTATTTGCATTTATCTTATTATGAATTGCCTAAGTACTCGTCCATATAATGAGAATATTTACATCATATGAGCAAATGTGTTCGTGAAAGTTCTTTTATCGCACTCAGTTGTTAACTGAATTGCTTGAGGACAAGCAATAAGCTAAGCTTGGGGGAGTTGATACGTCCAAAACGTATCTACTTTCCCGAACACTTTTGCTATTGTTTTGCCTCTAATTTGTGTATTTTGGATACAACTAACACGGACTAACGCTGTTTTCAGCAGAATTGCCCTGGTGTCTTATTTTTGTGCAGAAAATCAACTTTCAGGAAAATCCCCGGAAATAATTGCAATGGGCCTATTTTTACAGAAGACCCACGGAGCCAGAAGACGAGACGGAGGGGGGCCACGAGGCGCGCACACCACGTGGCGGAGCGGTGGGACCATGACCGCGCCGCCACATGGGGACGCCGCCTCGGCCAGCCCCAGGCGCTCCCCTCTGGACTACTTAAAGCCCTTGACCTAAAAACGCACGGGGGTTCGACCAATCTGCCAGAAGACATCCAGAACTCCGCCGCCATCGAAAACCCTATTTCGGGACCAGAAACTCCGTTCTGGCACCCTGCCGGGACGGGGAATTGGAGGAGATCATCGCCATCATCGCCACCGACGCCTCTCCATCGACCATCCATGTTTCCCCCATCCATGTGTGAGTAAATCCCCGCTGTAGGCTGAAGGGGATGGTAGGGATTGGATGAGATTGTTCATGTAATAGCCATAAGATTGTTAGGGCATGGTGCCTAGTATCCGTTGTTGGTACTTTTATGATATTGTTGCAACTTGTTATGCTTAATGCTTGTCACTTAGGGCCCGAGTGCCATGATTTCAGATCTGAACATGTTATTGATTCATGATGATATTCATTGTTTTATGATCTTACCTGCAAGTTGTATACACATATTGCTGTCCGGAACCCGAGGCCCCAAAGTGACAGAAATTGGGACAACCGGAGGGGAAGGCTGTGATATGAGGATCACATGTGTTCACGGAGTGTTAATGCTTTGCTCCGGTACTCTATTAAAAGGAGTACCTTAATTACCAGTAGTTTCCCTAGAGGCCCGGCTGCCACCGGCTGGTAGGACAAAAGATGTTGTGCAAGTTTCTCATTGCGAGCACGTACGACTATATACGGAACACATGCCTATGGTTATTTAGTACTTGGATACTGTTTTATTATTATCTGCAAATGCCTAGTCTTGATTATTACATGAGTTATCTTATCCATGCAGCGCCCGTTCATCCATCCCTATGCCTACAGTATTTTAATCCTGCTGTTTACTATAATCACTACACTGTCTTTATTACCATGCTGCTTATATTTCATTACTACTACTGCTATAAAACTGTTGCTACTGATAAACTATTGCGAGCAAGTCTGTTTCCAGGTGCAGCTGAATTGACAACTCCGCTGTTAAGGCTTACAAATATTCTTTGGCCCCTTGTGTCGAATCAATAAATTGGGTTTGACTTCCCTCGAAGACTGTTGCGATCCCCTATACTTGTGGGTCATCAGGATCACGTCTCAATCGGAAGTGGCATCAGCGCAAAGGGGCTGAAGATAATGAGTATGTCACCGAAAGGTACAAAGAGGGTCTTTGGAATAACCTCATGACACATTTCAACAAAGTGCGAGAATGAAGCACTTTGCAAAATCGAGGAGAAAGTCAAGCAGCTGAGTCTTAAGAAGATGGCCGAACTATTCAAGGTGTGGAAGAAAAACTTGCCGAGTATCAGAGAGAATAAAGTGCCAACATTCAAAGGCCATCTATCGAAGCATGATAACTGGAAGGAATTTCAGAAGTTCAAGGAGTCGGAAGATTCCAAGGCCTTGTCAGCTAAGACCAAGAAAAATGCCATGAACAAGGTGTATCACCACCATTTGGGGCCAGGGGTGATGACCCACAAGTATAGGGGATCGCAACAGTCTTCGAGGGAAGTAAACCCAAATTTATTGATTCGACACAAGGGGAGGTAAAGAATACTTATAAGCCTTAACAACTGAGTTGTCAATTCAGCTGCACCTGGAAAAGCACTAGTAACAGGGGTGATGTGAAAGTAGCAGTAATATGAGAGCAGTAGTAACAGTAACACAGCAGCAGTAATAGCAATATGAGAGCAATGGCACCAGAAAATAGTTGATACTACTTCCAATGACATGAAGAACGAGTATATGATGATGCGAGATGGACCGGGGTTCCCAGCTATCTACACTAGTGGTAACTCTCCAATAACAAGTGTTGGGTGAACAAATTACAGTTGGGCAATTGATAGGATTGATAAGGCATTAAGAAAGAACATCAATTCATTAATCATGTAGGCATGTTTTCCATATTTAGTCGTACGTGCTCGCAATGAGAAACTTGCACAACATCTATTGTCCTACCAGCCGGTGGCAGCCGGGCCTCAAGGGAATCTACTGGATATTAAGGTACTCCTTTTAATAGAGCACCGGAGCAAAGCATTAACACTCCGTGAAAACATGTGTCCCTCACATCATCCCCTCCGGTTGTCCCGATTTCTGTCACTTCGGGGCCTTTGGTTCCGGACAGTGACATGTGCATACAACTTGTAGATACAATCTAAGCAATAATTATAGAGCTCAAATCTAAGATCATGCCACTCGGGCCCTAGTGACAAGCATTAAGCATAACAAGATTGCAGCAACAATAACTTCACAAACTTTATAGATAGACTAATCATAATGTATCATCCATCGGATCCCAACAAACACAACACCGATTACATCAGATGAATCTCAATCATGTAAGGCAGCTCATGAGATCATTGTATTGAAGTACATGGGGGAGAGAATACCAACTAGCTACAGCTAGAACCCGTAGTCCATGGGGGAACTACTCACGGAGCATGATGGAGGCGGTGGCGTTGATGGAGATGGCTTCCGGGGGCACTTCCCCGTCCCGGCAGGTGCCGGGACAGAGACTTCTGTCCCCCGAATTGGAGTTTCGCGATGGTGGCGGCGCCCCTGGAGTTTCGTCAAGTGGTACGGTGTTTTTAGGTCGAAAGGGATTTTATAGGCGAAGATGCGGCGCAGGGGGCACCTGGGGGCTCCCCACCACAGGCCGGCGCGGGCCCAGGCCAGGCCGCGCCGCCCTATGGTGTGGTGGCCCTCTGGCCCCTCTCCGACTCTTCTTCGGTGTTCTGGAGCCTTCCGGGAAAAATAGGAGGTTTGGTCTTCGTTTCGTCGAATTCCGAGAATATTGCCCGAACAGCCTTTCTGGAACCAAAAACAGCAGAAAACAGGAACTGGCACTGTGGCATCTTGTTAATAGGTTAGTTCCGGAAAACGCATAAAAACATCATAAAGTGCAAGCAAAACATGTAAGTATTGTCATAAAACAAGCATGGAACGACATAAATTATGGATACGTCGGGGACGTATCAGCATCCCCAGCTTAGTTCCTGCTCGTCCCGAGCAGGTAAACGATAAAAAGAATAATTTCTGTAGTGACATGCTACTTACATATCCTTGATCATACTATTACAAAGCATATGAAATGAATGAAGTGACTCAAGGCAATGATCTATAGTTGCTAACAAATAGATAACATATAGCAAAACTTTTCATGAAGAGTACTTTCAAGACAAGTATCAAAAGTTTTGCACAAGAGTTAACTCATAAAGCAATAAGTTCAAAGTAAAGGCATCGAAGCAACACAAGGGAAGATATAAGTTTCAGCGGTTGCTTTCAACTTGTAACATGCATATCTCATGGATAATTGTCAACACAAAGTAATATGATGAATGCAAATAAGCAAGTATGTAAGAATCAATGCACAGTTGACACAAGTGTTTGCTTCTAAGATGGAAGGAAGTAGGTAAACTGACTCAACATAAAGTAAAAGAATGGCCCTTCAAAGAGGAAAGCATCGATTGCTATATTTGTGCTAGAGCTTTGGTTTTGAAAACATAAAGAGAGCATAAAAGTAAAGTTTTGAGAGGTGTTTGTTGTTGTCAACGAATGGTAGTGGGCACTCTAACCCCTTTCAAAGAGCGGCTCCCATGAATTATTTTTATTTTTGGGTGGCACTCCTTCCAACCTTTCTTTCACAAACCATGGCTAACCGAATCCTCGGGTGCCTGCCAACAATCTCATACCATGAAGGAGTGCCTTTTTATTTTAGTTTTATTATGATGACACTCCTCCCCACCTTTGCTTTCTCAAGCCATGGCTAACCGAATCCTTCGGGTGCCGTCCAACAATCACATACCATGGAGGAGTGTCTATTTTTGTTAATTGATTTGGGACTGGGAATCCCATTGCCAGCTCTTTTTGCAAAATTATTGGATAAGCGGATGAAGCCACTAGTCCATTGGTGAAAGTTGCCCAACAAGATTGAAAGATAAACACCACATACTTCCTCATGAGCTATAAAACATTGACACAAATCAGAGGTAATAAATTTTGAATTGTTTAAAGGTAGCACTCAAGCAATTTACTTTGGAATGGCAGAAAATACCACATAGTAGGTAGGTATGGTGGACACAGATGGCATAGGTTTTGGCTCAAGGTTTTGGATGCACGAGAAGTATTCCCTCTCGATACAAGGCTTAGGCTAGCAAGGTTGTTTGAAGCAAACACAAGTATGAACCGGTACAGCAAAACTTACATAAGAACATATCGCAAGCATTATAATACTCTACACTGTCTTCCTTGTTGCTCAAACACTTTTACCAGAAAATATCTAGACCTTAAGAGAGATCAATTATGCAAACCAATTTCAACAAGCTCTACAGTAGCTCTCCACTAATAGGCTTAGACTACATGAAAAAACTTAATCATGATCTACTTGAGAGCTCAAAACAATTGCCAAGTGTCAGATTATCCAAGACATGATGAGGCATTTTCTGTTTTCAACCAAATATAAATAAGTGCAATAGCTTCCAACTTTTATCATTGAACATTAAAAGTAAAACGAAGAACACGAGTGTTCATATGAAAAAGCGGAGCGTGTATCTCTCCCACACAAGGATTGCTAGGATCCGAATTTATTCAAACAAAACAAAAATAAAAGCACACAGACGCTCCAAGTAAAGCACATAAGATGTGACCGAATAAAAATATAGTTTCAGGGGAGGAACCTGATAAGTTGATGAAGAAGGGGATGCCTTGGGCATCCCCAAGCTTAGACGCTTGAGTCTCCTTGAAATAGCAGGATGAGCTTGGGGATGCTGATACGTCTCCGTCGTATCGATAATTTCTTATGTTCCATGCCACTTTATTGATGATATCTACATGTTTTATACACATTATATGTCATATTCGTGCGTTTTCTGGAACTAACCTATTAACAAGATGCCGAAGTGCCAGTTCCGTTTTCTGCTGTTTTTGGTTTCGAAATCCTAGTAAAGAAATATTCTCGGAATTGGACGAAATCACCTCCCAGGTTCCTATTTTGCCCGGAAGCATCCAGAACACCCGAGCGCCGCCAGAGGGGGCCCTGTGGGCCCCAGATGACATGGTGGCGCGGCCGGGCTGGGCCCGCCACCCTATGGTGTGGGCACCCCGTGGCCCCTCCGACTCCCTCTCTTCGCCTATTTAGGCCTCTCTGACCTAAAACCCCGACGGAGACCCACGATACGGAGAAAACGTTCCAGAGCCGCCGCCATCGCGAAATCAAGATTCGGGGGACAGAAGTCTCTGTTCCGGCACGCCGCCGGGACGGGGAATTGCCCCCGGAAGCCGTCTCCACCGCCATCTTCACCGCCATCGCTGTTCCCATGATGAGGAGGGAGTAGTTCTCCCCTGGGGCTGAGGGCTCTACCGTAGCTATGTGGTTAATCTCTCTCTCTGTACTCCAATACAATGATCTCATGAGCTGCCTTACATGATTGAGATCCATATGATGAGCTTTGTATCGCTACTAGTTGTGTGCTACTCATGTGATGTTATTAAAGTAGTTCTATTCCTCCTACTTGGTGTAAAGGTGATTAGTGTGTGCACCCTGTGGTTCTTGTCGTAGGCTATGATCACGATCTCTTGTAGATTGTGGAGTTAATTATCATTATGATAGTATTGATGTGATCTATTCCTCCTTCATAGTGTGCACTATGTTAGTTCTTGGTTTATTTTGCAATGATCTATTATGCTCTAAGGTTACTTAAATATGAACATGGAATTGTGGAGCTTGTTAACTCCGGCATTGAGGGTTCGTGTAATCCTACGCAATGATGTTCATTATCAAACAAGAGTGTATGTAGCACATTTGAGAAGAAGTATTTATTATGCGATCAATGTTGAGAGTGTCCACTAGTGAAAGTATGATCCCTAGGCCTTGTTTCCAATACTGAAAACACCGTTTACTTACTGTTCTGTTGCATGTTTACTCGCTGCCATATTTTATTCAGATTGCTATTACCACTCATATACATCCATATTACTTGTATTTCACTATCTCTTCGCCGAACTAGTGCACCTATACACCTGACAAGTGTATTTGGTGTGTTGGGGACACAAGAGACTTCTTGCTTTGTGATTACAGGGTTGCTTGAGAGGGATATCTTTGACCTCTTCCTCCCTGAGTTCGATAAACCTTGGGTAATCCACTTAAGGGAAACTTGCTGCTGTTCTACAAACCCTGCACTTGGAGGCCCAACACTGTCTACAAGAATAGAAGCACTCGTAGACATCAAGCACTTTTCTGGCGCCGTTGCCGGGGAGGAAAGGTAAAAGGTACTCACACTCCGGTTCCAGGTAACAGTACTTTTCTGGCGCCATTGTGTGTGTACTCGAAGCTATTTCCTTTAGACTCTGCAATTACATCTTTTTGTTTCTTGTTTTTATTTTTCACTAGTTAGGCATAATGGAAAACAACAAAAAAATTAGTGAGCTTCTTATTCTATTTCCTGATTTAAGACATGGATGGTTTGATGCGAAAATTAAAAAACCTATGGAACCTTATTTACATGATAGTAGCAATGTTATTAGTATGAATGCAATTACTGCTAATGCTATGAAGAAGTCTAAGCTTGGGGAAGCTAGTTTACATAAAAATAATCTTTTTAGCTCCTCCGCTTTGGAAGAAATATTTTGCTCTGATAATGCTTTATCTCCCATATGCGATAACTCTAATGATGCTTCTGATATTTTAAATCCACCTGCTGAAAGTATTCCGTATAAAATACCTATGAAAATTATTGAACGTGTTATGGATAACCGCTATGAAGGGGATGGAACTGTCCATCCTAGTAATCATTTACTGTTTTTGCATGAATTATGCGGGTTATTCAAGTGTGCAGGTATCTCTATGGATGAAGTGAAGAAGAAACTATTCTCTATATCGCTATCTGGTGAAGCGGCGCATTGGTATAAACTATTGTGCCTCTATTTTATTCCAAGTTCTATCCTCCAAGTGAAATTCACAAAGATCGAAACCATATATATAATTTTTGGCCTCATGATGGAGAGAGTATTGCCCAAGCATGGGAGAGATTGAAGACTTTAATGCTCAAATGCCCCAATCATGAGCTTCCAGGTAATATCATCATTGATAATTTCTATGCAAGACTTTCTTTTCAAGATAAGACCTTGCTGGATACTACTTGTTCTGGATCATTCACGAGCAATAAAGAAGAGTTTAAAAGGGACCTTCTTGATCGGATTAAGGAGAACGCTGAAGATTGGGAGAACGACAAAGGTAAAGAGTCAGGTATAAACTATGATTATGAATGCATTGAAACTTTTATGAATACTGATAAATTTCGAAATATGAGTGCTACTTATGGTCTTGACTCTCAAGTTGCTGCAAATCTTTATAAAGCCTTTGCTTCTCATTTAGAATTGCCTAAAAAGAATTTTGATAAGTATCATGAACCTTTTAAAGAGGCTTGCATGAAGAATGACATTGTTGTTAATGATTGCAATAAGCATGCTCAAACTCCTAAGAATGCTATTTCCTATAAGCATGTTAATTTTTGTGGAATACATAGACCTTGTGGAATTAATCAAATAGAAGATGAATATTGTATCCATCACAGAAATGAAAAAACTAGAAAATGGTCTAGAGCTCTAGATGATCTTGGAGAAAAAGTGTGTGCCCTCTATCCTTTTATTTGTGAACTTTGCCATAGAGTTGGTCATTTTAATTTTCAATGTTCCTCCAATGATAATTCAAACCCCATGAGTGCTGCAAATTTGTATTGTGATGATGAAATTACTCCTAATCAGCATGATGAACTTACCTTATTTTTGAAGTGTGAAGAGTTATCAAGAAAAATTTCTTTGTTAAATATTAACGATCTTGATATTGATGATGTCCTGCATGGTTGTCTTTCTTACTGCATTAATAATTGCCATACAAATACTTACATACAGAATATTTTAGAAGATGACACCTTGCCAAAATATGATAGGACCGCTGTGTGTTTTCAACTAATTAATGAAAAGGAGGGATCCTCCCAAGTTTCTTCTATTGTTTCTAAAAGTAAATCAGGTTATGCGGACAAGCCACCCTTCAAGCCTCTTCCTCCTAAAGAAGGGAATGAGGAGAAGGAAGAGAAGAAGAAGAAGAAGAAGGGAACGAAGAAGAAGAAGAAGAAGAAGGAGAATAAAAAGAAAGAGGTAACGGCGTATCCCCGCGTGAATGAGATAACGCTAGGTAACCGTAAGTATGTTGCTCCTAATGATTATTGTGATAATGAATCTGAATACGATGATCTTCCTATGCCCTTTACATACATTAGCGATCATGATTTGAATGAGCACACTACCTTTGATATTGGAAATCTCTTTGGTACTGATTATGAAAGTAATGATGATAGCATTATTCATGTCCCCTTAAACGATGATATTGAAAGCCCTAAGCTTGGGGATGCTGTGCTTGAAGATCCTATATTTGAGACTTCTACTTTTAGTGAAAATGATGATATTACATATTCAGGTTTAGATAATTGCTATAGAGATGTATATGACACATGTTACAATTATCCTTATGAAACTTGTCATAGTTATGATGGGCTTGCCAAAAACAATTCTTTTAATATGCAACTTGTTTACCATGTTCAAATTCTTGATAATAATCTTGCTCCAATTACTATTAATGAGAATAACTCTTCTTATGCCAAAATTAATGATACTTCTATGCATATGAACCATGATAAGAATGTTTTAAGTGACGGGTATATTGTGGATTTCATCAATGATGCTACTGAGAGAGGGAAATATGGTTATATGCATCTTAATAATATTAAGTTTCCCCTCTTTATGTTGAGAATCTTTAAGTTACTCGTGTTTTATCCTCTTATGCTTGCCACTTTGCTCTTCATGAATTCATTTGTGTATAATATTCTTTTGCATAGGAAGCATGTTAGGCTCAAATGTGTTTTGAATTGCCTCTTGAAGCTCTCTTTTGCTTCAAATACTATTTCTTGCGGGTGCATCACCAAAATTGCTGAGCCCATCTTAATGGCTATAAAGAAAGAACTTCTTGGGAGATAACCCATGTGTTATTTTGCTACAGTACTTTGTTTTATATTTGTGTCTTGGAAGTTGTTTACTACTGTAGCAACCTCTCCTTATCATGTTTTTGTGCCAAGTAAAGTTTCTATGTCAAAGTTGATGTTATATTTGGGATCGCTGCGCAGAAACAGCATTGCTGTCTGTCACGAATCTGGGCACAGTTCTCTGTAGAAAATTCGAAAAAATCTGCCAATTTACGAGCGTGATCCTCAGATATGTACGCAACTTTCATTAGTTTTGAGTTTTTCCATTTGAGCAAGTCTGGTGCCATCTTAAAATTCGTCTTTACGGACTGTTCTGTTTTTGACAGATTCTGCCTTTTATTTCGCATTGCCTCTTTTGCTATGTTGGATTCATTTCTTTGATCCATTAATGTCCAGTAGCATTATGCAATGTCCAGAAGTGAAAAGAATGTTTGTGTCACCTCTGAACATGTGAATTTTTGATTATGCACTAACCCTCTAATGAGTTTGCTTGAAGTTTGGTGTGAAGGAAGTTTTCAAGGGTCAATAGAAGAGGGTGATATAATGTGATCGAGAAGAGTGAAAGGTCTAAGCTTGGGGATGCCCCCGTGGTTCATCCCTGCATATTTCAAGAAGACTCAAGCATCTAAGCTTGGGGATGCCCAAGGCATCCCCTTCTTCATCGACAACTTATCAGGTTTCTTCTAGTGAAACTATATTTTTATTCCGTCACATCCTATGTATTTTACTTGGAGCGTCTGTGTGCTTTTATTTTTGTTTTTGGTTTGTTATCTTAGTTCTCTGAACAAGTTCATCCTTGTGTGGGAGAGAGACACGCTCCGCTGGTTCGTATGAACACATGTGTTCTTAGCTCATAATATTCATGGCGAAGTTTCTTCTTCGTTAAATTGTTATATGGTT
Organism: Lolium multiflorum; assembly: GCA_030979885.1. Classification (NCBI taxonomy): domain Eukaryota; kingdom Viridiplantae; phylum Streptophyta; class Magnoliopsida; order Poales; family Poaceae; genus Lolium; species Lolium multiflorum. Next base: position 235,133,400 of record CM061751.1, on the reverse strand, counting down.
GGAATTGGAAAAATGCTACATGTAGTAATTGGTGTAATGTCTTGAATAATGTGATACTTGGCAATTGTTGTGCTCATATAGATCTTGTTTAAGCTCTTGCATCATGTACCTTGTACCCATTAATGAATAATTACATAGAGCTTGTTAAAATTTGGTTTGCATGATTGGTCTCTCTAAGTCTAGATATTTTCTGGTTGAGGTGTTTGAACAACAAGGAGACGATGTAAAGTCTTATAATGCTTACAATATGTTTATATGTGAGTCTTGCTGCACCATTTCATACTTGAGTTTGCTTCAAATAACCTTGCTAGCCTAAACCTTGTATCGAGAGGGAATACTTCTCATGCATCCAAATACTTGAGCCAATATTCATGCCATTTGTGTCCACCATACCTACCTACTACATGGTATTTCTCCGCCATTCCAAAGTAAATTGCTTGAGTGCTACCTTTAAACCATTCAAAATTTATCACCTCTGATTTGTGTCAATGTTTTATAGCTCATGAGGAAGTATGTGGTGTTTATCTTTCAATCTTGTTGGGCAACTTTCACCAATGGACTAGTGGCTTCATCCGCTTATCCAATAATTTTGCAGAAAGAGCTGGCAATGGGATTCCCAGTCCCAAATTAATTAACAAAAATAGACACTCCTCCATGGTATGTGATTGTTGGACGGCACCCGAAGGATTCGGTTAGCCATGGCTTGAGAAAGCAAAGGTGGGAGGAGTGTCATCATAATAAAACTAAAATAAAAAGGCACTCCTTCATGGTATGAGATTGTTGGCAGGCACCCGAGGATTCGGTTAGCCATGGTTTGTGAAAGAAAGGTTGGAAGGAGTGCCACCCAAAAATAAAATAAAATGGGAGCCGCTCTTTGAAGGTTTGTCTGGCAAGGGGGTTAGAGTGCCCACTACCATTCGTTGACAACAACAAACACCTCTCAAAACTTTACTTTTATGCTCTCTATATGTTTTCAAAATCAAAGCTCTAGCACAAATATAGCAATCGATGCTTTCCTCTTTGAAGGACCATTCTTTTACCTTATTGTTGAGTCAGTTTACCTATTCTTTCTATCTTAGAAGCAAACACTTGTGTAAATTGTGTGCATTGATTCTTACATGTTTACCTATTGCACTTGTTATATTACTTTGTGTTGACAATTATCCACGAGATATACATGTTAAAGTTGAAAGCAACCGCTGAAACTTATATCTTCCTTGTGTTGTTTCAAAGCTTTCTACTAAGAATTTATTGCTTATGAGTTAACTCTTATGCAAGACTTATTGATGCTTGTCTTGAAAGTATTATTCATGAAAAGTCTTTGTTATATGATTCATTTGTTTACTCATTATCTTCATCATTGCTTCGAATCTCTGCATTCATCTCATGTGCTTTACAATAGTATGATCAAGGTTATGATGGCATGTCACTTCAGAAATTATCTTTGTTATCGTTTTACCTGCTCGGGACGAGCAGAACTAAGCTTGGGGATGCTGATACGTCTCCGTCGTATCGATAATTTCTTATGTTCCATGCCACTTTATTGATGATATCTACATGTTTTATACACATTATATGTCATATTCGTGCGTTTTCGGAACTAACCTATTAACAAGATGCCGAAGTGCCACTGTTTTCTGCTGTTTTTGGTTTCAGAAATCCTAGTAAAGAAATATTCTCGGAATTGGACGAAATCACCTCCCGGTTCCTATTTTGCCCGGAAGCATCCAGAACACCCGAGAGCCGCCAGAGGGGGGCCCTGTGGGCCCCAGATGACATGGTGGCGCGGCCAGGGCTGGGCCCGCGCCACCCTATGGTGTGGGCACCCCGTGGCCCCTCCGACTCCCTCTCTTCGCCTATTTAGGCCTCTCTGACCTAAAAACCCCGACGGAGACCCACGATACGGAGAAAACCTTCCAGAGCCGCCGCCATCGCGAAATCAAGATTCGGGGGACAGAAGTCTCTGTTCCGGCACGCCGCGGGACGGGGAATTGCCCGGAAGCCGTCTCCACCGCCATCTTCACCGCCATCGCTGTTCCCATGATGAGGAGGGAGTAGTTCTCCCCCGGGGCTGAGGGCTCTACCGTAGCTATGTGGTTAATCTCTCTCTGTACTCCAATACAATGATCTCATGAGCTGCCTTACATGATTGAGATCCATATGATGAGCTTTGTATCGCTACTAGTTGTGTGCTACTCATGTGATGTTATTAAAGTAGTTCTATTCCTCCTACTTGGTGTAAAGGTGATTAGTGTGTGCACCCTGTGGTTCTTGTCGTAGGCTATGATCACGATCTCTTGTAGATTGTGGAGTTAATTATCATTATGATAGTATTGATGTGATCTATTCCTCCTTCATAGTGTGCACTATGTTAGTTCTTGGTTTATTTTGCAATGATCTATTATGCTCTAAGGTTACTTAAATATGAACATGGAATTGTGGAGCTTGTTAACTCCGGCATTGAGGGTTCGTGTAATCCTACGCAATGATGTTCATTATCAAACAAGAGTGTATGTAGCACATTTGAGAAGAAGTATTTATTATGCGATCAATGTTGAGAGTGTCCACTAGTGAAAGTATGATCCCTAGGCCTTGTTTCCAATACTGAAAACACCGTTTACTTACTGTTCTGTTGCATGTTTACTCGCTGCCATATTTTATTCAGATTGCTATTACCACTCATATACATCCATATTACTTGTATTTCACTATCTCTTCGCCGAACTAGTGCACCTATACACCTGACAAGTGTATTTGGTGTGTTGGGGACACAAGAGACTTCTTGCTTTGTGATTACAGGGTTGCTTGAGAGGGATATCTTTGACCTCTTCCTCCCTGAGTTCGATAAACCTTGGGTAATCCACTTAAGGGAAACTTGCTGCTGTTCTACAAACCTCTGCACTTGGAGGCCCAACACTGTCTACAAGAATAGAAGCACCCGTAGACATCAGGGGCATCGCCAAGCTTTGACTTTTCACTCTTCTTGATCATATATCATCCTCCTCTCTTGACCCTTGAAAACTTCCTTCACACCAAACTTCTCATAAACTTCATTAGAGGGGTTAGTACTCAAAAAAACTTTAATCCACCTTGGTCCTGTAGTGACACATTGCAAGAACTCAATAAAACATTAGCTACAGCTCTCCACGTCTAGAAAGCCTCACATAAAGTCCACAAGAGACAATGCAAAAAACAGAGACAGAATCTGCCAAAACAGAACAGCCAGTAAACACGAATTTTAAAATGGTACTTCCGTTGCTCAAATCAGAAAACTCAAAACTAATGAAAGTTGCGTACATATCTGAGGATCACGCACGTAAATTGGCAGATTTTTATGAGTTTCCTACAGAGAAATAAGCCCAGATTCGTGACAGATAGAAATCTGTTTCTGCGCAGAAATCCAAATCTAGTATCAACCTTCGATTAGAGGCTTCACTTGGCACAACAAAACACAAAACTAAGATAAGGAGAGGTTGCTACAGTAGTAAACAACTTCCAAGACACAAATATAAAACAAATTACTGTAGCAAAATAACACATGGGTTATCTCCCAAGAAGTTCTTTTCTTTATAGCCATTAAGATGGGCTCAGCAGTTTTAAATGATGCACTCGCAAGAAATAGTATTTGAAGCAAAAGAGAGCATCAAAAAGCAAATTCAAAACACATTTAAGTCTAACCCACTTCCTATGCATAGGAATCTTGTACACAAATAAATTCATGAAGAACAAAGTGATAAGCATAAGAAGATAAAACAAGAGTAACTTCAAAATTTTAAGCATATAGAGAGGTGTTTTAGCACCATGAAAATTTCTACTACCATATTTTCCTCTCTCATAATAATTTTCAGTAGCTTCATGAATAAACTCAACAATATAACTATCACATGCAGCATACTTTTCATGATTTCCAAACACATAATTTTTATCAAGTTCAAGAATAGTGGAATTAAAACTTTCAAACTTACTTTTATTAATAATATAACAAGGTAGGTGATCAATCTCAATAGATATGGGACTCATAGAATAAGTCAAGAACTCTCCAATCCCATTTTCATTAGTAGTACAATTAATATTATCAAGTAACATAGGACCATCATCTAGAGCTTTATCATAAACATTTGCCAAGCAAAATTCTTTAGTACCATGCATTTCGACATCAGGCACAAACAAAGCATTATCATAAGATTTATCAAAGTAGCATGGATTATCATAAATAACAGTAGCATAATCATTCTCACAAGTATTACTCATAGGTACTATTTCAAGAGAATCCACAGGAACATAACATTCAACCTCTTCCGGTAAGCATGGAGGACAATCAAATAGTGTAAGAGATAAAGAGTTACTCTCATTAGAAGGTTGACATGGGTAGCTAATCCATTCTTCCTCCTTTTGTTCGTCGCTCTCTTCTTCTTTTTCATCCAATGAGCTTTCAAGTTCATCAATTTCTTCTTCCACCGGTTCCTGCAAATTGTGAGTGCATTCTTGTGCATTAATGTGTCTCTCTTTATAATCAAGGATATAAGGATTCCTACTGTAGCATTCTATGCAAGAATTAAGGATAGTAGAGACATAATCTTTAAGGCCCTTACAAACAACACAAGTTTCATAATTCTCAACCATGAAGGATTCTATCTCGGAGGCTCCCATAAATAAGACAAATTGTTCTACCTCTTCGAACCCATAATGAATATAGCAATTCCGATTATAGTTCTTAATTAAAAATTCCTCACTAAAGCCACATTGAAATTTAAGATGTTTAGTATCCTGTTGAGAGCAACAGTTTATATTATGGCGTTCAAGCAAGATTTCAGCAATTGTATTCAATTTTTCTATCATAGCACTCATTATTTTACCAGTTCTTGATTCTCTATAATTATTATAACATTCTATAAGCTCCAAGTAGGTTGTTGGTTCTCCCATAACAGCAGTTTTTAATTTTTAGGTTTTTCAAATTTTTATGGATTTTCGGGTATATAGGGAAAATAAAACAAGACAAAAATAAACTAGACAAAAGTAAACTAAGCAAAGTAAAACTAGACAGAAATAAACTAAGCACAAATAAACTAGACAGAAATAAACTAGCAAGATAAAATAAGATAAAAAGAGAGAGGTAGAGTGTACTCCCTAGGTGAACTTATGAGTAGAGCTATGCCTCCCGGCAACGGCGCCAGAAAATAGTCTTGATGACACACAAGTATAGGGGATCATAACAGTCTTCGAGGGAAGTAAAACCAAAATTTATTGATTCGACACAAGGGGAGGTAAAGAATACTTATAAGCCTTAACAACTGAGTTGTCAATTCAGCTGCACCTGGAAAAGCACTAGTAACAGGGGTGATGTGAAAGTAGCAGTAATATGAGAGCATTATGTATAGTAACACAGCAGCAGTAATAGCAATATGAGAGCAATGGCACCAGAAAATAGTTGATACTACTTCCAATGACATGAAGAACGAGTATATGATGATGCGAGATGGACCGGGGTTCCCAGCTATCTACACTAGTGGTAACTCTCCAATAACAAGTTTTGGGTGAACAAATTACAGTTGGGCAATTGATAGGATTGATAAGGCATTAAGAAAGAACATCAATTCATTAATCATGTAGGCATGTTTTCCATATTTAGTCGTACGTGCTCGCAATGAGAAACTTGCACAACATCTATTGTCCTACCAGCCGGTGGCAGCCGGGCCTCAAGGGAATCTACTGGATATTAAGGTACTCCTTTTAATAGAGCACCGGAGCAAAGCATTAACACTCCGTGAAAACATGTGTCCCTCACATCACCGCCATCCCCTCCGGTTGTCCCGATTTCTGTCACTTCGGGGCCTTTGGTTCCAGTGACATGTGCATACAACTTGTAGATATAATCTAAGCAATAATTATAGAGCTCAAATCGAAGATCATGCCACTCGGGCCCTAGTGACAAGCATTAAGCATAACAAGATTGCAGCAACAATAACTTCACAAACTTTATAGATAGACTAATCATAATGTATCATCCATCGGATCCCAACAAACACAACACCGATTACATCAGATGAATCTCAATCATGTAAGGCAGCTCATGAGATCATTGTATTGAAGTACATGGGGGAGAGAATACCAACTAGCTACAGCTAGAACCCGTAGTCCATGGGGGAACTACTCACGGAGCATGATGGAGGCGGTGGCGTTGATGGAGATGGCTTCCGGGGGCACTTCCCCGTCCCGGCAGGGTGCCGGGATAGAGACTTCTGTCCCCCGAATTGGAGTTTCGTGATGGTGGCGGCGCCCTTGGAGTCTTTCTGGAGTTTCGTCAAGTGGTACGGTGTTTTTAGGTCGAAAGGGATTTTATAGGCGAAGAGGCGGCGCGGGGGGCACACAGGGGCTCCCACCACGGCCGGCGCGGGCCCAGGCCAGGCCGCGCCGCCTATGGTGTGGTGGCCCTGGCCCCTCTCCGACTCTTCGGTGGAAAAAGTTCCGGGAAAAATAGGAGGTTTTCAGTATTCGAAGTCCTCTGGAACCAAATGAAAACAGGAAGGCACTGTTATCTTGTTAAAGGTTAGTTCCAGAAGCATAAAAAAAGTTAGTCAAGAAAAAACAACAAAAATGCATACAATAAGATATGTACACAAATTGGGGGGGGCTACGAGACTGCCATGCCTAAGTGGGATAAACAAGAGCAAGAGATAATTGCTAGAGGGATCCAACCAGAACCAATCCGCGATGAGTGGGAATTGAGAGCAAGAAATTGTTTCCTTGCACATGATGGTTCATACGATGAAGAAACAGGGGACCTTCTTTGCAGTGTTGGTCTTAGGGTACCGAGGGAAAATTGGAAAAAAAATAGTGAAAGAAATTAAAGAGGGGAGCAGAAATTTTTGTCCCGATAGAGAGAAAGACTTGCTCACATTGGTCCTCGGGAATGATGAACACGGAGGACGAACACGAGGCTTTGGCCCTTCTTACCCGTGGTGGCTTGGGTTTGCCAAAGACCAAGATACTTACAGAAGCCGAGCGAGAGCAAAGAAGCGACAAGAGGAGGACCAAAATGACTAGTTGAACCAGTTGCTTGCCAAATTTAACTAGCGACAAGAGGAGCAGCAGAAGCAGATTGACGAACTTAGAGGAGTACTGCGCCTGCCGATAAATCATGTACTCGATATTACCGCCAGCCCATCTCAGCGGAAAAGCAGCGTGGCTGACTCAGAGGCCCCGGCTAACAATGCACAACATATGATAGAGGGCGGTCCCGGCTACCCCGTGGGTGGAATCAAGGATTCAACATCTTGTGAGGTCCATCAGAGAGAACAATTCCATGAAGGTGGCGGTCGTACAAGCTTTACCTTGTCCACCTGACGCACGCTGGCATGGCAAAGAGATTCCACCCGGCTATTCTAAAGTCACCGTGGATGAAATCGTAACGGGCTTTCATGAATTGGAGCTTGACATCCCTGACCTGAAGATGAGAAGACACTCGGAGAAAAAGTGGGTCGAGTCATTCTATGGGACAAAAACTACATCAAGCTTCCAAGGTCGGCGCCACGGAAAACACCGCCTCCGAGTCTTCACAGGTCACCTACACCTCCATCACCTCCAAGAAGCCCACCACATGACTACGACTACCACAACGCGAGTCCATCTCGATCTCCGCCGTCGGACTTGGGTCGGCCGTCTCCGCTGCCACCGCCGCCCGTGAAGTGTGCCAACGCTCCGTCGATGAGTTCGAACCGACGATGGAGCCCCCCAAAGCGAAAACTGTTGCCCCTCCCAAAGGTACCTCATCAGAATCTTCCCATCAGAACTTACGATGTTACCAACGAGGAAAACGATAGGATCGCAAAGGAACATTATGAGGCGTAAATGAAAAAGAAGAAACCCAACCCCCTCCCCCCGTATACACCGACAAGCAGAAAAATATGCAAATTACTTTCTGACCCTCCATCGGAATATGACTTGCACCATAAACCTGATGACTATGTACGCACAATGCAGAAGATATCGAAAAAGAGCAAAGCATCTACCGGTGCAAGTGGGAGAAAGTCAAGAAAAGTGCAAGGGGGAAAAGAACAGACGTTTCCCAGCTCAGAGAACATGCCAAAAAAACGATCCCACCATTCAAGGTGTTATCCGGACAAGTTCCCCCCTGGTGCAGCAGCAGAATATGGAAGAAGCAAAGAAGTGGGCTGCTGAATGGGGCATGAGTGTTGACGAAGTTCTGGCTTCCCAAGATGAGTTGTTTCCCAAGGCTATTTTAGCCCCTAAGCCTATATTTGTCATGGGGGAAGCTCTTTTCAGCAATTAGAGGTTGCAAGAACTTCCAACACATATGTGTTACTTACATGCATGGTACCTGACTGCCGCAAAGAATGGCAGAATAATGATCGTGCTCCGTGTCCCAGAGGAGTACTACGCCGACCGACAGGAAGAGATCCATGTCGAGTTTGACGAACTCTTCAAGACGTACAATTTGAAAGCCCTCGACAAATCTCTCATGAGTTGTTATTGTCTGTAAGTTGTTCAATTCGTTGTCTACATATAAGTTGTTCAGTTATTTTGTTCAGTTCATTGCATGTAATTATCCTCACAATATCCTTTTGTACTCTATTATGCAGACTGAAGATCCTGGTCTGTAAAAGAAAGAGCATTCTAAATGTCGGGTTAATTTACCCAGATAAAGTACATATACATATGCTAACTAATATGCCCAAGGATACGGAGGAAAACCTTCTAAGGTTTCTAAAGGATCAAAATTACTGTGACCACATACTGTTTCCTTACAACTTCAAGTGACGATCTAACTCAATTGTGTCGATTCACTCACAAGTTTAATTGATGAGTTACTGACATATTTATATACGTTTGCATCTTTCACTGGATTTTTCTAGACATTCAAATTAATAATGGAAGAGTTGATGTCTACGACCCATTAACGAGAAACTTGGAAGACTTCCAAAGCATGCAAGACATGCTCCAAAGGTAATTTCAATAATTCTCTCGCGCTATGTCAGTGTCTTTCGATGATTTTCTAAGATATCAAGTAATGAATAACTTAGCAATTCATTTTCCTTGCCAGGCAGGGTTTGGAAGCGGTTCAAGTCCGAGACTGTTGGTATCTCTCATGAGAAGCTGACATTTTGGAGTGTTCCGGTAAGTAGTACAAAATAAGGTCGTGCATCTCAATACTACTATTTTAGATACAATTATGATGCATGCTAGATTATTATTTGATTAAATTCTACTCTCTTAAAGTGCGACCAGCAGACACCGGGGACACATCTATGTGGATACTTTGTTTGCGAGTTCACCCACACGTTTACCTCTGAGCACAAAGATTTAAGATACAACATAAGCAATACATTCACAAATTTATTTTATTACCGTCATTTTTATTATCATGACTGATATTCATATTGATCTCCTTTTATATAGTTCGAGGCCATGCGAGGGAGGTCCACACCAGAGGAACGTGCAACTGCTGTTGTAGAGGAGCTGGCGGGTTTTTTGAGGGAGGTAGCTATATGGGATAAAGGAAGATTTAGTGTAACTAGGGGGCATTAGTGATGTCGGTTCCGTGTAATCAAATAAAACTATTTTGAAAATGAACTCCTAACACAACAAAATGACTCCTGCCGCGGCACAGAAAGTGTCCAAATTCCTGTCGTGACAGCCCTAACACAGCAAAATGAACTCCTGCCGCGACACAGAAAGTGTCCTAATTCCTGCCGCGATAGAGACTGTTTAGTCGCGGTGCGTGTTACAAGACGAGACTAAAGGGGTTGGCCCCATCCCGCTCCGCGATGACCACGTGGAGGGCCTTTGGTCCCGGCTGGTAACCGAACCGGGACTAAAGGTTCCACCTCTAGTCCCGCCTAATTGGTCGCGGTTGGGGAACCGGGATTAAAGGCCCTTACGGGTCGGGACTGAATGCCCTATCTCCACTAGTGGGAACATGAACACACATCTGTAGTGACTCCTGTTGATGGATCACACAACCTAAGGTGGACTACACGCAAGAGGATGTATTGGAGCCTCCTGGTGGTGATATAGTGATGAAAGATAGGGAGACAGTCGTTGACGCAAAGATCCCAAGAATGGTCTCTCGGATTTCCATACAACCAAATTCCAACTCAAGAATGGAGGACATGGCTAGTTTTTTTTGCGGGTAAAACAAACCTTTATTAAAAAGACATGGCTACAAGCAGCGCATGGTGTAACTCCTGAAGAACAACATCAGGTCTAGATCTGAGCCAAACACCAGTACTATGTTCTGCTCTCGCAAAGTTTGTGAGGCAGTGGCTAACCCTAACTTTCGAACTGTCCACTTTTACAAAGGTACACACCCTATCTAGACATAATAAAAATTCGATCTCTGAAACTATATTTGAATACTATGAGCGATCCATAGTCCTTCCTTTCGCTGCAACTATATCTTGAGCGCAATCTAATTCCACGATGATCGGCAGCTGGCTGCGCTCCAGACCCTCATGGCATGCCCAAAGTTCACGAGAGATCTCTCAGGTACAAATCTCAACTCTCACAATTTTTTTGATCTTCTAGATGATAATGCTATATATATGAAAGAGCCCTGGAAATGGGTGTTAATCTTGATTCTTTTAACCTTGAAAATAATAATTATATTAAAGATTTAGAAATAGCAAGACATAATATTTCTACAAAAATGAAAGATATGACGGAATAAATTGGTGAGGAAAAGATCAAAAGTAATATGCAGATTATTTTTCTGGGCTTTAGAGAGGAATTGAAGGAGGACGAGGGTTTCACTCCAGTGTTGTCAAGAAAAACCTAGAAGAAGATTAGATCTGCCTATAAATACACCATACTAATGAGGGTACCACCAATAAGGAAAAAATCTGGGGGAGCACAATCCAAGTTTGGTGCTGCCCGGGTGAAAGTCATCAATGATCACTCTATTTGTGGCATTGTGATTGGATCCATAGTGAGAAGAAAAAACCAAAAAATATCCATGATAGGGGCGAGTATGAATTGCAAAGAGGTGGGCAAAAAAGGTATGAGTATATTTTTGGAAGTCTTGATTAATGAGCAACATCTAGATTTTATTGGTTTACAGGAAACAATCAAGAATGATTATTTCCAGGCCTTTTTCAGGTGATCAATTTTTCTGGAAGTGGATTCCTTCTACTGGAAGGACTGGTGGGATTCTGGGAGGCTTCATAATCACAAGATTTAATATTTGTAACACCAATATGGGTAGGTTTCACATTAAAATCACTATGTTTCACTTGAAGATTCAGAGGAAGTGGAATCTTATTATTGTCTATGGGGATGCACAAGAAGAGGACAAGGAGTACTTCTTGGTGGAATTGGGAAATGTTTGAAGTGATCAAAGTTTGCCCATGCTGATAGGGGGCGATTTAAATATTCTCAAATGTTCTTCTGAGAAAAACAAGCCTATGAGGAAGAGTAAATGGTCAAGCATGTTTAATGCAATTATTAATAATTGTGAGCTCAGAGTGATTGATACATTAGGTGGGAGTTATACATGGTCAAATAACCAGGCTGATCCTACCTTGGAAAAAACTGGATAGATCATTGATGAATGTTGGCTGGGAAGTCATGTTCCCACTTACTACTGTTCACAACCTGTCAACAGATGTATCTGAACATAATCCCATTATCTTGGACAAAATGGAAGTCGGGGATAGAAAGCCTAAATGTTTAAAATTTTAAAAAAATTGGTTGTTGGAAGAAGATTTCCTTGCAAGAGTGACAAGGGTTTGGATGCATCCAGTTAAAGCAAGAAATACCCTGAAAATTATGCAGATCAAGTTGAAAATAATAAAAACGATCTAAAAGGGTGGGGATATAAAAAGAGAGGGATGGACAAAAAAACATGACTTGGTGCACGAATTATTTGCTACAAGTGCGGGATGAATGTGCTTCTGTTTTGAATGAACAACTAGTTAGGAAAAGTTCAAGTCTAGAAAGAAATCATGTTGTTGATCAGATGGAAAAAAACAAGGCTGCTGGCCCTGATGGGGAATTCTTTCAAACCTGCTGGGATATTATCAAAGTGGATATGATGAATATGTTCAATGACTTCCACTATCAAAAAAATTAGTATGGAGAGTATTAACTATGGGATTATCACCCTTATTCAAAAAAGTGATGATGCTGATATTATTCAGAAACATAGACCTATATGTCTATTACAGGTGTTATTCAAAATCTTCACAAAAGCCATGACTGTCAGAGCTGAACCAATGGTGCAAAAGTTGATACATCCCTGTCAGAATACCTTCATTAGAGGAAGATACATTTCTGATGGTGTGATGCTGGTTCAAGAAGTCCCGTGAGAGTCCAAATTTAAGAAGAAGCAGGGGATGGTGTTCAAAATTGACTTTAAAAAAGCATATGATAAATTAAACTGGAATTTTCTATTATACTGTTGTAGACAAAAAAGGTTCAGTGACAAATGGCTTGTGTGGATCAATGAAGCAGTGATAAAGGGGACCCTCAGTGTTAAATTGAATAATGTTGTGGGACCCTACTTTGGCAGCTTTAAATGTGTTAGGAAGGGGAATCCTTTTGCTCCCTTCCTGTTTAGCATGGCATCCAATAGTTTGTCTAAAATGATCACTACTGCGAAAAACAATGGGTTGATAAAAGGCCTAGCTGATAACATAGTACAAGATGGAGTGGTGATCCTTCAATATGCTGATGATACAATCCTTCTCTTACAAGATGATTTGGAAGGAGCAAGAAATTTGAAGCTGTTGCTCTATATTTTCAAACCATGTCAGGTTTGAAGATTAATTTTGAGAAAAGTGAAGTCCTGATGATTCTTGAGGATGACGATATATTACAAGAATATATTGATCTATTCAATTGCTAGAAAGGGCTCTAGCCCATCAAATATTTGGGGACCCCTCTGTGTTCCAGAATATTAACAGTGGCTGAGATGCATTTCTTAGAAGAGAAAGTAAAGAAAAAAAGGAAGGTAGATGGGTGGAGCTATGTCTATTGGTGGCAGATTAACAAAAATTGATGCTTCGACATAAAAAATTAACCGCTTGAGCCCCTATACGGCCGGCAAATCGGCGCTGCCAGACACCGTATTGGGGGCCGCCCCGGATTCTCTGACTTGCTTCTTGCAGGGCAGAGAGCTACAGTACCTCTGCACTGCCATCATTTTTCGGCCGTTGGATTCCAATCTGACGATTCAGGTCAGTCGCTACAGGGACCAATGAACACTGTCGTTGCTACAGTGTCATCTCTGCAGTGTTTCGTCGCTACAGTGTTGGTCTCAATCTCTGCCTTTCATTTTCGATCCAAGGATCAAGATTGTCAGGTCAGGGTACTGTACCTCTGCCTTGCTTCTTGCAGGGTAGAGAATCCGCGCCGATTGGGGTCACGAGTGGTGATGCTCAACTTTCCGACGAAAAAAAGCTAGTTTAAAGTTGAGGTAACGTCGATCCTGCTTATGAATGCATGCATGCAGTTAAGCTAGGTTGCTTGTGAGATGAGGTCTTCATTACAAAAATAACCTGGTCCCCTCCGGTGCAATTGCATGCGTGAAACAAACCGTACGTAGTACGTGCTGTGCGTTCTTAACTCAGTTTCATTGTTGACTAGCAGTGGATCGATCAGTACTAACTAGCTAGGTCTGCAGAACTTAACACACTCTAGATTAGGCAGCTAGTATATAAAACTAACTGATCAATGCTGTTGCTCGCTAGCTTTGCTCCTAGTTGATCACAGCATATGCGTGGCCTTCCATGTCAGACGAAAAAGCGATGGCATTAAGAGGAATATTGAGGCCACATCTGAATCTTGAGCTGGCCAGTTCTGTTTGGTAGCTTCGTGGTACATGAGGTACCTACCCTAGCTAGTCCTTGGTAGTAAAACGATTTCAGAGCAGCACGATACTCTTGCATGCATGCTGCTATGGTACTGCACTCCTGTGCTATATCTAGCACCATTGCACCAGCTGCAGTAATTTCATCGATCAGACCTTAAAGTTGGTTTCGTCGCCTTATCCATAGGATAGGAGTGAAAGCACATCAGAGTAGGTGCGCCGGTTGATGGGGTCTAACTCGTCGGGGTCTAACTCGACATTGCCTTTCATGAACTCGTCCTTGTCCACATAGTGGACACTCACAATTCTCGCCATCTATAACCAAATTACAACAACCCAAATGCATCAACTATACGTATATTACATTATAGCATATGCATTTCAACAATAAAATAAGAAGATAGAATGGTGGCCAAATAGATCTAGGTCTAACCCTAACTACATCTATGTCACTAAATAGATCTAGGGCTAACCATAAACTACAAATCTTACATAGACATCATACAAACCACCAATGGACTATACAACAACAATAGAACATAGAACATGACATCAATTTTTCTAGGGTTACCAAGATTTACCAAAATAGAACCAAAAACATGACATCAAATGGACAAAATGAAGTGGATGGGAGAGAACACCTCTTTGCATCAAGGGGGACCAAAATCCACCAAAGAAATCTTCAGATCTAGGGGATTTTGGGGAAGGATTTGAGAGGGGAGAGAGATGGGGACACGCCCTGGCTTCTTCCTGGTCGGGGTGTGAGGGGTAAGTGGTAGGTGGAGCGGATGGGGGCGGCCCACGCGACTTAACATATTCCAAAGGGTAGCGCCCCTGCGTGGGGAGTTGAACTTTGAAATGGTAGCTCCACTCGTTAGGGAGCTGAACTTCAAAAGGGTAGCGCCCCCATGAATGGAGTTGAACTTGCGAATTGTGGGACCAGCCTCGCCACGCTGGCACAAGTTCAGCGCCAGTGACGGTGGCGCTACAGAGAAGAGGGTAGCTCCCCTGCGAAAGGCGCTACTAAAAAGGGTCAGATTTTAAATATTTTTGAAAAAGAGGTCAAATCGTGCTGAACTTTCGAAAAAGGGTCAAATTTGTCAAAATCGACGTTGATGGGTTGATCAGAGGACGTGGATAAATACATTCGTGATGATTGTTCCTATGACTATGTATACGGGCGCAGTAGGGGTAGCTGGGAGCGTAGAAGCTAGGAGACAATCGATTTGACGAGACAAGCGACGGTAAAATGCAATGCAGCTAGATGCGCACCAGTTCATGTTTCTTCCCGCGTGGTGGATCGGAGATGTATATGGAGATCTTGATCGAGCTCGAGCACCCGGTCAATACGTGTAGCAGTGCAACGCCGGTAAGGCCCGATCGGGTAGAGGGCTCTGTTACACGGCTTTAGCTAGTTCCTACAGCGTGTAACTGCAGGTAACAGACCTCTAATTGCAAAAAAAAAACCTGTTAGCTAGTACCAAGAGAAAGCTAATTAAGCTATAGCCGTACTGGTAGACGTGCTCATTCAATTTGTGCAGTTAAGGTTTTTGATCATTGATGACCCAACTCTTATCTCGCATGGTGTATCGATGCTTCCATCCCCGCTCTCGTCTCCATCTCCGAACTCTCTGTTGCGGGTGTGGTGTTGACGGGGAATGGGGCTCCGCGAGATCAGGGTGCTTAGAATGGTGCTTTAGACTAGTCACAATGAGAAGTATCATACACTAGTATCATGCACATGATACTAGTTTCTGATACTACCCTCACAATGTATAGTATCATAAGATAGTATCATAGTACCATCATATTTAATGTTTTGTAGAATCTCAATACAAATTGGTGTACATGATGTGTTGGCACTAAGTTTTCTAATTTTACGTGCTATGATACCGTATCATATTATGATACTACTTTCATCTCTCACCTCATTAATTGGTGTGCCACATCAGATTTTTGTCAACATGGCATGCATGATACTACTTATATATGATACTCCCATTGTGGCTAGTTAGCGTGTTCCGACACTGGAGATCATCACGTCAACGTTATAGAGACAAATACTAGTATAATATTTAAATGCACAGATGCATAAAATAAATAAAAGGATCAACCATTTGTAGGTACTTTATTCACATAACTCTTATATCTATCTATCTATTATATACTAAAAGCACAATACGTGGTTCTAAAATAAAGACACCACGTAACACCGCATCATTCTAATTATTTTGTCAGTTAGATTAAAATTTACGGCTAGGATTTCACGTTTTTATGTAACATTTACATGTCCATATTATTTTAGACGTACAAAACTATCACGTTAGTGGATCCATATTTGTTATTTGTTATTTGTTATTTAGAAGGAAAAGCTAAATTAATTTCCTGTTTTATCTTACACAGGGACCAGAGTCCCTCTCACACACGTGATTGATCACGTGCACATAGACTTCAGATCTAATAAAAACTACCATGTATGTTAAAAAGAAAAGAAAAAAGAAAACGTGTACTTAGGTTACGTAGGTGCAAACACAAAAATAGCTGGAACGTGGCCAGAAACTTACCTGTATGCCTCCGTTAGATCAAAATAGATGAAGCTTCGCCGGTTCTTTTTTAATAAAGAGATTTTAAAGATCAAAATAAAATAAGATTCTTCAGTTTAAAAAAGATATTTCAAGACCGTGTACGGCTATAAGAGCATCTCCACCGGCGGCCCCGATAGCGCCCCCGGTAGCTTTTTGGGGGTCGGCAGCTAAAATGAGCTCACACTGGCGCGCCCCAAAAACCACCTGCGCGTTTTCGAACCTAATAAAGGCGTCGGCAACCCCGTGCCGGCCCCTGGGCGCGCCGACGCGTCGCGTTTTGCGATGGAGCCGCGCTATCAGTGATGTTAGGGCGTCCCGCCACGACGCCGCATGGAAACTTTCCCGCCATGACATGGAAACTCTCCCGCCACGACACGGAAACTCTCCCGCCACGACGCCGCGCGGGAGGTTTCCCGCCTCGCCGCCGGTCTATATTAACCCCTCCTTCCCCGCCTCTCACTTCATAGTCATGCAAAAATCTAAACCCAAAATATATTCTAGTCGCAACGATGCCGTGGAGGAGGACCCAGAGCTCGCAGAGTACGAGGCGTGAGAGGAGGCGGCGCTAGCGGCGACCGTAGATGTATTTTTCACAGACGAGCGGCAGCACCAGGAGGTGGAGCGGTGGCACCAGGAGGCGGTGCAGCGGGAGGAGCTTGAGTGTCGGCGGGAGAAGCGGGAGGAGCAGCAGCGTCAGGATGAAGTCTACGAGCAGTGGTGCTTGGAGGAGGTGCAACTGCGGCTACGGAGGCAGGAGGTGGAGCACCGTTGGCGGTAGGAGGAGCTGGAGCAGCTGCTGCGTCAGGAGGCGGCGGCCACGGATAGAGCGCACTAGTAGAAAAAGGGCCTTTCGTCCAACCCTTTAGTACCGGTTTCCTTACGAACCGGTACTAAAGGGTGCATTAGTACCGGTTGCTGCTAGACCTTTAGTACGGTTCGTAAGGACCTTTTACCGGTTCGTGTCACGAACCGGTACAAGGGTTTCGTCGCGGAAAAACCTTTAGTACGGTTCGTGTCACGAACGTACTGGTTTTCCTCTGCCACCCACCTCCACCCCATGTGGATCGCCTTTTTTGCTTTGTAAAATACAAATGAAAATGATAGAAAATTCAAAAAATAAAATATTTTCAGATTCTTGTATGTTATGCAATCTACTATTCGGTGAAAATAAGAAATTCGAATTTTGGCTTTTTTGTAAAAAAAGTTTGAAAAATGGTAAAACCGCATTAACTTTTGCATACGACGTCGGAAAAAAAGTATAATATATCAAAATCATCGTGGGAAAAAATTACATCCGAATTCACCGGGTTACCAGCTAGCTAATTTTTAGATTCTCAAAATTCCAAATGAAAATATGAAGGCAGGAAGATTTTAGGTTTTTTCCAAAAATTTAGATTTTTTTATTTTTTATAAATTAAAATTAATAATTATAAGATTTTTTGAATCCCAGAATATTACTATTACTTTTAGCAAATTATAAGGTTTTCAAATTTTCAGGTTTAAGGTTTGGCAAAAAAATATAAAAAATTTAAAAAATAAATAAAAATAATACAAATTAAAAAGTTAATTTTATTTATTCAACATTATTATTACATCATTACTTTTGTTTATTAAAAACATTATTTGCAATACAAATAATAAAGAAGTGTGACATTGACCAACATGTTAATAGGATTGATATGATAGTACTATCAACAACATGCGCGCGAAGCACTTGGAAGTGGAACGGAAAGGAACCCGGAAGTTAAGCGTGCTAGTGTTGGAGTAGTGTGAGGATGGGTGACCGACCGGGAAGTTTGACCAAGGGTAAGTAATTGACTAGAGATTAAGTGTAGTTAGAGACTAACGGAAATATTAGCAATTGTGAAAAAAAGGGAGTGAAAAAAATGGATAAAAAAAATTAAACGAAATAGTCTTTTTGTGAAAATAAAAATAAAAAAAGATCTCCAGCCCCGGGCTTTAGTACCGGTTCGTAAGGAACCGGTACTAAAGGTTAGTA
Source organism: Lolium multiflorum (assembly GCA_030979885.1). NCBI lineage: Eukaryota > Viridiplantae > Streptophyta > Magnoliopsida > Poales > Poaceae > Lolium > Lolium multiflorum. Next base: position 235,114,991 of record CM061751.1, on the reverse strand, counting down.
CCGGATCTTTAGTACCGGTTCCAAAACCGGTACTAAAGGCCCTTTCGAACCGGTACAAAAGGGGGGTTTTTCTACTAGTGGCGTCCTACTTGGAGTTCGCGGCGGAGAGAGAAGCGGAGGATCGACGACGGTCCAGATGCGGAGTAGCAGTCGGTGCAGCGGCGGATGATCATCGAGTCGCACGAGTCCACCTCTCCATAGATCCGGGCGGGCCAGTAGGGTCGAGCTGAAGTCAATTTCACATGTCATCTGGAATCAAGGAATGAATAATATTTTACTACCCGCGAAGCGAACCTGGATTCGCTCCACTAAAAAATTATACATTCCTCAATCCTGAATGACATGAAAATGAAACTAGAAGAAAATGTTTAGTTTATCTAAAAATCCTATCGGGGGCCGCCGATTTGGAGGCGCAGGTGTGGAAGCAGCACCTCCAAATAAAGGATGCAGTGCCAGTGCCCCCATACAGCTATGTCGGTGCCCCTGCCGGCACCAATTTCAGGGGCACCGGTTGAGATGCTCTAACACATGAGAGGAGATGCTCTAACACATGAGAAGGATACCGACCCAAACATGTTATGAATCGCATCAACTCCAAGGACACGAAAGAAGAGGAGAAAATATTGGTATCTTAAAAAATGAGAAAACGTTATATATTGCAGTCTATCCATCCTGTGGAACATGTTTTCGATTTGTCTAAAATTAGATATATCATGACATTATTTAACATCTTGATTATGGTTTTTTCCTTGGTAGGCAAAAAATACGAGTGGGTATTGGTATTTCCCACAAATACGGTCTAAATATCGGCCAAGATTCGTGAAACTTTTTTACTATTTGTCCACATTTAATAAAAAAATTGAGGAAATTATTTGAATATCGGAAAATATCGTTCGGTATTATATGTTCTCGGTGGTAACCGGTAAAACCAGTTTTTGCCGAAATATCAGAAATATCGGCTGAAAAAAATCTTGATCTAGATACATCTGAATTTAGACAAATCTACAATATGTTTCTGGGAGGGAGGGAAAATACACCTCTCCTCATTTTTACAACACGGTTAATTTTGTCAATCTAATTCTATAATGCTATTTAACTAATAATTATTGACTCTCCTCCATGCCCTTGTACACATCTTTTAAATAACAACAAAGTATCTTTCATCTTGCATGCTCTAAAAAAAGATTGTAACACATGTATTGTCAGTGAGCTGTAGATTTACAAACTAATAAGCAACTCTCATTTTGTAACAAAAGATTCGTGAGTGAATTTCACCAAGTAGATATCACATCAACCTAGTCCATAACAAGATCTTTCTTCGATAAATATTTCAATAAAACTAACTCATTAAATATTGATAGTTTAATTGTGGTTTTTTTGAAATAAATATATGTATTGTTAATTTAAACTTAGAACCATGATATATGGCGAACGTGAGCTAGCACAACGGCACGACATGATCTGGGGCGCTCCTTTAAATCTGTATGGCGGTGCTTTCCCACAAAATGTAAAAACAAAAGTTCTCACCTCCCACATGAAAAATACCCCTTCAACTTACCTTTGCTGTCAAACCATGGGGAAAACGCGGCCACGTCCGGCCCTTAGAATATCCCAAACTTTAACAACATAGTATTACTAAGAGATAAACAAAAATACCAATGTGTCGATTTCTAAACTGACATGTATTTTTGCAATTAGGTAAATACATAAGAAAAAAATTAACTTAAATAACATGAAGGTGCATGCATAACATTTTCTATCCAACAAGATGATGCACTCGCATTTGCAGAGGGCCACCTTGCTAGTTTACGTAAAAGATATGTTAATTACATCTCCGTAGAGAAAACTCTTGATTAAAAGTTCCAGCATAGGTATTACATGACATTACAAAATGTGGGTACTACAAAATGTAGAAATAAAAGAAAATTACAAATTCTAGAAATGAAACCCCTCCTTGCTGTCGTCGGGCGTCATTGTACTCAGGAGAGCCTTGGCTTTTTTTTGTCGATGCTAACTTATGTGTAGCATGATAGTCATGCTTCCACTAGTAGAGAACAACCCTTTCGTCCAGCCCCCCTGGGAGCAACAGTCCCGGTTTTGACACGGGCCGGGACTAGTTGGGGTCTTTGGTCCCGGTTTGTATTACAAACTGGGACTAAAGGGGCTGCGGCAGAGCACGACAGGGCGTGTCAGGCCCCAAAACCCTTTAATCCCGGTTTGTAATACAAACCGGGACCAAAGGCCTACCCTTTGGTTTCGGTTTGCCTTACCAACCGGAACAAAAGTCTTCATCTGCCTATATAATCTTGTCCCTGCCCAAGTGTGAGCCACACTTACCCATTTTTTCACTTCTTATCACAAGAGGGGTATATGTTGCTTTGCTCTCTTTACATGCACAAGAGGTGTTCGATGAAATGCCTAAAAGGTTTTGCCACTTGAGTTCACACAAAACAAGCCACACTTAACTATCTTTTTTCTTCTCCATCGAGGTTAACAACTTTATCCTTTCATCTGTCATTGATAAAATACATGTGTATATATATATATATACATCGTTTCACTAATCGTGATGTTCTGTAATGGTTTTTGATAAGTTTAATTATAACATACATTATGCTTGTGCAGCTTCCACTTTATTCTCTTAATCATCGAGCTATGCTTGTGCAGCTTCCATTTTATTCTTCTAATCATTGAGCTTAAGAAATGAGTCGTACTTGTCATGGACTCGAAACGTAAAGAACATGCGGAATGGGCGAACATGGTTGCCATACTCCAGAGGTAATTTCAATCAATTTCGTATCGGCATCTTCATCTGTTTTCATTCAACGATATCATCAACTAATCAATAACTCATTTACTCATTTTTTCTTTGCCTGGCAGGGCTTGGAAACGGTTCATCAATACTGTTCCGGGTAAATGGAAACCGGAGCTTACATTTAAAGATTACCATGTAAGTAGTACTATATATATAGCTATGTTCGTGAATCTCTTTGATATTTTATTTAATACGATGCTTGATTATTAGTTTGATCGAACTATTTTTTTGTAAAGTGTTTGAAGCAGGAACCCGGGAATAACTTATGTGGATACTACGTCTGCGAGTTCATTCGTCAGATGGCCTGTCACAGGGATGCGGAGGAGGCTATACACGCCACTCGTGTACGTGAATAATATTTCACAATTAATCTTATTTTATTACCATCAATTGAATTGAGTTCCATTCATATATATTGATCTCCTTTTTTAAATATAGATGATACGCATGTGGGACACTCTCATAACGGAGGATCGTATACGAGCAATTTAAGAGGAACTCGCGGGATTCTTTCTTAACGTGGCCCTTGCCTCAACTGGAGAACACTATCGGGAGTTCATAGATCTTGATCGACGTCATTAGGAATATATGAGATAGATATAGTAAAGAGGTCTGACTTTATATATATTGTAAACATGCATTATTTGTTCTGTATTTCATGACGACGTCTATATATACATGACGATGTTTGTGGTTTCTTGAATGATGTATGCATTGCAGAATTGAATGAATAATATAAACCCGGAAACTCTGCCGCGGTAGAGAAACGGAAAGTTTCTCTGCCGCGGCAGAGAAACGCTGCTAAAATGCATTTTCAGAGAACAGGGTTCTCCATTCCCCTATCTCCCGGGTCCAAATGTCAGGCCCGGGCGGCCACATGTGCGGACTGTGCGAGGTGCACAGGGCCCCAGAATTTGGGGGGCCCCAATTTTTATACAGGCCTATATACGTACATTGAAAAAAAAGAGAAGGGAACTTACCTTGGGCCTAGCAGCTTTGGAATGCTAGCAGGGACGCGCAGTCACGCACGGGGAGACTCTTCGTGAATCGTGCGATACAGCTATGGCTTGTGAATCGAGCGAGGCATGAAGCAGCCATTGAACCGTCCTAGCTTCGCGGATCGCGGAACGACGCGCCGACGCGGACTCGTCTGCTCGTCTCCTCACCATCCAGGCAATGATTCATCTAAGAAAAAACAGCAACGAGAGGAGTGGAATCTCCTTGACCACTGCGACGCCGCGACGACAGCGACAGACAGCTCGAGCCGCGACGCATCCTTCCGATGACTAGACAAGGTAATTCAAATTTTCTCATCTTCTGCGTTTCTGTTATGATTGCTGATCAAAAACGTTGCGGCATGCGGCTGATCTTTTATTTTATTATTTTAATTTTTGTATGTACTCTGATTCGATCTCATAAGGGGGCTATGAATAAGTTTAGTATAAAAGATCGGCCACACATCCATCTGACATTGATGTGAATGATCTGTATGTTGAGCTGAAGTTTCTTCAATTATTCATTTCAAAAGAAAATATGGGGCCCCATTTTAGAGTTTCGCACGGGGCCCCGGATTTTGCCGGCCCGGCCCTGCCAAATGTCCTCCACCACGGGCCCCCTGGCTGCACCACGTGGCGAGGTCTTTGGTCCCGGTGCATATTTGAACCGGGACTAAAGGGTGGACCCTTTAATCGCGCCTGGTTGGTCCTGGTTCGAAAACCGGGACTGATGGCCCAAATAAACCGGGACTGAAGCCCCATTTTCCACTAGTGTTCGATTTATTTGGAGCATATGACGTTTTAATATTACACCAAAAAAATATGATGTTTTAATAGTCATATATCCACTTATACCAATGTTAGTGGTACACAGAGTTCATTCATATCATATAACACATGAATGCCCTGGATAGTTTCACCTAGCGAATTAACCATTGGGGATTTAGTAATAGGTAGTATTTTCCTTTTTGTTCATGTGAAGATTTATTTAATGGTTAACTAGCCGGTTAAAAGAGCATGTGTGCAATATAGGACAAACCCTTTTGCGAGTTAGATTTGTCATGCATGTGATTTCTATATGCATGCATGGAATGTGGGGGGATATCTACGTTGTTAGTAATACCTTATTTTGGCAGTTTTGGGATCGCAACATGAGACTCTTCTCTCGAGATACAGCAGAGTTTACAAAGCCATAAGAGCCACAAGATTTCCCCTTTTCAAAAATAAAATCCATAGTTTTTACTAAAAAAAATTCTTGGACCTCGACTCCAACCTTGGTAGTATTTGAATTTAGAGCTCAACGTCAATTTTAGTAGGATTTGAATTTCAGTTTAATATTCTTATTCAAATATTTACATCTGCATATCATATTTCGTGTTTTCTCGAGTATAACCTACGATTATTTAGCTGTTCAAGTTATCGAGGAAATTTGTTCACGACTTAACGGTGTTGCAGCATCTTCAACATGGTGGTGGTATGGTTTTTCTATAATACATGTTGTTGTCCATATGAAACTTCTTTAAAAAACAAATTTGTTGGGTGTAATGTGAAAAACCCCAACAACACATTTTTAGGACTTCAGAAAATCTGCAAAAAAGAATACCCTTACATATATGCATTTGTAAGGCATGTTATGAATTTTAGGGGAAAATACATTGTACTGCGTCCACACCCAAAAGACAATTTCTGACGAAAAAAGGAGTTTGAAACACCGTTATAATTTTTTCCTGTACAAAAGTACAATTTTTTTGAAAAATGAATATGGGGACACCAAGCCAGCGCCCGGAAGTATTGACGTGGATGACACTCGATTGCACGGTGGCCCTATCAGTTATTTTACTTTTTTTTTGGAGGAGGCCCGTCGTCATTTGGTAAAGAGAATGTGCTGGTCCAAGTGTCCAAGTTGATCCAGGCATCCAGCTGCCTTCTAAGTGGACTTTGAGAGAGGGCTCTTTGTTGCACGTTGGGTACATTCCCCTCCGCTCCAGGCCCGTTTATTGTTTTTGAAAGAAAAAAATAGTTCCCTATCTCGCTCGGAGAATAAAACGGCATACTCCTTGGAGTTGTGAAACAGTGACCGAATGACACAAACTTGTAGTATGTCCGGCTGTGACTTCTTTTCATCATACTACGTAGATCACTGGGGACAGGCATTTAGAGTTTTCATTTACGAAACGATAAGTTATGGAAGAACGCTTTTACATTACATATGAGGAACCGCCTGAATGACCGAGGTTTCGGTAAATGTATCAGGAGCGAATACCCTCTGGTGAGACCTGCGAATCAAATACTACTTGGTGTACTGTTGGAGATCCATACTTCCATTTCTCAGACTTGAGACAATGTATATAATTAAACAGCTGGGACGACGCTCCCATTTTGAAAAAAGAAAATTGAACAAATATGCGGTCAATTGAAGCGCCAAAGCCGGCTCGTGGAGCCACGCTGCAACTGTCAGTGAGCTACCTAATGTCCTTTTTGTTTGTACCAGCTGGCTGTAAGAGCATCTCTAGCAGAGCCCGTAAACTGGGCAAAACCGAAAAATAACTGTCAATTTACGGGTTCGGTTCAGAAAATGGCGTAGACCAGTTATCGTAAACGAGCCAAAACTGAAAAAAAACTTTTCAGGCCGAGACCGAAAACTCAACTCGATCTGTATTTGTAGGGGCTAAAAGAACGAACTGAACGCGAACCCCTACTCGTAGCGCGCTGAAATTTCAGCTCGAACTAACTGCTTCCGCTGGTAGCGTCAAAGGAATCCAACTAAATTCGATGGAATCGAACCAAATTTCGGCGAGCTCGCTGCGGCACGGGGCGAAGCAGGGCGGGGCGAGCTCGTGGGCGGCATGAACTCGCGCGGCGCGGGGCAGAATGAGCTCGCAGCAGCGTGGAGCGACACGGGCTGGGGCGGAACGGGGCTGGCCGAGGCTGGCCGGGGCGGGGCAGAGGGAGGCTGGGTCGAGCTCGCCGGGGAAGGGGCGAGGGCGGGGCAGGGCGGGCGGCGCCGGGCAGGGACAGCGTGGGGCAGGCTGGGGTCAGGGCGGGGCGGGGCAGGGCGGCGCGAGGAAGGCTGGGGTCGGGGCGGGGCCAAGCCGGGCGGGCGAGGGGCTGTCCGGAGCCAGGCGGGCGCGGGGCTGCGCGGAGCCAGGCCGGCGCGCGGCAGGCAGGCAGGCGGGCGCGCGGCGGCGAGTGCACGGCGGAGCTCGGCGGGGGGGGGGCGGCAGGCAGGCGCGCGGCGGGGATCGGCCGGGGCGGGGCAGGGGAGACCTCGGGGTGAGCTCTGGGAAGAAGAAGATAGGGAAAAAAATAGGGAAAAAAAGAAAAAAATGATTGACAGGTGGACCTTGTTGGCATATTAAGGGAATATTCTGTTTTACAGTTTTCTTTTACGGGGTCTGGCGCGCCAGCGTTTTTTCGACCCGTAAACATGAGTTCGGTGAACTGAACTCCAGGTTTTCAGTTCGCGTTTTTACGGGCTCTGTTAGAGAAGCTCTAAAGAGATCATCACGCATACTAGCTCGGTTCATTGCACGCTTTGGTCAGACTCTCTCGCTGGATGACCAAATTTCTTTTATTGTTGCCATGGTCAATGATTTGATTATATAATCTCACATACTTCTACAAGTACAGTTATGAGCTTTCTAAAAAAAACAAGATGAGTTTTTTCTCAGGACATCCCAGCTTTGAGCTGGCGGTTTGTCTTTACGCAACTGCCGACTGTATGTTAACTCTTATGGTCATGCACTATTAGTTAATTATGTTGTTGTAGAAAATCAGTTACATCTTGCTCGATCACAACATGGGAGGCGAAATTGTAGATTCGGCATATCAGAGCCAATGACCGATGACCCTCAAGTTTCTACAGGAGCTCGTAAAATTCGGTTATTTGGATCCATAAATGGCGGGGCAGCTAAGTGAGAAGATTGACATCTACAGGTTTGGTGTTATTCTACTTGAGCTCATCACGTGACGGGAGATAATTCTGGATGGCCCTAAAGGTGTGGATAAAAACTCTCATATGTTGTGTTTCGCCCCTATAGGTTATGGACATCATCGGTGGACCCTTAAATGCCTGGTGCAACCTAGTTAGAGTCAGTGCGGATGATTGTGGATCTTCCTATTCGGTGTGTGTGAGGCAACAAGGTACAACGGCCATCAAGCTTAGGCATCTCCAGCGGCGCGACGCATTTGGGACAAATGTCCGTTTGCGTCGCGCGACGGACGCGAGACAGACCGTTTTTATCCGCCCGTCCGTTTGCACCTTGGGGTGGTTCCAGCGGCGCGACGCATTTCCGCGTTTGCATCAAATATGAAGTTTCGAAACAAGAAAATAAGGAATTCAACAAAGTCATAGTTATTACATTTAAATTTTAAAAAGTCTACATAAAAATAAGATAGTACTCCTCTAGGCATGATCTTCATGGCCAGCCATGGTCCATTGATGCTCAATCAGATCCGTCTGCAGATGTTTGGAGACGGTGTCGTTTGTGACTTCTACATTCATATGTAGATAGTCCGTCCAAGATGAATTGGCGCAACGAACTCACCTTGGAATTCCCAGTGGTTCTCATTGCGGCCATCAGGACGCTCGTTCTCAACGATCATGTTGTGCATGATCACGCAGCATGTCATCACCTCATGCATGGTCTTCAAGAATGACAGTCCGTCCCTCCTCATGCCTGCTGTACATACCCTGCCATCCAAATGGACAGTTTTTCCACTCCCAGTGCATGCAATCTATGCTGCCAATCATCCCTGGGAACCCTCTAGACTCGTTGATAGACAGGAGCCGTCTTGTATCCTCAACATTTGGCTCCCTACAGTAATACTCTCCGAACACGGCAATCACGGCTCGGCAAAACCTGTACATGGACTCAAGGCAGGTGCTCTCACCCATTCGAAGATACTCATCGAATATATCAGCAGCCATTCCATATGAGAGCATGCGAATAGCCGCTGAGCCTTTTTGGTATGATGTGAAGCCTAGCGCACCTGTTGCAGCGGGCCTGCATTGGAAGTAGGGGTCGTAGTTCCTGATGCCCCGTAGAATGACCAAGAACAGGTCCCTTGACATCCTGTATCGGCGCCGGAACAATTTTTCCGGGTAGATCGGATTGGTGATGTGGAAGTAGTCCTTGTGGAGGCGGGCCCTGCCACTCATTGCGCGGCAGGTTTTTGGAGCGCCCTTCACGAGCCAGTGCTGCGGCCCGGGTTTGAGGTGAACTCGTGGATCATGGAGGCCGCAGTAGTTGCCAATGTGTGCGCCGACTGATCGGACTCGTCGTCCGAAGAGGAGTCAACGATCTCCGCCGGAACTTCTCCACCATATGCCACGCGTCCATCTGCGTCGATACGAACTGTTGATCAATGGCCGCGCAAATCGCCGAAAAAGGAGAAGGAACCTACCGGCGCAATTGGTCGTCGTGGGCGGCGCGGAAGGCGGCGCAACCGGCGCGTTTGGCCCCAGCCGGCAGGTTCGCGCGGAGCCAACCCCAGTACGATCCTGCTCTCCCGCGGCGACAACGGTACGAGTAAGCTGCGGCAACGGACGGCGAGGGTGGGGGCGTCGCACTAGGGCAGCAACGGGGAAAAAGAAACAAGTCGAAGCGGTCGATTTCGCTCTCGCTGACTTGCGGAACCGGGTAAGAAATGGAGGACGCTCGGCGCGTCCGCGCCGTGTCCGTGGAGACGCAAACCTGGCGCATATTTGGGCCAGGTTTGCGTCTCCGACGGCCAATCACTGCGCGCCGCTGGAGAAAGACGCATTTCCGGTCACGGCGGACGAAAACGGTCGCTCAGCGACCATTTGCGTCGCGCCGCTGGAGATGTCCTTAGACATAGTCAGAGATGACCTGCGGCTAGATGTTTCTCGGCATACTGATGCCCATGGGAACTGCTGACTCAAATGATAGTCAGGACTTGGACATGAGCCAAATATTCCATGAGATGCTCAACTAGCTGAATCAATGATAAGAACTCGCTGCTTATGCGACTAGAAAGAAAAACTGATTGATACATCATATGTACCTACTACTATACAAAATTGATTGATATACAACTTAACTAATATTTACATTGTAGCGCACAAAATATTATCTCTGTAATGCCAAACATGTTATAAAGCGTACTAGACGAATACGCGCACTTCACCCGCCGACTTCATGATGTTTGGGCATAGCATAGCCGGTGCGGTGAACACGTAGCTAGCGGTCAAGCAAGTTCGATGTCCAAGTGGATATCATATATTCGCTTGACTTAATCTCGTGTTCAATTAATTCTTCCTAAAACTCAAGGTTATGCTTAGATAATAACATAACTAAAGATCACTCTACCACGTGATCTCTACATGAAATCTGACTCCACAAATTAGTAAACCATGCAAACATTGTAGTCAAAGCATATATTTTAAGACAACCTTACTAAGTGACCCTTGGGATCTCATATCCCGTGAACTTTCCAACATCTAGGCAATTTAGTAACATATAGCTTAAGCATGAGTACAATATCAGGACACTTACAATATCACTGAGATTACATGCTGAATTTACATGCGCAATAGCTTGATTAAATTGGATAAAGGGGCGGCTCGGGGGAAACCTAACACGCGCCGCCGCCGCCACCCCAGCCCCCAAGCTCCACCCCTCCTCGCCGTCGCCGGATGACTTCACCAGGCTAAGCCCGTGTGGAAGATGGCGGCAGCGGGGCCTCTCCCGCGCGGCCGCGCTGCAATCGCGGATCGGGCGGCGACTCTGCTCCGGTTGGGGAGGCTCGGCCCCCTGCGACGGCGGCCGGTCCGGCGGCTCCTGGCGGCCTGGAGCCCCCCTCGCGCGCCGTGGACTCTTCTGCTGCGCCTCCGGTGGCTGAGCTCCGGCTCCCCTGCACCGGCACGGCGGCGTCGACCCCGGCAGCCCTGAGGCTGCGGCTCGTCGCGATGGGGTGGGGTGGCGGCCCCCTCCTGCTATGTGGTTCCTTTGTGCGTGGCTGGCGGCCTGCTGGCTGTTGCTGGTCGTCGACGGCGCCCTGGAGGTGGTCGCCAGATCGTGCAGGATCTGGCCCGTCGACTTCGTCGGCGGCGAGGTCTGTGGTGGCCCTGCTTCGCGATGGCGCGATCGTGGTTGCAGGTGTGTGCGGGCCAGTGGAAGTGCAGGCTGGCTCCGGCCAGTTGTGTGGGGATGGTGGCCTCGAAGTTCCGGGCGAAAGTCTGCCCGGCTATGTCCGGCCGGCGGTGGCTGCGCCCGCGGGCGTTGTTCCCTCGTTGGAGGCACCGCCGTGGAGCTCCCTCGGCCTCCAAGCTCGGATCAGGCTCTTCGGGTGAAAGCTTTGGCCCTGTTGGGTCGGGCGACGGGCGTCGTCTTACGTCGCTTACCTCCTTTGGGGCGTCGTCTAGAAGACCTCGATCACATCTGCACTTCCTTTGGGCTGGACGCACACAACTTCGCGGTTGGCAGGTGTCCAACCGGCGATGTTGGTGTTCCGTGTGGCGGCTTATGTGGCAACGATGGCATTGAAGAGTGATGGTTTGGTCGCGGCAAGACCTTGTTAGTCGGCTTGGCCCGGCGTGTCCGAGTTTCCTCCATGCTGGTCTTCCGTTGCTGTGGAGTCGAAGCTGCCATGTTCTTCGAGGTCTTCTCTTGGGCGGTGTACGATGACCTGCAAGGGGCGGTCCAGGTGAAGTTCACCTTCGGCACGGGTCTTGCGCATCCCCTCGCCAGAGCTTGTCATCCGAGTCGGAGCTGCATTCCCCCACACGAGGAGCCACCTGTTTGGCATTGGCCAGCTTGAACCTCGCGGTGCCGCTTCGGCAAGGTCTTCTTGTGTGGTCGCTCTTCGGGGAAGTCGGAGTCGCTGTGGGTGCGGAGTGATGACGATGACGCCGGTGAGCAACCTCGACGACGATCTTCACCTAGGTGGTGTTTGTGCAGCTTCGGTGGGTTGCCAGGGTGGTTGTGTGTGCCCATGCGAAGGTCGTGTTCCATGACGGTCGGCATGGGTGTTTGTACTGGTTTTTGGTCGGTTTTCCGTTAATAAACTAACCACCTATTCTTCTCTATTAATGAAAATGGCAAGTCTTGCCTCGTTTCAAAAAAAAATTAAATTGGATAAAAAGTTAAAAACACCAAATGACTTGGCCTTGTTTGCACATTTTGTTGTACAAGTATATGAACAATGATCTCAACCAAGTATAATAAGTGAAAAACAGGAATGGCTAAGATCTATATTAATTAGTATTGACTTGTACCATTCAATTCTTTACAATATCCTTTACTAGGTAGGATTTTAATGGCAACAATTAACAATGTATCCTTCGAAAATTAAATTTTCATTTGGAATATAATGAGGTAATATCTTGTATCAGTGCAATGGACTAAATATGGATGTATCGGTAGCTGCAAACACATAGATAACAGAGAGGTGCAAAAAGAAAATGGAGCATAGAATACACATACAACTATAGGTACAACAGATACAAACCTAAGAAGGGCGCTAAGGAAAACCCACTTAAAGTAAGGAGGATGGCAATAATAAGAAAATAAATCGATGGAACACATGAAGTACTACATCATGGCTGATGCAATGTCAGTTCAACCTTTCCCATGGCAAGCCTCCGCTCATTAGAGAAAATGTAGCAAACTAATGATGGTCGCCATCCGCAAAAGTAGTTACAACAAATATTATGGTCATACAAATATCATTCTCTGGCAAGTACACATTTTAAACAATCTGAAAAGAACACATGGTCTATCAATAAAAATCGTAAAGGCATAATGTGACATGGTTAAAAACTTAGATTGTTGTACCACTCACATTATGAAATATATTTTCTTATGATATCCATACAATTTAATAGTTCTTGATATTTTTCATTGGAGTAAAAGATTGGTTGAACTTTATGTGCATCTGCCGCCAAGGATTTCATTAGCGAAAGCAAGGCGGGTGTGGCAGCAACGATGAGGGCAAAAATTGGCATGCTCATGTGAACAAATAAATCACAGCGGTTGCCTAGGGCCTCGACCCGTGCATGCAGAATTGCACATATACCTCTCGGCAGTTGCCCCAAGTATATTTAGCTATGGACACTGCATGCAACCTCTGGACGGGCATGGATCGATGGAGCGAGACCTAACCATGCCCATGTGAACTGATACCGGCGGCTCGCCGGACGCGACAAAAGCTACCTCACGCGCCACACCGGTGGCAACTTCTTCGAAGGCCTTGTTAATTCACACGCCATATTTGTTGAGATCGCACATCATTTTGAGAACAAAGTTATATGAATGGGAGTCATTTCATCATCTCCTTCTGTGCAGCCTTCGTGGACTTCTTCGCGTTAGTGCGGTATTGACCCTTCGTCTCCTTTGTGGTGGCCACCTCTGCCGTAACATTGGCCACGAGGCTATCCACAAGGCCCTCCGACACCAACACATCCGACAGCTGATTCTCAGATATGGATTGTGAATCATGCACTTGCGAAGGGATCTGCGATTCCGCAACATAGATCATGGCCTGACAAAATTCGTCGTCCGACAATCACCACACACCACATATAGATGCAAAGTAGATCTAACACTACACAAACTGCACAACCACTAATCCACTATGAAATACCTGCATCTACATGGCTAGAAAAAAGAAATTGGAAATGGCAGTGAAAGTTCATCAACTAGAAGTAGATTTGGACAATATATACCAAACTTATATCACTGATGAACAAGAATTCGGCTTGCGGGTCATCTGCGTACAGTAGCAGTGAACTGAGCTGAGCTGCACCTGATGAGTGAATAGGAGTGTTAACCAAACACACACACACACGCCGAACCAGCTCTGGCCAGCACGGCACCGCGTGACATGCACGGAAGAAGAAACCTTGACCACACTGCGGCTATTATCTTTCGTCACTATTTTGCTTTCGCCAATAAGCTTCCGACAACAAATACAGTATTTGAAGATTCAAGTGGTTCATTATTGATATATCGCTATCCGGCCGGTCGTGCAATGATGCAAGCCTAAAATTTAAAGCGCCCACAGATCGATCTAACAGCAACGCGACGACGCGAACCCAAGCGAGCAAGATATATATAGCCGGTAGATTCCCACAGGACAAGCATCGATTCCCTTAAACACTTTCTCCACTTATAATCCCAGCGGATTGTACTTTCCTGCAACGCAGACCTTAGAAAATGGTCGTGCTTTTTCACTTATAATATGTCTGGCCTTGTAATTCATACGGAGTATATATGAAGTAGCTAGCGACAACAACGTACGTACGACGTCCAACTCATGTTACTTTTCTCATGTCACGCCTGCTACTTTTCTACCACTTGATGCCCGATCATATGTCTCTGTCGCATCTAATGTAAGATCGAACACTGAATTAGATAGAAAAATAAACACTACACTACCAGGAACGCTTTGACGCCGGGCGCCCACCACCCACGATGGTAACACCGCCCAGAATCACTAGGACGGCGACATCTTCTTTTGGTACGGTCCGGTAGCCTCCACAGTCGCCCGCGTGCGCACGGGGGCAATTTCCGTGGAAGGTGTCAGAAGACATGAAATGGCTTCATTTAAAGGGGCAATTACACGTAAATTCGAGCCTCGATCGGCTCTGGTTGTCCTGTGAATCGGCTCATGGAGCCGATCCACTCCATGATTCGTCCAAGGTGGCCGAACATATGGTGGTCCTGATCAAGATAAAGCATATGAGATCCACGACGATCTAGGGTTTTCACCGCATAATCGGATCATCCTACTCACGATTGGGCCTCGCGCTCACGCACGGTAAACGTAAGCCAGCCCTAGACAAGGCCTAAAAACCAACACTAGGTTGATCCTCGGAACGTCTGTCTAGGGGCAGCAAACTACACCTTGCATGCCGCTGGATCCTCCAACCCTTTGTAAGGCCTAACTATTGCAGATATTAAACTAATCCTTGATGAATCAGGAAGCGACCATAACGGATCAGATCTACTAAATAAAGATCAACGGGGTGCCGCCCCTGATGAGGCACAAGGACGGCTAGACGCAAGGGTTGCACTACGCGAGCATATTATGCTAAGAACGATGCTAACCCTAACGCGTCTATGATAACTACGTTGCTCGCCATCAAAGGCTTCAGCGAGCAGCGCATGAACAACTAGGCAGGCTTGTGCTGCCTAGATCGCCAGATGCGATCTAGGCGCATGATGCTTACGGGAGGAACCCTCGAGACGAAGGAGTTGGCGATGCGCCGAGATTGGTTTGTGTTGAACGTTGTTGTTGTTTATTCCATAAACCCTAGGTACATATTTATAGTCCAGACTTTCTAATGTGCGTGCACTAAACCGTGCACGAGACAAACTCTAATTTCTAAACTAAGATACAGGCTAGCTAGCCCAAACTTGGTAAATAAGACGATTCACATATCTCTTCTATACGTATATCTTCAAGTCCATCTTGATCGTGGCCACCTCTGACTTGGTCAAATTCTGATAACACATGCCCCCCTGGTTTTGGAAATGACATTTCCAAAATCATTATGCTTTTCTCTCGTGGGGTCATGTCGTGGTAGAGCAGAACCGTCAAGTCCCCCATCATGACAACTTGCCTTCTCAACTTCTCCGCACGATTTGGCCAGTTTTAGCACCACTTCCCTCGGAAAATGCTTTGTAGCATTGAATTCCTATTATGTCCCCTTTATTTAACTGCTACGAACAGTTCTCCTCTGCATCTTCTTATTAGCATCTCGAAAAACCTCCTGCGTACGATGTCTTCTTCTTCCTCTGCTGTCCGGATTTTCCAGCCGGTCCTCCACATCGCGAGCGGCGGCAGTACAACTGACGAAGAAGTCACGCGGCCCACATCGCCGCATGTTCACGGCCGGGGAGGAGTCGGTTCGCAGCTTCCATACGAGTCGAAGGACGACAGGTCACGGCCAGAGCGGAGAGACGATCTCAGCTCCTTGCCGATAAGGAAGCCGGTAGAAGAAAGCGAGGATGATCCCTTCCCCTGGGACGGGGCCACCTCCGAGGAGAGTGAAGGAGGGAGAAGGGAGGGCAGCGGCAGCGGCCGGCTCAGACGAGCCGCCGGCCAAGCGCCATTGCCCTTGGCCGGGAAATGCGAGTGACGCCCGGCAGCCGGCAGCCGGCCGGCAGCGAGAGGGGCAGAGGACAACGAAGAAGGTCCCTGCCGGCGGCAGCTGGGCGATGACGGCCCAGACGGCCGGGAGCAGCGGCAGAAACGGCGGCGATAGCCGGGCGGCAAACGAGGCAGCAACAACCGTAGATAGGGCCCTTAGCATAGGATCCGTAGAAGTAGGCGGGGCAATGTATCCCCTTCCGAGGGCAATCAGTTCTACTATGTAAGAAATCTTCCTTATTAATGAAGAACTTTTCCCCAATTTGATTTGCCGATTTCCTCTCCCACTGACCTTGCCGATTCGTCCCCTTTGCCAATGCATACTGAGCCGATAGCACCGTATCGGTCCTTCAAGATTCGCCCTTCCCTTCTCCAAACGATGATTTTCTAAATTTGGCAGAAAATACAGTATCTTCAGGGAAACCTTCGAACTTTCCCAACCAAACCTAACAATGTTCTTCAATAATCATCATTTGTGAAGAAGCAATGAAGGACCAACCGTTGGTATCCCAATCGGCTTTAACGGAGCAAAAACAAAGCATCCACCAGGCCTGCTGCCCCGGGCACTCGAGGCGAGACTTAGCCGAATTAGCCTGGGCTTGATCATGCAGAGCCAGCCGATTGCATCGGCTTGCAGAGAGCCTTCAAGGTGGGCTGCCCCCAGTTTCCTCAATGCGCCTCTTCGTCCCTGCCAGGGTCAGATCGGCTCCCTTCCTCACGGTGGATCGGTAGAGCCACATACCTGATCTGGACACCCAAGCTGCCCTTAGCGTCGTTCTTGAAGAGAAGATCTGAGCGAGCTGTTAAACTACTCTCTTGAGAGTTCTTTCATTGGGGCTTCTCTTCGTAATTCACTAGGGGACCTTCTGGTTAACAATTGTATCTCTTGAGTCGGCTGCTTCTCAATTCTGAAGTCGATGCCCTTGCACCGGCCTAAATTTTAAAAAATTTTTAGGCGATTTGTGTATCGACCCCCATATTTGATAGTATTATCTTATATCCTCATGTTTCATCCATCTAGGGTACTTACCGTAGGTCTGTCAAGAAAATTGATGTCGGCTCTTGAGGTAGTCCTTGTTGGGTCAAACGTTGATCACACAAAGCAGATGGTGAGGATAATTTTGGCCGATTCTTTGGGCTCGGCCTCCCGTTCTTATTGACATAGTCTTTCTTTTCCTTTCGATAGAGACAAAACCAGCCCAATCTCTGACCTTAGCATGTTGGTGCGCTTGGTTGTCCACGTCGGGTGCATTGTGTAATCGTGGAGTACTACATTCCGCGGACGAACGAACACCATGTTTGTGCCAGCCGATGTTTCATCATCGGCTCTCTTTTGCTGGGGCGCCACTCTTTCTTTGCGGCGGTCCCTCCTCATCCGAGGTCCTCACGAACTTTGTGACGGATCGGGTCGCGCCTTCTCGAGCGTATTCCAAATACAACCTTCGACTTCCTCCGAGACCGCGCAGTAATGAACCTGTACGCTTTTGTGTATGGGTTTGAGGCCCAGAGTGAGCACACCGCCTTGGACGGTGGCACCCTGTCTTCTTCGTATTCCCCTTCGTCTTGAATCTTCGAGATCTTCAGGGGTCTCAGCATGTCTGTGTTGCGGTGGGAGAGGCCCTAAGCGCTCGAACACGAATCGTTGGTGTCTCCTTCTTCTTCGAAGTTTGCATTACGGCGATTTGCGATTATTTGTGTCCGGCTCATTCCTGAATCCCGGCAATGTCTGAAGAAGGGGCGGTGCCAATGCCATGTCCGTATCGTCCTGCTCCTTGCCGTGGCGCTCCTGCCGCTCCTCATCACGATTATGCCGGCGATGTCTTCCGTCGTTTCTGGTCAGGCGACCTCTTTCATCATTGTCGTTGTATCGCCGGTGTTGGTCATATCGACTAACATACTTGTTGAGGAGGTGATCGGAGAGGGTCGGCCCCGGTATCTTATGTTCTTCACTTCCCCCTCTGTGGCGTAGCGCTCTTGCCATCTTGACGGAGACGATCGCATGGAGCGGCCCCTCTGTGTCCTTGCTCTGAGAGCAGTTGTCCTCATCCCCATCCTTCTCAGAGCGGTGTCCCAGCTCTACCATGCTGATGTTGGTTGAGAAATCAGGCACCCTTCAAGGTGGGTAAACTCCACCATGTTGGCGGGGAAGGGGTGTGTGTCGACCTTCATGGCATGCTGGTTTAAAAATTAGTCGCCCATTTTCTATCGCCACTTGGATCTGTTGACGCCACACCCTGCAGTCGTTGGTGGTGTGGGTGAACGTGTTATGCCACTTGCAGTATGGCTTTCCGTTCGGCTCGTTGGAACTTTGTGGCCTTCGGGAATCTTTATATGCTTCTCCGCGAGTAAGAGATCGAAAATCTGCTCGGGTTTCGTCACGTCGAAGTCGAACCCTCTTGGAGGCCCTGGTGGCTTTACCCATTTGCAGGTTACTGGGCCTGCAGCTGGAGTCCACTCAGCTACTGCGACCTCTCGCTCTCCCGTAGGACCTTCATCTTCGCCTGCATCAACCATGGTAACCACGCGCTTGAATTTATCTTGGTAGATATCCAGGTGGCGTTGTTCATATGCTGACAACCCCGCACCATGTGTGCTAATGAAGGATAGTCCGCCTAGGAGGCCACTTCTTGATCGATGATGATAGGCCCACCACCGCCAATTCGACTACTTCTTTTGCTTGTGAACCGAATAGCATCGGTTCCTAACGGTCCTGAAGCGCTGGATGTATTCTGACACTGTTTCTCCGCGCTCCTGTCGTACTTGTGCTAGATCGGCAATGCCAGCCTCGGAAGCCTACGAGTGGTGCTCATGGAACCGTTCTTCGAGCGCTTCCGGGTCTGGATTGAGTTCGGTGTGAGACGTGTACGGCCCGGCCAGCCGATCTGTGAGGAATTTGTGAGAAGTACCTCACGTGACTCGTCGGCGCTGAGATCATGCCAGCTGTGCCAAATATCGCTCACATGCTCGATGGAGCTGGAGCCATCTGATCCACTGAACTGTCCGGGGGCCGATATTTGGGTGGTAGCGGGATCAGCCATTACTCGTTGGGGGTACGGCAGGCATAGCATTAACCTTTCTTTCTGGCATCATGCGAACTGATCTTTCAGGATCGTACAAATTTGATCCGCGGTGATGGCTGCAGGTGCCGAACCCTGAAGATTCGTCGAAGTTGGCGTACTTAACCGGCCATGCTTGTTTTTCCGGTTTGAGCCAACTGCAGGAGCTGGGCTCAGGAGCTTTGTCGGGGTGGCGTATTTGGCTAGCCACGTTTGCTTCTCGAGATCTGCTCCCGACGTTCCTCCTGTTGTTCCAGACGTGCTATAGCGTGACCTGGTTCGAGGTGCCCAGTCTTGCGGTCTGGCACGTATGCGCATCATCAGTGCAGGATCTCCACATGACGCGTCCTGTAGAAATTGGTAATCACCGGGGTCACCACCAATCTTGTAGAGCGACATGAGCCGGCCGAGTTCGGCGGCCGGAAAGCGCTGCTGCTTGAGCAGCAGCGGTGGACGGGGCTGAGTAGCAACTCCCCTTGATGAGTCCCCTAGGGCTGGTCCTGACGGAGAATTATTGATGGCTCATGATCTCCTGGATCACGTGAAGAGCGACACGCTCCAAAGTGCTCTCAGAATGGCGGTGCAGCGAATGGGCCACCATGAAGTTTATCTCCTGACGCAGCGACTTGGTGCGTTCTTCTGAAGGGGTGGAGCCAGGTCCACTCCATCAGCGCGCCTTGGTGTGAACCCCTTCCATCTGATGCCGTGGGAGCGGGTCTGTGGAAAGAGCCCGATTAGGTCGACCGACGGAACTTGATCTCGTCGTGTATGTATGAGCCGCCGATGAGATCCCGTGCGTGGCCAGGAGTTTCTTCTGCCACTTCTGATGAAGATGGTATGGTGTCTTTCGCCATCTCTGATATGGATGGCGAGATGGATTAATAGTTGAAGATTGTCGTTGAAGATTGTCCCACCGGGCGTGCCCAGAATGTGTTGACGTCGAAACCCACCGGCGGGCACTGGCCAACACCGTAAGGCCGGGAATGACTAGGGCTGCGGCTGGCCCCGGTCCCTGGAGCGACGGCCCGCAAAGCCTCTGTCGCGCCGGTGCGGGTCGCAAGGGCGTGCCACCTGACCTGTACCTGGTCGGAAGGTGTGGATGATGCCTCGCTTAGTTTCTGCAGGGCACACACGTACACGTTATACGAGCCTCGATCGGCTCTCGGGTTGTCCTGTGAATCGGCTCATGGAGCCGATCCACCCATGATTCGTCCAAGGTGGCCGAACATATGGTGGTCCTGCTGATCAAGATAAAGCATATGAGATCCACGACGATCTAGGGTTTTCACCGCATAATCGGATCATCCTACTCACGATTGGGCCTCGCGCTCACGCACGGTGAACGTAAACCAGCCCTAGACAAGGCCTAAAAACCAACACTAGGTTGATCCGAACGTTATCTAGGGGTAGCAAACTACACCCTGCATGCCGCTGGATCCTCCAACCCTTTGTAAGCCTAACTATGGAGATATTAAACTAATCCTTGATGAATCAAGGAGCGACCATAACGGATCAGATCTACTAAATAAAGATCAGCGGGGTGCCGCCCTGCACCCATGATGAGGCACAAGGACGGCTAGACGCGCAAGGGTTGCACTACGCGAGCATATTATGCTAAGAACGATGCTAACCCTAACGCGTCTATGATAACTACGTTGCTCGCCATCAAAGGCTTCAGTACGAGCAACGCATGAACAACTAAGCTTGTGCTGCCTAGATCGCAAGATGCGATCTAGGCAGCATGATGCTTACCGGAGGAACCCTCGAGACGAAGGAGTTGGCGATGCGCCGAGATTGGTTTGTGTTGAACGTTGGTTGTTGTTTATTCCTCCCTAGGTACATATTTATAGTCAGGGACTTCTAATGTGGGCGTGCACTAAACCGTGCACGAGACAAACTCTAATTTCTAAACTAAGATACACGGAGCTAGCTAGCCCAAACTTGGTAAATAAGGCCGATTCACATATCTCTTCTATACGTATATCTTCAAGTCCATCTTGATCGCGGCCCACCTCTGGCTTGGTAGGAATGGTCCTAACGCCGACGGCCAAACCCTACGCCGGGCTTTCGTCGAGGCCGTCGGCGTGGCTCGCCAGGGCAGCGGAAGCCGACCGTCGGCGTAGGTACCGTCGGCGGCCAGGTTCCTACGCCGAGGGCCGCCGTCGCGTCTGCACGGCCCTCGGCGGAGGGTCTCCATCACCTCCCTCGCACCGCGCCGTCACCGCCCTCTCACGGCGTCAGACGCCGAGGGCTACCTCGGCATAGGGCATGGCCACCCTATGCCGACGGCCACCTATCCGGCGGCCACCCTCGGCATATAGATTTTTTTTTCTTTTTCTCTCTCTCATATTACTTTATATTATGTTTCTATTATTTATTTACTAGTATGCATTATGTAAAAAATGGTTCTATTTTTAAGAATTCCCTAACCCTAACTCTAACCTAACTCTAACCCTAACCCTAACTCTAGCCCTAACCCTAACCCTAGGGTTTCCACATACATTGCTAACTCTAACCTAACCCTAACTCTAACTCTAACCCTAGGGTTTCCACATACATTGCTAACTCTAACCCTAAACCTAACTCTAACCCTAACCCTAGGGTTTCCACATACATTGCTAACCCTACTATAACCCTAACCCTTACCCTAGGGGTAGATCTGCGGGGTCCCGCCCTAGGATCTGTATGTGGAAACTCCTGCCAGCTCAAACGGAGCCTATTTTATGGTAAAGTATGCCCAACCTATGGTTTACATGTACATATGTCCTAAACAAAGCAAAACAAGTAAAAAAGTCCATTGGTAAACCCTCGCACGGAGAAAGCTATAGGGGTAGATCTGCGGGGTCCCCGCCCTAGGGTTTTCCAGATACAGACCATCGGACGTCGGAATCGCTGGAAAACTTGCATATGCCCATAACATATGTGTACAATTGTGATGTAAGGTTTGGCTAACCTTGCATGTACCCGGCGTTGACGATTTCCGCATGCATGGGCTAGCACTTGGTAAAATCCAGGATCTGTATGTGGAATGGCCCCAAAACTTGTGTGTGTCCACATGGCATGGCATGCACAAAAGTGATACATTTAAGAACTTACCACCCACACACGAACCGAAACACTTAAAGAACTACACCCACACACAGGAACCAAAACACTTAAAGAACTACACACACACAGGAACCAAAACACTTAAAGAACTAGACCCACACACAAACCAAAACATTTAAAGAACTACACCCACACACGAACAAAGCACTTAACACTGGGTCGACGCATGACCCGCTAGACACACGGACTCGACACACACACATATTAATCAGAAGTCGAAATCTTCATCCTCGCTGGGGGTGTCCTCTGAAGCGGTGGTTGTGAGGTTCCACGACCACCGTTCATCATCCTCCCCCCATGTCGACGCCTCTCCTTTGGTGTACTCTGCTTCAACCTCGGCCTTCCTCTGCCGCTTTCCCGCCCTCCTCTCTCTCATGTACGTCTGCTTGTCCTTCCAGAATGCGCGCTCTGCCTCGACGGCTCCAGGATTGTCTCTGCGCCACTGTGCCATGAACTGCTCGTCCGCCTCGGTGGTATCAATCCGCCGCTGGCCAGACCTGTACCGCCGCGCTTCACCATCGAGCGAAGTAGCGGCTCAGTGGGGACTCGAGCTTCCGTCGGGCGACCTGGGAAGTTCATTTCGTGGCGCGGCCGGCCAAACCTCCAAGCCGCAACGTCGTATGCGCCGGCGGCAGCCTCCTTCGTGTAGAAGGTGCCGACCCACACACGACGTACCACCGGCGGTGATTTCAACCCATGAAATGTCCCCGCAGGCCGCGAGGCGACGCCGATGAAGCCCGTGTTGCTACGGCGACAGGAGCCATCTCAGCGGCAGCTTAGCTCAGAGGATTTTGTTGTTCTGTTGGATGAGAGAAGCGATGAAGGGAGAAATGTTGCTGGTGCTGTTAGTGGAGAAGACATGGCTATATATAGGCCGACGAGGGGCTGAAACGGCGGGAAAACTTGGCGGGAGAGAATGGGCGGGAAAGGGTGGGCGGGAAAACTTGGCGGGAGAGAATGGGCGGGAAAGGGTGGGCGGGAAAACTTGGCGGGGGAGAATGAGCGGGAAAGGGTGGGCGGGTAAACTTGGCGGGAAATCATGGCGGGAAAAAGGGCGGGAGAAAGGGGAGGTGCGCGGGAAAAAAGGGTTTCGTCAGAAATCGAGCGTCGGATCTAAGGAATGGCCCCAAAACTTGTGTGTGTCCACATGGCATGCACAAAATTGATTTGAGATGGTTTTATATCCAAGGCTACCCCACAGGTGTGTCCGGCTTCTCGGACGGGGGTTCCTACATGTTGGTCTGCATGTAGGGGGGAACTCCCTCGTACGTGAACCGAGAGAAACTTGATATCATATGGAATGATTTTGTTTCCACATGTCCTATGACCTAACCAAGCTCAAATGGAGGCATATGCCCACCGCCGATGGGATGCAGTCAAAGGGGTAGACCGCGCGGTCAGAACTAGGGTTTCGTCGAAATCGAGCGTCGGATCTAGGGAATGGCCCCAAAACTTGTGTGTGTCCACATGGCATGCACAAAATTGATTTGAGATGGTTTTATATCCAAGGCTACCCCCCAGGTGTGTCCGGCTTCTCGGACAGGGGGTTCCTACACGGGCAGATTCTACATGTATAGGGGAACTCCCTCGTACGTGAACCGGAGAGAATCTTGGGATCATATGGGATGACTTTTGTTTCCACATGTACCTATGACCTAACCAAGCTCAAATGGAGGAATATGCCCGACCGGGGGACCCCGATGGGATGCGATCAAAGGGGTGAACGCGCGGTCCAGCAGAATAGGGTTTCGTCGAAATCGCGTCGGATCTAGGGAATGGCCCCAAAACTTGTGTGTGTCCACATGGCATGCACAAAATTGATTTTAGATGGTTTTATATCCAAGGCTACCCCCCGTGTGTGTCCGGCTTCTCGGACGGGGGTTCCTACACTTGGGCGGTCTGCATGTATAGGGGGAACTCCCTCGTACGTGAACCGGAGAGAAACTTGATATCATATGGGATGATTTTTGTTTCCACATGTACCTATGACCTAACCAAGCTCAAATGGAGGCATATGCCCACCGGGGACCCCCGATGGGATGCAGTCAAAGGGGTAGACCGCGCGGTCAACAGAACTAGGGTTTCGTCAGAAATCGAGCGTCGGATCTAGGGAATGGCCCCAAAACATGTGTGTGTACACATGGCATGCACAAAATTGATTTGAGACGGTTTTATATCCAAGGCTAACCCCCCAGGTGTGTCCGGCTTCTCGGACGGGGGGTTCCTACACTTGGGCAGATTCTGCATGTATAGGGGGAACTCCCTCGTACGTGAACCGGAGAGAAACTTGATATCATATGGGATGATTTTTGTTTCCACATGTACCTATGACCTAACCAAGCTCAAATGGAGGCATATGCCCACCGGGCCCCGATGGGATGCGGCAAAGGGTAGACCGCGCGGTCCATGAGACTGGGTTTCGTGAAATCGAGCGTCGGATCTAGGGAATGGCCCCAAAACTTGTGTGTCCACACATGCACAAAATTTATTTGAGATGGTTTTATATCCAAGGCTACCCCAGTGTGTCCGGCTTCTGGGGTTCCTACACTTAGGCAGATTCTAGATGTATAGGGGGGAACTCCTCGTACGTGAACCGGAGAGAATCTTGGGATCATATGGGATGATTTTTTTCACATGTACCTATGACCTAACCAAGCTCAAATGGAGGCATAGCCGGGGGACCCCCGATGGGATGCAGTCAAAGGGGTAGACCGCGCGGTCAACAGAACTAGGGTTTCGTCAGAAATAGAGCGTCGGATCTATGGAATGGCCCCAGAACTTGTGTGTGTCCACATGGAATGCACAAAAGTGATTTGAGATGGTTTTATATCCAAGGCTACCCCCCCAGGTGTGTCCGGCTTCTCGGACAGGGGGTTTACACTTAGGCAGATTCTGCATGTATAGGGGGAACTCCTTGGTACGTGAACCGGAGAGAATCTTGGGATCATATGGGATGATTTTTGTTTTCACATGTACCTATGACCTAACCAAGCTCAAATGGAGGCATATGCCCACCGGGGACCCCCGATTGGATGCAGTCAAAGGGGTAGACCGCGCGGTCAACGAACTAGGGTTTCATCAGAAATCTAGCATCGGATGTTGGGAATGGCCCCAGAACTTGTGTGTCCACATGGAATGCACAAAAGTGATTTGAGATAGTTTTATATCCAAGGCTACAGGTGTGTCCGGCTTCTCGGACGGGGGTTCCTACACTTAGCAGATTATGCATGTATAGGGGGAACTCCTTGGAGGTGAACCGGAGAGAAGCTTGAGATCATATGGGATGATCCTTGTTTCCACATGTACCTATGACCTAACCAAGCTCAAATGGAGGCATATGCCCACCGGGGGACCCCCGGGGATGCAGTCAAAGGGGTAGACCGCGCGGTCAACGGAACTAGGGTTTCGTGAAATCGAGGCGTCGGATCTAGGGAATGGCCCAGAACTTGTGTGTGTCCACATGGCATGCACAAAATTGATTTGAGATGGTTTTATATCCAGGGCTACCCCCCAGGTGTGTCCGGCTATGGACGGGGGTTCCTACATGGCGGTTCTGCATGTATGGGGGAACTCCCCGATACGTGAAACGGAGAGAAACTTGATATCATATGGGATGATTTTGTTTCCACATGTACCTATGACCTAACCAAGCTCAAATGGAGGCATATGCCCACCGGGGGACCCCCGATGGGATGCAGTCAAAGGGGTAGACGCGTGGTCAACAGAACTAGGGTTTCGTCGGAAATCGAGCGTCGGATCTAGGGAATGGCCCCAAAACTTGTGTGTGTCCACATGGGATGCACAAAATTGATTTGAGATGGTTTTATATCCAAGGCCGAGTGTGTCCGGCTTCTCGGACGGGGGGTTCCTACACTTAGGGAGATTCTGGATGTATAGGGGGAACTCCCTCGTACGTGAGCGGAGAGAATCTTGGGATCATATGGGATGATTTTGTTTTCACATGTACCTATGACCTAACCAAGCTGAAATGGAGGCATATGCCCAGGACCCCCGATGGGATGCGGTCAAAGGGGTAGACGTGCGGTCAACAGAACTAGGGTTTCGTCGGAAATCGAGCGTCGGATCTAGGGAATATAATATTTGAATGTGTGTGTCCACATGGAATGCACAAAAGTGATTTGAGATGGTTTTATATCCAAGTCTACCCCCAGTGTGTCCGGCTTCTCGGACGGGGGTTCCTACACTTAGGCCCAGTTATGCATGTATGGGGGAACTCCCTCGTACGTGAACGGAGAGAATCTTGGGATCATATGGGATGATTTTTGTTTTCACATGTACCTATGACCTAACCAAGCTCAAGGGACATATGCCCACCGGGACCCCGATGGGATGCAGAGTCAAAGAGGTAGACCGCGCGGTCAACGGAACTAGGGTTTCGTCGGAATCTAGCATCGGATGTTGAAGGGTGAGAACTTGTGTGTGTCCACATGGAATGCACAAAAGTGATTTGAGATGTTTTATATCCAAGGCTACCCCCCGTGTCCGGCTTCTCGGACAGGGGTTCCTACACTTAGGCTGATTATGCATGCTAGGAGAAAACTCTCGGAGTTGAGCAAAGCTTGAGATCATATGGGATGATCCTTGTTCCACATGTACCTATGACCTAACCAAGCTCAAATGGAGGCATATGCCCGGGGGACCCCCGATGGGATGCAGTCAAAGGGGTAGACCGCGCGGTCAACAGAACTAGGTTTGTCGAGAAATCGAGCGTCGGATCTAGGGAATGGCCCCAGAACTTGTGTGTGTCCACATGGCATGCACAAAATTGATTTGAGATGGTTTTATATCCAAGGATACCCCAGGTGTGTCCGGCTTCTCGGACAGGGGTTCCTACACTTGGGCAGATTATGTATAGGGGGGAACTCCTCGTACGTGAACCGGAGAGAATCTTGGGATCATATGGGATGATTTTTGTTTCCTTGTACCTATGACCTAACCAAGCTCAAATGGGGGAATATGCCCACCGGGGACCCGGTGGGATGCGATCAAAGGGGTAGACCGCGGTCAACAGAACTAGGGTTTCGTCGGAAATCGAGCGTCGGATCTAGGGAATGGCCCCAAAACTTGTGTGTGTCCACATGGCATGCACAAAATTGATTTTAGATGGTTTTATATCCAAGGCTGCCCCCAGGTGTGTCCACTTCTCGGACAGGGGTTCCTACACTTGGGCAGATTCTGCATGTATAGGGGGAACTCCCACGTACGTGAACCGGAGAGAAACTTGATATCATATGGGATGATTTTTGTTTCCACATGTACCTATGACCTAACCAAGCTCAAATGGAGGCATATGCCCACCGGGGCCCCGATGGGATGCGATCAAAGAGTGACCACGGTCAACGAGAACTAGGTTTTCGGAAATCGAGAAATGATCTAGGGAATGGCCCCAAAACTGTGTGTGTCCACATGGCATGCACAAAATTGATTTGGAATGGTTTATATCCAAGGCTAACCCAGGTGTGTCGGCTTCTCGGACAGGGGTTCCTACATGGATGCATGGATAGGGGGAACTCCCTCGTACGTGAACCGGAGAGAAACTTGATATCATATGGGATGATTTTGTTTCCACATGTACCTATGACCTAACCAAGCTCAAATGGAGGCATGCTGCTTGGGGACCCCCGATGGGATGCAGTCAAAGGGGTAGACCGCGCGGTCAACAAGAACTAGTTTCGTCAAATCGAGCGTCGGATCTAGTGAATGGCCCCAAAACTTGTGTGTGTCCACATGGCATGCACAAAATTGATTTGAGATGGTTTTATATCCAGGGGGTGTGTCGGCTTCTCGGACAGAGGTTCTCCATAGCCAGATTCTGGATGTATAGGGGGAACTCCCTCTCGTGAACCGGAGAGAATCTTGGGATCATATGGGATGATTTTTGTTTTCACATGTACCTATGACCTAACCAAGCTCAAATGGAGGCATATGCCCAGGGACCCAGATGGGATGCGATCAAATGGGTAGACCGCGCGGTCAACAGAACTAGGGTTTCGTCGATGAGCAGTCGGATCTATGGAATGGCCCCAAAACTTGTGTGTGTCCACATGGAATGCACAAAAGTGATTTGAGATGGTTTTATATCCAAGGCTACCCCCCAGGTGTGTCCGGCTTCTCGGAGGTTCCTACACTTAGGCAGATTATGCATGTATAGGGGGAACTCCCTCGTACGTGAACCGGAGAGAATCTTGGGATCATATGGGATGATTTTTGTTTCACATGTACCTATGACCTAACCAAGCTCAAATGGAGGCATATGCCCGAGGGGACCCCCGATTGGATGCAATCAAAGGGGTAGACAGCGGTCAAGAACTAGGGTTTCATCGGAAATCTAGCATCGGGTGTTGGGAATGGCCCCGAACTTGTGTGTGTCCACATGGAATGAACAAAAAAGTGATTTGAGATGGTTTTATATCCAAGGCTACCCCGAGTGTGTCGGCTTCTGGACGGGGGTTCCTACATAGGATTATGCATGTATAGGCTTCCTCGGAGTTGAACCGGAGAGAAACTTGAGATCATATGGGATGATCCTTTTCCACATGTACCTATGACCTAACCAAGCTCAAATGGAGGCATATATCCCCCGATGGGATGCAGTCAAAGGGGTAGACCGCGCGGTCAACGAACTAGGGTTTCGTCAAATCTAGCATCGGATGTTGGGAATGGCCCCAGAACTTGTGTGTGTCACATGGAATGCACAAAAGTGATTTGAGATGGTTTTATATCCAAGGCTACCCCCGGTGTGTCCAAGCTTCTCGGACGGGGTTCTACACTTAGGCGATTCTGCATGTATAGGAGAGAAACTCCCTCGGAGTTGAACCGAGAGAAACTTGAGATCATATGGGATGATCCTTGTTTCCATGTACCTATGACCTAACCAAGCTCAAATGGAGGCATATGCAAGAGGACCCCCGATGGGATGCAGTCAAAGGGGTAGACCGCGCGGTCAACGAACTAGGGTTTTGTCGGAAATCGAGCGTCGGATCTAGGGAATGGCCCCAGAACTTGTGTGTGTCCACATGGCATGCACAAAATTGATTTGAGATGGTTTTATATCCAAGGATACCCCCCAGGTGTGTCCGGCTTCTCGGACAGGGGGTTCCTACACTAGGATATTCTGCATGTATAGGGGGAACTCCCTCGTACGTGAACCGGAGAGAATCTTGGGATCATATGGGATGATTTTGTTTCCACATGTACCTATGACCTAACCAAGCTCAAATGGAGGAATATGCCCACCGGGGGATAGGATGCAATCAAAGGGGTAGACCGCGCGGTCAACGAAACTAGGGTTTCGTCGGAAATCGAGCGTCGGATCTAGGGAATGGCCCCAAAACTTGTGTGTGTCCACATGGCATGCACAAAATTGATTTTAGATGGTTTTATATCCAAGGCTACCCCGAGTGTGTCAAGCTTCTCGGACGGGGTTCCTACACTTAGGCGGATGCGCATGTATGGGGGAACTCCTTCGTACGTGACAGGAGAGAAACGATATCATATGGGATGATTTTTGTTTCCACATGTACCTATGACCTAACCAAGCTCAAATGGAGGCATATGCCCACCGGGACCCCCGATGGGATGCGATCAAAAGAGTAGACCACGCGGTCAACGGAACTAGGGTTTCGTCGAGAAATCGAGCGTCGGATCTAGGGAATGGCCCCAAAACATGTGTGTGTCCACATGGCATGCACAAAATTGATTTGAGATGGTTTTATATCCAAGGCTAACCCCAGGTGTGTCCGGCTTCTCGGACGGGGGTTCCTACACTTGGCAGATTCGCATGGATAGGGAACTCCCTCGTGCGTGAACCGGAGAGAAACTTGATATCATATGGGATGATTTTTGTTTCCACATGTACCTATGACCTAACCAAGCTCAAATGGAGGCATATGCCCCGAGACCCCGATGGGATGCGATCAAAAGGGGTAGACCGCGCGGTCACGAACTAGGGTTTCGTCGAAATCGAGCGTCGGATCTAGGGAATGGCCCCAAAACTTGTGTGTGTCCACATGGCATGCACAAAATTGATTTGAGATGGTTTTATATCCAAGGCTACCCCCCAGGTGTGTCCGGCTTCTCGGACAGGGGGTTCCTACACTTGGGCAGATTCTGGATGTATAGGGGGAACTCCCTCGTACGTGAACCGGAGAGAATCTTGGGATCATATGGGATGATTTTTGTTTTCACATGTACCTATGACCTAACCAAGCTCAAATGGAGGCATATGCCCACCGACCCCCGATGGGATGCAGTCAAATGGGTAGACCGCGCGGTCAACAGAACTAGGGTTTCGTCAGAAATCGAGCGTCGGATCTATGGAATGGCCCCAAAACTTGTGTGTGTCCACATGGAATGCACAAAAGTGATTTGAGATGGTTTTATATCCAAGGCTACCCCACCAGGTGTGTCGGCTTCTCGGACGAGGGTTCCTACCTTAGGCCGATTATGCATGTATGGGGGAACTCCTCGTACGTGAACCGGAAGAATCTTGGGATCATATGGGATGATTTTTGTTTTCACATGTACCTATGACCTAACCAAGCTCAAATGGAGGCATATGCCCACCGGACCCCGATTGGATGCGATCAAAGGGTAGACGCGCGGTCAACGAGAACTAGGGTTTCGTCGGAAATCTAGCATCGGATGTAGGGAATGGCCCCAAAACTTTGTGTGTGTCCACATGGAATGAACAAAAGTGATTTGAGATGGTTTTATATCCAAGGCTACCCACGAGGTGTCCAGGCTTCTGGACAGGGGTTCCACTTAAGTGATTATGCATGTATGGGGGAACTCCTGGAGTTGAGCAGGAGAGAAACTTGAGATCATATGGGATGATCCTTGTTTCCACATGTACCTATGACCTAACCAAGCTCAAATGGAGGCATATGCCCAGGGGACCCCCGATGGGATGCGATCAAAGGGTAGACCGCGCGGTCAACGAACTAGGGTTTCGTCGGAAATCGAGCGTCGGATCTAGGGAATGGCCCCAGAACTTGTGTGTGTCCACATGGCATGCACAAAATTGATTGAGATGGTTTTATATCCAGGCCTACCCCACAGTGTCGGCTTCTCGAAACCGGGGGTTCCTACACTTGGGCAGATTATGCATGTATAGGGGGAACTCCCTCGTACGTGAACCGGAGAGAATCTTGGGATCATATGGGATGATTTTTGTTTTCACATGTACCTATGACCTAACCAAGCTCAAATGGAGGCATATGCCCAGAGGACCCAGATGGGATGCGATCAAAGGGTAGACCGCGGTCAACGAACTAGGGTTTCGTCGAGAAATCGAGCGTCGGATCTAGGGAATGCCCCCAGAACTGTGTGTGTCCACATGGAATGCACAAAAGTGATTTGAGATGGTTTATATCCAGGCTACCCCTGGTGTGTCCAGGCTTCTCGGACGGGGGTTCCTACACAGGCCAGTTATTCATGTATAGGGGGAACTCCTCGGAATTGACCGGAGAGAAACTTGAGATCATATGGGATGATCCTTGTTTCCACATGTACCTATGACCTAACCAGCTCAAATGGAGGCATGGCATATGGGGGGGACCCCGATGGGATGCGATCAAAGGGTAGACCGCGCGGTCCAACGAGACTAGGGTTCGTCGAAATCGAGCGTCGGATCTAGGAATGGCCCCAAAACTTGTGTGTGTCCACATGGCATGCACAAAATTGATTTGAGATGGTTTTATATCCAAGGCTACCCCCAGGTGTGTCCGGCTTCTCGGACGGGGGTTCCTACACTTAGGCAGATGCTGGATGTATAGGGGGGAACTCCTCGTACGTGGCCGGAGAGAATCTTGGGATCATATGGGATGATTTTTGTTTTCACATGTACCTATGACCTAACCAAGCTCAAATGGAGGCATATTCCCACCGGAGGACCCCGATGGGATGCAGTCAAGGGGTAGACCGCGCGGTCAACGGAACTAGGGTTTCGTCGAAATCGAGCGTCGGATCTAGGGAATGGCCCCCGAGAACTTGTGTGTGTCACATGGCATGCACAAAATTTATTTGAGATGGTTTTATATCCATACCCCCAGTGTGTCCGGCTTCTCGGACGGGGGGTTCCTACACTTGGGCAGATTCTGGATGTATAGGGGGAACTCCCTCGTACGTGAACCGGAGAGAATCTTGGGATCATATGGGATGATTTTTTTTTCACATGTACCTATGAGCTAACCAAGCTCAAATGGAGGCATATGCCCACCGGGGGACCCCCGATGGGATGCAGTCAAAGGGGTAGACCGCGCGGTCAAGAGAACTAGGGTTTCGTCAGAAATCGAGCATCGGATCTATGGAATGGCCCCAAAACTTGTGTGTCCACATGGAATGCACAAAAGTGATTTGAGATGGTTTTATATCCAAGGCTACCCCCAGGTGTGTCCGGCTTCTCGGACAGGGGGTTCCTACACTTAGGCATATTCTACATGTATAGGGGGAACTCCCTCGTACGTGAACCGGAGAGAATCTTGGGATCATATGGGATGATCCTTGTTTTCACATGTACCTATGACCTAACCAAGCTCAAATGGAGGCATATGCCCACCGGGGGACCCCCGATGGGATGCAGTCAAAGGGGTAGACCGCGCGGTCAACAGAACTAGGGTTTCGTCGGAAATCGAGCATCGGATCTAGGGAATGGCCCCAGAACTTGTGTGTGTCCACATGGAATGCACAAAAGTGATTTGAGATGGTTTTATATCCAAGGCTACCCCCCAGGTGTGTCCGGCTTCTCGGACGGGGGTTCCTACACTTAGGCAGATTATGCATGTATAGGGGGAACTCCCTCGGAGTTGAACCGGAGAGAAACTTGAGATCATATGGGATGATCCTTGTTTCCACATGTACCTATGACCTAACCAAGCTCAAATGGAGGCATATGCCCACGAGGACCCAGATGGGATGCGATCAAGGGGTAGACAGCGCGGTCAACGAACTAGGGTTTCGTCGGAAATCGAAAGGATCTAGGGAATGGCCCAGAACTTGTGTGTCCACATGGCATGCACAAAATTGATTTGAGATGGTTTTATATCCAAGGCTACCCCCCAGGTGTGTCCGGCTTCTCGGACGGGGGTTCCTACACTTGGGCAGGTTTGCATGTATAGGGGGAACTCCTCGTACGTGAACCGGAGAGAAACTTGATATCATATGGGATGATTTTTGTTTCCACATGTACCTATGACCTAACCAAGCTCAAATGGAGGCATATGCCCACCGGGGGACCCCGATGGGATGCAGTCAAAGGGGTAGACCGCGCGGTCAACGAACTAGGGTTTCGTCGAAATCGAGCGTCGGATCTGGGAATGGCCCCAAAACTTGTGTGTGTCCACATGGCATGCACAAAATTGATTTGAGATGGTTTTATATCCAAGGCTACCCCCCAGGTGTGTCCGGCTTCTCGGACAGGGGGTTCCTACACTTGGGCAGATTCTGCATGTATAGGGGGGAACTCCCTCGTACGTGAACCGGAGAGAATCTTGGGATCATATGGGATGATTTTTGTTTTCACATGTACCTATGACCTAACCAAGCTCAAATGGAGGCATATGCCCACCGGGGGACCCCGATGGGATGCAGTCAAAGGGGTAGACCGCGCGGTCAACAGAACTAGGGTTTCGTCGGAAATCGAGCATCGGATCTAGGGAATGGCCCCAGAACTTGTGTGTGTCCACATGGAATGCACAAAAGTGATTTGAGATGGTTTTATATCCAAGGCTACCCCCAGGTGTGTCCGGCTTCTCGGACAGGGGGTTCCTACACTTAGGCAGATTCTGCATGTATAGGGGGGAACTCCCTCGTACGTGAACCGGAGAGAATCTTGGGATCATATGGGATGATTTTTGTTTTCACATGTACCTATGACCTAACCAAGCTCAAATGGAGGCATATGCCCACGGGACCCCGATTGGATGCAGTCAAAGGGGTAGACCGCGCGGTCAACAGAACTAGGGTTTCGTCGGAAATCTAGCATCGGATGTTGGGAATGGCCCCAGAACTTGTGTGTGTCCACATGGAATGCACAAAAGTGATTTGAGATGGTTTTATATCCAAGGCTACCCCCCAGGTGTGTCCGGCTTCTCGGACAGGGGGTTCCTACACTTAGGCAGATTCTGCATGTATAGGGGGGAACTCCCTCGGAGTTGAACCGGAGAGAAACTTGAGATCATATGGGATGATCCTTGTTTCCACATGTACCTATGACCTAACCAAGCTCAAATGGAGGCATATGCCCACCGGGGGACCCCCGATGGGATGCAGTCAAAGGGGTAGACCGCGCGGTCAACGGAACTGGGGTTTTGTCGGAAATCGAGCGTCGGATCTAGGGAATGGCCCAAAACTTGTGTGTGCCACATGGCATGCAAAAAATTGATTTGAGATGGTTTTATATCCAAGGATACCCCCCAGGTGTGTCCGGCTTCTCGGACAGGGGGTTCCTACACTTGGGCAGATTCTGCATGTATAGGGGGGAACTCCCTCGTACGTGAACCGGAGAGAATCTTGGGATCATATGGGATGATTTTTGTTTCCACATGTACCTATGACCTAACCAAGCTCAAATGGAGGCATATGCCCACCGGGGGACCCCCGATGGGATGCAGTCAAAGGGGTAGACCGCGCGGTCAACAGAACTAGGGTTTCGTCGGAAATCGGCGTCGGATCTAGGGAATGGCCCCAAAACTTGTGTGTGTCCACATGGCATGCACAAAATTGATTTGAGATGGTTTTATATCCAAGGCTACCCCCAGGTGTGTCCGGCTTCTCGGACAGGGGGTTCCTACACTTGGGCAGATTCTGCATGTATAGGGGGAACTCCCTCGTACGTGAACCGGAGAGAAACTTGATATCATATGGGATGATTTTTGTTTCCACATGTACCTATGACCTAACCAAGCTCAAATGGAGGCATATGCCCACCGGGGGACCCCCGATGGGATGCAGTCAAAGGGGTAGACCGCGCGGTCAACAGAACTAGGGTTTCGTCGGAAATCGAGCGTCGGATCTAGGGAATGGCCCCAAAACTTGTGTGTGTCCACATGGAATGCACAAAATTGATTTGAGATGGTTTTATATCCAAGGCTACCCCCCAGGTGTGTCCGGCTTCTCGGACAGGGGGTTCCTACACTTGGGCAGATTCTGCATGTATAGGGGGAACTCCCTCGTACGTGAACCGGAGAGAAACTTGATATCATATGGGATGATTTTTGTTTCCACATGTACCTATGACCTAACCAAGCTCAAATGGAGGCATATGCCCACCGGGGGACCCCGATGGGATGCAGTCAAAGGGGTAGACCGCGCGGTCAACAGAACTAGGGTTTCGTCGGAAATCGAGCGTCGGATCTAGGGAATGGCCCCAAAACTTGTGTGTGTCCACATGGCATGCACAAAATTGATTTGAGATGGTTTTATATCCAAGGCTACCCCCCCAGGTGTGTCCGGCTTCTCGGACAGGGGGTTCCTACACTTGGGCAGTTTCTGGATGTATAGGGGGGAACTCCCTCGTACGTGAACCGGAGAGAATCTTGGGATCATATGGGATGATTTTTGTTTTCACATGTACCTATGACCTAACCAAGCTCAAATGGAGGCATATGCCCAGGGGACCCCCGATGGGATGCAGTCAAATGGGTAGACCGCGCGGTCAACCGAACTAGGGTTTCGTCAGAAATCGAGCATCGGATCTATGGAATGGCCCCAAAACTTGTGTGTGTCCACATGGAATGCACAAAAGTGATTTGAGATGGTTTTATATCCAAGGCTACCCCCTGGTGTGTCCGGCTTCTCGGACGGGGGTTCCTACACTTAGGCAGATTATGCATGTAGGGGGAACTCCCTCGTACGTGAACCGAGAGAATCTTGGGATCATATGGGATGATTTTTGTTTTCACATGTACCTATGACCTAACCAAGCTCAAATGGAGGCATATGCCCACCGGGGGACCCCCGATTGGATGCAGTCAAAAGGGTAGACCGCGCGGTCAACAGAACTAGGGTTTCGTCGAAATCTAGCATCGGGTTGGGAATGGCCCCAGAACTTGTGTGTGTCCACATGGAATGAACAAAAGTGATTTGAGATGGTTTTATATCCAAGGCTACCCCCCAGGTGTGTCCGGCTTCTCGGACGGGGGTTCCTACACTTAGGCAGATTATGCATGTATAGGGGGAACTCCCTCGGAGTTGAACCGGAGAGAAACTTGAGATCATATGGGATGATCCTTGTTTCCACATGTACCTATGACCTAACCAAGCTCAAATGGAGGCATATGCCCACCGGGGGACCCCGATGGGATGCAGTCAAAGGGGTAGACCGCGCGGTCAACAGAACTAGGGTTTCGTCGGAAATCGAGCGTCGGATCTAGGGAATGGCCCCAGAACTTGTGTGTGTCCACATGGCATGCACAAAATTGATTTGAGATGGTTTTATATCCAAGGCTACCCCCCAGGTGTGTCCGGCTTCTCGGACAGGGGGTTCCTACACTTAGGCAGATTATGCATGTATAGGGGGGAACTCCCTCGTACGTGAACCGGAGAGAATCTTGGGATCATATGGGATGATTTTTGTTTTCACATGTACCTATGACCTAACCAAGCTCAAATGGAGGCATATGCCCACCGGGGGACCCCCGATTGGATGCAGTCAAAGGGGTAGACCGCGCGGTCAACAGAACTAGGGTTTCGTCGGAAATCTAGCATCGGATGTTGGGAATGGCCCCAGAACTTGTGTGTCCACATGGAATGCACAAAAGTGATTTGAGATGGTTTTATATCCAAGGCTACCCCCCAGGTGTGTCCGGCTTCTCGGACAGGGGGTTCCTACACTTAGGCAGATTATGCATGTATAGGGGGAACTCCCTCGGAGTTGAACCGGAGAGAAACTTGAGATCATATGGGATGATCCTTGTTTCCACATGTACCTATGACCTAACCAAGCTCAAATGGAGGCATATGCCCACCGGGGGACCCCGATGGGATGCAGTCAAAGGGGTAGACCGCGCGGTCAACAGAACTAGGGTTTCGTCAGAAATCGAGCGTCGGATCTAGGGAATGGCCCCAAAACTTGTGTGTGTCCACATGGCATGCACAAAATTGATTTGAGATGGTTTTATATCCAAGGCTACCCCCCAGGTGTGTCCGGCTTCTCGGACAGGGGGTTCCTACACTTGGGCAGATTCTGGATGTATAGGGGGAACTCCCTCGTACGTGAACCGGAGAGAATCTTGGGATCATATGGGATGATTTTTGTTTTCACATGTACCTATGACCTAACCAAGCTCAAATGGAGGCATATTCCCACCGGGGGACCCCCGATGGGATGCAGTCAAAGGGGTAGACCGCGCGGTCAACAGAACTAGGGTTTCGTCGAAATCGAGCGTCGGATCTAGGGAATGGCCCCAGAACTTGTGTGTGTCCACATGGAATGCACAAAAGTGATTTGAGATGGTTTTATATCCACGGCTACCCCCAGTGTGTCCGGCTTCTCGGACAGGGGTTCCTACACTTGGGCGATTCTGCATGTATAGGGGGAACTCCTCGTACGTGAACCGGAGAGAAACTTGATATCATATGGGATGATTTTTGTTTCCACATGTACCTATGACCTAACCAAGCTCAAATGGAGGCATATGCCCACCGGGGACCCCAAGGGTAGACCGCGCGGTCAACAAAACTAGGGTTTCGTCAGAAATCGAGCGTCGGATCTAGGGAATGGCCCCAAAACTTGTGTGTGTCCACATGGAATGCACAAAAGTGATTTGACTAGGTCCGTCGGCTTCTCGGACAGGGGTTCCTACACTTGGCCAGATTCGCATGCATAGGGTTTGGACACGGTCGAGCCGGACCCATCTCCCCGAGCCGCACCGCGCACCGCACCGGACCCATTTACTTGTTCCTATGACATAAAAAAACGCAAAGGTACATTAAAGTTCATAGGGGCAGCGCCGTTGGAGGCCAGACAAAGGGGTAGACCGCACGGTCAAAGGGTAGACCGCACAGTCAAAGGGGTGGACCGCGCGATCGATTTAACATCGACACGGTCAATTTTTTATATGAACTAATTATTATATATATATATATTAGTATAATGTAGTCAGAAAAATAAATAAGAGAAATTTTTTTTTTTTTTGGAAAAAAGGGTCTATGCCGAGGGCCACCCTCGGCGTATAGCCGGCCCTCGGCATAGGGGGGCCGCGCCGACCCGTTACAAGGGAGCCGGTCCGCTCGACCAGCTCCCAACCCTATCCTTCCCGCCCCCGCTCACGCCAGCTCCCGCACCTCCCGCGTCGCTTTTCGCCCCGCCACGCCGTCGGCCGGTGGCCCTCGCTACGCCGCCTCGCCCGCCCCGCCACCCCCGGCCTCCCCTGCTCCCCCCCGGCCGCCGGCCCTGCCCGCAGCACACCGCGCCCCTCCTCCCCTTCCCCGGCCGCCCCGCCCCGGCCCCCTGCCCCTCCCCTTCCCCGGCCGCCCCGGTCACCCTCCTCGACTCCTTCCCCATCTGCCGCCACCCTCATCTCTGTAAGTTTTTATTTTTCATTTTTTGTAACTTTTATTTGTAGTATTGTATGCTATTTAGAAATACAAATAGAATGGAAATAGTTTGTGAAATGTGAAATGTTTGTGAAATGTGAAAATAGAAAATGTGTAAATGTGAAATAGAAAATGTGAAATATAAATACAAATAGAAAATGTGAAATGTGAAATGTGAAATAATTTGAATTTTATTGAATGGAAATAGGTGCTGTCGTGACCGCCCCGTCGTGACCGCCCCGTCGTGACCGCCCCGTCGTGACAGCCGTGTCGTCATGTCCGCGATTCTCTTCGGTCGCCGAGGGTGAGCTAAAACATCGCCTCCCCTTCTCCGCATTTTCTTATGTCACTAGATTCATTTTCCAAGTCCAGTTGCGTAACCTAGGTGTCACTTCCCGTCCGCGAGCGTTACGCGGATAAATATGCATTAGTGGTCCGCATATTTTGAACCGTAACGCTTGCGGCATTTACGGGACAGTCGGCGGATGCGTAGTTGTCTACGTTTTCCATGTTCTACTCCGGTCCGAGTCAGGATTTCGGCGGCGCCTCCCCGTTGTTCTCCGGATGCACATCCTCTCGGCTTTTTGCCGAGACGTGTATCGGGAGAGCAGCGGGGAGGTGCTGCCGAAATTCTGACTTGGACCGGGGTAGAGCATGGAGAACGTAGCCAACTACGGATCCGGCGGCTGCTAGGAGCCCACCTAGTAGAGATGTAGGTTGATGCATGCGTTTCGCCCGGTAAAATAAATAAAAATATGATGCATTTAATTTCCTATTTGATATAAATGCTATGTATGTGGTTTGGCTCCCAATAAAGCAGAGGATGGCTGATAATGGATGGATGTACAATGAGCGTGTTAGTGCGACTGAGAAAACAGATGAGTGGACAAGGAAGACCCATTTTCTAGTGAATGAGTTAGCGCGTGGTACAAAGGGGCTGGTTCGGGCACTTTGCCCCTGTGTTCGCTGCGTGAAGCGTCAACGTCGTGGGAAGGATGAAATGTATAGACACCTTCTGCAATATGGGTATATGCATGGGTACGTCACGGAAATCGACTTTGATGAGCGCGAACGTGACAGAGGTGAGGTGATGCGGCAGCGGCTCAATGGCAATGAGTACGATGGAATTAGAGACTTTCTAGATGATCTCGTCCATGCCGATGTCCCGGATTCGCCACCTCCAGAACCGGAGGCGCCGCCAGAACCGGAGGCGCCGCCAGAACCGGAGGAACCAGAGCCAACCGCGAAGGCCTTCTATGATATGATTGCCGCGGCTAAGAGGCCTCTGTACGAGGGCGCCGCGATTTCTCAGCTCGATGCCATCTCCCAATGTCTAGCCGACAAGACCCGGTACAACACCACCCGTGAGGGCTTTGAAGCAAGTCTGAAAACAACTGGTAACATGTTGCCCAAAGATCATTGTCTGCCTCAAAGCCTGCACGCGACGAGGAGAATGATGAAGGACCTCA
This sequence comes from Lolium multiflorum, assembly GCA_030979885.1. Lineage (NCBI taxonomy): Eukaryota > Viridiplantae > Streptophyta > Magnoliopsida > Poales > Poaceae > Lolium > Lolium multiflorum. The sequence continues at coordinate 235,074,874 of CM061751.1, read as the reverse complement.
ACATGGATTATCAAAGGATAGACTGTTGTCCGAAAGGCTGCGTTCTATTTTGGAGACAGTATGCGGAGGACAAGTACTGTCCCATCTGTAAGCAGTCTAGGTATGAAGAGGTAACGGGAAAGGATGGTCAGGTGAGGCAGTCAAGCACCGCAAAGTCGATTCTTCGATATCTCCCATTCATAAAAAGAATCCAGCGGCTTTACATGCACGAGGAGACAGCCAAACAGATGACGTGGCACAAGTATGGGAAGAGATTCGTGGACGAAAACAAGAAGTTGAAGATGGGACATCCATCCGATGGTACGGCATGGAAGAACTTCGATACAAAACACCCGCTTAAGGCAGCCGAGGCTCGGAATGTCAGAATTGCGATAGCAACAGATGGTTTCAATCCATATGGTATGTCGACTGCCAATTACAGTTGCTGGCCCGTGTTTGTTATTCCGCTCAATCTCCCTCCCGGAGTCCTAATGACGAGGAAGACCATGTTTCTGTCGCTGATCATTCCAGGCCCTCATTACCCGGGGAAGAATTTGAGTGTCTACATGCAGCCGATTGTGGAAGATTTGAACCACTCTTGGCACCACGGGACATTGACGTACGACCGAGCATCGAAGACAAACTTCTACATGAAAGTTTGGTTGCAGTATACCATGCATGACATGCCCGGGTACGCCCTAACATGCGGATGGTGTACAGCTGGTAAGTGGCCATGCCCAGTGTGCAGGCATCGGCTTGAGTTCCTTTGGCTACAGAAGGGTCGCAAGTATGTTGCGTTTGACACGAATCGACAGTTCCTCAAAAGGAGGCATCCGTTTAGAGAAGACAAAAAGAACTTCAAGAAGGGCAAAGTTGTGCATGAAAAAAAAGATGTGCCGAAGTTTGATGGTACACTTGTTGAAGCCGAGCTACGTGCTCTCGTGCCGGCAGCGACGCCAACTGGCCATCAATTTGAGGGATATGGTGTAACGCACAACTGGACTCATGAGGCGGCCTTAACGAAGCTCGAGTATTACAAGGACCTCGAACTTCCCCATAACATCGATGTGATGCACACTGTAAAGAATGTCGCGGAGTCCGTCTTTCACACATGCCTGAACATTCCCGGGAAGTCAAAGGATAATGTCAAGGCTAGAGTCGATGTTGAGATCCTCTGTGATAGGGAAAAATTACACATGAAGCGTCCTATTGGCCGTCAAAAGAATTGGTTCAAGCCGCATGCCAACTTCTGCCTTGATTCCATCCAAAAGAAGGAGGCATTCAGGTGGCTCAAATACGTCGTGATGTTCCCTGATGGTTATTGCTCGAATATGAGTAAGGGAGTTAATCTTTCGACGGGAAAAGTCACCGGGCTCAAGAGTCACGACTATCATATATGGATTCAGCGGCTCATGCCGGTGATGCTTCGAGGGTATATCCCCGAGAAAGTCTGGCGAGTGCTTGCGCAGTTGAGCCATTTCTTCCGCACGCTCTGTGCTAAGCAGATATGTCCCAAGGTTATTGCAAAGCTACAACATACAGTGCCGGAGTTGCTATGCAATTTGGAGATGATATTTCCGCCAGGCTTCTTTACTCCGATGGCACATCTCATTGTGCACCTCGCCAACGAGGCACTCTTGGGTGGCCCGGTGCAGTTTCGTTGGCAGTTCTGTATTGAGAGAGAGTTTAAGTATATTCGAAAGATAACTGGAAACAAGGCCAAGATTGAAGCATGCATAGCTGAGGCAATATGCCTTCGGGAGATGGCAGATGCCGCGACAACGTACTATCCCGATGATGTTCCCACTCAGCATAACCCGGTCACTCGTTACAATGTCGACGTGCCCGAGAATGACCCCAAGCTAAAACTATTCCAATTCCCCGGTGGCAAGGCTGGTAAAGGAACAAAATATAAATTGGATAACGAAGAGAAGGATTGTATAATGCTATATGTGCTTATGAACATGGAGGAAGTGATCCCATTCGTAAGGTAAAATGGTGAACAAATTACTTTGCAGCTAGTAACCTCGTCTCGGTCTAATGCTTATTTTCTCCTTTCAGCAAATTCACGGATGAAATGTGGCCGTATGATGAATTGCCCGAACCCTCGGAGATGGACACTCTACTGAAAGAGGGTGCTCCCGGAATTAATAAAAACTTTGTGACATGGTTCATGGAAAAAGTAATTTCTAACCTTTCCTCTTACATTGCAACATGTGACTTGTCCCTCTTATTACACGTAACTAATGCACACAACAAATTTGAAATGTTCTTGTAGGGCCGTGAGAGAAACGTTGATATGATAGATGAGTTGAAATGTGTTTCCCAAGGTTGTAGCCGTGAGGTGACCAAGTATGAGAAGTATGATGTGAATGGGTTTCGCTTCCACACAGAGACGCACCAGAAGGGCCGGGCGAATCCCAAAACGATAAATACTGGGGTCTTCACCAAAGGAGCCAACAACTTTGATTACTACGGAAGGTTACAAAGTGTATACGAGTTGACATTCAATCGTACGAACGTGCAACTCAATATCGTCGTGTTCAAGTGTCATTGGTTCGACCCAATAGGTGGACAAAGAAGTGATAAGTCCATTGGGTTAGTTGAAGTTAAGCCTTCAACCACCTATAGCGGAGCCGATGTCTTTGTTGTGGCTCACCAAGCCAAGCAAGTTTATTATTTGCCCTACCCATGCCAGAAAGCGGAACTCAAGGGTTGGGAAGTCGTCTTCCAGGTATCGCCACATGGTAACCTACCGATTCCCTCTGAGGATGATTACAACAACATTGACCCCGTGACATACGAGGGGATTTTCTATCAAGAGGAACAGGACTTCGGGGAATATATTTTAGAACCGTTTGTTCAAGAGGACCTCGGGAACGATGCAGAAACTCGTGGTGAGTCAGTGGTGGATCTAAAGGACATATCTATGCTGGAGAAGTTACTTGAGGCGAATGACAATTATGATGAGCCTCCACCCGTCGACCCTTCAACTTTGTACTCACAAGATAGTGATAGTGATAGTGATCCAGAGAAAGAGAAAGAGAAAGAGACGGAGTATGAGAGTGAGCGTGAGAGCGATGATGGCTGGTGAGGGTCTTTTATTCTTAGTATTTATTTGTCAACATGCTTCTTAATTGCATTGTGCCTTTTATTCTTAGTATTTATTTGTCAACATGCTTCTTAATTGCATTGTGCCTTTTATTCTTAGTATCTACATTTTATTATGTCAACCTGCTTCTTAATTGCATTGTGCCTTTTATTCTTAGTATCTTCATATAATATGTCTTTGTGCTTAACTGTTTTATTCTTCTCAATGCAGGTGACTGAACAATATGAGCAGCGGCAAGGCAGACTCCGAGAGCTTGCTTAAGACGCTCTCGCAGGTGAAGAGGAATATTCCTAGACCCACTAGACGGAGTGATCGAGCCCCGGTGCGCAATCCGCGTTACGACGATGGTACCGATGGAGGACGAGGACGAGGAGGACGAGGTGGAGGACGAGGACGAGGAGGACGAGGTGGAGGACGAGGTGGCGGCGGGGTACACATGGACTTTGACGAGCCACCCTCCGCTTCTGGCGACGTGGCTCCTGAGTTGTTCCTAGAGGGTCCGTCTAGTGGGGAGGTGGAGATGGAGACGGAGTCTACACACGAGTCGGACTCTAGGGCTGAGTTGGAGGTGATGGAGGATGGGGGTGCGCCGAAGCCCTTGAAGCTTCGTGGAGAAGCTAGAGTCCCCGATGCGAGGAAGGAGCCGAAGACCCATGATGACAAGGCCCTTATCATTCCTTCGAGCGATGAGTAAGTGTACTACTTCAGAAATTTCGAACATGTATTTTCATCTTGGGCATAATAAACAATTTGGCATGTGTACTAATGTGTGATTTATTTGCAGCAACTGGACATGGGATGCCAAGCCCCCCCGCATGCCTAACAGCTTGCTTGGGGCTCTGATTAAGAAGTTCTGGCCCGGCAGATACACTCCCCTTAGCACGGTCCCCGGTGGCGCGACGAAGCTAGCCACTACTTGGGCGGACTATGAGGATGCCCCTGCCGTAGGCTTCGCGACAGCTGCTGAGGCTGTGACCACCAAGTTCTGGGTAAGGCATATATTTCTCGAGCACCGTTCATAGTTAATGACCCTAATGTGCTAACTCATGACTTTCACAACTCATTTATGCATGATTGAAGTGCTTCTATCGTGTGGACCCGGAGCATGACACGCAGGCGCGTCTCACTTTGCGTGGCGCTTGCGAGAGGTTGACACCGCAGCAGTGGTACAACCAAAAGTTCACCAGCGCTAGTGCCTTCTGGGCTAACAAGGGTAAGAGGGTCAAGAAGGAGTACTATGTTGGTAACCAGCCTACGGAGGAATGGGCAATGACCATTGAGGAGTACATGTCGGTGAGTAAAATGTCAATGAGATTCTACATTGCTGCTAAGTTTTCATTGAATTATCTTGAGCTGAGTATTGCGTTTTCAGGTTTGTCCCGAGTGGGCCGAGCAGCATAGGGAGGCATGGGAGGAGCTGATTAGGGCGAGGTGGCTCAGGCAGGACGAGGAGTTTGCAGCCGTGTCGAGGCGTAACATGGAGAACCGAGGCACCGGTGGCACACACTGCGCGGGAAACCGCGACTACACCCGCTTCAAGGGGAAAAAGGTATGTATATACATGGAACGACCTTCTTTCATTTCCCGTCATGTCTCATTTGTGGTACGCTTAACTTTTCTTTTCGCGATGCAGGTGGCCGAGGCACCACCTGGGGTGGTGCTTCATGATGCCCAGATATATGACATGATGCGGACGAAGCAGAAGCCCAATCCCGCATTGCCTCAGCCACAGTACTACGGCAATGCCAAGGCCGCCAAGGAGGACTACTGCGACATGGTCAAGTCTCGTCACCCCGAGGTGGATGACCCCTTGAGCATTCCGGTCGACGAGGAGTCGTTGGTCCTGTCGGGGCGCGGGCGTCCGCATGGCCGTTTCCCCTTTCTGAATAAGGCGGTCAAGCCTACCCACTCCACGAGCTACACGCGTCTCAAGCATACCCTCACCGCCGACAGCCCCCAGCCTCGTCCACGGCCTGCTCGTCCACCCGCCTACGATGTAAGTTTTCCTCATTTTCATCCTCTTTCCGGTTTTCCTTCCTACATGGCTAAGTGTTTACGAGATTCATTGTTTCTGAAATTGTAGCCTGAGTTCGAGGCGGCCTTCGAAGCCTGCAATGAAGCGTATCAGCAGGCCGCTGCCCAGTGGAATAGGCAGAATACGGCCTATATGGCGTATATAGGAGTAAGTCTGAATCTTTCTTCTCGCTAGTAGATGACAAGTCTCAGTTTGATGCTTTATTTCTGCAAAGCCTAACTTGTAACCTATCTTGCAGGAAATGATGATCTCTATGTCTACTGGTACACCGCCACCGGCTCGAGTTACCGTGGCGGGGGACATGCCTATCATGCCATCGAAGGCAGCTTTCGCTGCGACTTACTACGGATCCACACCGGAGGTAAGTTCTTTGCCAAACCGGTAGTTACCACTTTCCTTTGCCTCGCAAGTTGCTAACATGTAGGGAACACGTAGGGAACGGGATGGTCCGGGAACCAGGCATCGCCGGGTGGGCGCGAGGTCACACCGGTTCATGAAGGTGGTCGGTCTCCTGGGCGTTCTGCTGGTGCCTCTCCGTCGACTACTCCTGGGACTACTCCCGGTGCCTCTCCGTCGACTTCTCCTGGGCGTGCTACCGGTCCTTCTCCAGGTGGTTCTTCTGCAGCTTCTACCGGAGCGCAACCCCGGGCTGCTCGTTTCGCCAACGATGTGGGCGGACACACCCCGCCCGGGTCCTTCCTCCGCTAGTCGGCACCGGGCTTCTTGCTTGCCATCATGTGCTACCTACTACTATGTATTGGATGACATGGCACTCTCCTCTTGTATGCTATTACATGCACCATGTATGCTACTATGTGGATTTCATGCTATTTATGTGAATTATGGTGATTTTGGATGAATTTGGATGTATTTGTATGCTACTATGTGGATTTCATGCTATTTATGTGAATTATGACGAATTTGGTCGATTTTGGATGAATTTGGTCGATTATATGATATTTATGTGAATTTGGTCGATTATATGAACTGGAACTGGATTGCATTGCAACTGGAACTGGAACTGAAACAGAAAAAAAAATGGCAGGCGCCTATGCCGAGGGTAATGCCGTCGGCATAGACCCTGACATAGGGCCATATGGTCAGGTCTATGCCGAGGGGGTTGCCCTCGGCGTAGCCCGACGCGCCCAGGTGCTGCCGCGTGTCCACGGTGGCGCTGCATGGGTCATGCATACGCCGAGGGGGTTGCCCTCGGCATAGCCTCTGGCTACGGTGCGCCTCCGTGCGCCACGTCGCCTCTCCCGTCTCTCTACGCCGAGGGGTTGGGCCGTCGGCGTCTCCGGCCGCTCCGTTAACGTCGACGGCGCGCCGCCACGCTACGCCGACGGCGTCAACGCGAGGGTCTTCTTCACCGTCGGCATAGAGCCGAGGCGACGGCTACGTCTACGCCGAGGGCAAGCTGGGCTACGCCGAGGGACCTGGACGCCGACGAGGTACGCCGAGGGCTGCCGTCGGTGTAGCCTACGCCGAGGGCCAGGCGTGGCTACGCCGAGGGCAGCCGGCCGTCGGCGTAGAGGTCCATTCCTGTAGTGCTAATCACCAAACCGTTTGTCCCGTTGACAAAAGGCATGTCGAAAAGTATGCGATAAGTCACTCTCATTCCATCCAAAAGTGGATAAATGAGCTTAAAGCTAGTAGGCAAAGTTGGTGGAGCGGATGAACCACCAGAAACAAAAACATGAAGTCGTTCTCTTGTTCCATTGCGAAAACAGCACAAGCCTAGTGGTGGAACCAGAGGCGGAAGTGTACAAAAGAAGCCATGTATAGATTAGACTTTCACAGAGGTGTTTCCCTGTTTCTCTCGTCCATCGATCAACCTAGCAATAGCTTAGCTACTCCCTGACATAAACGTTTTTGGTTCAAGTGGCTAGTGCATGAAGCTTAACATGGTATCAGAGCCCCAGGTCTCGAGTTATACTCCTGGCTTTCACATGGTTTTGCAATTAAAATTGTTGCCCCTCTTTAGCCACCGTTGATGCCCTGTTTCGGTGTGCTCTTCTTCTTTCACGTGTTGACTTCTCTTCTCGTCACACGCGAGTGGGGGTGTTGTGAAGTGTATATGTGAATTGCCTACTTTTCATTCAACTTTTGGTTAGTGGTGATGCGTGAAGCTTAACAGGTGCAAAGATATCACCATCAACCTGTGTGTGGACACACACAAGAACTCGTCATCTTCTCACGATGTGTTAGCTGCCCACCAATTTTCATCAATCCAGCTATCTTGACCAGTTCATGGCAGAGTACTATATTACATATATGATATATGTTACATGTTTACCTTTCTCCTAAAGTTGTTCCCAAGTATTCTTTTTGCAATGATGTAACGAAATGCTACTGAGACTTGCCAATGAGAAGATGACTGAGACGCTACAATCGCTACTGTTAACACAGTATACAGTGTGGCATTGCCTGTTTCTTTACTGCTCTCTCTTTAAGGTGCTAATTGGGGTTATCCCACCGGATCCACCAGAAAACATTTCGGCCTGTGATCGTGGAAGATAAAATTTGGTATAATGACATGGGTTTGTTTCCAATGGAGGTCATCAACAGCTTATTTAACAATCCATGAGTACTGCATCATTATCCATTAGTGTAGTGTGTTGTTGCAGAGGCTAAGTGTAATTGATATCTCTTGATATTAATATATTCTCTTTATCGAAAAATGAGTATTGCATCATGGATTCACGTAACTTGGTTCAGAGTGCCATCTTAATTACGTATTGCAAGCCAACCATTTAATTTGCAAACCCTAAGCAGTACATTTACAAAAAAAATAAACTTTTATTTACACTTGTAAACGCTATAGCTTTTTGATATGCAAGCATAAGCCAAATGAAGAATTAAACCTGAAAGCGAAAGGTAGAATAGAAGTCATAGATTTGATTTTTCAGGCGATGTCAGTCTCCTTAATCAACCTAGCTAGCTTAGCTATTCTGGGATATGACATAAACGTTAGATCATAATATCATAGTGCCCTAGCCGGTCACTTCTATTACCTGAAGATCCCACCCTCACCAACTCTACTTGTGGACAAGACAGACAATACCTCATCTTCTAATGATATGTTAGCTGCCCACCAATTCAGCGATCTAGCTTGAGATCAGTTCGTAGCAGAGCAATGTGATGTTAAAGTTATGTTTCTCTTTACCTCAAAAGTTTGTTACAGGTCTGTTTCATATAGTGCCGAGGATTCTAGAAATGCATGCCTTCCCTCACCTACTGGCGGCAGTTGCAGGGATGCCCGGCCAACAAGAAAATGTGTAAAACGCTGCTGTTAATGAACACTGTATACCATGCGGTTCCACGTGTTTAGTGCCCTTTTAAGGTACTAACTGACTAACTGAGGGAAGTCCCACCAGATCGATCCACCAAAAAACTTTATACACATAATTCTATTATTTGTTCAGTGCAGGCCCGGCCCTGAGGGGGGGGGGGGGGGCGGCCGCCCCGGGCCCCCGAGACCAAGGGGGCCCCATCTAGGTATGGCATATGTGTTGGGAGAGAAGAGCGCCATTAGAGGCAGTTCTGGAGCTTTTTCTCGCTTGCTTTACATAGAGACGAAGGAGTAACAGCCGAATCGTTACATCTTCCTCGTGGGCTTGTTCTTGGGCCTTTTTTCTTCGGCTAACTTAGGCCATTTTCTCCTTTTTTTGTTTTGTTTTTACTACGTAGTGATTAATTGAGGTCTGGTCGTTCTGCTAAAGAAAGGGAAGTGGGGGCGAGGTCTTCTAAACCCACCAAAAAATCAAGTCATATTGTAGTTTCCAAGACTAATGTGCAAGGTCATGCGTAGTGGGATACAAGTCTAATTCTTCATTTATTATGTGCCATGTGCCACGCCGTTCAACCGTTTCCAAGACTGCTCTAACACTCATGTATCTACATTTCAAAAAAAAAAACTCATGTATCTAAGCTAAGAGGCGAGGGGTCAAGTCGCCTAGAGAAGACCTCACTGCTTCCACAAGCCATTGTAAGAGACATGATTCTAGTCGATCATGATAAAATCACTATACACCATCGCTCAGCGAGTTTGCATCCATGTGTGTTAGAAAAATTAACATACTGTTTATAAATTATCTAATATCAATATTGTTTTCAATTGCATTTCATTCCTTAACATTTTTTATATAAAAATAAATCAATTCGTAATATGATGTTCGTATTAAGGGGCCCATAATCTTGTTTTGCCCCGGGCCTCCGAAATCCCAGGACCGGCCCTGGTTCAGTGTGGAGTTCATTAGCGATTTGCATGGAAGCAACTACACGCCAATGCCTCACCTAAGAACGAAGCTAGAAAGAACATGAAGCAGCCTCTCCTGCAAAAGACAAGTTGGCCTGCAGGGCAGCAAATTACATGCTCGGTCTGACATCCGAGCGTAGTTTGCCTGTAGGGAAGCGAGTTGGGGCGAGGTGTTGGCCATGCCCTAATTAATCGTGTGGATGAGTATTGCATCATCCCTCAGTTTGACGTCAGAAGTACTAAAAAAATGTTAAAGTGATAACTAGAGCTCGTCCCTACCTGATATGGAAAGCCTAAAAATGTTACCAAATTATTACATCGAGATTTTGCTTGCCCCACTAGTAGAAAAAAGGCCTTCCGTCCAACCCCATTAGTCGCGAACATGCAAGAACTGTTATAAATGAGATGCACAAAGAACGAAGAACGAAAAGTAAAACACTGCAGGGGACACGAGATTTTAACGTGGAAAACCCTTGCAACACACAAGGGAAAAACCACGGGCGCCAGCCAGCAAAACTTCACTATTTCGGTGGTGTTTACAAACGCCGTGGGTGTACAATGATGCGACAAAACCCTAGCGGCGGCTTACAGGGAAAATATATAGACGGTGGCAACGATCCGTACCGCGGGGGGCTTCGCCCCCCGCACCCCCCAGGTGCACCTGCTGGGCCTCGGTGTGGGCTAACTTCAGACTCGCTTCGCTCGGCCCAAGCCTACCGGCGACGGGCCTCGCTCCGCTCGTCAGAAGTTAGCCTCTTCTTGGAATTTGGATCACAATATAACAAACTCCACCTTGAGACAAATTCCTTGTAGCATGAACTTCAACAATCACCTGAATCAACAAAGAAAACACTTGCTGGCGCCAATAGCCACTTGGGCTAAACAATTATACCAACCAAGCTTGAGCAAAGCTCAAACTTGGACACAGGGACAGGCTTAGTCATCATATCAGCAGGATTATCATGAGTACTAATCTTGCATACCTTCACTTTACCTTTTGCAACCACATCTCTGATTGCGTGGTACTTAATATCAATGTGCTTTGTCCTCTCATGGAACATCTGATCTTTAGTAAGATAAATAGCACTTTGACTGTCACTGAACAACTTAATGCAAGAATTATCTCCACAAAGCTCAGCATATAAACCTTTCAACCAAACAGCCTCTTTACCTGCCTCAGCAATAGCCATGTACTCAGCCTCAGTAGTAGATTGTGCAACAACATCCTGCAAAGTAGCCTTCCAGCTAACAGCACATCCACCAACAGTAAACACATAACCTGTGAGGGACCTTCTCTTATCCAAATCGCCAGCATAATCTGAATCCACATATCCGGCGAGCCCCTCACCAATCCTGCCAAACCTCAAGCAAGCTTTTGATGTGCCGCGAAGGTACCTGAAAATCCACTGAACAGCTTTCCAATGTTCTTTACCAGGATTAGCCATGTATCGACTGACCAAACTCATAGCATATGACAGATCAGGACGTGAACAAACCATGGCATACATCAAGGAACCAACAGCACTAGAATAGGGAACTCGAGACATGTACTCAATATCATCTTCAGAGGTAGGACATTGCAAAGCTGACAACTTGAAATGAGAAGCAATTGGAGTAGTAACTGACTTTGCATCATGCATATTAAAACGATGAAGAACTTTCTCAATGTACTTTTCCTGACTAAGAAACAACAAACTAGACTTTCTGTCCCTTTTAATTTCCATGCCTAGTATTTTCTTAGCAGGACCAAGATCCTTCATCTCAAACTCACTACTTAATTGATTCTTTAAAGTAGTGATCTCTTTCATGCTCTTGGCAGCAATCAACATATCATCAACATATAGCAGCAAATAAATAGGTGATCCATTAACAAACTTGATATACACACAACTATCATACTGAGATCTCTCAAAACCATGTGTAAGCATAAATGAATCAAACCTTTTATACCACTGTCGTGGCGACTGTTTCAGACCATAAAGGGACCTCTTTAACTTGCAAACAAGATCCTCCTTACCAGGCACAACATAACCTTCAGGTTGGTCCATATATATCTCCTCCTCCAACTCACCATGCAGAAAAGCAGTCTTTACATCTAGCTGCTCAAGCTCAAGATCATGCATAGCAACAATACCAAAGAAAGCACGAATAGAACTATGCTTCACAACCGGGGAGAAAACATCATTATAATCAACACCTGGAATTTGACTGAAACCTTTTGCTACTAACCTTGCCTTAAACCGTGGAGGCTCATTAGGAGACAAACCTTCCTTTCTTTTAAATATCCACTTGCAGCGGACAGCCTTCTTTTGTTTAGGCAAGTGCACAACATCCCATGTGCCATTCTTCTCAAGCGATTGCATCTCTTCTTGCATCGCACCTACCCACTTCTCTTTATCAACCGAAGCAATGGCTTCAGTATATGTAGCTGGTTCAATATCATGCTCCACCTGTTCAGCACAACTCAAAGCATAATCAACAATATCACATTCTTGAATTAATCGGGTAGGAGGTGCAATATTTCTCCTAGGACGGTCAGCAGCAATAGACCGTCCTTGTCGCTGAACAAAAGGTGGTGAAGGTGGAACATCATTATCATCATTGTTGGTTTCAGGAACCACATTTTCATTCTCCTTTGCGTGCTCCACCTGCACGCCAATTCTGTGCTGCTCATCATCAGAAACATCAGGAGAATCAATAGCATCAGAAATATCAGTAGACGGACTATCATTAAACATAACCGCCTCATTAAAAACGACATTCCTGCTCAACACAATTTTCTTAGTTTCAGGATTCCATAATCTATATGCCTTAACTCCTGAACCATAACCAAGGAAGATGCACTTAACAGCCCTTGGCTCCAACTTTCCATTATCAACATGAGCGTAAGCAGTGCAACCAAAAACTCTCAAATCTGAATAATCAGCAGGCGAACCAGACCATACCTCAATTGGAGTTTTCTTATCAAGTGGAACAGAAGGTGACCTGTTGATGAGATAACATGCGGTGGAGGCTGCTTCAGCCCAAAAACCTCTATGCATCTTTGCATTAGACAACATGCAGCGAGCCCTCGAAATAATGGTCCTGTTCATGCGTTCAGCCACGCCATTCTGTTGAGGGGTGTACGGAATGGTATGATGTCTTACCATCCCATCATTGCTGCAAAACTCATCAAATTCATTTGAACAAAATTCCATACCATTGTCAGTACGGAGTATCTTAACCTTCTTTTCAGTTTGGGTTTCTACCATAACTTTCCACTTCTTAAAAGCATTAAAAACATCAGATTTATGTTTCAGGAAATATGGCCACACTTTCCTTGAGTAATCATCAATAATAGTAAGCATGTAATTAGCACCACCATTAGAAGTTCTACGGGACGGACCCCAAACATCAGCATGTACATAATCTAAAATGCCTTTGGTGGTATGAACGGAAGCATTAAATTTTACTCTTTTATGCTTACCAAAGATGCAGTGCTCACAGAACTCAAGCTTACCAAAATCGCAGCCATCAATTAGCTCTCTCTTTGTCAATTCTGCCATGCCAAGCTCACTCATATGTCCAAGACGCTTATGCCAAAGGTTAGTCTTACTAGATTCATCAGAACTAACAGCAGCAGCAATACCAGGCAAAGTGCTACCTCTAAGGACATATAATTTCGCAGAATTCATATCACCAATCATAATAATGAGAGAACCTGATGATACCTTCAAAAGTTTGTTCCCACCTTTGTACTTGTACCCATCACAATCAAGGGTACTCAAAGAGATCAAATTCCTCGCCATGGAGGGTATGTGTTTCACTCCTGTCAACGTGCGTGTCATCCCATCATGGGTCTTGATCTGAACAGAACCAATGCCAACAATGCTGCACTGGTTGTCATTCCCCACACGCACAAAATCTCCACTCTGCACAGACTCATAAGAACTGAACCAATCTTTGTTACAGCAAATATGAAACGAACATGCAGTATCAAGAATCCATTCATCATCACGTGAAACACATGCAGCCAAGACAGCTAAGCAATCTCCATCAGAACTATCATTACCAGCAACAACAGCAGCCTCACCCTTACCGGTGACAACGGCAGCCTTACCATTACCATCATTATTTTTCGGTTGGTAAGTTCCGTTCCTTTTCTCCTTGTTCTGCAGCTTCCAACAATCATCAATATTGTGGCTAGATTTCTTACAATACCTGCAGAACTTGTCACGTCCTTTGGACTTTGAGCGACCTCTGTCGCCCTTGCTCTTATCTCTGTTGTTGTGGTAGTAGTTATCTCGCTGCTCAGGCCTGCCACGGACCTCTAATGCCTCCGCCTTGGAGGACGAACTTTCAGCCTGCACCATAGATTTCATTTTCTCCTTTTGTTGGAGAGCATCATAAACTTCCGCGAGAGTTAGTTTGTCGCGGCTCAATAATATGGTGTCACGAAAATTACTGAAAGAATTAGGCAGCGAGCATAAAAGAAGAAGACCTAAATCCTCATCCTCATACTTAACTTCTATAGACTGCAAATCAGAAACAATCTCTTTCCAGGAAGATATGTGATTCATTACCGAACCTCCCTCTTGCAACTTATGCGAGAACAACTTCATCTTCACGTGCAATCTGCCCGTGAGATCCTTGGACAAACAGATCTCCTCTAGTTTGACCCATAACTCGGCGGTGGTTTTCTCCTGCAACACTTCCTGCAGAATATTATTGGACAGATGGAGTTGAATCAACGATAAAGCCTTACGGTCTTTCCGCTTCTCCGCATCGGTCCAGGTATCCTTCGCTTTCTCGCCGAAAGCATCGATCGCTTCATCCAGATCTGAAGATTGGGCGAGAATCGCCCTCATCTTCACTTGCCACAAAGCAAATCTCGTGGTGTAGTCCAGCTGCGGTAGATCGAACTTCAGTGACGACATCTCGTAAACCCTAGATCCAAAGAACACGGGCTCTGATACCACTTGTTATAAATCGAGATGCACAATAAACGAAGAACGAAAAGTAAAACACTGCAGGGGACACGAGATTTTAACGTGGAAAACCCTTGCAACACACAAGGGAAAAACCACGGGCGCCAGCCAGCAAAACTTCACTATTTCGGTGGTGTTTACAAACGCCGTGGGTGTACAATGATGCGACAAAACCCTAGCGGCGGCTTACAGGGAAAAATATATAGACGGTGGCAACGATCCGTACCGCGGGGGGCTTCGCCCCCCGCACCCCCCAGGTGCACCTGCTGGGCCTCGGTGTGGGCTAACTTCAGACTCGCTTCGCTCGGCCCAAGCCTACCGGCGACGGGCCTCGCTCCGCTCGTCAGAAGTTAGCCTCTTCTTGGAATTTGGATCACAATATAACAAACTCCACCTTGAGACAAATTCCTTGTAGCATGAACTTCAACAATCACCTGAATCATGGGCGGGAAAGTCGCGGTTGGGCCAACCGCGACTAAAAGGCCTTTAGTCGCGGTTGGCCAGGCCAACCGCGACTAAAGCCCCTCCCCTATATATACCATCCAGCCCACAGCACTTAGCCATTTGGTGCCACTTCTCTTCACAAACTTCACAAGGGGGTGTTGGTTTGCTTTTGGCTCCTCTTATGCACACAAGGTGTTTGATGAAATGCCCCAAGAGCATGAAACCAACATGATATGAAGTGTCGGAGCCACACTTGATCGAGCTTCCTCATTTATTTTTTCCTCCTCGATCGCGGTTAGCAACTTGAACCTTTCATATGTGTCATTGATAAAATATGCATGTGTGTAGTTCATTAATTGTTTAATTTCTATTTAGTTTAACAAATGCATGATGGTTAATTATATATTTTATATTATAATAATGCAGATGAATCGGCAATGGATGTACGGTAGCCGACTAGCACCTAGCCCGTGACTCTATGCATCTACAACCTTCCTCCTTGGTTGTGCATGAAGCGGAAGTTCATTATGATGTCAGTGCTCATCCAAGGTCCGAAGCAACCCGGCAACGACATCGATGTGTACCTAAGGCCATTAGTTGATGAACTTTTACAGTTGTGGGGCAGACCTGGTGTCCGTGTGTGGGATGAGCACAAAGAAGAGGAATTTGACCTACGAGCGTTGCTTTTCGTAACCATCAACGATTGGCCTGCTCTTAGTAACCTTTCGGGACTGTCAAATAAGGGATACAATGCATGCACGCACTGCTTACATGAGACTGACAGTGTACATTTGCCAAATTGTAAGAAGAACGTGTACCTTGGGCATCGTCGATTTCTTCCGAAAATTCATCCAGTAAGAAAGAGAGGCAAGCATTACAACGGCAAGGCAGATCACCGGCCGAAGCCTGCGGAACGCACTGGTGCTGAGGTATTTGATATGGTCAAGGATTTGAAAGTCATCTTTGGAAAGGGTCCTGGCGGACAATCAATTCCGAAGGGAGCTGACGGGCACGCACCCATGTGGAAGAAGAAATCTATATTCTGGGAGCTAGAATATTGGAAAGTCCTAGATGTCCGCTCTGCAATCGACGTGATGCACGTTACGAAGAATATTTGCGTGAACCTCCTAAGCTTCTTGGGCGTGTATGGGAAGACAAATGATACAAAGGAAGCACGGCAGGACCAGCAACGCTTGAAAGACCCTGATAACCGGCATCCGGAATGGTTTCAAGGTCGTGCCAGCTACGCTCTGACCAAAGAAGAGAAGGTCATCTTTTTTGAATGCATGAGCAGTATGAAGGTCTGGATTCTCGTCCAATATAAAGGGAATAATAAACATGGCGGAGAAAAAGTTCCAAAACCTGAAGTCTCACGACTGCCACGTGATTATGACGCAATTGCTTCCGATTGCTTTGAGGGGGCTCCTGCCGGAAAATGTTCGAGTAGCCATTGTGAAGCTATGTGCATTCCTCAATGCAATCTCTCAGAAGGTAATCAATCCAGAAGTTCTACCACGGTTACAGAACGATGTGGTCCAATGTCTTGTCAGTTTCGAGTTGGTGTTCCCGCCATCCTTCTTCAATATTATGACGCACCTCCTGGTTCACCTAGTCGAAGAGATTTCCATTCTCGGTCCTGTATTTCTACACAATATGTTCCCCTTCGAGAGGTTCATGGGAGTATTAAAGAAATATGTTCGTAACCGTGCTAGGCCAGAAGGAAGCATCGCCAAGGGCTATGGAAATGAGGAGGTAATTGAGTTTTGTGTTGACTTTGTTCCTGACCTTAAGCCGATTGGTCTTCCTCGATCGCGGCATGAGGGGAGACTAAGTGGAAAAGGCACGATCGGAAGGAAATCAACGATATGTATGGACGGCCATTCTCTGACTGAAGCTCACCACACAGTTCTGACCAATTCCAGCTTGGTGGCTCCGTACTTTGAGAAACACAAGAATATTTTACGCTCGGACAACCCGGGGAAGCCTGAATCCTGGATTAGGAAGGCCCACATGGAGACTTTCGGCGGTTGGTTGAGAAAACATTTAATGAGTGACAATGCTGTTGTAGATCAGCTGTACATGTTGGCCAAGACACCATCTTCGACTATAACGACTTTCCAAGGGTACGAGATAAATGGGAATACATTTTACACGATCGCCCAAGATAAAAAGAGCACCAACCAAAACAGTGGTGTCCGCTTTGATGCAGCAACCGAGAATGGGCAAAAGGTCACATATTATGGTTACATAGAGGAGATATGGGAACTTGACTATGGACCCTCCTTTAAGGTCCCTTTGTTCCGGTGCAAATGGTTCAAGCTAACAGGAGGTGGGGTAAAGGTGGACCAGCAATACGGAATGACAATGGTGGATTTCAACAATCTTGGTTACCTTGACGAACCATTCGTCCTAGCGAAAGATGTCGCTCAGGTTTTCTATGTCAAGGACATGAGTAGCAAACCGAGGAAACGGAAAGATAAGAAAACGATCAGTACATCATGCGATGATCCAAAGCGCCACATTGTTCTTTCAGGGAAAAGAAACATCGTGGGAGTGGAGGACAAGACAGACATGTCAGAAGATTATAATATGTTTGGTGAAATTCCGCCCTTCAAAGTGAACACCGACCCAAGCATTAAGTTAAATGATGAGGATGCTCCATGGATACGGCCCAATCGTAAGCAAGCAGGGACACAAGGGAAGAAATGATGTGTAATAATTTATTGTACCAAACTTTGTTGAATGGATCACGTGAATTATATTATCCGTGATGTGTTTTCGTGTCCATTTTCGAATGATTCGATTGATTCGAGATAGCACTGATGATACATGAAATTTGGAGTGATTTAGTCATACTCCTGCCTAGGCGTATAATATGCATACTCGTAGTCTTCATAGTCGCCGCCGTTGTACTGGTAGTCGCCGCCTTCTAAGTTGCCGTCGTCGTCGTCTCTGTCGTCGGGCGGCGCTCGTGGCTCGAACTGAGGGTAGCGCAGGCGGGAATATCGCCGGCCGTGATGTAGTCCATGACGCTCTGCAGAGTCCGGCCGTACCACCATAGCCGACGGCCGGCCTCGTGGAAGTTCCCAGGAGGCAGACCGTCCTCCTCATACCTGGCGAGCGCCCTCTCACGCCGATTGATGAAGAAGGCGTCCCAAGTATGCTGGTTATCGGGATGCCAGCGGGGATTCATCCGCTGCTCCGGCGTGAGGTCGAGGTAGTAGTGGTTCGTGATGGCCGCCGGCGCGCAGTACCCTGAGGGACGGGAGGGACCGGCACGCCGCCGGCGCTTAGGCTCCAGCCGGCGGGGACGCGGTAGCCCGGTGGGCAAGGGTAGTTCGAGGTGCAAAGCTCCTCCACCTGCTGGTAGGTTAGAGTGGGTGCGGTGGAAGCCATGAGAGAGTGATGAGAGATTGTAGAGATGTGATAATGCTGGCCAAGCCGGGCAACATATATGTAGTGAGAAATGGCGGGAAAAATGGGAGCGGGAAGACAGGAGGCGGGAAGAAAGTGGCGGGAAGAAAGAGGCGGGAAGAAAGAGGCGGGAAGAAATTGGCGGGAAGAAAGAGGCGGGAAGAAAGTGGCGGGAAGAAGAGGCGGAAGAAAGGGGCGGGGAAGGCGGGAGAAAGGGAGCGGGAAGAAAAGAGAAGAAATTGGCGGGAAAAGCGGGGAGAAGACGGGCGGGAGAAAGTGGCGGGAAGAAAGAGGCGGGAAGACAGGAGGCGGGAAGAAAGTGGCGGGAAGACAGGAGGCGGGAAGAAAGTGGCGGGAAGAAAGTGGCGCGATGGTGGCGATCCTGCGCGCGGTGTAAGCCACGGCTAAAATATGTAGTGAGAAATGGCGGGAAGAACTTTAAATGAATTAGTTTTATTTTTATGATTTTTCTGATATATTATTTGTATTTTTAAGATTTTTAAATGAATTAGTTCTATTTTTCTGAATTTATTGATATATTATTTGTATTTTTAAGATTTTGAATTGAATTAATTTTATTTTTCTGAATTTATTGATATATTATTTGTATTTTTAAGATTTTTAAATGAATTAGTTTTATTTTTCTGAATTTTTTGATATATTATTTGTATTTTTAAGATTTTTAAATGAATTAGTTTTATTTTTCTGAATTTTTTGATATATTATTTGTATTTTTCACATTTAGAAATGATTAGTTTTATTTTTCTGAATTTTCTGAATTTCGAAAAAGGCCTTTAGTCGCGGTTGGCTGGCCAACCGCGATAAACTCATTTTCCGCGGGAACGCAAAAACGGGCGAAAAATGGGATTTAGTCGCGGTTGGTGTTACCAACCGCTACTAAAACCACCCTTTAGTCCCGGTTGGTAACACCAGCGACTAATCCCCTCCCCTATAAATACGCGGGCGCCGCGCAGATTTCACTTCTTCTTCCTCGCTCGAACGCCGAGCTGCCGCGCCCGACTCGCCGGCCGTCGATCGCCTCGCCGCGCGTCCCTCGTCCCGCCGACCGCCGCCCTCGTCGCCGCACCCGCGCGCCATCCTTCTTCTCCCGCGCCCGCCGTGTACGTGTCGCTCGTTTCACCATATCTGCCGGCGCCCCCGCCCCGAACCCCGGCCCGGCCTTGCAACGCGCCGCGCAGCCGCGCCGCCAGTGTTGCGCCACGCGCGCGCGCCTCCGTCGGCGATCGCAGCCGCGCCGCCGCGGCCCGTCTGCCTCGCCGCGCCGCAGTGGCGTGTGCGCGCGCGCCAGCATGTGCCCGACCGGTAGAGATCGATCGAGAGAGAAATTGAGCCATGCCGCTCTTATTCTATTTTTGTTTTTAATTTGTAACTAACTACTTAACCAAAATTAACATAATAATTTGGAATGTTAAGTAAAAATAATAATATTGGAATGTTAAGAAAAAAATAACTTAATTGGCATGTTTGGAATTTGGAAAACTTTTGTGTTTTTTTTAACTAACTACTTAACCAAAATAAAAATATAATACTTTAGAATGTTAAATGAAAAATTGACTTAATAAAAAATCTCTCTCTTTTTTTACTTAACAAAAAATTAACTTAACTAAAATTTTTACTTAATAAAATTAAAACTTAACATATTATTATGACTTAATAAAATTTTGACTTAATTATGACTTAATATGACTTAATTCGCCACCGCCACCGGTCTCTCGGTCACGCGGTCACTGCGAGGTCGATCGTCCGCATATACACATCTAATACACGCGTCCCCCCTCTCGCCTCCCTCGTCGCCCTCTCTCTTTATATGTAGATGTGATAATTAATGCTGGCATATACACAATTACTTAGTTTTTACTACATGTTTTCAGGACTGACATATGGCGGACGATAGAGCTGACCCGATTATGGACAACTATGATCTGGACGCTGAAGACCATATGTTCGGCATCATAAACGGCGATATTCCATATGTGCCGACCGAACAAGATGAAGAGGATATTTCTTCTTATCTGAAACTTGACGGTCAAGATGAAGGCCGTCAGCAAGATGATGGGGAAGAAACGTCGATAAACGACGATCTTGAATTGCAAGTAGCAACCAACTCCGGCGCCGAGGTATATATATACATTTTGCCTCTGGTGATACAAACTTACTGATTTGAATAAATATGTGTGTAGTAACACGCGCGACTCTCTTTCTTATTTTAGCCCTCGGCCGGATCGTCGAAAAAATCGAGTACGTCGTCGTCAAAGCGTGGCGCAACCAAGACGCTCAAACCAGGAGAAACATATACCATCGAGGTTGTCGACAGTGCAACCGGCAGGCCGCTGGAGCCCCAGAAGCACGCCACCAAGTTTATCAACCAATGCGGAGCCGTTGTTAGAGACAACGTCTCGATCACCCTCCAGGAGTGGCATGAGCCAAAGAAGGCACGTCTTGGTTTCACTTTTGTCGACAAGAGAACTAAAAAGGATTGCTTTAAAAAGCTTATGGAACATTTCATCCTACCTCCGGAATACCACAAATTCGATGAGGAGGGTAACAAGATTGAGGAAAACAAGAAGAGGAGGAAGCTAATCAAACAGTTCGCTCTTGGTAAGATGGCCGATACATTCCGGAAATTCAAGCAAAATCTAGCCCGTGACTATGTCAACCAGAACAAGACTCCGGATTTCAAAGGACAATATGAGAGACTTCAACATGATTGGCCAGATTTTGTGAAGCAGAAGAAATCGGAGCATTTCATTGAAATATCGAAAAAAAATAAGGAAAATGCGGCTAAGAAGGAGTACAATCATATTATGGGGCCAGGAGGGTATCGCTTTTGGGAGCCTAAGTGGGAGAAGATGGAGAACGAGCTGAGGACGCGAGGAATCCGTCCAGGTACGGAGGGATGGGACCCAAGGGCCAAAAGCTGGTGGTACGGGCATGGGGGATCGCTGAACCCGGAGACAGGAGAGTGTGTTTACCGGGGCAAAATAATTAAACCCACCGAAAAGCTTATTGAGGCAATGAGGGATGCTCAAGAGGGGAAGATCAAGTTCAACAGAGAGAACGACGCGCTGACAAGAGCCCTCGGGAATCCTGAACACGGAGGACGTGTACGAGGCATGTCCGGGGACATTCCGTGGAAAGTAGGGTTCTCCCAGAACGATGACCCGTACGGTTACAGAAGCCGTAAGAGAAAGATGGATCGGGATGCAGATGTTGTGGCGCATTTGGTATCGGAAATGGATGTGATGAAGAAAACCGTGAGTGTACTAGTAGCCGAAAGAGATGCAGCTCGGGCGCAGCATGAAGATCATCCAGCGGATCTCGGAAGCCAGCCGCGGATGAGAAGCAGCGTGGCTTCCACGGAGAACCCGCCGGCTACTGATAATGCAACGGCGGTCGAAATTACTGCACCGGAGCCTCCTCGCTACCCCGTGGACGATGTAAAGGAGATGAAAGAATGTCATCTGCATTATCCAATGGGGAACATGTCCATGAAGGTAGCCATCGGCAGTGCTTTGCCATGTGAGCCTGGAGCACTCCACCACAACAACCCCATTCCAGATGGCTATGCTCGTGTCACGGTGGAGGAAATAGTCCCAGGGTTTGAGGACCTGGAGATTGACATTGCTACACCCGAAGGGGAGAGAAGACTTGGAGGTGTCAAGCGCCAGTTCATTCTATGGAAAAAGAAGTTTATCAAGTTTCCAGACGAGGCGCCAAGGCAAACAAGTCCACCCCCTCCGGTGGTGGTGGCGGCGGCGGTGGTGGTGGTGGTGGTTCACCTACACCTCCTTCACGTCAGCCGACGCCGCCCCCCAATTCACCTCCGGCGGGTAAGCAGACGCCGCCCCCCAGTCCTCGTCCGGCGGGTGATCGACGCCGCCGCCCAATCCACCTCCGGCGAAGAAGCAGAAGCAGTCCTGGGTTATTAACCCGGAGCCTTATGTACCTAGAACCACAAAGATACCAGAGCCATCACTGAAGCCTCTCATCCCGAGGCCTTGGGAACTTAGTGTCGAGGAAAATGCAGCGGCCGTGGCTGCTCAGCATGAGAAATGGAAGGCGGACTGCAAGAAGAAAAGAGAGGCGAGCCCAAGCAAGTATTTTCTGAGAAGGAAAAGAGCTGGGCTAAGTCATTTTTGAACACACCGTCCCAAGCCGCGAAGAATCTCCCTGACGACTATGAACGTGAACTTCGTAGGCAAGCACTCACGTTCAGGAGGAAGCAGGAGGAGGCCGAGAAGCAGGAGAAGAAAAAAGGGGGGAAACAAGTTGCCCAGCTCGGGGAACAAAGTAAACAATCGATCGCCCCGCTCATAGTGAAAGCCGCCGGTCCGGATGCCCCCGATATCATAGCAGCTGCGGCAGCACAGGGATTGACTGTAGCGAGTGCCACAGAACAAGCGGCCAACTTAGGTCTGACTCTTCGTGCACTGTTAGGCCTTGATGAGGCGCCAATGAAGGACGTAGTATTTACATATGTGGAGAATGGGCCTCTCGTCGAGCCTGCGCAGGAAAAGGATCTACCTCGACAAATGAAAGGTCTGCTAATTTGGTACAAGGGTTACATAAAACTTAAAAACGCCAAAGACTATATTTATGCGGAAGTTAGACCTGAGCATCACTTCAAACATTACTATGTAACAATTCATCGGAGTGAATTGTTCCAGCTGTTCAATCTGCGCGAGCTCGACAAATCTATCATCAGTTGCTATGTTCTGTAAGTGATTTATTAATTTCTACCCCATCTCGTTCATTTGCACTATATATATATATATATATATATATATATATATATATATATATATATATTGTCCTAACTATCTTGTTGTGTACGCTATTATGCAGATTGAAGAAGCGGGAAATGCGAATAAGGCTCATCCATGATGTTGGGTTCATTGACCCACACATCGTTAATTCATATACGTTAGAACACCACCCCAAGGACGTGGAGGCAGACCTGTGGCGGTTTCTTATAAAACAGGAACTCAAAAGTGATATTCTATTTCCTTACCATTTTGGGTGAGTGTTTCTGTCTTGAGCACATTCTCTTTTGTTTACTCCATGCATGGTATGTGGCTAATCGATGAGTTATGCATGACTGTGCGTGTATCGTGTCCGCAGGTTCCACTGGATTCTGCTAGTAATTCAAATTCAGAACTCCACAGTTCTCGTCCACGACTCTCTGAATATGGATCCGGCGCTTTGGGCCGACATGAGAAAAATGATGCAAAAGTAATTATTTTCATTTGTTTGCGCTCTATATCGATCGGCCTATTTCGTTCATCATTTCCTAATATCAATAACTAATTAATAACTCTCTGTTATCACCAGAATCTGACCAAGCCAGAGGTGGGCCGTGATCGAGATGGACGTGAAAGATTATACATGGAGGAAATACGTGAATCGGCCTTTTTTACCGAGTTGGGCTAAACTGCCCGTGTATCTGTAACATATTAGATCGCATCTCAGTTTAGAAGTTAGAATCTATCTCGTGCACGGTTTAGTGCACGCCCACATTAGAAAGTCCCCTGGACTATAAATATGTACCTAGGGTTTATGGAATAAACAACAACCAACGTTCAACACAAACCAATCTCGGCGCATCGCCAACTCCTTCGTCTCGAGGGTTTCTCCGGTAAGCACCATGCTGCCTAGATCGCATCTCGCGATCTAGGCAGCACGAGCCTGCCTAGTTGTTCATGCGTTGCTCGTACTGAAGCCTTTTTGATGGCGAGCAACGTAGTTATCATAGATGTGTTAGGGTTAGCATTGTTCCTAGTATCATATGTTGTCGTAGTGCAACCCTTGCGCATCTAGCCGTCCTTGTACCTCATCATGGGTGCAGGGGCGGCACCCCGCTTGATCGTTATTTAGTAGATCTGATCCGTTACGATCGCTCCTTGATTCATCAAGGATTAGTTTAATATCTGCAATAGTTAGGCCTTACAAGGGTTGGAGGATCCAGCGGCATGCGGGGTGTAGTTTGCTGCCCCTAGGACGGGACGTCCAGGATCAACCTAGTGTTGGTTTTTAGGCCTTGTTTAGGGCTGGCTTACGATCACCGTGCGTGAGCGCGAGGCCCAATCGTGAGTAGGATGATCCGATTATGCGGTGAAAACCCCAGATCGTCGTGGATCTCATATGCTTTATCATGATCAAGCAGGACCACCATATATTCGGCCACCTTGGACGAATCATGGGTGGATCGGCTCCATGAGCCGATTCACGGGACAACCTGAGAGCCGATCGAGGCTCGTATTTAACGTGTACGTGTGTGCCCTGCAGGAAACTAAGCGAGGCATTATCCACACCTTCCGACCAGGTATAGGTCAGGTGGCACGCCTTGCAATTTGCATCGGCGCGCGACCCGGGAGGCTTTGCGGGCCGTCGCTCGAGGGCGGGGCCAGCCGCAGCCCTAGTTGTTCCCGGCTCTACGGTGTTGACCGAGTCCACGCCCGCCGGTGGGTTCGACGTCAACATCTGGCACGCCCGGTGGGACAATCTTCAACATCAACCCCATCGCCATCTACATCAGAGATGGCAGAAAACTCCGGTCACGTACGAGGAGCTCTCTGGCAGGTTCAAGAAAAGGCATAACAAGGTCAAAGCGGTCCTCGGAACCGAACTCGTCGGCTCCTGTGAGAAGACCCGTTCGCACGGCATCAAGCTCAACGGAGACACGCGTCCTTTGCCTGGCGTCAACACGGTCGATCTCAGCCACTCCATAAGGGAACCAGGGTTCTCTTTCGATGCCAATATGGCAGGGTTCGTGATTCGCCGTGATGCGGACAAAGCAGAGAGCAGCCACACTCGTGGCAAAGAGAAAGACGAGGCCGTTCCACGTGACCGGCCCCAAGACGACGATAAACGGTACCTGGCCGAGGAGGAGGTGAGAAGCATACGGCATCCACGCCCATTACCCGAGCATCTCCTCAGCAAATATGATCAGCCATACGACCGACGCCGCTACGGCGAAGACGATCAAAGAAATCATCGGTCCGATGCGGGGAGGTATCGTCGGAACAACGGCCGCGACGACGGGTACGAACGTCGCGCTAGAGGGAGGTCAAGGAGCAAGACAACATGGACAAGCACTGGAACTGTCCCTTCTTCAAACATTGCTGGGACTCACGAATGAGCCGATTGCCAACAATCGAGAACTGCCCAGAATGCACACAGCAAAGGAGAAGGACGAACGAAGTTTCAGTATTCAAACGTCTAGGGCCTCTCCCACTTCAGAGTAAACTGAGTCATCTCAAGAAGACTTCGAGGAGTCAGATGGGAAGAAGATGGGGACCACCGACCAAGGTGGTGCCACGATGGACTCGGCCGATCTCGAAGCGCCGGGTGCGGCGCGCGAAGCTTGAAAGCGAAGCACGGTGTACACGTTGAGAGAGCGCGGCCCGATCTGGCCGCGAAAATCCAGCGAGATAGTGGAGACGAAGGCGCGCCCCCGAAGAAAGTATGGCGCCCCAAACGGTAGCCGATGCACAGGCATCGGCTGATACCGATGCAGACGCATCGGTAGACACGGACATGGTTCAGAAGTGGACGACATATGAGCAGCGCCATCTAGACTTGTACCAGAACAAGTACAAGCACGTTACCCTGATCGAGAAGGACAAAGATGAAAATTCTGCAAGAGATCGGGAGTTCACTAATGCTGAGTGGGCCCGGGGGGCAAAACCCGTGTCCTGCAAGTGGGCAAAACAACCAGGGCCGGCAAAGGGATTCGACTTCGATTTGAGCAAAACGGAGCAAATTTTTGATTGGCTCCTGAAGGAAAAACAGCTGAAGTTACCCGACGGCCACAAAATCCCCACGTTACAAGAAATGACCGGCAAACCATACTGCAAATGGCATGACACGTTCACCCATGCCACCAACGACTGCGCAGCCTTGCGCGGACAGATACAGATGGCGATAGAGCAAGGCCGGTTACTCTTTGATCAGTTTGCCATGAAAGTTGATACGCAGCCGTTTCCGGAGGTCAACATAGTCGATCTCAGCCACTGCATAAAACGCGAGCCAGGTGGCTCGTCTGATGTTAATAGGGCAAGGCTCGCAGATCGCCATCACGAGGATAGACCCCGAGAGCAGTCGCTCCCGCGGAAAAGGCGAAGAGGAGGCCGATCCACACGATCGGCCCCAAATGATGACAAGCGTTGACCTAGAAGGCGATGGAAAGCTGGGGTATGGGTTTACATCGACTGACGGGCCAGAAGAGATTAAGAAAGTCAAGAAGGAGATCAAGAAGTTGTTGGACGCCGGGGTCATCAGGCCATGCAGGCACGCTGAAAGGATTTCCAATATAATACCTGTGGAGAAAAAGGATGGCCGGTGGCGCGTTTCCATAGATTTTCGAAATCTCAACATTCTGTGAATAGTCGGATCGACCACTACAAGGTGAGACGATTCCAGCGATCGGCTACAATTACTCGCACCACCCTTGTTTACTGATGTGCTATTTCGCATGGGTGAGTGGCGAGAAAATCTTGAATTGGCTGGAAAGCCGATATCTTCAATCACGTGAAGGATTCGGCTCGGGG
The DNA here is from genome assembly GCA_030979885.1 of Lolium multiflorum. Classification (NCBI taxonomy): domain Eukaryota; kingdom Viridiplantae; phylum Streptophyta; class Magnoliopsida; order Poales; family Poaceae; genus Lolium; species Lolium multiflorum. Next base: position 235,048,095 of record CM061751.1, on the reverse strand, counting down.
GGCATATACACGGAGAAGGTACAAAGCCACAAAGGATGTACCCAGGGGGAGCCGATTCATGAATCGATCGGCTAATAAAAAATCGAAAATATAGAAATTTTTGAGCACAGCCGATGCGTAGTCATCGACTTAAGGATTCAAAGCCGATGCACGGCCATCGACTTAAGGGATTTAAGCGGAATCCTAACCAGAGCAGGCCCTTCATTGAGATTGCCTGGCAACTCGGGCCCTCTCTTCAACGACTTCCAATTCCTTCGACAAGACTTCAAGCTCGGCAGCACCGCAGGAGCATCAGTTTGGGCGTGCAAGACGGCCCTTTTTCTCATTTAAGGTGTTGAGGTTTGCCGGCAGGTTTGAGGATCACCACCCTGGCCAAACATCAGGAACAGCATGGATGTGCAGATCAGACTAGGATCACGAGAACAACCGGCGGTCATCCAGTTGGACTGAACTTCATTTTCACCAAAGGTTGCCTTATCGGACCAAAGAGACTTGGGGGGCAGCTCACCTGGGAAGTTCTCTGCTGTTAACAACCGATTTCGGTCAGAATCGGCTGACGCTGCACCACGGTAAAGGGGCTGATAGTGGCCCAATGCAGTTGGCGCGACTTCACTCTCGCCTTGATCGAGGCTCGGGGGGCAGCAAGCCAATGGTATTGAAATTGGCTGTCTCTGCATCATAACCATGCTGAACGAGAGAGTTCTTGCAGAATAAAACCACCAGGGTTGACGGGAGGAGTCTGAAGGAGGGGCCATCTTCGGTGGTTAGACCTTAGGCCAGTTCGTTGCGGCACGGGAGTGCGACATCGCTGGAAAAGCTGTGAGCAAACACTTGTTGAGCAGAGGTGTCAGCTTCAACGTCAAAGGTCAGGCTTTCCTGGGAGCATTAACCCAGGAGTTTTGTTATCAGGACGAACATCATATTCGGATGACGTTAAAAGTCTAAAGGCCTTGGGGTCTCAGAGCTGCGTGTCGGACCTGTTCGATTGGAAGTTTGGGTCTGAGGTCCATGGACTGCAAGTCGACATCTGAGAAGGCAATCAGATCGATCTGTTTGCAATCCATTTGAAAGCTGATGCTTTGCCATCGGCTCGTTAAGCATCTACCGGGTTGACAATCGGCGGGCTCAGTATAAAAGAAATCGGCAAAATCAAGTTAAAGGGAACTTATTCATTGATAAGCAGGGATTTCTTACAAAAAGAGCCGATTGCTCTCAAGGGGAGTTGCTGGGAGGGATGTTGTCCCATCTACTGCTCCTAACTCTATCCTATCTAAAGGCCGCTGCTGTCCTCATCCTCGCCATCATCGGCGCTGCTCCCGGCCGGCTCATCCTCACTGCTGGAGAAACCACCGGCGGGACCTTCATCGTCCTCATCTTCTTCGCTAGCGTCGCCATAGTCGCTGTCGAAGTCGCAGATGTTGCCCGCCCAGGGGCAGAGACGCTTGGCCGGCGGTTCGTCGGAGGAGGTGGTATCCTCCTCCTCTTCCTTCACCTCCTCAGTGGAGGAGTAACCGTCCCAGGAGAAGCCGTCGTCGTCGCTTTCCTCCTCCGACTGCCCGACAGCGAGAAAGCGAAGGTCGCTCTCCCCGTCCGTTAAAGATTGGTCGTCTTCAGACCAAACAAAGGAGTCGTGGGTCGACTCGTCCCCGTCGGCTATGGCGCGGCGAATGTCGGCCGCATGGGCCTCTTGTGGACCCCATTCAGGCGTTGGCTCGCGGGAGGTGGAGGACTGGCTGGAAAGATCCGATGGGGCAGAGGAAGAAGAAGACATTGTGGCGCAGGAGGGCTTTTGAGGGTGCTAATGCGAAGGAGATGCAGAGAAGAACTGTTCGTGGCAGTTAAATAAAAGGGGATATAGTAGAAATTCAATGCCACAGCAGTTTCCGAGGAGGTGGTACCAAAACTGTCAAATCATGCGGAGAAGTTGAGAAGGCAAGCTATCATGATGAAGGACTCTGCGACGGTTCTGCTCTGCCACGACATGACCCTACGAGAGAAAAGCATAATGATTTTGGAAATGTCATTTCCAAAACCAGGGGGGCATGTGTTATCACCAGAATTTGACCAAGCTAGAGGTGGGCCGTGATCGAGATGGACGTGAAAGATTATACATGGAGGAAATACGTGAATCGGCCTTTTTTACCGAGTTGGGCTAAACTGCCCGTGTATCTGTAACATATTAGATCGCATCTCAGTTTAGAAGTTAGAATCTATCTCGTGCACGGTTTAGTGCACGCCCACATTAGAAAGTCCCCTGGACTATAAATATGTACCTAGGGTTTATGGAATAAACAACAACCAACGTTCAACACAAACCAATCTCGGCGCATCGCCAACTCCTTCGTCTCGAGGGTTCCTCCGGTAAGCACCATGCTGCCTAGATCGCATCTCGCGATCTAGGCAGCACGAGCCTACCTAGTTGTTCATGCGTTGCTCGTCTGAAGCCTTTTGATGGCGAGCAACGTAGTTATCATAGATGTGTTAGGGTTAGCATTGTTCCTAGTATCATATGCTGTCGTAGTGCAACCCTTGCGCGTCTAGCCGTCCCTGTACCTCATCATGGGTGCGGGGCGGCACCCGCTTGATCGTTATTTAGTAGATCTGATCCGTTACGATCGCTCCTTGATTCATCAAGGATTAGTTTAATATCTGCAATAGTTAGGCCTTACAAAGGGTTGGAGGATCCAGCGGCATGCAGGGTGTAGTTTGCTGCCCCTAGACGGGACGTTCCGAGGATCAACCTAGTGTTGGTTTTAGGCCTTGTTTAGGGCTGGCTTACGATCACCGTGCGTGAGCGCGAGGCCCAATCGTGAGTAGGATGATCCGATTATGCGGTGAAAACCCCAGATCGTCGTGGATCTCATATGCTTTATCATGATCAAGCAGGACCACCATATATTCGGCCACCTTGGACGAATCATGGGTGGATCGGCTCCATGAGCCGATTCACGGGACAACTGAGAGCCGATCGAGGCTCGTATTTAACGTGTACGTGTGTGCCCTGCAGGAAACTAAGCGAGGCATTATCCACACCTTCCTGACCAGGTATAGGTCAGGTGGCACGCCCAATTTGCGGCGCGCACCGGGAGGCATTGCGGGCCGTCGCTCTATATCGATCGGCCCTAGTTGTTCGGCTCTCGGTTTCCTAATTGCTTCAAGTAATTAACTAATAACTCTCTTGTTCATTTAATTTTCTTTGCCTCGTAGGGTTTGGAGACGGTTCGTAGATCAAAAGGTCGGTGAATTAAAAAAAGAGCTGCAATTTAAAAGGGCAAAGACTGCGCCTGGGGATATTCAGCCACCGGGGACCAATCTATGTGGATACTATGTTTGTGAGAGGATCCGGAGATACACCACTGAGCGGGAGCCGTCTGAGAACAACATCAAGAGGATTAACCTCCGGGCGACGCTTAGTCCAGAAGCTCGCTTCCGACCACTTCAAGAGGAACTAGCTGGATGGTTGGCGAACCAAGTCATCGATCCTAGAGGAGAACACTATGTAGAGGACGATGAACTTTATATGCACTTATAAATTATGTATGGAAACTTGTTCAAAATTGTATATGTGGTCATCCGATATTGAATATATATTGTATATTCCTCTTGAATTCTTTTTGGTTCTAATGTCAAATTTGTTTGAAATTGTACATTCATATGCATGTATACCGTAGAATATGTGAAACTCCTTCAAAATTAAAATAAAACACAAAAGAAATAAAACAATACAAATTAAAAAGTAACCAGGTTAGGGGGGGGTAAAACCCTAAACCTGCGGCGGCCTTTAGTCGCGGTTGGCGAGGAGAACCGCGACTAAAGGTCCTCCGCCCCGAAGGACTGCTGGCGGCCACGTGGAGGCGCCTTTAGTCGCGGTTCATAAGGAACCGCGACAAAGAGAGCACACAATCAGCGCTTAATTGGTCGCGGTTGCGCAACCGCGACCAATGGCAGTTGCGCACCGCGACTGATGGCTTTTTTTGTGCCCCCACAGTTCTTTCGTCCCTGGTAAAGCAAATTGAAAAGGAAGATCCTAAGCATGAGGAGACACCAAATACCTTTGGAAGGGTTTTACCGCGCTATAATAATTCATACTAAAGCGGCGTACATGTACATTTTGGAAGGTGCGACGTACTTGCACTGTGCAAGCACGGTGGTATGGCAGAGTCAAGAAAGCGAGCGATCACGGATCTGTAAACAAACAAAGCGGCCTCGTTACTGGATACGTGCAGCGGCAAAGCAAAAGACGTGACAAAAAGTCCATCTCATTGCAGCCATCCTTGCGTGATCCGATGGCCAGGATTGGTCCTTCAAAGAGCAGCGTGTATGAGAGAGAAGAGGATCTAGACCACGCTCAGGGAGGGAGAATGGTTCCCTGGTTCCCCAATCATCCGTCACAAATGCACTCTTGTGCAGGTGAGTTTACTTAGAGCATCCCCACTCGTCTCCCGACAGCCGGCAAACGATTTTCCCATGCGGACGGTGTAGTCGGCGGTCGCGCCCCGGTTCCTCGATTTCGTCCGGTTGGGCTAAATCCATCCGGCGAGCACACGCCATCCCTGGTCCCGAGGCGCTCGGGGACTCCGGACGAAAGAATTTGGCGCGAGGGCGTGTGGACCCTCGTAGTCGGCGGCCCGGACCGCCAAATCCTGTCGATTTCCCTCCAATTTGCTTGCATATCCCCATTCTCTCCCGCCGGTTTGTCCACGTCTCATTCTCCTCCTCTCTCTCGTCCACCACCATGCCGCCGAAGCGAGGAACTCGCGGGCGAAGAAGGAGCGGCCGCGGGTGTGTCCAACGCACGGTGGGCGGCGGACGAGCTACGGCGACAGTCGAAACAAGCGCCGGGCGGAGAGGGAGAAGAAACTCAGCCGCGAAGAGGCGGCGTTGGCGGCGGAGGACGAACAAGCGAGGAAGATCTCCATGGCCATGAGCATGGGCCATGCTCGCGGCGGCGGCGCCGCCATGTTCCCCGGCCGATGGCCCATCCAAGCAGTTCCCCGTCGGCTTTCTCCCCTTCGAGCTTCTCCCCGTCGTCGCCTGCCATGTTCCAAGGCGACCTACGGCCAACCGTCCAGGTTCACGCCGTCGCCGCCCGATCTCGCCGGCGGCAGCGAACGAGGGGCTTCTCGCCGGCCTTGCGACGAGGTCACTCCGTTCGGTGCGGCGGCGGCACGAACCGGTGATGAACGAGATGATCGACTCACTCGCTCCGCGGCCGCGCTGCGGCCCGGGGTTCTTCACGCAAGAGGAGGCGAGGGCGACGGCAGCTGTCGCGGCGCGCAACGGTGGGTGGAGGATGTGGCCGACGGAAGCCAAGCCGTCGAACAAGAAGAAGAGGAAGAACCAACCCAAGTCGGGTCGCCGACGACAACCCGCGAAGGAAAGAAGAAGAGGAAGAAGGACTCGCCGCCTGCCGAACCGCGCATCAAATGGACGCCGAAGGAAGAGGAGTGCCTCGCCGAAGCTTGGATGACCGTGTCCATGGACGGCATAACCGGGCGTTAGTCCTTCAACACGTATTGGCTTCGAGTGAAGGCGGCGTTCGACGAGCGCAAGCTCGTCGATCCCTACTTCAACAAGACGATCATGAACCGGGGAGACAAGGCCATGGCCACCCATTGGGGGATCATACAGACGGCGTGCAGCAAATGGCACGGCATACAGGAGGAGCTCAAAAACAACCGATGAGCGAAGACTTTGAAGCCAAGGTATGCATACGTCGTGCCTCCTCCGTCGACCCTGCATGTACTGATCGCCGTGAGCTGACCCATATCGCCGCCCTATTTTTTTCCCAGGTGCGCCGTGCTTTCGACATGTACCACGATGACACCGGCATGATGTTCAAGTTTCTGAACGTCTACTCCCGCATCGAGAAGTGCAAGAAGTGGACGGAAACCCGCACGAGCCTCTCGAAGAGCAAAATCGAACAGTACAACCCCGCTCCGGCGCTAGGCTCGTCGAATGGCCGCCGGAACTCGGCGAGAAAAAGCTCAAAGATCTCAAAAAGATGGGCCATCCCGCCGAGAGGATGCGGCGTCGTTCGACAAGTGCTGGGCGACGCGAGGGCACGCCACCGGGAGGGACGACAAGTTCGACGGCAGGTGGAGGGAGATGCTCGCCAACCAAGGCGCCCGGATCGCCCTGGCGAAGACGACGGCCGCGGCGAAGAAGAGGAACACAGACTTGGCGTTCCGATGGGCGGCGGCAACATGGAACTGATGGACGAGGAGACGAGGAATTGGTACCAGGGACATCGCAGCGACATCCTCCGAGCCACTCCGGCCAGTTCTTCGTCGTCTCCGCCGGCGCCTACCTCGTCCCTCACCGTCTACGTCGTATCGCTGCTTCAACGTCGGCTTGCGACACGGCAGCGGAGCCGCTCGACCACGGCGTGTGACACTGCCCGTACCCAGGACGGGACTGCCGACGCCCCTATTTCGTGTAATTTCCCTCCGATCGCCGATCTGTGGCTGATCCTTTTGCCGACTGATCGAATTTGTAGCGCGGGACGACGACTTGTTTGAATTTAAACTTTGTCCGCCGAACTCCGGGTGGACGACTGGAAATATGGTTCTCCCCACGAATTAATTTCTTCCAATCCAACGGTTGTTTCGTCCGGATTTCGGCGTGGGGAGGCCAAACGAGTGGAGATGCTCTTAGGGCCTGTTTGGTGTGGCTTTTGGAGGCTTTCCACCAAAAAAAGCAGCCCAAACGAGCCAAAGGGCTCGGCTGCGCGGTGGGCTTTTACAAAAGCCACACCATTTCCTTCAGATGGGGAAAAGCACCTCAAGGGTGCTTCCCGAGCTTCCCGAACCGAGCAACATCTCTTCGTTATTTTCCCCAACTCGCCCTCGCCGCGTCTAGCTCCCGCTAGAAGTTGTCGACTGCCGCACGCCGCGCCGCCGCACGCCGCCGCACGCCACGCTGATGACCCACAAGTATAGGGGATCGCATAGTCTTCGAGGGAAGTAAAACCCAAATTTATTGATTCGACACAAGGGGAGGTAAAGAATACTTATAAGCCTTAACAACTGAGTTGTCAATTCAGCTGCACGGAAAAGCACTAGTAAGGGGTGATGTGAAAGCAGATAATATGAGAGCAGTAGTAACAGTAACATGTGCGTAGCAGTAATATGAGAGCAATGGCACCCGAAGATAGTTGATACTACTTCCAATGACATGTAGAACGAGTTTATGATGATGAAAGATGGACCGGGGTTCCCATCTACACTAGTGGCAACTCTCCAATAACAAGTGTTGGGTGAACAAATTACAGTTGGGCAATTGATAGGATTGAAATAGCATTAAGACAGAACATCAAGTCTATTGATCATGTAGGCATGTTTCCCATATATAGTCATACGTGCTCGCAATGAGAAACTTGTACAACATCTTTTGTCCTACCAGCCGGTGGCAGCCGGGCCTCTAGGGAATCTACTGGAAATTAAGGTACTCCTTTTAATAGAGCACCGGAGCAAAGCATTAACACTCCGTGAAAACATGTGATCCTCATATCTAAGCCTTTCCCTCCGGTTGTCCCAATTTCTGTCACTTTGGGGCCTTTGGTTCCGGACATAGACATGTGCATACAATTTGTAGATACAATCTAAGCAATAAGTATAGAGATTAAATCTAAGATCATGCCACTCGGGCCCTAGTGACAAGCATTAAACATAACAAGATTGCAGCAACAATAACTTCACAAACTTTGTAGATAGACAATCATAACGTAACAATCCATCGGATCCCAACAAACACAACACCGATTACATTAGATGAATCTCAATCATGTAAGGCAGCTCATGAGATCATTGTATTGAAGTACATGGGGAGAGTATACCAACTAGCTACAGCTAGAACCCGTAGTCCATGGGGGAACTACTCACGGAGCATGATGGAGGCGGTGGCGTCGATGGAGATGGCTTCCGGGGGCACTTCCCCGTCCGGCAGGTGCCGGAACAGAGACTGCCCCCGAATTAGAGTTTCGCGATGGTGGCGGCGCCCCTGGAGTCTTTCTGGAGTTTCGTCAATCGGTATCGCGTTTTTAGTTCGAAAGGGCTTATATAGGCGAAGAGGCGGCTGATACGTCCAATTTGCATCACTATTTTGTATCATAATTTGCTGTTATTCATTGGTATATTTCATATTGGGACACAATACTTATGTTATTTCATCTATTTTGCATGTTTCATCATCATTGGAGGATCAAGCACCGGAGCGGATTCTGCTGGAAAAAGCACCGTCCGAACGCAATATTTCGGAAGATCAACTGTGGAAGGGAATTTCACGTAAATTCCTATTTTCCAGATGACGGAGGGAGCCAAAAGGGGAGCAGAGAGGAGCCATTGTGGGCCCAGACCACGGGCGGCGCGGCCAAGGCCCGGCCGCGCCACCCTGCTCGGGGGGCCCACAGCCCCTCGCCTCCTTTTCTTCGCGTACTCCTTCGTCCCGAAAACCTAAGCGAGAGAGGACCTCACGAGGGTTACAGCCGCCTCTGCGGGGCGGAGAACACCAGAGAGAAGAGCTCTCCGGGCAGGAATCCGCCGGGGAAATTCCCTCCCGGAGGGGGAAATCGACGCCATCGCCATCGTCATCGAGCGGGACATCATCATCATCATCATCTCCACCATCTACACCGCCATCACCACCGCTGCACCTCGTCACCGCTGTAACAATTCGGGTTAAATCTTGATTGTTTGATAGGGGAAACTCTCCCGGTGTTATTCTATACTTGTTGTAGATGCTATTGAGTGAAACCATTGAACCAAGGTTTATGTTCAGATTGTTATTCATCATCATATCACCTCTGATTGTATTCCATATGATGTCTCGTGAGTAGTTCGTTTAGTTCTTGAGGACATGGGTGAAGTCTAAATGCTAGTAGTGAATTATGGTTGAGTAATATTCAATGTTATGATATTTAAGTTGTGGTGTCATTCTTCTAGTGGTGTCGTGTGAACGTCGACTACACGACACTTCACCATTTATGGGCCTAGGGGAGTGCATCTTGTATTCGGTTGCTAATTGCGGGGTTGCCGGAGTGACAGAAACCTGAGCCCCCGTTAGTATATCGATGCAGGAGGGATCGCAGGATCTCAGAGTTTAAGGCTGTGGTTAGATTTATCTTAATTACTTTCTTGTAGTTGCGGATGCTTGCAAGGGGTATAATCACAAGTATGTATTAGTCCTAGGAAGGGCGGTGCATTAGCATAGGTTCACCCACACAACACTTATCAAAACAATGAAGATTATTAAACCACATGAAGCGAAAGTACTAGACTAAAATCCCCGTGTGTCCTCAGGAACGTTTGGTCATTATAAGTAATCAAACCGGCTTGTCCTTTGTGCTAAAAAGGATTGGGCCACTCGCTGCAATTATTTCTCTCGCATTTTATTTACTTGAACTTTATTTATCTGCAATATCAAAACCCCCTGAATACTTGTCTGTGAGCATTTACAGTGAATCCTTCATCGAAACTGCTTGCCAACACCTTCTGCTCCTCGTTGGGATCGACATTCTTACTTATCGAAGATACTACGATACACCCCCTATACTTGTGGGTCATCAAGACTATTTTCTGGCGCCGTTGCCGGGGAGTGAAGCGCTATTGGTAAGTGGAATTGGTAAGGAAATTTACTGTTTGTGCTGATTTTATTTCTGCCTGCTGCTATAAATCATTATGGAGAGATCTTCTCTTCAATTTCTATTTGGGAAATCTACTACTACTGCAACGGTAGTGGATGAAGCGCCAGGTGAGGAAGTAGTACCATATAAAATACCTATGAAAATTATTGAACGTGTTATGGATAACCGCTATGAAGGGGATGGAACTGTCCATCCTGGTGATCACTTTTTGTTTTTGCATGAATTATGCGGGTTATTCAAATGTGCAGGTATTTCTATGAATGAAGTTAGGAAGAAACTATTCACTATATCGCTGTCTGGTAAAGCGGCGCACTGGTATAAATTGCTGAAGAATGGTGATTCTATTGATTGGGAGGACATTGTGCCTTTATTCTATTCCAAATTTTATCCTCCAAGTGAAATTCACAAAGACCGGAACCGCATATATAATTTCTGGCCTCATGATGGAGAGAGTATTGCCCAAGCTTGGGGAGATTGAAGTCTTTAATGCTCAAATGCCCCATTCATGAGCTTCCTGGTAATGTTATTATTGATAATTTCTATGCAAGACTTTCTTTTCAAGACAAGACCTTGCTGGATACTTCTTGTTCTGGATCATTTACACGCAAGAATGAAGAGTTTAAAAGGGACCTTCTTGATCGGATCCAAGAAAATACTGAAGGATGGGAGAACGACAAAGATAGAGAATCGGGTATAATTTATGATTATAAATGCATTGAAGCTTTTATGGATACTGATAAATTTTGTAATATGAGTGCTACATATGGTCTTGATTCCCAAGTTGTTGCAAATCTTTATAAAGCTTTTGCCTCTCATTATGAACTGCCTAAGAAGAATTTTGATAAGTATCATGAACCGTATAAGGATAAAGTTGATTCATCTGTAAACAAATGTGTAGTGATTGAAACTGTTGATAATGTTATTCCTGAAGCTTATATTGAAAAAACTCCTTTCCCTGTTAAAATGAAGGAGTACTCTGTCATATCTAGTGCGGTTAATAAAAGTGAAAAGAAACCTAAAGAACCTGAAGAACAAATTAAAATTGAACCTGCTGTTGCTATAGTTAAAGATCTTGTGACTGAAAATGTGGAGGATGGTCATATTATTTTCTGTGAAGATGCTTCTAATATTGTTTCACATCCTAATAAATCCAAACAAGTTAGTGTTCCTATGCTATCTGTTAGAATTGGTGATCATTGCTATTATGGTTTATGTGATATTGGTGCAAGTGTTAGTGCTATTCCTTATGAGCTTTACACGGAGATTATGCACGAAATTGGTTCTTGTGAACTTGAAGATATTGATGTGGTTATTCATCTGGCTAATAGAGAAACTATTTCTCCAATTGGTATTGTTCGAGATGTGGAAGTTCTATGTGGTAAGATTAAATATCCTGCTGACTTTTTGGTACTTGGTTCTGCTGCTAGTGATCATTGTCCTATCATTTTTGGTAGACCTTTTCTAAATACTTGTGGAGCTATTATAGATTGTAAGAAAGAGAAAATTTTGACTAGATTTGCTGGTGAACCTTATGAATTTAACTTTTCTAAATTTACCAAAACTCCTTATAAAGCTGACTTGCCTAGTAATGATTTTAAAATGGAGCAGTGTGCATCTATTGTTCTTGTTCCTAATAATCCTTTGCAGCAACATTTGGAGAATAGTGAAAGTGAAGCTTTTAGGAAAGAAAGAGATGAGCTTGAGGAAATTTTTCTTCGCCAACCTATTCTCAAGCATGATTTACCGGTGGAAGATTTGGGTACAACACCGCCACCAAAGGAAGATCCTGTTTTTGATTTAAAGCCTTTACCTGATAATCTTAAATATGCTCATATTGATGATAAGAAAATATATCCTGTTATTATTAGTTCTAAGCTTTCAGAGGTTGAGGAAGAAAGGTTATTGGAAATATTGAAGAAACACCGAGGAGCTATTGGCTATACTCTTGATGATTTGAAAGGGATTTCTCCTTCTATTTGCCAACATGCTATTAATATGGAAGATGATGCAAAGCCTGTTGTTGAACATCAACGTCGTCTAATTCCGAAGATGAAGGAAGTGGTAAGGAACGAGGTATTAAAACTCCTTGAAGCTGGTATTATATATCTGACAAAGGATTAACTTGTCAATGCCTACAGATTGTAGACTAGGGTTTTGCTAGAAGTAGAGGGCAAGTAGATCTCGAAGGTTTAGGCGAAAAGTACTCGGCGATTATGAAAACTAGGGTTATGTTGACAGTAGATTCGATCCTTTCTTTGTCCCTCGACTCCCCCTTATATAGGAGGTGGAGCCGAGGGTTTCGTATTGTACAAGTTACAAAGTCCGGGACGGTTTCTAACTCGTCCCGCCAGATTACAAAATATACTTCCTATTACAACTCTAGCTTTCCTTAATACATCTTGGGCTCCCGAATCTTCTTATTCTTCGGATAGTGGGCCTTCAGTAAATCCCGGGTACTATCTATGGCAGGCCCATTTGGGATGCCTATGTCAATATCCTATTGCTGATAGTAGATGGGTTAGTCCTGTTCATTGTGTTCCTAAGAAAGGAGGAATGACTGTTGTGCCTAATGATAATGATGAGCTTATTCCTCAAAGAATAGTTGTAGGTTATAGAATGTGCATTGATTTTCGAAAAGTTAATAAAGTTACTAAGAAAGATCATTACCCTTTACCCTTTATTGATCAAATGCTAGAAAGGTTGTCTAAAAATACTCATTTTTGCTTTCTTGATGGTTATTCTGGGTTTTCACAAATTGCTGTTAAAGCTAAAGATCAAGAGAAAACCACTTTTACTTGTCCTTATGGAACTTATGCTTATAGGCGTATGCCTTTTGGTTTATGTAATGCTCCTGCTACTTTTCAAAGATGCATGTCTGCTATTTTTCATGGTTTTTGCGAAAGTATTGTAGAGGTGTTCATGGATGATTTTTCTGTCTATGGGAATTCTTTTGATAATTGCCTGCGAAACCTTGATAAAGTTTTGCAGAGATGTGAAGAAACTAACCTTGTTCTTAATTGGGAGAAATGCCACTTTATGGTTAATGAAGGAATTGTATTGGGACATAAAATTTCCGAGAGAGGTATTGAAGTTGATAGAGCTAAAGTTGAAGCAATTGAGAAGATGCCCTATCCGAGGGATGTTAAAGGTATTCGTAGTGTTCTTGGTCATGCTGGGTTTTATAGGAGATTTATTAAAGATTTCTCTAAAATTTCAAAGCCTCTTACTAATCTTCTTCAAAAAGATGTACCTTTTGTTTTTGATGATGATTGTAAGGAAGCTTTTGAAACTCTAAAGAAAGCCTTAACAACTGCTCCTGTAGTTGAACCTCCTGATTGGAATTTGCCTTTTGAAATTATGTGTGATGCTAGTGATTTTGCTGTAGGCGCTGTTCTTGGACAGCGGGTAGATAAAAAATTAAATGTTATTCATTATGCTAGTAAGACTCTTGATGCTGCTCAAAGAAATTATGCTACAACTGAAAAGGAATTGTTAGCTGTAGTCTTTGCTTGTGATAAGTTTAGACCCTATATTGTTGATTCGAAAGTTACAATTCATACTGATCATGCTGCAATTAGATACCTTATGACAAAGAAAGATGCTAAGCCAAGGCTTATTAGATGGGTACTTCTGCAAGAATTTGATTTACATATTATAGATTGCTGATAATTTGTCTAGATTGGAAAATATTGCTTATGATCCTGTTCCTGTTAATGATAGTTTTCCAAATGAACAATTGGCTGTAATAAAGGTGAGCTCGCGAGAGAGCCCTTGGTATGCAGATTATGCTAACTTTATTGTTTCGAAGTATTTGCCTCCAACCTTTTCAGCTCAGCAAAGGAGGAAATTCTTTTATGACTTGAGGCATTATTTTTGGGATGACCCACACTTATATAAAGAAGGAGTGGATGGTATTATGCGAAGATGTGTTCCTGAATATGAACAACAGGAGATATTGAATAAATGTCATGGAAGTGTTTATGGAGGACATCACGCTGGAGATAGAACCGCGCAAAAGGTTCTACAATCAGGTTTTTATTGGCCAACACTCTTCAAAGATGCAAGGAAATTTATTTTATCTTGTGATGAATGTCAAAGAGTTGGTAATATCTCTAGACGCAATGAAATGCCTATGAATTATACTCTTGTTATTGAACCATTCGATTGTTGGGGATTCGACTTCATGGGACCTTTCCCTTCTTCAGACGGTAACACTCATATACTTGTCGCTGTTGATTATGTTACTAAATGGGTAGAAGCTATACCTACAAAAAGTGCTGATGGTGAGACCTCTATAAAAATGCTTGTAGATATTATATTTCCTAGATTTGGAGTACCTAGATATATTATGACTGATGGAGGTTCTCATTTTATTCATGGAGGTTTTAGAAAAACTCTTGCTAAGTATGGTATTAATCATAGAATTGCTTCTGCTTATCATCCTCAAACTAGTGGTCAAGTAGAATTATCAAATAGAGAGATTAAAGCTATCTTAGGAAAGACTGTTAATAAATCTAGGAGGAATTGGGCTAGCAAATTGAAAGAAGCACTATGGGCTTATAGAACTGCTTATAAAAATCCTATGGGAATGTCACCTTATAAAATGGTTTATGGAAAAGCTTGTCATTTACCTTTAGAACTAGAGCACAAAGCTTATTGGGCTGTTAGAGAACTAAATAAAGATCCTAAATTAGCCGGTAATAAGAGGTTGTTGCAATTAAGTTCTCTAGATGAATGGAGAAGTGAAGCTTATGAAAATGCTAAACTCTTTAAAGAAAAAGTTAAGAAATGGCATGATAGAAGGATCATCAAAAGAGAATTTAATGTTGGAGATCAAGTTCTATTGTATCGGTCTCGTCTCAGATTCTTTGCAGGGAAATTACTCTCGAAGTGGGAAGGACCATATGTTGTTGAGGAGGTGTATCGTTCAGGAGCAATTAAAATTAGCTCTCTCCAAGGCAATGCCACACAAGTGGTGAATGGACAAAGACTCAAGCATTATATCTCGGGTGATTCTTATAATGTTGATGTTGATATTATTCAAGTGGAAACACCGGAGGCTTTCATCAAAGGACAAATTGACAGTCCGCCAGAACTCGACTTTGAATAGGTAACAGTACAGGTAATAAAAAGTCCGCGTTTACCTTTCCGAACAATATTTTGCTGTTTTTAGAAAATATGAAAAATTACGATCGAAACGGAGTGGAAAGGACGCACGAGGGTGTGCCACCATAGGCCGGCGCGGCCGACTGGGCCCGCGCCGACCTATGGTCTGGCCGCCTCGTTGCCCCTTTCCGACTCTGGTTCGACCTGGAACCTTCCTTTTGTCGTGAAAATTTTTGCTATATAATCCCCCGGACCCCTGGAGGTCCGTAATATCGTTTTCTCGTCGTGTTTTGTTTCGAGCTGTTTTCTGCCAGATTTGTTTTGATCTAGAAGCACCATGGTCTCCAGCAACAAAGACAAGGGGCCTTGGAGGGAAGAGATGGATGAGAGGATCAATAAGGAGAAGGAGAAGATAGCGTCGGCAAAAGGAGAGTGGGAAACTACGAGGAGTAAGCCAATTTTGGTGGGATCGGTTAATACTGGGCGTTCTTTTTCTCATAACTTGCAGGGAGCTCTTCCGCCTGCTCTGGACCTCGATTCTTTCCCTTGTGTGGAGGAAGCAATACGGGTTGCTGATGAGTTTTGTGATCAATATCGTGCTCTAAGGAGGGAAGTGGAGATACTTCAGGAGGAGAACCAGCGACTTCGCAGAATGCTGGAATATTACTCAAATCCCAGCACAAGGCCGTCACCGCCACACTCGGGTAACAATGAGTCTCTTCAGGTTTTGGTGCAGAATTGCAAAATTGAGAAGCTGAAGCTGAAGGAGATCCTTATGAAGCGCGAGAAGAATCCATCACCATCATCACCGAAGGAGTAATTCATCATCGGTATTGGCATCCCCTTGGTTTGTTCCAAGCTTGGGGGAGTGCCGCGGTATCACATCACCACCACCTTTATCTTTTACTATCAAGTAGTGTCATATCATGAGTAGGGAAGTTATCATATGGAATAGTATGCAATGTGGAAGTATCTCTCTTAGTTAGTTATCTATGTATCCGTTGGTGTGAGTTATCGTTATGGAATATTAATGAGAAGTCTTATCATTTACTTTTTGCACACCTTATTTTAGTTTGCAATCTCCATTATATGATTACTCTTGACATGAGTATTGATATCACTTTGGGAGCATTAAGTAAATCTATTTGGTTTTGGCAAACTTAGCATTGGTCAATAGCAACAACACCCTGATGTTTAATAGGAGAGAGAAATACACTTAGATACATTACTCCATTATCTCTATGCTTAGTATTCTTAAGTTAAAATTGCTTGTGCTTATGAGAAAGATGCATGATTGTTTCTATCATATGTATATTTGTTTGTTTCCCTCAACCTTTATGCTTGCTATCAAACCTTGCTAGCCAAAGACCTGTATCGAGAGGGAATGCTTCTCATACATCCATAACCTTAGACCAAACCTATGCCATTTGTGTCCACCATACCTACCTACTACATGGTATTTTCTGCCATTCCAAGTAAATACTTCATGTGCTACCTTTAAATTATTCAAACTACTACTCCTTATTTGTGTCAATGTTCTATAGCTCATGAGGAAGTATGTGGTGTTTCATCTTTCAATCTTGTTGGGCGGACTTTCACCAATGGACTAGCGGCACATCCGCTTATCCAATAATTTTGCAATAAGAGCTGGCAATGAGGTTCCCAGCCTCAATTAATAACCTTCATTAATAATTCTCTTCACATGTTTTGCTCTGATTCATCAGTAAGCAACTTAATTTTGCAATAGACACTCCTCCATGGTATGTGAATGTTGGAAGGCACCCGAGGATTCGGTTAGCCATGGATTGAGAAAGCCAAGGTTGGGGGAGTGTCATCCTTAATAAAACTAAAATACATGTGTAAACAAAAGAGAAGGGGGATGATCTACCTTGCTGGTAGAGATACCGTCCCTCATGGGAGCCGCTCTTTGAAGGTTCGCTGGCAAGGGGTTAGAGTACGCTACCATTCGTTGACAACAACAAACACCGCTCAAAAATCTTACTTTTATGCTCTTTATATGATTTCAAAACTTGAAAAGCTCTAGCACATGATTTAATCCCTGCTTCCCTCTGCGAAGGGCCTATCTTTTACTTTTATGTTGAGTCAGTAAACCTATTTCCCTCTATCTCAAGCAAGCAATTGAGTTGTTGTGAACCAATCATTTATGCTGTGATCCAGTTAATCATGTCTTTTATACTTTCTTGTTTAGTACCAATTTTATCTGAATGAATATGACTTTGAAGTTATCAATGATTATGAGGAGATTGTTATGCTTAAATATGAAGGCTCAGCTATAAATTCTAATATGAAAGTTTTGTTTAGAAGTACAATCCGTTAGTAGTTCTCTGACCAAGAACAAAGTTTGCCATCACCAATTATGATTTCTTATGCACCTTTACTTGTGATTTCTCTTTACTTATTTCAAGATGAGTTATATGAGGAAGTTGTTTACTAGAATGTCTTGTGTGAATGAATATGATGCTTCTTGTCCGTATTTTATTTATCGACTCTTCACTCCATAAACATGTGGTCTTGTTTATCGAGCTCAGTTTCGCTTGGGGACAAGCGAGGTCTAAGCTTGGGGGAGTTGATACGTCCAATTTGCATCACTATTTTGTATCATAATTTGCTGTTATTCATTGATATATTTCATATTGGGACACAATACTTATGTTATTTCATCTATTTTGCATGTTTCATCATCATTGGAGGATCAAGCACCGGAGCCAGGATTCTGCTGAAAAAGCACCGTCGAACGCAATATTTCGGAAGATCAATCGTGGAAGGGAATTTCACGTAAATTCCTATTTTTCCAGATGACGGAGGGAGCCAAGGGGGAGCAGAGAGGAGCCACTGTGGGCCCAGACCACAGGGCGGCGCGGCCCAAGGCCTGGCCGCGCCACCCTGTGCTCTGGGGGCCCCACAGCCCCTTTCGCCTCCTTTTCTTCGCGTACTCCTTCGTCCCGAAAACCTAAGCCACAGAGAGGACCTCACGAAGGGTTACAGCCGCCTCTGCGGGGCGGAGAACACCAGAGAGAAAAGAGCTCTCCGGCGGGCAGGAATCCGCCGGGGAAATTCCCTCCCGGAGGGGGAAATCGACGCCATCGCCATCGTCATCGAGCGGGACATCATCTCCATCATCATCATCATCATCTCCACCATCTACACCGCCATCACCACCGCTGCACCTCGTCACCGCTGTAACAATTCGGGTTAAATCTTGATTGTTTGATAGGGGAAACTCTCCCGGTGTTATTCTATACTTGTTGTAGATGCTATTGAGTGAAACCATTGAACCAAGGTTTATGTTCAGATTGTTATTCATCATCATATCACCTCTGATTGTATTCCATATGATGTCTCGTGAGTAGTTCGTTTAGTTCTTGAGGACATGGGTGAAGTCTAAATGCTAGTAGTGAATTATGGTTGAGTAATATTCAATGTTATGATATTTAAGTTGTGGTGTCATTCTTCTAGTGGTGTCGTGTGAACGTCGACTACACGACACTTCACCATTTATGGGCCTAGGGGAGTGCATCTTGTATTCGGTTGCTAATTGCGGGGTTGCCGGAGTGACAGAAACCTGAGCCCCCGTTAGTATATCGATGCGGAGGGATCGCAGGATCTCAGAGTTTAAGGCTGTGGTTAGATTTATCTTAATTACTTTCTTGTAGTTGCGGATGCTTGCAAGGGGTATAATCACAAGTATGTATTAGTCCTAGGAAGGGCGGTGCATTAGCATAGGTTCACCCACACAACACTTATCAAAACAATGAAGATTATTAAACCACATGAAGCGAAAGTACTAGACTAAAATCCCCGTGTGTCCTCAGGAACGTTTGGTCATTATAAGTAATCAAACCGGCTTGTCCTTTGTGCTAAAAAGGATTGGGCCACTCGCTGCAATTATTTCTCTCGCATTTTATTTACTTGAACTTTATTTATCTGCAATATCAAAACCCCCTGAATACTTGTCTGTGAGCATTTACAGTGAATCCTTCATCGAAACTGCCGCCAACACCTTCTGCTCCTCGTTGGGATCGACATTCTTACTTATCGAAGATACTACGATACACCCCCTATACTTGTGGGTCATCAAGAAGGGCACCAGGCGCCATAGGCCGGGGAGGAAGCGCTGCCCGCGCGGCCCTATTGTGTGGGGGCCCCGGCCTCCCTCCGACTCCCTTCTGTTGGAGCCTCCGGGAAAAATAAGATCTTTGGCGTTGATTTCGTCCAATTCCGAGAATATTGCCCGAACAGCCTTTCTGGAACCAAAAACAGCAGAAAACAGGAACTGGCACCGTGGCATCTTGTTAATAGGTTAGTTCCGAAAATGCATAAAAACATTATAAAGTGCAAGCAAAACATGTAAGTATTGTCATAAAACAAGCATGGAACATCAGAAATTATAGGTACGTTGGAGACGTATCAAGCATCCCCAAGCTTAGTTCCTGCTCGTCCTCGAGTAGGTAAACGATAAAAAGTAATTTCTGTAGTGACAGGCTACTTACATAATCTTGATCATACTATTATAAAGCATATGAGATGAATGAAGTGACTCAAGGCAATGATCTATAGTTGTTAACAAATAGATAACATATAGCAAAACTTTTCATGAAGAGTACTTTCAAGACAAGTATCAAAAGTCTTGCATAAGAGTTAACTCATAAAGCAATAAATTCAAAGTAAAAGCATCGAAGCAACACAAAGGAAGATATAAGTTTCAGCGGTTGCTTTCAACTTTCAACATGCATATCTCATGGATAATTGTCAACACAAAGTAATATGATGAATGCAAATAAGCAAGTATGTAAGAATCAATGCACAGTTAACACAAGTGTTTGCTTCTAAGATGGAAGGAAGTAGGTAAACTGACTCAACATAAAGTAAAAGAATGACCCTTCGCAGAGGGAAGCAGGGATTAAATCATGTGCTAGAGCTTTTCAAGGTTTGAAATCATATAGAGAGCATAAAAGTAAAGTTTTGAGAGGTGTTTGTTGTTGTCAACGAATGGTAGCGGGTACTCTAACTACCTTATCAACCAGACTTTCAAGAGCGGCTCCCATGAAGGACGTTATTTCTACCACCGTGGTAGATCATCCCTCTTCTCTTTTGTTTACACATGTACTTTAGTGTAGTTTATTTTTATTTTTGGGTGGCACTCCTTCCAACCTTGCTTTCACAAACCATGGCTAACCGAATCCTCGGGTGCCTGCCAACAATCTCATACCATGAAGGAGTGCCTTTTTATTTTAGTTTTATTTAGATGACACTCCTCCCAACCTTTGCTTTCTCAAGCCATGAATCCTCGGGTGCCTTCCAACATTTCACATACCATGGACGAGTGTCTATTTGCAAAATTAAGTTGCTTACTCATGAATCAGAGCAAAACATGTGAAGAGAATTATTAATGAAGTTAATTAAATTGGGGCTGGGAACCCCATTGCCAGCTCTTTTGCAAAATTATTGGATAAGCGGATGAGCCACTAGTCCATTGGTGAAAGTCTGTCCGAAGTAAATGACAAGATCGAAAGATAAAACACCACATACTTCCTCATGAGCTATAAAACATTGACACAAATAAGAGATGATAAATTTTGAATTGTTTAAAGGTAGCACATGAAGTATTTACTTGGAATGGCAGAAATACCACATAGTAGGTAGATATGGTGGACACGAATGGCATAGGTTTTTGGCTCAAGGTTTTGGATGCACGAGAAGCATTCCCTCTCAGTACAAGGCTTTGGGCTAGCAAGGTTGTTTGAGGCAAACACAAGTATGAACCGGTACAGCAAAACTTACATAAGAACATATTGCAAGCATTATAAAACTCTACACTGTCTTCCTTGTTGCTCAAACACTTTTACCAGAAAATATCTAGACCTTAAGAGAGACCAATCATGCAAACCAATTTTAACAAGCTCTACAGTAGTTCTCCACTAATAGGTTTAAACTACATGAAAAAACTTAATCATGATCTACTTGAGAGCTCAAAACAATTGCCAAGTGTCAAATTATCCAAGACATTATGAGGCATTTTCTGTTTCCAACCAAATAACAATAAGTATTGTAGCTTCCAACTTTTATCATTGAACATTAAAAGTAAAACGAAGAACAAGTGTTCATATGAAAAAGCGGAGCGTGTCTCTCTCCCAAACAAGGATTGCTAGGATCCATCTTTATTCAAACACAAACAAAAATAAAAACACACAGACGCTCCAAGTAAAGCACATAAGATGTGACCGAATAAAAATATAGTTTCAATAGAAGAAACCTGATAAGTTGATGAAGAAGGGGATGCCTTGGGCATCCCCAAGCTTAGACGCTTGATTCTTCTTGAAATATGCAGGGATGAACCACGGGGCATCCCCAAGCTTAGGCTTTTCACTCTTCTTGATCATATATCATCCTCCTCTCTTGACCCTTGAAAACTTCCTTCACACCAAACTTCTCATAAACTTCATTAGAGGGGTTAGTACTCAAAAAAACTTTAATCCACTTTGGTCCTGTAGTGACACATTGCAAGAACTCAATAAAACATTAGCTACAGCTCTCCACGTCTAGAAAGCCTCACTTAAAGTCCACAAGAGACAATGCAAAAAACAGAGACAGAATCTGTCAAAACAGAACAGCCAGTAAACACGAATTTTTAAATGGTACTTCCGTTGCTCAAATCAGAAAACTCAAAACTAATAAAAGTTGCGTACATATCTGAGGATCACGCACGTAAATTTTCAGATTTTTCTGAGTTTCCTACAGAGAAATCAGCCCAGATTCGTGACAGATAGAAATCTGTTTCTGCGCAGAAATCCAAATCTAGTATCAACCTTCTATTAGAGACTTCACTTGGCACAACATTGCAATAAAATAAAGATAAGGAGAGGTTGCTACATTAGTAACAACTTCCAAGACACAACAAAACAGTAGCAAAATAAATACATGGGTTATCTCCCAAGAAGTGCTTTCTTTATAGCCATTAAGATGGGCTCAGCAATTTTAATGATGCTCACATAAGGGTGAGAGTTGAAGCAAAAGAGAGGATCAAAAAGCAAGTTTAAAACAAATTTAAGTCTAACCCTCTTCCTATGCATAGGAATCTTGTACACAAATAAATTCATGAAGAACAAAGTGACAAGCATAAGAAGATAAAACAAGAGTAACTTCAAAATTTTCAGCATATAGAGAGGTGTTTTAGTACCATGCAAATTTCTACAACCATATTTTCCTCTCTCATAATAATTTTCAGTAGCTTCATGGATAAACTCAACAATATAACTATCACATAAATCATGTTTCTCATGATCCATAAACATATAATTTTTATCAAGCTCAAAAATAGCGGGATTAAAACTTTCAAATTCACTTTTATCAATAATATAACAAGATGATTGATCAATCTCAAGAGATATGGGACTCATAGATAAAGTCAAGAACTCTCCAATCCCATTTTCATTAGTAGTACAATTAATAGTATCAAGTAACATAGGACCATCATCTAGAGATTTATCATAAACATTTGCTAAGCAAAATTCTTTAGTACCATGCATTTCGACATCAGGCACAAACAAAGCATTATCATAAGATTTATCAAAGTAGCATGGATTATCATAGATAACAGTAGCATAATCATTCTCACAAGTTTTACTCATAGGGAATATTTCAAGAGAATCCACAGGCATATAACATTCATCCTCCTTTGGTAAGCATGGAGGACAATCAAATAGTGTAAGAGATAAAGAGTTACTCTCATTAGAAGGTTGGCATGGGTAGCTAATCCATTCTTCCTCCTTTTGTTCATCACTCTCCTCTTCTTTTTCATCCAATGAGCTTTCAGGTTCATCAATTTCCTCCTCTTTTTCATCTAATGAGCTTTCAGGTTCATCAATTTCTTCTTCCACTGGTTCCTGCAAATTGTGAGTGCATTCTTGTGCATTAATGAGTCTCTCTTTATAATCAATGATATAAGGATTATCACTGTAGCTTTCTATGCAAAAATTAAGAATAGAAGAGACATAATCTTTAAGGTCCTTACAAACAACACAAGTTTCATAATTTTTAACAATGAAGGATTCTATCTCAGAGGCTCCCATAAATATGACAAATTGTTCTACCTCTTCGAACCCAAAATGAATATAGTTATTCCAATTATAGTTCTTAATTAAAACTTCCTCACTAAAGCCACATTGAAATTTCAGATGTTTAGTATCCTCTTTAGAGCAACAGTTTATATCATGGCGTTTAAGCAAGATTTTAGCAATTGTATTCAATTTTTCTATCACAGCACTCATAACTTTACCCTTTCTTGATTCTCTATAATTATTATATAATTCTATAAGCTCCAAATAGGTTGTGGGTTCTTCCATAACAGATGTTTTTAATTTTTAGGTTTTTCAAATTTTTATGGATTTTCGGGTATATAGGGAAAACAAGACAAAAACAAACTAGACAAAAGTAAACTAAGCAAAATAATACTAGACAGAAATAAACTAAGCAAAAATAAACTAGGCAGAAGTAAACTAAGTAAAACAAAACAAAATAAAACAGAGAGAGAGGTAGAGTGTACTCCCCAGGTGAACTTATGAGTAGAGCTATGCCTCCCCGGCAACGGCGCCAGAAAATAGTCTTGATGACCCACAAGTATAGGGATCGCAACAGTCTTCGAGGGAAGTAAAACCCAAATTTATTGATTCGACACAAGGGGAGGTAAAGAATACTTATAAGCCTTAACAACCTAGTTGTCAATTCAGCTGCACCTGGAAAAGCACTAGTAACAGGGGTGATGTGAAAGCAGAAATATGAGAGCAAGTAACACGCAGTGATAGTAATATGAGACCAATGGCACCGAAGATAGTTGATACTACTTCCAATGACATGTAGAACGAGTATATGATGAAGATGGACCGGGGTTCCCAGCTATCTACACTAGTGGCAACTCTCCAATAACAAGTGTTGGGTGAACAAATTACAGTTGGGCAATTGATAGGATTGAAATAGCATTAAGACAGAACATCTATTAATCATGTAGGCATGTTTCCCATATATAGTCATACGTGCTCGCAATGAGAAACTTGCACAACATCTTTTGTCCTACCACCGGTGGCAGCCGGGCCTCTAGGGAATCTACTGGAAATTAAGGTACTCCTTTTAATAGAGCACCGGAGCAAAGCATTAACACTCCGTGAAAACATGTGATCCTCATATCTAAGCCTTTCCCTCCAGTTGTCCCAATTTCTGTCACTTTGGGGCCTTTGGTTCCGGACATAGACATGTGCATACAATTTGTAGATACAATCTAAGCAATAAGTATAGAGCTTAAATCTAAGATCATGCCACTCGGGCCCTAGTGACAAGCATTAAACATAACAAGATTGCAGCAACAATAACTTCACAAACTTTGTAGATAGACAATCATAACGTAACAATCCATCGGATCCCAACAAACACAACACCGATTACATCAGATGAATCTCAATCATGTAAGGCAGCTCATGAGATCATTGTATTGAAGTACATGGGGAGAGTATACCAACTAGCTACAGCTAGAACCCGTAGTCCATGGGGGAACTACTCACGGAGCATGATGGAGGCGGTGGCGTCGATGGAGATGGCTTCCGGGGGCACTTCCCCGTCCCGGCAGAACAGAGACTTTGTCCCCGAATTGGAGTTTCGCGATGGTGGCGGCGCCCGGAGTCTTCTGAGTTTCGTCAATCGGTATCGCGTTTTTAGGTCGAAAGGGCTTATATAGGCGAAGAGGCGGCAGGGGCACCAGGCCGCCTCCCCATAGGCCGCGGCCGGGCCTGCCGCGCGGCCCTATTGTGTGGGGGCCCCGTGCCTCCCTCTCTCCCTTCGGTGCTTTGGAGCCTCCCGGAAAAATAAGCTCTTTGGCGTTGATTTCGTCCAATTCCGAGAATATTGCCCGAACAGCCTTTCTGGAACCAAAAACAGCAGAAAACAGGAACGCACCGTGGCATCTTGTTAATAGGTTAGTTCCGGAAAATGCATAAAAACATTATAAAGTGCAAGCAAAACATGTAAGTATTGTCATAAAACAAGCATGGAACATCAGAAATTATAGGTACGTTGGAGACGTATCAGTCGCCGCCGCCGCCGCACGACCGCGCCTCCCCCTCACCTCCGTAGCCGCCTCCCGTCGCCTCTGGTCGCCCCCGCCACGACCCCCCTCTCCGCTCCAGTCCAGGCCATCCCGTCGCCTCCGGTCGCCCCGCCGACGACCACCTCCCCTACGCTCCCCTCCTCCACGCCCACGACCGCGCCGTCGTCGACCGCGCAGCAGCACCCCACAGCCCCGCCGCAGGTCTGCCTGGTGAGAACGAAACCAGGCCGAGCCCCTGGCCTTTTCTTCCCTTATTTCTGCTATCAATTCGTGATTCGATTTGCTGGTCTGTATGAATGAAGTTTAGTGGCTGATTTGCTGCTAGATATTGCTTCCATATAGATGAAATCAGTGCAAGATTTTTTGGTGTGTGTTACAGTGTTAGTGCTTGCTTGCTTACCCCATAGAGATGAAATTAGTGCATTTTTTGTGTATGTGCTTGCTTGCTTACCCCATTGTGATTAGGTAGATTGTATTTCATATAATAATTCTGTAGTTTCTTTTGTGTTATAGCTTGTGTCCCCCGTTTCCATGGAGAAGGCAATTTGGGATGCACACTACCTTCGTTTTTTTGCGACATTTGTATGGAGGAAGTGAATGCAAACAATAGGGATGGAGGTTGTTTGAGTAGGAAGGGGTACAAGAATCTTGAGGATAAATTTGCCGAGAAAACGGGAAAAAGGTTAACAAAGAAGCAATTTAAGAACAAATGGGATTCTCTAAAAAAAGAATACACCGGTTGGATGGAGTTGCTAAATGCAACCGGCCTAGGTTGGGATCCGGAAACAAAAACTATGGATGCAGATAATGATTGGTGGCAGACTCACCTACAAGTAAGTTATATATTCATGTTATGTATTATCTTCTTGTCTATTGTGATTCGATGATAATAATTCCCTAATTTATTTGCACTACTCTATTTGCAGTATCGTCCTGAGCATGTCAAGTTCAGATATGGACCACCCGCTAACTTGACACAACTTGATGTCATGTTTAATAAGGCTCATGTAACCGGAGAATCTTCGGCCATCCCGGGGGAAGAGGAAACGGGAGCGGACAAGGAAGCTGCAATTCCAGTGGATGATGACGATGATGCGTCCAAAAAAACACCAAACTTCGTGAAGCGCCTCAAGTTTGGTGGTGGAGAGAAGGAGAAAGAAAGCCCCTTTTACAGGGACTACAAAACAGCCTTGACTAGCCTTGTTTCATTTGGAAGGGGGGATGCTGGAGGTTCAAGCGGCATGGGTGACTCTGTCCCAACAATGAAGGAGTTTCTATGTATGGTTCGAGAGTGTGGAATCAAAGAAGGCACTGACCTCATGTTCACAGCTAGTAAGCTAGCAGTGAAAAGAGAGCATAGAGAGTTGTTGGCGGCATTTGAGACATCTGAGGGGAGGCTTGACTATCTTCAAAGGATGCACAATGAGATGAACAAGTAGAACCATAACTTGTACTATTTATTTGCTGAAACTATTTGTGATCATTCTGGAACCTTGTACTATTATATTTGTGAACCATATGTAAGCTTTGTGAACCATATGTACGATTTGCTACCTTCCATGAACCATTATATGTGTTGTTTGTTATCACCTGACAATTGTTGCCTTTATTTAGCTATGCCATGTCCAAAAATTTGACATGATCTTATATGAAATTTGTAGGATGGATGGTGGTGGCGACAATGGAAGTGATGAAGAAAGGATTCGACACCTCCTTGGGGTGGCGCATGACATGGTTGTGTTGGGCTACCTTGGTAATCTCTATTCAGATAAATATTGGAACAAGGCACCTCAGCGGATTCCACAACAAACTGGGAATGAATGGGTGCATGAACAACTTGCTGATAGAAAAAGGTGCTACAAAATGTTCAGAATGTATCCTGATGTGTTCCACAAACTGCACAACCTCTTAGTTACCAACTATGGGTTAATTTCAACTAGATACATGGGATCTGTTGAATGTCTAGGGATGTTTCTATGGACTGTTGGAGCACCTCAATCATTTAGCCAAGTCCAGAACCATTTCAGTCGGTCTCTTGAAACAGTTCATAGAAAGTTCCATATGGTGTTGAATTGTTTGTACAAACTGGGTAAAGATAATATAAAACCAGTGGATAGAACTTTCAAGGATGTGCATCCAAGACTACAAGATGCACGTTTTTATCCTCATTTCAAAGGTGCTATTGGTGCCATTGATGGCTCACACATCCCTGTTGAAGTTGCAAAAGATGAAGAGGTCAACCACACAGGAAGACATGGGTACACATCACAAAATCTGTTAGCGATATGTGACTTCGATCTCAGATTCACATTTGTGGTTGCTGGATGGTCAGGTTCGGTACATGATAACCGCATTCTGCAACACAGCATGGAGAAGTATCCACTTCAGTTCCCAACACCTCCTGATGGTAGTACTCTAATTTTCATTATGCGCATTTGTTTCTATGCATTATTGTTTTCAGATTTCTTAAATTTGTTCTCCTGTGTGTAGGTACATACTATCTTGTTGATTCTGGTTATCCAAACAGAAAGGGATTTCTAGCTCCTTACAAAAACAACACATACCATATTCCTGATTTCCGTCGAGAAGGGCCACCAACGAAGAAGGAAGAAATTTTCAACCATGCCCACTCATCGTTGCGAAATTGCATCGAGCGCATCTTTGGGATCTTGAAGAATAAGTGGCGCATTTTGAAAGGCATCCCTCATTTCGACTTGGTTACACAGAAGAAAATTATCATTGCTTGCTGTGTGCTTCACAATTTCATTAGAGACTCCAACTTACGTGATAAACAGTTTGATCGATGTGATGCAGATGAAGATTACATGCCCAAGGCCCAGAGGCAAACAATTACCTTACCTAGTGATCATGTGTCGGGTGAACTACACACAAGAGGCATGAACGGAACACGTGACGACATTGCCAACACGTTGTTCATTTCTAGACAACGGAGGAATTAGCTAGTATAATGTAGTGGAAATGTATTTTGGACAAATATATTCCCAATGGTTATGTAATGACAATTGTATGGCGACTTGAATTTTAGATGCATATTCTATTTATTACACGTGAAGCAGCGACAGTACAACTTTTCATTAATGTAAGGGTGTTTCAGACAATTCAACAGTTTACAGCCAGACAGCCAGCTGGTTTGCCAAAGACTTCCACTCAGAAAAGCAGCTTCTCCTAGACAGCAGCTTTTCTGCACAGCACCCACAGTCAGCCACAGCAAACAGGCCCTTAATCAGGTGGAATGGGTGGGACTTATTGCATGTTCCGCTGCCCAAAAGGAACGATGTTTCGGACTACGGTACTCGATGGATTGTTCCACATTTGCAAACGAAATAAGCAAGTCGCACAACATTTATCTGCCTCTGCTTCCATAAGTGACGTGCCTAAAATGCTAGTGTGGTCAGATTAGGTGGAGGGTTAGCACCCTAAATAGGTGACCTGGTCATGCTAAAATATTTAAAAACTGATTGCACACAGGTAAGGGTCAATACGAAACAGTTTAACAAGATGAGAGCCAAACCAAAATCGTTAAAAAAAGGCCGACCTTCACGAAGGGAAGGCAACTCGCTCCGCACGCGATAAGTGGCGCGCTGTGGTGCCGGAAAATCCCTGGGAAGTGGTCTCCCTACTCGCCACGTGTCGCAAGGGGAAGCAAGGTGGGGATGGGGGAGGAGAGATAAGACTGGGTTGTGTCAGTTTTTCCCTTTTTCTTCTAGATTCGTTTTTTCAAAATGAAATATCTTGAGAACCGTAAGTCCAAATTGCGAACCGTTTTCACTTTTGAGATCCTCGCGTCGAGATCTTCAAAACTAGATCCCATGTTGATAGTGTTGGAGATATGCCCAAGAGGCAATAATAAAAGTGGTTATTATATATATTTATGTTTATGATAAAAGTTTATATACCATGCTATAATTGTATTAACCGAAACATTGATACATGTGTGTTATGTAAACAACAATGAGTCCCTAGTAAGCCTCTTAACTAGCTTGTTGATTAATAGATGATTAGTTTCATAATCATGAACATTGGATGTTATTAATAACAAGGTTATATCATTATATGAATGATGTAATGGACACACCCAATTAAGCGTAGCATAAGATCACGTCATTAAGTTATTTGCTATAAGCTTTCGATACATAGTTACCTAGTCCTTTTGACCATGAGATCATGTAAATCACTTATACCGGAAAGGTACTTTGATTACATCAAACGCCACTGCGTAAATGGGTGGTTATAAAGGTGGGATTAAGTATCCGGAAAGTATGAGTTGAGGCATATGGATCAACAGTGGGATTTGTCCATCCCGATGACGGATAGATATACTCTGGGCCCTCTCGGTGGAATGTCGTCTAATGTCTTGCAAGCATATGAATAAGTTCATAAGAGACCACATACCACGGTATGAGTAAAGAGTACTTGTCAGGAGACGAGGTTGAACAAGGTATAGAGTGATACCGAAGATCAAACCTCGGACAAGTAAAATATCGCGTGACAAAGGGAATTGGTATCGTATGTGAATGGTTCATTCGATCACTAAGTCATTGTTGAATATGTGGGAGCCATTATGGATCTCCAGATCCCGCTATTGGTTATTGGTCGGAGAGAGTTCTCAACCATGTCTACATAGTTCGCGAACCGTAGGGTGACACACTTAAGGTTTGATGTTGTAATAGTAGAACTTGAATATGGAATGGAGTTCGAAGTATTGTTCGAAGTCTCGGATGGGATCCCGGACATCACGAGGAGTTCCGGAATGGTCCGGAGAATAAGATTCATATATAGGAAGTCATTTTATAAGTTTGAAAATGATCCGGTGCATTTATGGAAGGTTCTAGAAGGTTCTAGAAAAGTCCGGAAGAAATCACTAAGGAAGGAGGAGTCCCGGAGGGACTCCACCTCCCATGGCCGGCCAACCCTAGAGGGGGGAGTCCAAGGTGGACTCCACCAAGGGGGCCGGCCACCCCCCTTCATGGAAGGGTGGGAATCCCACTTGGGTGGGAGTCCCACCTTGGGTAGGTTTCCCTACTACATGGAAGGTTTTGGGTTCGGGTCTTATTCGAAGACTTGTAGTCCAACACTTGGGGTTCCACCTATATAATGAGGGGCATAGGGGAGGGGGCCGGCCACCACAAGCCACCAAGCTGGCCGCACCCCATAGAGGCCGGCCACCCCCTCTCCCAAACCCTAGCCGCCCCTCTCTCCTCCACCTCTCCCGCACGCTTAGCGAAGCTCCACCGGAGTTCTCCATCGCCACCGCCACCACGCCGTCGTGCTGCCGGATTCAAGGAGGAGCTACTACTTCCGCTGCCCGCTGGAACGGGGAGAAGGACGTCGTCTTCATCAACACCGAACGTGTGACCGAGTACGGAGGTGCTGCCCGATCGTGGCACCGTGATCAAGATCTTCTACGCGCTTTTGCAAGCGGCAAGTGATCGTCTACCGCAGCAACAAGAGCCTCATCTTGTAGGCTTTGGAAATCTTCAAGGGTGAGTCTCGATCATCTCCTCGTTGCTCCCGTCTTCTAGATTGCATCTTGGCTTGGATTGCGTTCTCGCGGTAGGAAATTTTTTGTTTTCTATGCAACGAATCCCTACAGTGGTATCAGAGCCGTGTCTATGCATAGATGGTTGCACGAGTAGAACATAATGGTTTTGTGGGCGTTGATGCTTATGTTGTCTTTAGTTCGAGTACTTTGCATCTTTGTGGCATAGTGGGATGAAGCGGCTCGGGCTAACTTTACATGACCGCGTTCATGAGACTTGCTCCTCGTTCGACATGCAACTTGTATTGCATAAGAGGCTTTGCGGGTGTCTGTCTCTCCTACTATAGTGAAGATTCAATTTACTCTTCTATTGACAACACTAGTATCACCGTTGTGGTTCATGTTCGTAGGTAGATTAGATCTCACCCGAAAACCCTAAACCACGTAAAATATGCAAACCAAATTAGAGAACGTCTAACTTGTTTTTGCAGGGTTTGGTGATGTGATATGGCCATAATGTGATGATGACTATGTATGAGATGATCATTATTGTATTGTGGCAACCGGCAGGAGCCTTATGGTTGTCTTTAAATTTCATGTTGAGTAGTATTTCAAAGTAGTTGTAATAGTTGCTACATGAGGTGAACAACCATGAAGACGGCGCCATGGACCTTGACGCTACGCCGACGATGATGGAGATCATGCCCGTTGATGATGGAGATCATGTCCGTGCTTTGGAGATGAAGATCGAAGGAGCAAAGACAAAAGGGTCATATCATATCACATATGAATTGCATGTGATGTTAATCCTTTATGCATCTTATTTTGCTTAGAACGCGACGGTAGCATTATAAGATGATCCCTCACATTAATATCAAGATAATAAAGTGTTCTCCCCTCGTATGCACCATTGCCAAAGTTCGTCGTTTCAAAGCATCTCGTGATGATCGGATGTGATAGATTCAACGTTCATATACAACGGGTGTAAGCCATGTTGCACACGCGGAATACTTGGGTTTGCTTGACGAGCCTAGCATGTACAGACATGGCCTCGGGACAACGGAAACCGAAAGGTTGAACACGAGTCATATGGATGATATGATCAACATGTTGATGTTCACCATTGAAGCTACATCATCTCACGTGATGATCGGTTTTGGTATAGTGGATTTGGATCGTGTACCACTTAACAACTATGAGGGATGTTGTATTAAGTGGGAGTTCATTAGTAATTAGATTAAAACATGAACTAATTATCATGAATATAGTCTGAGTAGTATTTTGAATTAATTTTGTAGTATTGGCATCCGTTTTCTACCATGCGCTAGTCTTGTTATTGAGATAGAAATACTGTTAAAATCTGACAATAAACTTTACGGACTGGTACCGTATTGTTAAAGAATCAAGTAATGATTAAGTCCTATTGCAAACTTTTAGTAAACCTCACATTGTTGATTCAAAGAACTATGGTTTCAATTAGTACCTAAAGTTATCTTGTCTCCGTAAAACTTGAAGTTCAAATCTGTTTGAAAAGTAAGGAGCTGAAAATTTAATTTTCAGAAATAATCAAGGTATGAGATATATGAGATATCTAAGACCTTATTGCAAGATGATAGAATATAATTTGGTGAGACTACATAAACTCATAAGTTTTATGGGAATGTACGAAGATTGAAGACGCAAGGCGTCCCAATCCTCCAACTATTGGGGCACTAACGATATTCGCATATCCATGAAATGATCGTCCTTAGTATGCACCGTTGCTAAGACTCGTCGTTTCGAATACTGAGGTATAGATTCTACGTGTACATACAACGGGTGCAAGCCAGATTTGCACATGCGAATACTGAGGTTAAACTTTATGAGCCTAGCATGTACATACATGGTCTCGGAAAGTCGTCATGAATTGATGGATAAAATTATGAGTGAAATTGTTCATCATATTACAAAGTTACTAATAGTGAAATCTGGAACACTTGTCATATGATGATCAACTTCAAAGTAAGAACCTCAAGGTTATTGGTATTTGACCAACAAACCTAGAAGTTATTGAAGGTGAAGTGTTTTCTGAATAATGAGGAAAGCTAAAAGAGAAACTACAAAAGATATTTTGGCAGAAAGAAAAGAAAAGACTAGAAAGTCTAGCTTAGGTGTATATAAATGATATACATGTTATGGTTGTATTCCTAGTTTGGTCACACAATGAAATTCTTGGGTATTAGTACCATATTGGTTGGTATGAAGTGTCATACAAAACAACGCAATACAAGAATACAATGGCCTAAGTGACTGACAAGGAATATGATAGAAATGCACGTCTAGAACAAAAATAAAGTGTTATTATGTTCGTCGTTGGCATTCTATCTAGCCCTTAGAATTTATAATAAAGAACTTAATAATTGTTATTTTGCTCTGGTCAAATGAAAACAATGAGTTGTTCAAATTATGACATTACTCCATGTACGATGGATAAGTTATTATAAATCTTAATGGTGAAAACACACATACATAAACACTGACGCTAAAATGCCATAAGGCAAATAATTTGAATTCCACTTATTTGTGGAACCGCCATTTAGGTCATGTTAGAGAGGAACGCATGAAGGAACTCCATGCAAATGGATTTTTGGAGTCATTTGATTTTTGAATCATTTGGCGCTTGCAAATCTTTTCTAAAGAGAATGACTAAAATACCATTCATAGGCCAAGAGTTGAAACGGGCAACTAACTTAGTGGAAATATACATGATGATGTATGTGGTTCACTGGGCATAGTTGTGTGCGGGAGATTCTTCTACTTCATGAAAACTTCCAACAATGAATTGAGTATATATGTGGATATATTCGATAAGGAAGAAGTTTGAAACATTTGAATGGATTCAAACAAATTTCAGCATGAAGTGGAAATCATCGTAATAGAAAAGTCAAATATCTATGATTGGATTATAGTGGAAATATTTGAATTACGAGTTTTAGCGAACATCTAAGAGAGTTATGAAGTTGTTCTACAACTCACGTTTCTTGGAGTATCATAGTGATGATGGAGTATCCGAGAGATGTATCCAAACCTTGTTGGATCAATGATGAAATAAAATAAATT
Source organism: Lolium multiflorum (assembly GCA_030979885.1). Taxonomy (NCBI): domain Eukaryota; kingdom Viridiplantae; phylum Streptophyta; class Magnoliopsida; order Poales; family Poaceae; genus Lolium; species Lolium multiflorum. The sequence continues at coordinate 235,014,633 of CM061751.1, read as the reverse complement.
GACGCCATTATATTTTTGTGGATTATGCTTTAGAGACTACCGCTTTTACACTGAATAGAGCATCATCATGATCCGTTGAAATGACACCATACGAGTTATGGCATGGGTATAAAACCTAATAGTCATTACTTAAATTTTGGTATGCATAGCATAAGGTAAATAAGTTTACAACCAAAATCGGATAAATATCTTTGTTGGTTATCCCAAAGAATTAATTGGGAATTCTTCCACCATGGAAACAAAGATAAAAGTGTTTGTCGATGTTTCTTACTTATTTCCAAGAAATTGTTTTCTAGCGAAGTATTTAAGTGGGAGGACAATAGAACTTGATAAGGTTTATGAACCTGAGCATAATGATCAGAGTAGCGCAACATCGGAATTGGTTCCGGAAGCGGCCACGACGATCATGGCTCCCATGAATACAAAGTGTTTTAGTCATGGAGATTGAAGTACATATTGAACCTTGTAGGTATGGTTTACTTTGTGATCAAATAAATGATTTGTGGACAAAGGATTGATTTTGAACAATGATAAACCAACTACAAACAAAGAAGTTATGATGGGCCCTGACTCCGTTAAAATGGCTATACGCCATGAAATCCAAGATAGATGAATACTTTTTGAAAGTAAATGGATCTATAAAATTGATGGACTTGGATATAATATCCTTGAAGAAGCTCAACTTGTCGAAAAGTTGTTTACGACAAAGTTCAAAGAGTTGACTACGATAAGATTAGATCTTCCGTAGTGATGCTTATAGTCTATGTGGATTATTCTAGTAATCGCTACATATTTCTTTTATGAGATATGCTAGTAGGATGGCAAAATACATTACTTAACAGAAGTGTGTATTAAAGGTGTATACAAGATACAACCAAGAGTTTTGCTAGTCCGTAGAATACTAGATAGGTATACGAACTTCAATTGGATGAAGTGAGTATCACGGAGTTGGAATCTTCACCGGATGAAATAGTCAAAGAGTTTTGGATTTCATCAGAAACGATGAAGATGCTTGCATTTGCAAGAAATTAAGTGGGAGCGCTAAGACATATTTATAATACTTTATGTAGAGGACATATAGTTAGTTATAAATGATGTAATTATATACTTGATTATAAAAGGTTTCATTGATAATTAACTTCAATGAAAGAATATGGATTGAAACATATTTAGTGTCAAAATATATGAAGATAGATTGAAACACATAATAAGTTTAAATCAAAGTACATAGAAAGGATATTGAAATAGTTCAATATAGAAATATTAAAGAAAATGTTCTTGTCATGTGAAGTTTTAACAAGACTTGAGTGTATCTGACATTCAATGAGTAAAAACACATGAGTGATTTAGATCACAATTAATATGTACACAATCAGATGTCCTGTGCTCTAAAAGTTAGGAGCATATACCAGAATGATTCATGTGATGATCATTAGACAAACAGTAAGAATATCCCTGTGTACTTTAGAAGAACCAAGGATATATAAATAGTTTTGTATGGAGAAATGACAAACAAATCGCTGTAAGGTGTTGCACCGATATTGGTTTTGTCACATATAAAAATAAAATTTCAATCTCAAATTAGGCTAAGTGTTGTTTAAAAGGTAGCACAATGCTAGATTTAGAAGAGTTCTAAATATTGTGACGGATTCTACAAAAGAAGGCAGAGTATGTCATTGTTTTGACAATGATTGAGGATGTTAAGTCAAGAAGTTCTTCGAGAACTTGGTGTAGTTCCGATAGTGTGAGAACTTTGAAGCTATATTGTGTGTGACAATATTAGTGACATATTTCAGACTGCGGAATTAAGGTTCCACCAAAAGACCAAACATATTTAATGCCGACTCATTTGGAAAATGAGTGATGCGTGAAGACGCAAATGAATTGCAAAATACATACGTTTCTGAGTGTGTCGACTAAAGCTCTCCCTAGGGCAAAGTATGACCAACACCAGAATGCCATGGGTGTTAGGTACCTTACAATGTAATCTAGATTATTGACTCTAGTGCAAGTGGGAGACTGTTGGAGATATGCCCAAGAGGCAATAATAAAAGTGGTTATTATATATCTTTATGTTTATGATAAAAGTTTATATACCATGCTATAATTGTATTAACCGAAACATTGATACATGTGTGTTATGTAAACAACAATGAGTCCCTAGTAAGCCTCTTAACTAGCTTGTTGATTAATAGATGATTAGTTTCATAATCATGAACATTGGATGTTATTAATAACAAGGTTATATCATTATATGAATGATGTAATGGACACACCCAATTAAGCGTAGCATAAGATCACGTCATTAAGTTATTTGCTATAAGCTTTCGATACATAGTTACCTAGTCCTTTTGACCATGAGATCATGTAAATCACTTATACCGGAAATGTACTTTGATTACATCAAACGCCACTGCGTAAATGGGTGGTTATAAAGGTGGGATTAAGTATGAGTTGAGGCATATGGATCAACAGTGGGATTTGTCCATTCGATGACGGATAGATATACTCTGGGCCCTCTCGGTGGAATGTCGTCTAATGTCTTGGAAGCATATGAATAAGTTCATAAGAGACCACATACCACGGTACGAGTAAAGAGTACTTGTCAGGAGACGAGGTTGAACAAGGTATAGAGTGATACCGATGATCAAACCTCGGACAAGTAAATATCGCGTGACAAAGGGAATTGGTATCGTATGTGAATGGTTCATTCGATCACTAAGTCATCGTTGAATATGTGGGAGCCATTGTGGATCTCCAGATCCCGCTATTGGTTATTGGTCGGAGAGAGTTCTCAACCATGTCTACATAGTTCGCGAACCGTAGGGTGACACACTTAAGGATGTTGTAATAGTAAAACTTGAATATGGAATGGAGTTCGAAGTATTGTTCGAAGTCTCGGATGGGATCCCGGACATCACGAGGAGTTCCGAATGGTCCGGAGAATAAGATTCATATATAGGAAGTCATTTTATAAGTTTGAAAATGATCCGGTGCATTTATGGAAGGTTCTAGAAGGTTCTAGAAAAGTCCGGAAGAAATCACTAAGGAAGGAGGAGTCCCGGAGGGACTCCACCTCCCCATGGCCGGCCAACCCTAGAGGGGGAGTCCAAGGTGGACTCCACCAAGGGGGCCGGCCACCCCCCTGGGAATCCCACTTGGGTGGGAGTCCCACCTTGGGTAGGTTTCCCTACTACATGGAAGGTTTTGGGTTCGGGTCTTATTCGAAGACTTGTAGTCCAACACTTGGGGTTCCACCTATATAATGAGGGGCATAGGGGAGGGGGCCGGCCACCACAAGCCACCAAGCTGGCCGCACCCCATAGAGGCCGACCACCCCCTCTCCAAACCCTAGCCGCCCCTCTCTCCTCCACCTCTCCCGCACGCTTAGCGAAGCTCCGCCGGAGTTCTCCATCGCCACCGCCACCACGCCGTCGTGTGCCGGATTCAAGGAGGAGCTACTACCGCTGCCCGCCGGAACGGGAGAAGGACGTCGTCTTCATCAACACCGAACGTGTGACCGAGTACGGAGGTGCTGCCCGATCGTGGCACCGTGATCAAGATCTTCTACGCGCTTCTGCAAGCGGCAAGTGATCGTCTATCGCAGCAACAAGAGCCTCATCTTGTAGGCTTTGGAAATCTTCAAGGGTGAGTCTCGATCATCTCCTCGTTGCTCCCGTCTTCTAGATTGCATCTTGGCTTGGATTGCGTTCTCGCGGTAGGAAAATTTTTGTTTTCTATGCAACGAATCCCTACAGATAGGTTTGGAGATACTTTTTTTCGTACTTTCAATAATATTATAATTGTACCTGTGGTGTGTACCTAACTGTACTCGTGTTTCAACTGATAAGTACTTCTGTTTTTAGTGTATTTGGTGCAATTTTTCGCTTTACTCGCTAACGTACTCGCCCGTGTGCGGGACTGTACTGTACTTACGCGCGATGTACCTTCGTGTGCGCCACTGCTTCTGTACATGTACTTGCTTGTGTTCACGACTGTACGCTCGTATGCGCGTTTGTACCGCTCGTGTGCGTGATCGTATTGTACTCGCTCGTGTGTTCAACTGTACTCGTGTGTTGTGCGTGATCGTACCGCTCGTGTGCACGATGTACCTGCTCGTGTGCGTGACTGTACTTATACTCGTGTGTGTTCAACTGTACTCGTGTGTTGTGTGTGACTGATTTCGCTCTCGTGCGTACGCTCGTGTGCGTGACGTACTGTACTCGCATGTGTGTTCAATCGTACTCGTGTGGTGCGTGATCGTACCGCTGCCGCACGATCGTACTCCTTGTGTGCGCGACTGTATTTGTACTCGTCTTTGTACCCAACAGTACTCGTGTATCATACTCGTTATTCGTTGTACTTATACTATGTACCTAGTTAAGCTGGCAGTGTATTGGCACTTTAGCTAGCGAGCAAAGCAAATTAACTTATCTAGAGCTAGCTAGTAGTTCACGCGCACGGGTTGGTGGGATGGGCGTACTTGAACCATGCAACGGCGTACTCGTACTTCCTGGCGCGGAGCTGATGCGTGTTATTTTGGCGTACTCGTACTTCGTCACGGCGCGGGTTGGTGTGTTTGTTCTGCATCGCCACGTGTCAGCCATAGGTTATTTCGCGCGGGAGGAAATGGTGTGAGATTGGGATGGGGTGTTTCTGGTCCCGAGCACAAATGAGCTCGTTTTGTGGGCCGTCCAATTCATCTTGGGATATGTGCCGCCATGACAGGTAGTGTCAGATACAGTGTCTAGAAAAATAGTGGAATGGTTCGATACACGTAGTGTACGATGGAACAGGTCTTCCAGACGTGCGAGCGGGATCCGGGCGTCGCGTGAGAGCGGTTATTCTGTTCGAGTAGTACAGATGGTTTTCTTTTCTGTTCCGGTGGTTGGTGAACAATTATTTGGGGATTTCCCTGGTCGGTGAGCTCAGAGATGGCATCTCCGGCATCTCCGCTCGGGGAGACCGTTTCTGTCGCGGCGAGCAGCGGAAGAGGCCATTTGGAGCTCGAGATGGCTCGATCGGCCAGGTCTAATTTGTGGTGACGAGGGCTCGTGTCTCAAGATTCATACGTAGTAGGTGAGCTCTCGCTCGCCGGAAGCCCGGAACCGGCAGCTCTTTGTTCGTTGGTGGTGCCGCGTCCAGTTTCGAGACGGCGCCGGACAGCGGGCAGGTGTTGGCCTCCTCACCAGCGACCCGACTCGATGCTGCATTGCTGCGCTGAATGCGTGCTAGCAGTTGCGTAACTCCGTGACCCGGTGCCCTCCCACGTTCAGCTCCGACAAGAAAATCACGCAGGTCGCCTTGCTCCAGCCATGCGTCTAGCTCTGCTGTCTGCCGCCGGTGTCGCCCATACCGTCGTGAAGTTGAGGGGCGCTTCTTCTTCGTCTGTGGCAAGACGGGCTCCGAGAACTCTGACTCCATTAGGCGCTGCATTGCCGGAGTGTGGAGTGTCCAGGAATGGCAGAGTAGCTGAGGCTGTGCGATTGCGCTTGCCGGCAGGAACTAATGGCCGTAGAGCTGCGGAGCACCCTGCTTGTTGCGTTGAGCTGTCGGACCCAACTAGGTCTGCCGGACATGTTCCGGGAGGAAGGCGGCCAGATTCCGGCGACCTGAGGCGAGCCCTGGCTGGGACTGGAAGTGTGACATCTATCTTACAGTCGTTGCAACCTGAAGAACTTGCATCCATAATAGGCGAGATTCATGTATGCTTATGAAAGGTGTTTGAGCATCGTTCGATTGTAGCAGCCGGACTCGTACGTACTGAATGTTGAGACTTCCAGGGGTGGTTCGTACAGAATGTTTCACTACCCGGTCCACTCCGTCGAAGTATTTTGTACCAGTGATGCTCATCCATCAGGATCGACATAAATACGTGCGCAGGTGGGGGCCCGTGGCACTGTAGACTGCACACTAGGAAACAGATATACAACAGGAAATACAACCCAAACTACCCAGTACCACCAATCAGAAAACGGGTCTATATGAGCCCGAGATCAAAACACCATTTTCGGTGAGATTGGACCTTTACAGAGGTCAGTCTTTTTTTAGCCCTACCCGAGCTAAACTATACCTTATTAATTTTAAGGTTTGATTTGGACCTCGGCCCACTGCTTCGTAGGTTTAGATTATTATCATCTGTTACTAGGTTACAGGCTGCCCAATAAATTTAAATTATTAGATCTGTTACGGCTTGTCCAAGTAGCATGATTTGAGCTTCGTTGACTTATTATTTCAATCCCTGGATATTGTCTAATATATATTATTTGTACTGAAATTTTATACTTGTATATCACAGGTTTAAAATATTTACAATATTAATTCGTAGAAATATTTTATTAATTAACTGGGACACTTATAGAATGATAATGTTTGTTGTGTTTTTTATGGTACACCTCTAACATCTATCATTGCTAAATATGGTTTCACTGTGCTCAATTTTACCACATTTGCGAGATCAAATATTTCCCTTTAGTGACATTGCGGCTTAAAATTATCTTAAACCAAAAAACTGTAACATTTTAAAAATTATTAAAAGAAAATGCACTAAGTTTGCATGCCTTGGTTGATTAACTTGTGAAACTTCCGCAAAACATAGGTATGCATATGTGTGATGTAGTGTGTATGTGTGTGTGTATTTCAATATTGTTAAATATTTATGTATAAATCTATATAGCCTAAATGCTAGTGAATATCTTGATAGTATGATCTAGTGTAGGATTATGTAAAATCAACTATAGAACTCTAGTAGTCTACCATTTATGATGCGTTTATACATATCTTGTCATCTAATCATTGATATGTTTTTATTCTAATGGTGGCTCAGTACATGTTACATGTTCTAGTGGGTTTGTTAAGGAGTCGGGAACATGGGTTTTGTTTGTACTTGTACGAAAATAGAGGCAATTATAATGAGTGTGGATTTTTGTAGGATGAGCCACACGAAGCTCTTTTTTTAAATTAAAAATGCATATTTAAGTTTCGAAAAAATCTGAAAAGCATAGATGTTGAAAATGTTGAGTTCTATCAATGTGCAAAATTTGAACTCCAGATACCATACATTCGCCGCTGTACGAAAATAACAAAATTTGATAGATTTTGAGGTTTAAAAAGTTTGCACTGTTCACTATTGTAGATGCCATTTTTTTATTTTGCGTAGCCTCGATTATAAGGTATTTCGAGTTGAAATTTTTTCAATTCCGTAGAGCACAACATTGTCAACATCTAGATTTATTTTCAGATATTTTGAAACTTCGAAAAGACATTTTTGAATTTTTCGTTTTGGCTTCTGCAATCATAGTAATAGTGTTTTAGTAAATGTATCGTTGATCCAGGCAATCCGTGAAAGATTTGTATTGTGTTGTGGTGTAGTATAGTATAAGAAAGGGAGCTGATATCCTTGTACATTTTGGAAGCTACGACGTAGTTACAACGTGTAAACACAACGGTATGGCAGAAGTCAAGAAAGCTTGCGATCACGCATCTCTAAGCAGACAAAGCGGCCTCGTAACCGGATACGTGCAGCAGCAAAGCAAAAAATCTGACGAAAAGTCCATCTCATTGCAGCCATACGTGCGTGATCTGACGGCCGGGATCTATCCTTTTTTGACGGGCAGCGTGTATGAGAGAGAAGAGGATCTGGACCAAAATGACACAACCAGCACACTAACAGCCGAACCAAAGAAACCCACCAGGCTTAGAACCTGAACCAATTCACCCGGTTATTTAAGAATCATTCTCAGATTGAATCAAAGCAATTGGTGAATCTGCTGCCATAACTAGGGAACCTGATGCTCTCTCATCATTGTGACCGTGGTGTCTGTCTTTAATCCGGTTCTGAACTTCTGACCTATCCGGAAATCCTGGGGTGCGATCCCTTGAATTTGCATACAAAATTGTCGGAAGACCTTGTAGTGGCAGTATTTTTCGATTTTCATGGGCACGTACAATGTAGTAGTACGTGTGGAAGAAAGCGTATGTGGTTTCTCTAACAGACACGCAGACGCTGTTCCGTATGATTCGACTGAAGAGAAAGAAGGAAGAGAAAATTCAGAAAGGGAGAGTAAATTGCAGAAATACCGGAATGCAATGTGCAAATCTATGGGGGCTTGTAGTCGGCCTGTCGTGTGCTTGTAGAAGGTTCTGTATGATTCGACTGAAGAAAGGAAGAGAAATTTCAAAGTCTGAGAATATATATTACCGGAAATTCAATTCGCCTCCAAGGTGTGTATGCTCCCTCAACAAAAAAAATCATATTTCAAAGTGCCAAAAAAATTTGAAAAAAATTCTACATGTACATCTCCATAATATATGTGTGTTCGTCAATTTCACGAAAAATCAATATTTTTTTGGTCTATGTAAAAAAAGAAAACTTATCTTGTAAAAAGCATTATTTTTAGCACTGAGCTTTGTCTTTTTTACACACGTAAGGTGACAAGTCATTTTTTATGAAACAACTTTATGAGTGTGTAGCACGTGAAAATGCATGTAAGAATCTTTCGTTTCAATTTTTCAAAATTTAAAATATGTGTAAGATGCATTTTAAAATAGAGGGAGCATATGCTCCCATGTTCCAACACACCACTCCCATTATATTACTCCGTATTGTAGATAGAAGGCAATTGATACAGTAGCAGCTCTACCACATCCCCACCGCCAGTCGGGTCTTATGTACTCCCTCTGTCACATATTAGGTGTGGGAGTAATATATCTTCGTGATTCGTCAAACATTTTTCTCTCACCAACTGAATAATAATCCAAGCTCGTGTTTGGACTAGACTGAAAAAGTCATGTCTTTTGAAAGAGAGAATTACTCTGCACTTTCGTCCAGTCAGTCACGCTCAAATTTAACCGTTCCAGCTAGCTAGCGGTGAAAGTGACGATGACAGCGGCAGGATCCATAGCCGGGCTCCAACTTTCTTCGGTGCAGCCTTAGAGCATTCCATCCCGTCATTCCAGGGTGACGTTAAAACGCACTCCTATGTCCTGGCGCTTGGTCTGACGCGTCCAATGTTGTCCGGCCCCTACTATCCCCTCTAGAGTCTCTGGGACGGACACAACTTTTACACTTGCTTTTTGTTTGGAGGTCGCGTTTGGGGGACGTGGCTAGAAAAGGGACGTTTTCCAAACGAAAATTTTGTCCGGACGTCCCCCAAACGACTAATTCGGCACTTTGTCCGGACATCGTTTGGGGGACGTGACTGGAGATGCTCTTAGTTTTCGTTCGTTACCTTTTTTTCTTTCTTTCTTTTCTTTAATGGAAAAGGGATGGACGTAGGCGGCTTTATTATTCTGCTCGGTCGGGACGAATGATTGGTGGTCAACGTGAGGTATGGAATGTTCAATCGGTTGGTTCGGTTAGGTCAGAAATGCAAAATTTGAGCTGAACTGAATCTGCTGCAGCCCGCAGCACCGATCGACGTTGACCGCACGCCTCCTGGAACCGGAAAGTTGTGCTGGGTCGAACGGCATGCATGTCCTTGACATTTTATTCAGCTTGGTCAACAAGCAATGCATTGCCTGTCAGGATGCCTGTGGAACTGAACGCGGGTCTACTGACCAGTAGCGGAGCTTGCCAGGAAAAATTGGGTGGGCCAGCAGGCTTAAGTAGACTAAAATGAGTTATTATTTGGCTATGTTTTACTAATTTGTAGACAGAAAATCTTCAAAATTGGGCGGGTCATAGCCCGGTTTTGTTTCAACTAAGCTCCGTCCCAGCTACTGATGTTAGGCCTTGTCAAATAACTACCGCGGGACGCACTGGCCTGGCAGACCGGACAGCGATCCAATTTCTAGCTGGGCCACGATTCAAACGGACAAAATTGAACCGTTTGAGTTGTTGTTTTGGGTCGTCCCGCTGGAGATGCCTTACATGGATGCATTCTCTTCCAGGTGGTAGAACAACGACGATTAGGACCAGTGGTGGTATATGTTTAGTAATACTAGTACTCTGTATATTGGTTGCCATCCGATTGAAAAATTAATGAGTACGGTTCTTGGCCCGATCGAACAAACGTGATGGGGAGAAGTCGACGCCGACAGGTATCCGCTCCAGTACCATGTGGATCGATCGACACCGATGGATATCCGCTCCTCTCCAGATCGACTGTGCAAATGGGTTTTTGCATTAATTTCTCGAGGAAACAGGACGAAGGTACATGCCACCTGCGAGAAACCACTGTCAATTTACAATTGCGCACACGTACCATGTCTCTCAGATTATATTGGCAGTTTATTAAACCCGATTCAAACCCACTTGCCTTGTTGGTACTACCTTGGTTATCAAATGGGAGTACTAAACTATACATGCATCTTTTGCCCAACCGGCCAGCGGATTTGTTGGGCGTGGTACCAACGGTCGGTATGAACTGTCAACTACTAGTTTATTATTTTTGTAGACAAGTACAGTCAACGTCGATAGAGTGAGAGAGGGCAACAGAAACATATGTAGTACATTGGGACCTTGGAACTATGAGAGGACATGCAAATATAGCAACAGGGTGAACAAAAAATGTTGGTCTGGCCAGAATTCTCGCGTTCTGAACAGGATGGACGTGAGAACTATCAGAGGGCAACCTTCTGTCTTTCTCTTATCACCGGTAACCACAATAAAATGCCACTCCTATTTACAAGAGTTGCTGGATCAGTTGCACAAATCATAGTGTGATACAGCCAGCTTCCCAGCAATCCAACCGAGTCCATAGGCACGGGTAACATGGCAGACCGTGCCGAGCTCAGCAAGAGGAAGAATAGAACAAATATAACACACTAAAAAACGGTTTCAGTTAAGTTAGCCAGCAGCTGTACAACAACCAACCAACGGCACGAATGAATTGATATATCTATATGGAAAATAAACAAAACAACGACCAAAAATGTCGCTGACGGCCAGAGCGATCTATATCCTACGCTCGAGCTCATTGGCCTATGGTGAAAACAGTCAGCTACTGCTGTCTAGCTCCACATGTCAGGTAATGTCCTTCGGCGTCAGGGGTCACAAGCTCCACATATCTCAGGTACTTCCTCCCCGGCATCAGGGATCCCCAGCTACAATCTATGGCACCGCCTTGTCGCGGTCTGTACACTGCAACTCCGGCAAGATCTAACTCATCTACCTACACTTCCGACATGACATCTGACAGAACGATGATCTTTGTTTACCTTTACACGGACGGAAATGGCTTGCCTCCGATCATTTGCTGTTGATTTAGGATGGGCTAGAAGTGCTGCTACGCTGCTGAGATGCACGAGTACCCCATCACGCTTTGCTCAATTCACCTGTTTCCAAGCATGCATATATCTGGCATGGCTTGAGCTGATGGCTGGTAATCCAATCCTGGAAATGCAGGGCGGTTCTCGATTCAAGAGCACAATATATCAAGTTTCCACCTTAAGCTTGAACTGAGCTGAGCCTGCGGAGGACATTTCCGGCGTTGCTGGAGCCCAAATGTTAGGGCTTAAGGATAGTGTCTGCATGGATGTACCAGTGGAAAGCCTTCCACTAGAGTTGTGCCACTGCCATGCACACTAAAGTTCCAATCTGAATCACCGGGGTCAGTTTTCTTTGCACTGACAAAGACCTGTGTCCTCTTGTAACAGAAAACACACCGATGGGAGTTAAGGAGGAACTCTGCCACTATCTTGGGTAACTCGAACTTTCTCTTCCTCAGCACGAAGATGGAGCTCCTTATAGGTGTTTGCAGAAGCGGTAGTGAAAGTCTCCATAGCTTCAAAAATATTCCTCAGACCCAACTGCAAACTACTATTTTCGGCCGGGGGGCCTCCGTCATGTAACGCCTGTGCAGACAAGGATACACCAGTCTGATCAGAGACGAGGACGAGCTTCTTGTTCTGCGCTTCCAGGGCCTTGCGCATCGCCTGTTCATCCCGTTCCATCACCCTAAGGTCCCTGTCCATACCTTTATTGGCCATCATACCCTGCCTTTGTTCTGACCTGTGCCTCTCCCAGATTTGGAAAACGTTGGACGCAAAGGCTTGCATTGCCTTGACCACTTCCTTCTCGGATATCCTCCCCACACCTGCTGCCCAATTGTTACATATGATGAAAATCGGTGGTCCGCCTAACCGTCCAGGTGAAAAAGGAGGCACGCCATCATCCGTTTCCTCTGGTGTATAGATAACTCCTTTCAACAGCCACTCATTTAAAGTACGAACATAGATCTTTTGAGCGGTAACCCATGCAGCAAAACAGGTAGTCCAATCCAATAGCTGAAGCTCTAGACTCTTGATCAAGTCCATATGAGCTTCCCCAAATCTCGCAGCATTGATCATGGAGTCTATGTTTTTTGCTTGGGATATAGCGTGCAGTTGGATCTGATGGCATTCTAACATAATATCCCACATCCGCATCAACCTGAATAGAAGTGCGTGTATCCTTTTTAGTTCAAGTAAAATCAATTGCAATTTCACAGTCAACATGTAATGCAAACAAACCGAATAAGAACATGCAGCACAATACAATAAGTTGTTTCCTATTTGCCAAAAAATTGGTTTCCACAAAAGATTTTACTATTTCCAGGACTTGCACAACAATAAAAATGTTGTTACACAAGGAAACCTTACGCAATTAACTTTTTCCAATGCAATACTGCATACTACCAACCTTTGTGTGCCTCACTAACACATCCCTAACATTTTAACAACATCAAAAGGAGCTATACATTTTTCTTTTACAAAAGGACACTAATTCGCAGAAGCAAGATACCCAAATTAATGATAATACATGTAGCTAGACAAGTACCAGACATGGCATTCTGACATGTAAAAAAGAAGGGAACAGACAGGCGTATCGCTTTGCTATATGGAAGTTACAACTGTTCTATGGGAGAGGTACATACCCTTGAATGAGCTCACATGTTTGTGGCCATAGCTCTTCATCTCTCAACTTACTGATCTTGCCCGAAATAGTGTTCACAACCTGAATAGCAATGCTAATCCTTGTAGATAACTTCCTTATTTCCTTTTCGGTGGCCATAATCTTTTCAGCTTCTGCACCTTTCTCATCTAACATTTTCAGCTCTTCACGTTTCCTATCATACTTAAGCCTCTCGTCCTCCTCAGCCTGTAATGCACCCACACAAAAAATGAGTCCACAAAATCTAACCTTCAATAAATGGGTGCAGAGTGATAAATCATTGTGTTACAAGTCAGAGTAAAGCTGTACAAAACAATGCAGCCTAAGGATTTTTTGAAACTAAAATCCTGTAAACCAGTAAACAAAATATGGTAAGAAATTAGAGGACAGTGCATCAAGAGGAAAAAAATATATATGTATAGAGAAAATGTAGCACGGACTATTTAAATGATCATCAAGGAACCAACCATGTCCTTAACAAATGGATGATATAAAAGGTAAGTATCAGAGTAGTCATTATTGTATTAACTTGCTAATATTATTACATAATTTCCAAATATAGCCACGATGATGATAACTAAACAAGTGCTACCACTTAAAATAAGATGGAAACTCATAATTGTCATCCTGCATCACAGATAATGGACAAATCCAAAACTTCGACATACCATACTTGGACGCTGTACTCTAAATTAGGGCACACAAGCATGCGAGTGCAAACAGGGGATATCACATTGCCAAGTAGTCAAACGAATCAAGAGTCACAATGTTCCTGATAAATTTAAATGCGCAAAAGAGAATTGCATACCTTAACTTCCTGAAGAAGCTTCCTTTCCCACATGTAGAGCTTCTGCAGCGTCGAGGAAAGGTTGCCGCATCCCATCGCCTTGTCCTCTTCGAACCGCAGGAACTCCTCCTCCATTGTCGGTATCCCGCAAATCATCATGGCAGATACTGGATTGAACATTGGGCAAATTTTAGCACTCACATTTAGAAGCTACAAAAGAACAAGACTGAACCGTTGGATAGCAGTTGTGAGACAAACTCCACCCACCTTTAAAACCAGAACTCTTCTGGTAGTAAGGCATCTTGCCGACCTCAAGCATCTTGGATACCTCACCGGCTGAATTAGAGGCACGCTCGAACTGGGTCTTGATCTCGAGGACCACCTCATTGTCATCAATGTACGTCTTCTCCGATCCTGCGGGGGGCAGGCCAGCGACATGTTGGCGTGCTTCAGACCGCTGCACCTGTTCTCCCACGACACTCTTCTCCACAACATGGACATCATGCTCCAAGCTGCTCCCGCTACTGCTTGCCTCCGACGACTTGGATTCACGGGGCATTTCATCCCCATTGCTGCTCCTACCATCCTCCTTTGCCGCCTTCCCTTTCCCAGCGTACCCCTTGGTAGGGTGCTTCTCATCACCATAAGCTTCCTTGACCACCTCCATGTCCTCATCCTCCAAATCGGGGATGCCCTCCTCCTCGCGCACATCCTTGGAACTCCTGCTGGGAGTGTACGGCGCTTGCACAGGGGCTGGCTGCTCATAGTAGCTCCCATATGTCTCAAATGGGTTCAGGAAGTCCCAAGTAGAAACCCTCGGCGGAGATGGAGGCGGCGGCGGCGCCACCTCCTCGCGGGAGGAGGACGGCATGCCTGCCGGAGGTGGAGCCGCACCGCCATAGTAACCACCGTACGCATACTGGTTATAGGAGGTTGAGCCCTGCGGCGGGGAAGCATACCCGCCGTAGCCGGGCGGGGGTGGCTGCGCGCCGCCGTCGCCATAATATTGAACCCTGGCATCGGTGGGCTGCGGGCGTTGCTCGTATGCCATGGACGGCGGCGGCGGCTGGCCCCGGGCATAACTGGTGTTGAAGAAGGTCTGGACCGTGGCATCGGCGGCCTCCGGACGATGCTGGTGCGATGAGACGGAATTCGGCGGGGCCTGGCCACGCGCATAGCTGATGTTGAAGAAGGTCTGGACCTTGGCATCGACGGCCTCCGGGCGGTGCTGGAATGAGACGGATGGCGGCGGCGGCTGGCTGCGCGCATAGCTCATGTTGAAGAAGCTCTGGCCGTAGCCGCCCATGCCGCCGTATCCCGGTGGCGGCGGCGGGTCGTAGCCATCGACGCCGGGCGGGCCCATGCTGCTGTAGCCCGGTCCGCCCATGCCACCACCGTAGGCAGGTGGGTCATAGCCAGCGGTGCCACCGTAGTCGGGCGGAGGGCCGTACCCACCACCATAGCCGTACGCCGGAGCACCACCGTATGAGGGAGGGGGGCCATATGCAGAGGAGCCATACGGTTGTGGTGGCGGACCCATGTGCTGGGAAGGTGGCGGCGGCCGAGGACCGGGGGGCTGCCCGGTGGACCGGACGATCTCCGGCCGGCGCTGTGCCGGGTCGGCCTCGTCATCCGAGTGGAACTTGATGTGTCCGTCGTCGGAATCGGAGTCCCCGTCGGAGTGGAAGTGGATGTGCTGGTCGTCGGGGTTGATGCGGACCTGCTTGGCGACCTGCGGCGGCTGAGAAGATGAGGAGGCGATCGCGGGGCCGCCGGCAGAGTGGAGTGGCGATGCTGCCGGTAGGCCGTCCCCCTTGCGCGCGGCGGGGAGGCGCAGGTCGGCGTCCGGCGGCGGCGCGGGCAGCGTCTGGACGCCCCTGACGAACTCGTGCAGCACGGCGCCGACCTTGGCGAGCGAGTCGGCGTAGGCGCGGTGCGCGTCGGCGAGCGCGTAGCGGTGGCGGATGGCGAGCGCCAGCAGGTCGGAGCGGTCGCGGCAGTGCCTCACCGCCAGCTCCTCCTCCAGCTTGGAGTGGCCGCACCCCATGGGTGCCGCGCGGCCGGAAGAATCTCGCGGGCCCCGAAAAGAGGAGTCTTTTTTGTTATTCCCCTTGGGTCAGAGCGGCGGCATGGCGATGGCGGCGGCGGCGGCGGCGAATCTAGCGGGCAGGGGGGTGAAGCAGAGCGGCAGATCTGGGGTTAGAGGAGCGAGGTGGAGGAGGAGGGAATGGAGGGGACGGGGGCCTCGGCCGGGAATCTTGGCCTTTTTGCTGGCGCGGGTGCCAGCGGTGGGCGGCTCGTCGCGACGCGGCCTGATGGAGGCAGTACCTGATGAGCGTCCTCCTCCTGGCGGTGGCGGTGAAAAACCCAACCGCATGCGCCGGCGCAGCGCAGCAAGCCCGACCGGCGGCGGCGGGGTGTTGTGGGGGGAAAGTGGAGTGGAAGTGGTGGTGCTAGAGGGGAGGAGCACGAGGCGGCTCGTCTGGCTCTTCTCTTTGGGTGCGGCGGGCGGTTCTCTCCTCTTTTTACCCACACCACACCCAAGAAGAGAAGAGAAAAATCGCGATTTTGACGACGGAGACTGAGAGTGGCTATGGAGGGGGAGGAGACATCCGTACATTGACGCCTGTCGCCGGCCGGCGTGGATTTATTTCGGTGGGGGTGCCCCGCCCCGATCCTCCTCCATTTCCCTTTTAATTTTCTTCCTTTTTTCGCGTCAATTAATTAAATTACTAATTAATTCGTGCCAGTCTTTCTTCTGCAGAGGTGCCGTGACGTGGAATATATCTGGTGCTCTTTTTCGAGTTGTTCCCTAGTGCCGAAATCTGGTGGTGTTTTCTTCCTCCGCTTTCAGTTTTTCCGGCGCGCGCGGCCGTGAGTGACCTGGGATCTTGTACTGGCGCGGTGGAGTGCCGTGCGTGCTGGACCCAGAGCCGTTTACAGTGCGTGGGCTAGGACCAGCGGTGCGTGCGGCTAGGCGTGTTGGCATGCTTGCCTTTGTGAACAAACTTGTGGGGATGGATGGATGGATGGATGGTCAGGAGAGCACACAGCTGTGGATGGTGCTTCTTCAAATTAATACTAGCTATCAAAAGTTTAGAATACACCCAGGTCAAAAAAAAAAGTTTAGAATACATGCAAAATACTGGAGTTATAAGCAACTCTTGTTCAAATCAAACATTACTAGTGTATGTTCAAAAAAAAAATAGTTTGTTATATTTTACCATAAAGAGTTGTTGTGAGAAATATTCACGCCTCGTTACATACAAAAACTAGAAAGAAGACGAGCACGAGGAGGAGGAAGGGGGTACATACCTTATCTCGGAGCTATAACAACCTTGGAGGTACATGACCGGCATCGAGCACGAAGGGGAACATCGTGGATCCAGTTTCGGTAGTTCCATATATCTTCACTATTCAAGACCCCGCGCACACACACAAAAAAAGAGGGTGGCAAGATGTTGTCGACCACGAGATAGAGTGGCGAGCCCGCCCAGGGTCGCCTCGACTTGGCGCTCGACGAGGACGGTGAGGGCGAGAGGGGATGATTAGAGATGTAGGCAAAATCATAGTGGCGTGCCCTAAAAGGGGATGAGATTGGAAATAAATGTAGATAAAAAATATGTGTAGTACAACTTATCTCCTTAGGTATGATCTCGCTCTCAGGCCGCAGGATCTCCTCGAGTTGGTGCTCGACGAAGACAGTGAGGGCGAGAGGCGACGGTGGCGGTGTACCTTCAAGGGGGTGGGATTGGAAAAAAAATTATATAAAAATGCAGAAATATTATCTCCTTAGGTCGGATTTCGCAGATCTACATGTCTTCTCAGATCCGATCTCGCGGATCTGCATGTCTCCTCGGTTCCAGATCTCACAAGAAATACATGGAAGATATGTGATTGTCGACTACAAAAGGAAGGGAAGAGGCGACCGCAATTGACTTATGTTGGTGGTCGGCGAGGATGGTAGAGGGCAAGAGGGGTCGATTAAAGAATTTGTCGAATACAGAGTGTGGCACCCACGAGAGGGCGAGATGGGAAAGAAATGAATGGACGAAGGTGGAAGAGGCTAGAAAGGCAGGAAAAGGGACTACGGCGTCGTTGGTTAGAGAAGTGGATGGGAGAGGGCGAGATGGCGAGAGGGAATAAATAGAGGAGCGGAGTGGGCATGGGATATGGTTCGACCGTCCGATACGTGGCCTATACGTGACCGGTCGAACCAGAAACAAATGTTTAGGTTTTGTTTGATTTATGTTATTTCTCATAAGGTCACTTACCAAGAACCGTCCAATTAAAATTCAAATTTTATTTATGATATTGGAGGTTAGAGGGTGAGAGAGACATCGATTACAAATGTAGATGAACAAAGGTGTGTGCGGTGATTTGGAGAGGGCCAAATGGGAAATAAACGAACAATGAGAGGTGGAATTAAGCTAGAAAGGCAAGAAAATTAAGCTACATTTGATTCAGAAAGTGGAATCTAGAAATGATGAAAATTAAGTTGCATCTGGTTTCAGGAGGTGGAAGCTAGAAAGGCATGAAAATTAAGTTGCATCTGGTTAAGGAGGTGGGATGGTATAGAGTGAGATGACATGGGAATTAATAGGTGGGAAAAGGGGGAGGGGTAAAGTTCGATCGCCCGATACATATCCAATACAAAACGACTTGTGGTTGTTTGGTCGAACCGAGAACCAATGTTGAGGTTTCGTTTGTTTTGTGAAATTTCTCGTGCAACCATGGCTAAGAACCGCTCGATAAATTATATTTTTTGTGATATTAGAGCGAGGGGGGAGATTAGAGGTGTAGGGGAAAAGAACAACATGACACCTGGGAGAAGGCGACATGTGAAAGAAATGAACATAGATAAGGCGAAAGGGGATCAAATGGAAGGAAAAGGGAATTGCATCGCCCCTAATTCGATAGGTGGATTAGAAGATAACGAGGAAACTAATAGGTGGAAACATGGAGAAAATTGTGTCGTCGAATAAGTAGCCTATAAGTAATGATTTTGGTTATTCAGTCAAACTCTTAACCAATGTATAGGTTTTTGTTATTTGTACCGTGTCTTAGGGCATCTCCAGCGGGTTGGCCCAAATGGTCTGTTTCTATCCATTTTGGTCGACCAACGGATAGTTTGGTGGTGCATGTCTGGCCTGCCAAGACAGCATGCGTCACGGCCCATTCAGCTTGTGTTGGCTTTGGCCACGCTTGGCCAGTTGGCCATTGACATTCAAATAGTAATTTTACAAACAAGACAATTCAAAATTGTAGAAAAGTAAATATTTTTTAAACAATAATAGTTCACAATCAGACACCGCCACATAGCTTTATAACTAAGGCAACTGAAATTGAATATCGAAACAGACTAGCCAGGTTGGTTTTCTACATGAGTCCACATGTGCTCAATCAAATCGGCTTGAAGGCGGTCATGGGTGATCCAATCCCGCAACGAGTTATGCATATGCAAGAAGTATTACCAAGATGCTCCCGAGCATGTGGCTCAACCAACTCATACTGGAATTCCTAGTCTCCATCATAGATGTAGTCATCCTGATCTTCCTGAACAATTGATGACCCACAAGTATAGGAGATCGCAACAGTCTTCGAGGGAAGTAAAACCCAAATTTATTGATTCGACACAAGGGGAGCCAAAGAATATTTATAAACCTTAACATATGAGTTGTCAGTTTAGCTGCACCTGGAAATAGACTTATTCGCAACAGTTTACCAATAGTAACAGTTTTATAGCAAGAACAGTAGTGAAGTAACAACAGTAATGAAATAAAAACAGCAGCAACACCGATTGCAGTAGAGAGTAGAATTAAAATACTGTAGGCATAGAGATGGATGAACGGGCACTGCATAAATAAGATAATTCATATAATAAGCAAGACATCGGCATTTGCAGGTAACAATGCTAAAAGCATCCAATTACTAAGTAACCATAGGCGTGTGTTCCTATTTAGTTGTACGTGTGAAAGGACACGGATGTCGCCTAGAGGGGGGGTGAATAGGCGATTTAAAACTTTTACGAGATGGGCTTAACAAATGCGGAATAAAACTAGCGTTTACTTTGTCAAGCCCAAAGCCTATATACTATTGTTCACCTATGTGCACCAACAACTTATTCTAAGCAATACAAGCAACTATGTGATAGCAAGATATAAAAACTTATGCTAAGCAATACAAGCAACTATGTGATAGCAAGATATATAACTTCAAGCACGATGGCTATCACAAGGTAAAGTGCATAAGTAAAGAGCTCGGATATAGAGATAACCGAGGCACGCGGGAGACGATGATTTATCCCGGAGTTCACACTCTTGCGAGTGCTAATCTCCGGTGGAGAGGTGCGGTTGCTTAGTGCTCCCGAACGCCACAAGAGGCTCACCTTGAGGTGTGGTTGCTCGATGCACACCAACGCCACAAAGGCCTCACCCCAAGATGCGGTACTCACACCACAAACCGAACGCCACGAAGGCGCCTCACCTAAATCTCCGGTGACCCTCGCCACAAAGGCCTAGGTCACGGTTCCACTAAGGGATTTCCTTCGAGGCGGAAACCGGGCCTTACACAAAGATTGGGGCACACATCCACAACTTAATTGGAGGCTCCCAACAAATCGCCACAAAGGCGTAGAATCCGTCTAGGGTTCCAAGAACCCAAGAGTAACAACCTTCTTGCTTTCACCACCACGAATCACCGTGGAGAACTCAAACCGATGCACCAAATGCAATGGCAAGAACACCACAAAGATGCTCAAATCCTTCTCTCTCAAATTCCAACAAAGCTACAAAAGCTATTGGGGGAATAAGAGAGGAAGAACAAAGAGGAGAACACAAAATCCTCCAAGATCAAGATCTAGTGGGTTCCCCTCACAAAGAGAGGGATTTGATTGGTGAAGATGTAGATCTAGATCTCCTCTCTCTTTTCCCTCAAGAATATGCAAGAATCATGGGAGGAATCAAGAACTAGGGCAAGCTTTGAAGGACAACAATGGAGGGGAGAGAGAGAGAGTGAACCAACCAGCCCAAGGAGGAAGAAGGGGGTCTTATATACCCCCTCCCAACGAAATATGACCGTTTGGGACCTCCCAGGCCGGAAAATCCGCCCCCGGGCCGGATAATCCGGCCCCCGAAAATCGCCCCTGGCTCGGGCCGGATATTTGGCCGGATATTGTCCATGTTTTGTCCTTCGGGCCGGATTATCCGCCCCCCAGAAAACTGCAGAATCACCAAAACTAAAACGGGCATAACTTTAGCATCCGGACTCCGATTTTGATGATCTTGGGCTTGTTTTGAAGCTAGGAACAAGCTCTACAAGATCATGCAGGAAACCATCATAGTCCAACAAGGGAGGATAGAAACAAATGATGAAAGGTTTGACCTATCTAAAAAAGACATACCGGTAAAACATCCAATCTTGAAAATGCAACAAGTTGCCCATGCAAAAACCATTCTCAATGAACTAGAGCTTGTCATGAGAATAAGCACAAGCTCTAAAACATCACATGGATAAGATCCAAATAAAACCAAGAAAGATGATGAACCAAACTCGAAAACGCAACAAGTGATCTATGCGAAATCCGTTTTCGATGAACTAGAGCTTGTCATGAGAATAAGCACAAGCTCTAAAACATCACATGGATAAGTTCCAAATAACAACCAAGAAATATGATGCAAGGATGCAAAGGTTTGAGCTCTCTCCGAACGATACGATCGAGTTACTCACTCGAGAGCCCTCTTGATAGTACGGCAACTAAACTATAAACCGGTCTCCAACTACACTATGAGACCGGTGAGAAAGAAACCCTATCAAGAGCAAACCTTATACTTTCGCATTCCACTTGAGCTCGATGACGACGATCTTGACCTCAACAAGATGGAACGCCTTTCTTGCTTGTGTTTGCTTGACGAAGTCTTGTGGATTGCTCCCCCATAATCCACCATGGGAGAGCTTCTTCTTCGGCGCATCTTCACATAACCATGACCACCATGTGGATTGCTCCCCCATAATCCACCATGGGATAGCTTCTTCTTCGGCGCATCTTCACATATCCATGATCACCATATGGATGGCAAGACTCAAGCAAAGGACCTCTTCGAGATGGCTCATCTTGAACTTGCACTTCATTTCTTCATTCTTCATCATGTTGATGTCTTGAAGTAACTCTAGGGCTCACTTCATCTTCATCTTCAAGACATACTTGACACTTGATATACTTCATCAATTTCTTCTTATTGGAACCTAATACAAACATGTTGATGTCTTGAAGTAACTTGAGGGCTCACTTCATCTTCATCTTCAAGACATACTTGACACTTGATATCCTTCATCAAATTCTTCTTATTGCAACCTTGAAGCCAACATATGGTTCAAGAATTGCCTATGGACAACTCCTACAAATATAACTCAATGCAAACATTAGTCCATAGGGATTGTCATTAATTACCAAAACCACACATGGGGGCTCCATGCACTTTCAATCTCCCCCATTTTGGTAATTGATGACAATCTCTTTGAGAGGGTTTATATAAGGAATTTAAGTAACAAATAAGTTGAATATATAGAGCAAACTCCCCCATAATATATGCATGTGTGAATGATCTTGACTTTCATTGCATATATTGGCATTCAAAGCCTAGTGGAGTTTCCTCTAAATATTCAACTATGCAAAGCAACAAGATGCAATGCAATAAAGGCACATGCTTAAGCACAAAGCAAAGACATAACCAAATTCCCTTAAACCCTCCAAACTTCTCCCCCATTGGCACCAATTGCCGAAATGGGTGAAAAATTTAGAAGGCCAATATAGTGAGAGATCCTCCATAGCGTGTGCATTTCTCATAATTTGAGTGGAATCAAATGCACATATCCAATTACGAATATTCGGAAGGAGTCACACCATAGATAGGATCAAAGATTGCAAAAAGATAACAACGTCAAGAAGCTTCAACAAATGAAGCAAGCAACCAAATGAACCACAAAGAAGATACCAAAAGAAAGAAAGATATTATGATAAGATCAAGAAGATTGCTCTAACTAATATGAGGAAGCTCCCCAAGGTTTGTGCACAAAACAAGACAATTTGCATTGGAGTATAAAGTGCACAAACATGGAATCATCACTCCCATAATATCATTCAAAACAAAAGATACCAAGTGAATCAAACTCTAATGATCACCACAAAATAGTGCCTTAAATAGAATGAGGAAGCTCCCCAAGGTACATGCATAAATTAAAATGTTGCATTTGAATACAATATGCATAACATGGAATCCTTACTCCCTCATTACCATTTAAAACACAAACATTTGCAATAGATCATAGATAGAAAATTAAGCTTAACACTTGCAACAAACAAATGGTTGAGCAACAAGTAGGAGGCACCATAATAAAAGGCTCAACCAAGAGGATATGTGAAAGGCATGATAAAGCATATTATAAGACTATTGCAAGGATGAGCAAAAAGCATCATCATAGTCTTCAATGAATTATATTGCTTAGCATGACCAATCAACATGCAATAAATAAATAAGATATCAAAAGGAGATGTATCATCTCTTATGTGTATAAGTTTCTCTAAGTGAGCAATATCACAAAGATATTTATCCACAAAGAAACATGCACACATAAAATAGATACACAAGAAAAATAGTATGATATCCAAGACGAAGTCATGCAATATACCAATAAGAATTTTTGCTTAATAGCATGGCCAAAGGCTCAATTTTATCTTATTGTACATTCATGAACTTCAACCACAAACAACTAAAATACATCACAAATATCAACAAGGGATAGAAGATAGTTGGGATGCATTTGAGAAAGGCAACAAGTATCACAAACGGGGATACCAAAAGAAGTAACTAAATTTGCACTTTCATCTATATTGCACATGTGAGAGCCTTGAGGAATTGATATGCAACAAAATTGCTAGATAGGCATAGTTGGGGTGGATGAATCATGAGCATGATTTAAAATACTTCCCAACAAATGCACTCATCTCAAATTACTCTCATTCACAATAAAGAGGTTTCATTAAGACTTTTGCAAGAAGCACAACATTTGCAAATCAATAGATTCATGCCAAGATGCAACCATAAGGTTGGATACAACAAAAGTATGCATGAGAAGATACTTGTTACCAAGATAGCATTGGTGTGGATGTAGTAGATATGTGTTCGTTGATCATCCTATCTTGCCTCACGTTACCATTGAGTCACCACTTCTTTCCAAGAGTGAGACAAGCATTCAATGCATATCCATTGTACCTAACACAAAGGTAAGTACAAAATGGTCCCAAACTAATTGGGTCCGAAGTAGTTAGACACACTACAACATATAGGACAAACTCCACAATTCTATGTGCATATAGATATGAAATTGAATTTCATGCACATCTTAGTCAAATTAGGATTTGATGGAGTTTACCCTATATATTGGATCAAAGAAAGTGACACATGCCATAAGATATACATATATTAAATATGCATGCACAATACTTTCAAGAACCAAAGGAAGATACAATTTGGACAAAACACCAAATAAACCAAGAGACAATGGTTGTCCAAATTATATCAAAGAATCAAATCAACACAAGATTGACTCCAAAGACTTATCTCATTATAAGAAGCTAATTAAACCTAAGCACAAAGGAATGAGATAACCAACTCCCAAGAGAGCAAGGTTCCAACAAATAAACCAAACCCTCGACATTTTTTATGATGGCACAAAGTACCAAAAAGAAAATTTTATGTCTCCCAAAACCCAATTTTTGATAAAGATCAAGAGATGTTAAGCATTCTAATAATATAGAAGAGCTCCCCCAAGTTTGGTGCATTATCAAGGATTTTTTATATGAATACAAAATGCACAAAACTAGGATCATCACGCTACCTATATCTTCTAACAATGCTAAGAAAGTTTGAATAGACAACTTAGATCCATAAGATGCAAGGAAGACACATGGGAGTCAAAGCACAACAAATTCATGGCAATAAATAAGGCAAAATAAATACAAGAGCCAATGTAGATATGATCAATAAATATCTACCTCATAATTGATTACCAATTGTCCTAGGACAAGAGGTATTAGGAAATATTTCCCGGTGGTAGTTTGTAAGTATACATAAGATCATATTTACAACGAACAAAGCATATGGTAAAAGATAAGAGTTAACCATCATGCAAAGATAGTTTCTTGATAGCTTCATTTAGTCATACCAACATGCAAGGCAATTAATAGTATTCATACCAACATGCAAAGCAATTAATAGTATTCATACCAACATGCAAAGCAATTAATAGTATTCATACCAACATGCAAAGCAATTAATAGTATGACTTGAAGCACATGGTTTTCCAAAAAGGTATTGAGGGACACGTTGTGAAAAACCATGCCAAGAAGAACTTTCACAAATAAGATCCACAAAGATATTAGCAATGAAGCCATTTAAGCAAATTGGAGCTTGTTTGAGCAAACATGCCACATATGAGAGAGATAATTTACAATATCAATTCTATGTGACACAACCTCAAATGTTCACATTTTCTAGGCTTGTAATATGCACAAAGCTTATTACTCCCCCATAATGTGATAAGGAATTTATTTTCACAAGAGGCAAATAAGATCCAACTAGAGATATTAATGGACATTGGAATTTGAATTTCTCATGAAGATGACATACCACATAGAGACTAGATAATCTTGCAATATCAATTCTAAGTGATATTCCTCATGTACACACATTGTTAGGATCATGAAATTCCCAAAGGAATATCACTCCCCCAAAATGGGATAGTCCATTAATCGCTCATAAGAGCCATATAAGATACAACAAGATGCAAAGTGGCTCCAACACAAACACAAATACATGGTGTGCAACCCAACATACATAGACTTGATTTCTCAAGAAAAGCAAGTAGGAAGCACAACATATACAAACACATGCTAGGAACAAAACTAACACATGCAAAGGGGCGAGTAACTTTCAATATAAATGAGTTGAGAACATGTTACCGCAAGGAGGAACATTGGATATATGATAGTAGCAAGATAATCAAAAGACTTGGCTTGAGATAATATAAATGATGAAGATCCCTTAATTCTTCATGATGTAGCCAAGTCTCCAATGCCCTCCAACAAGCACCTATTGATCAAATTTTGGATTGTTGGTCCCCAACTAAGTTGGGTCCTAAGAGGTTAGTCACAATAGGCTTGGCAACCCAAATGGTTCTTTTCTTGACACCACTTTGAGCACCAACAAATTTGGCAAACACATTGCCACCCTCATCCTTACGAAGAGAATAAACATCATCAATGGTGATAGAGTTGGATGAGGTACCAATAGTGCACAAGGAGGAGATGTGGCCCTTCTCACGGCATATGTAGCAAGTTCTTTTCTTCTCCTTCTTCTCACTAGGTTTCTCCACAATGGGAGCATTGGCTTGTTTCTTCTTGGGAAGTGGCATTTCTTCAACTTGAGGTTGAATATGAGTTTGAGCTTGGGGCCGCTTCCCTTTTTGCTTCTTCTTCAAAGGGCAAGATCTAACATGGTGCCCTTCAATATTGCACTTGAAGCAAACAATCTTGGCCGGGTCTTTGACTTGTACTTGGCCCTTCTTCTTGTTGTTGTTCATGGACTTGTTCTTGTTGTTGGATTTGAAACCAAGTCCACTCTTGTCATTGGGGGATTGTTGCATACTCAACATCGTGTCAAGTTTGCATTTCCCTTCATGACCCTTTACCAAGTCATTCTTCAAAGAAGTGACTTGGGCCTTGAGCTCTTTGATTTCCTCTACATGGTTAGTAACAACACAAGCACTAGAGGAAGTAGAATCTTCATTGTTAGAGCAACAAGGCAAGGAAGATAATTCATCACAAGATTTAGCAATATTATGAGTGGATGAATTACTAGGACTAGCACATGGAAATATAGCATTTTGAGTAGTAGTGCTAGTATCCACATGAGGCTCACAAGGTGTTGCCTTAAATATGATAGCCTCATGAGCTAACTTTAGCCTATCATGAGAGGCTAGAAGATCCTCATGGGAGCGAGAAAGCTTTCCATGACTTTCTTCCAATTTCCCATAATTGCAAGTTAGCAACTCAAGTTGAGCCCTTAGCTCAACATTCTCCTTCAAGATAGATGCTTCACAAGAAGTAGAGTTAGTAGCACAAGCATCAATATTAGTAGTAATAGAAGAAGGCAAGTTGGCATGCTCTTTTAGATAAGAAGCTTTAAGTTGCTCATGCGACTCGGTGAGTTTGGCGAGCGCACTCTCAATGACCCTTGAGCCCTTTTTGAGTTGCTCAAAATCCTCAAGGAGTTTAGCATTAACAAACACAAGCTTATCATTTTTTAGCTTTAGTTCATTTGCCATCTCAAGAGCTCTATCATGGTTTTCCTTTTCTCTAGACAATTCTAGAGCAAAGGTCTCCTCAAGAGCTTCCTTGATGGTTTGTTCTTCTTCAAGTTCATTTTTTAATGATGCTACATCATCGGCATACTCTCGTTCAAGAGCACCCTTTTTATCAATGGTGTTCTCATGCATCCAAATAAGTTTTTGGCTCTCAATAGCGGTAGTCAAGATTTCAAAGAAGTGAGTGCTAGCAATTTTATCTTTGCAAATAACCTTGAATACGCTCTTACCCTTATCGCGTAGAGAGACAACCCAATCCTCTTCTTCATATTCATCCTCATCCTTATCACCACGAGACATATTGGGTTCCATGGTAGGAGGTACCGTGGAACCCTTGGCCATAAGGCATATATGAGGACCGTGAGATAAAGAGGAGGAGTTACTTGAGGCTCCTTTCAAGATCTTGTCTTGACCAATAGAATCTTTGGTTTCCTCTACATTGTTAGACACACAACAACTAGAGGAAATAGAAGCATTTTTATCATGGCCACAAGACAATGCAAGCATATCATCATTAGATTTATTCAAGCAACTTACACATGATATGCAAGGACTATCAACACAAGCATGTAAATCATTTCTAGTGCTAGATGTGTTTAAGTCCGAAGATGAAGCATTGCAATGAGATAGAGATGAAGAATCATCAATAGTAAGCTCAATATCAACATTGCAATTTTCATCACCACTCACCATATCATTACCTTGTGTCTTACCACACTTTGGTGAAGTGGAAGAAGATGAGAACTCATCACGGCCGGAAGTGGAAGCAATACAATCATCCTCAATAATCTTGGACACATCATATTTATCTTGAAGCTTTGTCCATAATTCATGAGCGCTCCCAAAAGGCATGATTGAAGAAGTAACTACATTGCTCACAACAATGGAAAACACATGAGAAGCAAGAGCATCGAGACAAGAGTTTTTCTCCTCCTCAAGAGATAAATTTTGAGGATCCTTAGGAGAAGAAAAACCCATGTCAAGAAATCGCTCCATGTCCGGGGACATACGCCGCAAAATATTAAGCACATAAATTTTCCATAGATCATAATTTGTGCCATCAAATATAAACAAGTTATTGTGCGCTAATCCCCTAGCCGACATCTTTACTCTCAAGGCGGTGAAGCCTAAGAATGAGAGACCTCGCTCTGATACCAATTGAAAGGACACGGATGTCGCCTAGAGGGGGGTGAATAGGCGATTTAAAACTTTTACGAGATGGGCTTAACAAATGCGGAATAAAACTAGCGTTTACTTTGTCAAGCCCAAAGCCTATATACTATTGTTCACCTATGTGCACCAACAACTTATTCTAAGCAATACAAGCAACTATGTGATAGCAAGATATATAAACTTATGCTAAGCAATACAAGCAACTATGTGATAGCAAGATATATAACTTCAAGCACGATGGCTATCACAAGGTAAAGTGCATAAGTAAAGAGCTCGGGTATAGAGATAACCGAGGCACGCGGGAGACGATGATTTATCCCGGAGTTCACACTCTTGCGAGTGCTAATCTCCGGTGGAGAGGTGCGGTTGCTTAGTGCTCCCGAACGCCACAAGAGGCTCACCTTGAGGTGTGGTTGCTCGATGCACACCAACGCCACAAAGGCCTCACCCCAAGATGCGGTACTCACACCACAAACCGAACGCCACGAAGGCGCCTCACCTAAATCTCCGGTGACCCTCGCCACAAAGGCCTAGGTCACGGTTCCACTAAGGGATTTCCTTCGAGGCGGAAACCGGGCCTTACACAAAGATTGGGGCACACATCCACAACTTAATTGGAGGCTCCCAACAAATCGCCACAAAGGCGTAGAATCCGTCTAGGGTTCCAAGAACCCAAGAGTAACAACCTTCTTGCTTTCACCACCACGAATCACCGTGGAGAACTCAAACCGATGCACCAAATGCAATGGCAAGAACACCACAAAGATGCTCAAATCCTTCTCTCTCAAATTCCAACAAAGCTACAAAAGCTATTGGGGGAATAAGAGAGGAAGAACAAAGAGGAGAACACAAAATCCTCCAAGATCAAGATCTAGTGGGTTCCCCTCACAAAGAGAGGGATTTGATTGGTGAAGATGTAGATCTAGATCTCCTCTCTCTTTTCCCTCAAGAATATGCAAGAATCATGGGAGGAATCAAGAACTAGGGCAAGCTTTGAAGGACAACAATGGAGGGGAGAGAGAGAGAGTGAACCAACCAGCCCAAGGAGGAAGAAGGGGGTCTTATATACCCCCTCCCAACGAAATATGACCGTTTGGGACCTCCCAGGCCGGAAAATCCGCCCCCGGGCCGGATAATCCGGCCCCCGAAAATCGCCCCTGGCTCGGGCCGGATATTTGGCCGGATATTGTCCATGTTTTGTCCTTCGGGCCGGATTATCCGCCCCCCAGAAAACTGCAGAATCACCAAAACTAAAACGGGCATAACTTTAGCATCCGGACTCCGATTTTGATGATCTTGGGCTTGTTTTGAAGCTAGGAACAAGCTCTACAAGATCATGCAGGAAACCATCATAGTCCAACAAGGGAGGATAGAAACAAATGATGAAAGGTTTGACCTATCTAAAAAAGACATACCGGTAAAACATCCAATCTTGAAAATGCAACAAGTTGCCCATGCAAAAACCATTCTCAATGAACTAGAGCTTGTCATGAGAATAAGCACAAGCTCTAAAACATCACATGGATAAGATCCAAATAAAACCAAGAAAGATGATGAACCAAACTCGAAAACGCAACAAGTGATCTATGCGAAATCCGTTTTCGATGAACTAGAGCTTGTCATGAGAATAAGCACAAGCTCTAAAACATCACATGGATAAGATCCAAATAACAACCAAGAAATATGATGCAAGGATGCAAAGGTTTGAGCTCTCTCCGAACGATACGATCGAGTTACTCACTCGAGAGCCCTCTTGATAGTACGGCAACTAAACTATAAACCGGTCTCCAACTACACTATGAGACCGGTGAGAAAGAAACCCTATCAAGAGCAAACCTTATACTTTCGCATTCCACTTGAGCTCGATGACGACGATCTTGACCTCAACAAGATGGAACGCCTTTCTTGCTTGTGTTTGCTTGACGAAGTCTTGTGGATTGCTCCCCCATAATCCACCATGGGAGAGCTTCTTCTTCGGCGCATCTTCACATAACCATGACCACCATGTGGATTGCTCCCCCATAATCCACCATGGGATAGCTTCTTCTTCGGCGCATCTTCACATATCCATGATCACCATATGGATGGCAAGACTCAAGCAAAGGACCTCTTCGAGATGGCTCATCTTGAACTTGCACTTCATTTCTTCATTCTTCATCATGTTGATGTCTTGAAGTAACTCTAGGGCTCACTTCATCTTCATCTTCAAGACATACTTGACACTTGATATACTTCATCAATTTCTTCTTATTGGAACCTAATACAAACATGTTGATGTCTTGAAGTAACTTGAGGGCTCACTTCATCTTCATCTTCAAGACATACTTGACACTTGATATCCTTCATCAAATTCTTCTTATTGCAACCTTGAAGCCAACATATGGTTCAAGAATTGCCTATGGACAACTCCTACAAATATAACTCAATGCAAACATTAGTCCATAGGGATTGTCATTAATTACCAAAACCACACATGGGGGCTCCATGCACTTTCAACGTGCTCGCAAGGAGAAACTTAGACGGCATCTTTTGTCCTACCAGCCCGTTTGCAGCGGGGCCTCAAGGAAATCTACTGTTAATTAAGGTACTCCTTTTAATAGATCACCGGAGCAAAGCATTAACACTCCTTGAACACACGTGATCCTCACATCACAGCCATCCCCTCCGGTTATCCCAATTGCTCTCACTTTGGGGCCTCGGGTTCCGGAGAACGATATGTGTACACAACTTGCAGTAAGATCAAAAGCAATAATTATCCTCATGAATCAATAACATGTTCAGATCTGAGAGCATGGCACTCGGGCCCAAAGTGAGAAGCATTAAGCACAACAAGTTGCAACAATGTTAAAAGTACTAATAACGGATACTGGGCACCATGCCCCTAACAATCTTATACCTATTACATGAATGATCTCATCCAATTCCTACCATCCCCTTCATCCTACAACGGGGTAATTACTCGCATATGGATGGAGGAATCATGGATGGTTGATGGAGAGGCGTCAATGATGATGACAGAACAGGGTGCCAGAACGGAGTTTCTGGTTTTCGAATTAGGGTTTTCGGTGGCGACAGAGCAACAAAACTCTTTCTAGAAAAACGTCGAACCTCTCTCTTTTTTTAGGTCGATGCTTATATAGCAGGAGGAGGGGTCGAGAGGTGCCCGCGGCCACACCACCCCTAGGCGTAGCTGTGGGTGGCTTGCGCCGAGGCATTGTGTGGGCCCCGTGGCTCTTCTCTGTCTCGTTTCTCGCTCCGTGAGTCTTCGGGTAAAATAGGCACTTTGCGATACTTTCCGGGGATTTTCCTGAAAGTTGGATTTTGGCACAAAAACGAGACACCGAAGCAATTTTGCTGAAAACAACGTTGGTCCGTGTTAGTTGTATTCAAAATACACAAATTAGAGGAAAAACAACAGCAAAAGTGTTTGGGAAAGTAGATACATTTTGGACGTATCAATTCCCCCCAAGCTTAGCTTATTGCTTGTCCTTAAGAAATTCAGTGACAACTGAGTGCGATAAAAGAAACTTTCACAAACCTATTTTCTTCATATGATGTATATATCCTCACTATATGATCAAGTACTTAGGCAATTCATAATAAGAAGTATGCAACTAAGGCTAATCAATAGTCATGCAAGCTATGAAAATATACCAACACAAAAATAAGCAACATGAAACATAAGTATCTCCAGGATTGCAGTTCTCATAATATGATATGATAAAGTGGTATCTCGCTTGACGTTATTTGTGGAGCAAAACATGAATGCCAAGGCACCTCTGAAGTTTAAGAGAAGACTAGAAGTAGAAATATCGAAAGATACAAGCATCACAGTTATACCACAATTAATCATATTTCGGGAGAAGGTGCTCAAAGAAAGGATGGTGACTCAACATAAAAAGTAAAATATTGGCCCTTCGCAGAGGGAAGCAGAGTTACTCATGTGCTAGAGCTTTTTATGTTGAATAAAGCAAAGGTTTTGAAAATGTATTTTGAGAGGTATGTATGTCTATGTCAACAACTGGTATCAAATGGTTTATCATCGTTGCATATAGTGACTTCAAGAGCAGCTCTCTCATACGTTGCAAACGTATCTATAATTTTTGATGCTCCATGCTTGTTTTACACCAAATTATATATGTTTTGCTCACACTTTCTTGCACTTTTATACATTTTTCGGCACTAACCTATTAACAAGATGCCACAGTGCCAGTTACCTGTTTTCTGTTATTTTATATTTCAGAAAAGTTGTATAGGAAATATTCTCGGAATTGGACGAAACAAAAGCCGAAGTCAATATTTTCCGTAACGAAGACAGAGTCCAGAGGGGGGATGAAGAGCAGGCGCAGGGCGTCCAAACTATGCCTTGACGCGGCTTGGCCTAGGCCCGCGCCAAGGGGTGGTTTGGCCCCCCCCCCTAGCCTCCACCGACCTCGCCCTTCCGCCGATTTATTCACGATCTCGGGAAAAACCTAAACACCCGAGCCTCCATCCATGAAAAGTTCCGTCGCGGCCGCCATCATAGACCCTAGCTCGGGAGGGTTCTGAAGCTCTTCCCGACACCTTGGCAGGAACCCTCTTCCTGGGGCGCTCGCCCTCAACATCACCCGGGTCATCTCGTCTGATCTTATACCGCAATGCAGTGCACACCGGGCATGCATCCAAATTCTCGTACTCATCGCGGTAGAGGATGCAGTCATTAATGCATGCATGTATCTTTTGCACATCTAATCCTAGAGGGCAGACAACCTTCTTCGCTTCGTACGTACTGGCGGGCAATTCGTTACCCCTTGGAAGCTTCCTCTTAATTATTGTCAGCAACTTTCCAAATCCTGAGTCAGTGACACCGTTCTCTGCCTTCCATTGCAACAATTCCAGTGTGCTGCCTAGCTTTTTATGGCCATCTTCGCAAGTTGGGTATAACAATTTGTTGTGATCCTCTATCATCTGGTCGAAGGCCAACCTTTCCTTTTCAGTTTCACATTCTCTCCTTGCATCAGCAATGGCCCGACCAAGATCATCATCAGCAGGCTCATCTGGTGCCATCATCCTCTTCCTCTTCTTCATTGTCTTCCATCATAACCCCTCTTTCTCCATGCTTGGTCCAACAATAGTAACTTGGCATGAAACCGGATCGCAGAAGGTGGCCGTGAATGGTACTCGAGTGAGCGTAATTTACGATATTCTTACAGTCAACACATGGACAATACATAAAGCCACCATGTTTGTTTGCCTCAGCCACGACGATAAAATTACTCAGGCCCGAAGTGAACTCGTCAAAGCGTCGGTTGATACGTCCAATTTGCATCACTATTTTGTATCATAATTTGCGTTATTCATTGATATATTTCATATTGGGACACAATACTTATGTTATTTCATCTATTTTGCATGTTTCATCATTATTGGAGGATTAAGCACCGGAGCCAGGATTCTGCTGGAAAAAGCACCGTCAGAACGCAATATTTCGGAAGATCAACTGTGGAAGGAAATTACACGTAAATTCCTATTTTTCCAGATGACGGAGGGAGCCGAAGGGGGAGAAGAGGGGACCCGAGGTGGGCCCACCCCAGGCCGGCGCGCCCAAGGGCCGCGCCGCCCTATGAGGAGGGGGGCCCACATCCCCTCTCGCCTCCTTTTCTTCGCGTATGCCTTCGTCCCGAAAACCTAAGCCACGAGGGTACCTCACGAAGAGTACCGCCTCTGCGGGGCGGAGAACACCAGAGAGAAAAGAGCTCTCCGGCGGGCAGGAATCCGAAATTCCCTCCGGAGGGGGAAATCGACGCCATCGCCATCGTCATCGAGCTGGACATCATTTCCATCATCATCATCATCATCATCATCATCTCCACCATCTACACCGCCATCACCACCGCTGCACCTCGTCACCGCTGTAACTATTTGGGTTGGATCTTGATTGTTTGATAGGGGAAACTCTCCCGGTGTTGATTTCTACTTGTTATTGATGCTATTGAGTGAAACCATAGAACCAAGGTTTATGTTCAGATTGTTATTCATCATCATATCACCTCTGATTGTATTCCATATGATGTCTCGTGAGTAGTTCGTTTAGTTCTTGAGGACATGGGTGAGGTCTAAATGTTAGTAGTGAACTATGGTTGAGTAATATTCAATGTTATGATATTTAAGTTGTGGTGTCATTCTTCTAGTGGTGTCGTGTGAACGTCGACTACACGATACTTCACCATTTATGGGCCTAGGGGAGTGCATCTTGTATTCGGTTGCTAATTGCGGGGTTGCCGGAGTGACAGAAACCTGAGCCCCCGTTAGTATATCGATGCAAGAGGGATCGCAGGATCTCAGAGTTTAAGGCTGTGGTTAGATTTATCTTAATTACTTTCTTGTAGTTGCGGATGCTTGCAAGGGGTATAATCACAAGTATGTATTAGTCCTAGGAAGGGCGGTGCATTAGCATAGGTTCACCCACACAACACTTATCAAAACAATGAAGATTATTTAGCTACATGAAGCGAAAGCACTAGACTAAATTCCCGTGTGTCCTCAAGAACGTTTGGTCATTATAAGTAAACAAACCGGCTTGTCCTTTGTGCTAAAAAGGATTGGGCCACTCGCTGCAATTATTTCTCTCGCACTTTACTTACTCGTACTTTATTCATCTGTTACATCAAAACTCCTTGAATACTTGTTTGTGAGCATTTACAGTGAATCCTTCATCGAAACTACTTGTCAACACCTTCTGCTTCGTTGGGATCGACATTCTTACTTATCGAAGATACTACGATACCCCCCTGATACTCGTCACCGTCGGTCAATGTACATCCATTGCCGATTCATCTGCATGATATAATTAAGCTTATCAAAAACCATTACAGAAAATCACGATTAGTGAAACGATGTATATATATATATACACATGCATTTTATCAATGACAGATGAAAGGATAAAGTTGTTAACCTCGATGGAGAAGAAAAAAGACAGTTAAGTGTGGCTTGTTTTGTGTGAACTCAAGTGGCAAAACCTCTTAGGCATTTCATCGAACACCTCTTGTGCATGTGAAGAGAGCAAAGCAACATACACACCTCTTGTGATAAGAAGTAGAAAAATGGCTAAGTGTGGCTCACACTTGGGCAGGGGCAAGGTTATATGGGCAGATGGGGACTTTTGTCCCGGTTGGTAAGGCCAAACCGGGACCTAGTCCTACCCTTTGGTCCCGGTTTGTGATACAAACCGGGACCAAAGGGGTCCAACCCCTGACATAGCCTGCCGCGCCCTGCCGCTGCCCCTTTAGTCCTGGTTTGTATCACGAACCGGACCGAGGCCCCAAACGGACCGGGACCAATGGATGGGATCGCCCGCACGGAACGAACTAAGACTAGTGCCACTCATTGGTCCCGGCTTGGTTCAAAACCGAAATTGTTGCTCTCAGAGGCTTGGGACGAAAGGGCTCTTCTCCACTAGTGTTAGTGAAGATGCCCAAAACCATTTGGGTCTCCCTACTGAAAATGCCTTTATGCAAGCACTTTTAGGAAGGACACTGCTAGAAATCCTTCGGAGGCTCCAAACTTGCCAGCCTCCTGCTTGCATGTGTGACACGTGTCCAATTTCATCTGAAATCTAGGCTTTGCTTCGTCGCAGCAAAAACCTCCCGCTTTTGCTTCATTGAAGCAAAAACGGTTCGACTAAAATATAAGGAGAGTTGCAACTGCTCGTAATTTGCTTCGTCGCAGAAAAATCTTCCACTTTTGCTTCATTGAAGCAAAAACGATTCACTTAAAAAATAAAAAACAAAAGACCCGTTGTACGCAGACTCGTTGAGACTCGGAGTCATTGTAGCACAAGAATTATATTAAAGTAGCAATCCGCATAACATTTTGTACCAAAATATTTATACTATTGTAGCATAGAGACGACTCGTCAGGCACCGTTGGCGCATTTCAACTCCACGACAAGACTGTCACTTGCTTCTTGCAACATTGCTATTGATTGGTGGTAGCACCATCGTGACCATTTGCAGACCGCCCACCTTTTGCAGCATCACCACTAATTGGCACCACCACTAATAATTTTAAGTACAACCTCTAACTATTTGTAGCAACATATCTCTTCTTTTGAAGCTCCACCGACCACCATTCGCAAAGATCGCCACTCTTTCTTTCAAGCTCCGTTGCCGCCCACCGCCCGCAGACGGCAACCTCCTTTTGCAGCTCCGCACCAACCACACGCAAGGCAGGCACCAGCCTTTGCAGCACCGTGTTGTCGCAAATTGAAGCTGGCCGACGCCTCCTACTATCCGGGAATGACCAGAATCCTCCGCCGCACTAATTGACCTTTTGCAGCATCACCTGACACCACTTGAAGCATGTGATGTCTGTAGGATAACGTAGCATAGAAAACAAAATTTTTCCTACCGCGAACACGCAATCCAAGCCAAGATGCAATCTAGAAGACGGTAGCAACGAGGGGATGATCAAGACTAACCCTTGAAGAGATTCCAAAGCCTATAAGAGTAGGCTCTTATTGCTGCGGTAGACGATCACTTGCCGCTTGCAAAGCGCGTAGAAGATCTTGATCACGATCGGCCGGCGCCACGAACGGGCAGACCTCCGTACTCGGTCACACGTTCGGTTGTTGATGAAGACGACGTCCACCTCCCCGTTCCAGCGGGCAGCGGAAGTAGTAGCTCCTCTTGAATCCGACAGCACGACGGCGTGGTGTCGGTGGCGGTGGAGAATCCCGGCGGAGCTTCGCTAAGCGTGCGGGGAAGAAGGAGGAGTGGGGCGGCTAGGGTTTGGGGAGAGGGGGTGGCCGGCCTCAAAGGGTGCGGCCAGCTTGTGGCTTGTTGTGGTGGCCGGCCCCCTCCCCTTGGCCCTCATTATATAGGTGGAACACCCAAGAGTTGGTCTACAAGTCTTCGAATAAGACCCCAAACCAAAACCTTCCATATGACATGAAACCTACCCAAGCTAGGACTCCCACTAGAGGTGGGATTCCCACTTTCCCTTGGGAGGGGGTGGCCGGCCACCTTAGGGGGGAAGTCCACCTTGGACTTTCCCCTCTAGGGTTTGGCTGGTCAAGCTTGTGGAGTCCTTCCGGGACTCCACCTTCCATAGTGCGTTTCTTCCGGACTTTTCTAGAACCTTCTAGAACCTGCCATAAATGCACCGGATCATTTCCAAACTTGGAATATGACTTCCTATATATGAATCTTATTCTCCGGACCATTCCGGAACTCCTCGTGATGTCCGGGATCTCATCCGGGACTCCGAACAAATATTCGAACTCCATTCCATATTCAAGTTCTACCATTTCAACATCCAACTTTAAGTGTGTCACCCTACGGTTCGTGAACTATGCGGACATGGTTGAGTACTCACTCCGACCAATAACCAATAGCGGGATCTGGAGATCCATAATGGCTCCCACATATTCAACGATGACTTTAGTGATCGAATGAACCATTCACATACAATACCAATTCCCTTTGTCACGCGATATTTTACTTGTCCGAGGTTTGATCTTCGGTATCACTCTATACCTTGTTCAACCTCGTCTCCTGACAAGTACTCTTTACTCGTACCGTGGTATGTGGTCTCTTATGAACTTATTCATATGCTTGCAAGACATTAGACGACATTCCACCGAGAGGGCCCAGAGTATATCTATCCGTCATCGGGATGGACA
Organism: Lolium multiflorum; assembly: GCA_030979885.1. Taxonomy (NCBI): domain Eukaryota; kingdom Viridiplantae; phylum Streptophyta; class Magnoliopsida; order Poales; family Poaceae; genus Lolium; species Lolium multiflorum. Next base: position 234,976,713 of record CM061751.1, on the reverse strand, counting down.
AATCCCACTGTTGATCCATATGCCTCAACTCATACTTTCCGGATACTTAATCCCACCTTTATAGCCACCCATTTACGCAGTGGTGTTTGGTGTAATCAAAGTACCTTTCCGGTATAAGTGATTTACATGATCTCATGGTCATAAGGACTAGGTAACTATGTAACGAAAGCTTATAGCAAATAACTTAATGACGAGATCTTATGCTACGCTTAATTGGGTGTGTCCATTACATCATTCATACAATGACATAACCTTGTTATTAATAACATCCAATGTTCATGATTATGAAACTAATCATCCATTAATCAACAAGATAGTTTAAGAGGCATACTAGGGACTTCTTGTTTGTCTACATATCACACATGTATCAATGTTTCGGTTAATACAATTATAGCATGGTATGTAAACATTATCATAAACACAAAGATATATAATAACCATTTATTATTGCCTCTTGGGCATATCTCCAACAGTCTCCCACTTGCACTAGAGTCAATAATCTAGTTTACATATGTAAAGATATAACACCTTTGCCTTCTGGTGCTTTATCATGTTTTGCTCACGGGAGAGGTTTTAGTCAACGGTTCTGACATGCTCAGAAACGTATGTATTTTGCAATTCATATGCGTCTCAACGCATCACTCATTTTCCAAATGAGTCGGCATTATATGCTTAGTCCTCTGGTGGAACCTTAATTCCGCGGTCTGAAATATGTCACTAATATTGTCACACACAATATAGCTTCAAAGTTCTGACTTTGTCGGAACTACACCAAATTCTCAAAGAACCTCCTGACTTAACATCCTTTGTCATTGTCAAAACAATGACATATTCTGCCTTCTTTTGTAGAATCCATCACAATATTTAGAACTCTTCTAAATCTAGCATAGACAACTTCTAGCTCATTGTGCTACCTTTTAAACAACACTTAGTCTAATTTGAGATTTGAAATTATATTTTATATGTGACAAAACCAATATCGGTGTAACACCTTACAGCGATTTGTTTGTCATTTCTTCATACAAAAATATATATATATCCTTAGTTCTTCTAAAGTACTTAAGGATATTCTTACTGTCGTTCAATGATCATCATATGAATCATTCTGGTATATGCTCATAACACTTTATAGCACATGATATCTGATTGTGTACATATTATTCGTGATCTATAATCACTCATGTGTTTTTACTCATTGAGTGTCAGATACACTCAAGTCTTGTTAAACCTTCACATGACAAGAACATTTTCTTAATATTTCTATATTGAACTACTTCAATATCCATCATATGTACTTTGACTTAAACTTATTTATGTGTTTCAATCTATCTTCATAGATCTTGACACTAAATTTGTTTCAGTCCATATCCTTTCATTGAAGTTAATTCTCAATGAAACCTTTTAATCAAGTATATAATTACATCATTTATAACCAACTATATGTCACCTACATAAAGTATTATAAATGTGTCTTAGCGCTCCCACTTAATTTCTTGCAAATGCAAGCCTCTTCATCGTCTCTGATGAAATCAAAAACTCTTTGACTATTTCATCTGGTGAAGATTCTAACTCCGTGATACTTACTTCATCCAATTGAAGTTCGTATACCTATCTAGTATTCCACGGACCAGCAAAACTCTTGGTTGTATCTTGTATACACCTTTAATATACACTTCTGTTAAGTAGTGTATTTTGCCATCCTACTAGCATATCTCATAAAAGAAATATGTAGTGATTACTAGAATAATCCACATAGACTATAAGCATTGCTACGGAAGATCTAATCTTATCGTAGTCAACTCTTTGAACTTTGTCGTAAACAATTTTTCGACAAGTCGAGCTTCTTTAAGGATATTCCATCCAAGTCCATCAATTTTATAGATCCATTTACTTTCAAAAAGTATTTATCTATCTTGGATTTCATGGCATATAGCCATTTTAACGGAGTCAGGGCCCATCATAACTTCTTTGTTTGTAGTTGGTTTATTATTGTTCAAAATCAATCCTTTGTTCACAAATCATTTATTTGATCACAAAGTAAACCATACCTACAAGATTCAATATGTATTTCGATCTCCATGGCTAAAACACTTTGTAGTCATGGGAGCCATGATCGTTATGGCCGCTTCCGAAACCAATTCCGATGCTGCGCTACTCTGATCATTATGCTCAGGTTCATAAACCTTATCAAATTATATTGTCCTCCCACCCAAATACTTCACTAGAAACAATTTCTCGGAAATAAGAAACATTGACAAACACTTTTGTCTTTGTCTTGTGGGAAGAATTCCCAATTAAATCTCTGGGATAATCAACAAAGACATTCATCCGATTTTGGTTGTAAACTCTTAGACCAAAATTTAAAGAAAAGACTATTAGGGTTTATACCCATACCATAACTTGTATGGTGTCATTTCAACGGATCATGATGATACTCTATTTAGTGTAAAAGCGGTAGTCACTAAAGCATAATCCACAAAAATATAATGGCGTCATAATATTTTATCTCATCATTAATCCAACAAGGTTTGGATACATATCTTGGATACTATATCATCATTATGATACTCCAAGAAATGTGAGTTGTAGAACAATTTCATAACTCTCTTAGATGTTCGCTAAAAATCGTAATTCAAATATTTCTACCATGATCCAATCATAGATATTTGACTTTTCTATTACGATGATTTCCACTTCATGCTGAAATTTATTTGAATCTATTCAAATGTTTCAAACTTCTTCCTTATTGAATATATCCACATATATACTCAATTCATTGTTGGAAGTTTTCATGAAGTAGAAGAATCTCCCGCACACAACTATGCCCAGTGAACTACATACATCATCATGTATATTTCCACTAAGTTAGTTGCCCGTTTCAACTCTTGGCCTATGAACGGTATTTTAGTCATTCTCTTTAGAAAAGATTTGCAAACGCCAAACGATTCAAAAATCAAATGACTCCAAAAATCCATTTGCATGGAGTTCCTTCATGCGTTCCTTTCTAACATGACCTAAATGGCGGTTCCACAAATGAGTGGAATTCAAATCACTTGCCTTATGGCATTTTAGCGTCAGTGTTATGTATGTGTGTTTCACCATTAAGATTTATAATAACTTATCCATCGTTCATGGAGTAATGTCATAATTTGAACAACTCATTGTTTTCATTTGACCAGAGCAAAATAACAATTATTAAGTTCTTTATTATAAATTCTAAGGGCTAGATAGAATGCCAACGATGAACATAATAACACTTTATTTTTGTTCCAGACGTGCATACCTATCATATTCCTTGTTAGTCACTTAGGCCATTGTACTCTTGTATTGCGTTGTTTTGTATGACACTTCATACCAACCAATGTGGTACAAATACCCAAGAATTTTATTGTGTGACCAAACGAGGAATACATCCATAACATGTATATCATTTATATACACCTGAGCTAGACTTTCTAGTCTTTTCTTTTCTTTCTGCCAAAATATCTTTTATAGTTTCTCTTTTAGCTTTCCTCATTATTCAGAAAAACACTTCAACATCATTGACTTCTAGGTTTGTTGGTCAAATACCAATAACCTTGAGGTTCTTACTTTGAAGTTGATCATCATATGACAAGTGTTCCAGATTTCACTATTAGTAACTTTGTAATATGATGAACAATTTCACTCATAATTTTATCCATCATATCATGACGACTTTCCGAGACCATGTCTGTACATGCTAGGCTCGTAAAGTTTAACCTTAGTATTCGCATGTGCAAATCTAGCTTGCACCCGTTGTATGCACACGTAGAATCGATAACACCCGATCATCACGAGATGCTTCGAAACGACGAGTCTTAGCAACGGTGCATACTAAGGACGATTACTTCATGGATATGCGAATATCGTTAGTGCCCCAATAGTTGGAGGATTGGGACGCCTTGCGTCTTCAACCTTTGTACATTCCCATAAAACTTATGAGTTTATGTAGTCTCACCAAATTATATTCTATCATCTTGCAATAAGGTCTTAGATATCATATATATCTCATACCTTGATTATTTCTGAAAACTAAATTTTCAGCTCCTTACTTTTCAAACAGATTTGAACTTCAAGTTTCACGGAGACAAGATAACTTTAGGTACTAATTGAAACCATAGCTCTCTGAATCAACAAAGTGAGTTTCACTAAAAGTTTGCAATAGGACTTAATCAATTCTTGATTCTTTAACAATACGGTACTAATCCGTAAAGTTTCTTATCAGATTTTAACAGTATTTCTATCTCAATAACAAGACTAGCGCATAGTAGTAAACGGATGCCAATACTACAAAATTAATTCAAAATACTACTCAGACTATGTTTATGATAAATTGAGTTCAAAATTTTAATTCAATATAATTAAAACACTAGGTGAACTCCCACTCAAAACAATATCCCTCGCATTGTCTTAGTGATCACACGAACCAAATCTACCGCACCTAAACCCGATCATCACGAGAAAAGGTGTGATTTCAATGGCGAACACTCAAAGTGTTCATCATATCAATCATATGATTCATGCTCTACCTTTCGGTATCACGTGTTCCGAGACCATGTCTGTACATGCTAGGCTCGTCAAGGCCACCTTAGTATCCGCATGTGCAAAACTGTCTTGCACCCGTTGTATGTACTTATTGAATCTATCACACCCGATCATCACGAGATGCTTCGAAACGACAAGACTTGATAACGGTGCTACTAAGGATGAACACTTTATTATCTTGAGATTTTAGTGAGGGATCATCTTATAATGCTACCGTCGCGATCTAAGCAAAATAAGATGCATAAAAGGATTAACATCACATGCAATTCATATGTGATATGATATGGCCCTTTTGTCTTTGCGCCTTTGATCTTCATCTCCAAAGCACGGACATGATCTCCATCATCAACGGGCATGATCTCCATCATTGTCGGCGAAGCACCAAGGTCAATGGCGCCGTCTTCATGATCGTCCTCCATGTAGCAACTATTACAACTACTTTGAAATACTACTCAACATGAAATTTAAAGACAACCATAAGGCTCCTGCCGTTGCCACAATACAATAATGATCATCTCATACATAGTCATCATCACATTATGGCCATATCACATCACCAAACCCTGCAAAAACAAGTTAGACGTTCTCTAATTTGGTTTGCATATTTTACGTGGTTTAGGGTTTTCGAGCAAGATCCAATCTACCTACGAACATCAACCACAACGGTGATACTAGTGTTGTCAATAGAAGAGTAAATTGAATCTTCACTATAGTAGGAGAGACAGACACCCGCAAAGCCACTTATGCAATACAAGTTGCATGTCAAGCGTGGAGCAAATCTCATGAACGCGGTCATGTAAAGTTAGCCCGAGCCGCTTCATCCCACTATGCCACAAAGATGCAAAGTACTCAACTAAAGATAACAAGAGCATCAACGCCCACAAACCATTGTGTTCTACTCGTGCAACCATCTATGCATAGACACGGCTCTGATACCACTGTAGGATAACGTAGCATAGAAAACAAAATTTTTCCTACCGCGAACACGCAATCCAAGCCAAGATGCAATCTAGAAGACGGTAGCAACGAGGGGATGATCAAGACTAACCCTTGAAGAGATTCCAAAGCCTATAAGAGTAGGCTCTTATTGCTGCGGTAGACGATCACTTGCCGCTTGCAAAAGCGCGTAGAAGATCTTGATCACGATCGGTTCCGGCGCCACGAACGGGCAGCACCTCCGTACTCGGTCACACGTTCGGTTGTTGATGAAGACGACGTCCACCTCCCGTTCCAGCGGCAGCGGAAGTAGTAGCTCCTCTTGAATCCGACAGCACGACGGCGTGGTGTCGGTGGCGGTGGAGAATCCCGGCGGAGCTTCGCTAAGCGTGCGGGGAAGAAGGAGGAGTGGGGCGGCTAGGGTTTGGGGAGAGGGGGTGGCCGGCCTCAAAGGGTGCGGCCAGCTTGTGGCTTGTTGTGGTGGCCGGCCCCCTCCCCTTGGCCCTCATTATATAGGTGGAACACCCAAGAGTTGGTCTACAAGTCTTCGAATAAGACCCCAAACCAAAACCTTCCATATGACATGAAACCTACCCAAGCTAGGACTCCCACTAGAGGTGGGATTCCCACTTTCCCTTGGGAGGGGGTGGCCGGCCACCTTAGGGGGGAAGTCCACCTTGGACTTTCCCCTCTAGGGTTTGGCTGGTCAAGCTTGTGGAGTCCTTCCGGGACTCCACCTTCCATAGTGCGTTTCTTCCGGACTTTTCTAGAACCTTCTAGAACCTGCCATAAATGCACCGGATCATTTCCAAACTTGGAATATGACTTCCTATATATGAATCTTATTCTCCGGACCATTCCGAACTCCTCGTGATGTCCGGGATCTCATCCGGGACTCCGAACAAATATTCGAACTCCATTCCATATTCAAGTTCTACCATTTCAACATCCAACTTTAAGTGTGTCACCCTACGGTTCGTGAACTATGCGGACATGGTTGAGTACTCACTCCGACCAATAACCAATAGCGGGATCTGGAGATCCATAATGGCTCCCACATATTCAACGATGACTTTAGTGATCGAATGAACCATTCACATACAATACCAATTCCCTTTGTCTCGCGATATTTTACTTGTCCGAGGTTTGATCTTCGGTATCACTCTATACCTTGTTCAACCTCGTCTCCTGACAAGTACTCTTTACTCGTACCGTGGTATGTGGTCTCTTATGAACTTATTCATATGCTTGCAAGACATTAGACGACATTCCACCGAGAGGGCCCAGAGTATATCTATCCGTCATCGGGATGGACAAATCCCACTGTTGATCCATATGCCTCAACTCATACTTTCCGGATACTTAATCCCACCTTTATAGCCACCCATTTACGCAGTGGTGTTTGGTGTAATCAAAGTACCTTTCCGGTATAAGTGATTTACATGATCTCATGGTCATAAGGACTAGGTAACTATGTAACGAAAGCTTATAGCAAATAACTTAATGACGAGATCTTATGCTACGCTTAATTGGGTGTGTCCATTACATCATTCATACAATGACATAACCTTGTTATTAATAACATCCAATGTTCATGATTATGAAACTAATCATCCATTAATCAACAAGATAGTTTAAGAGGCATACTAGGGACTTCTTGTTTGTCTACATATCACACATGTATCAATGTTTCGGTTAATACAATTATAGCATGGTATGTAAACATTATCATAAACACAAAGATATATAATAACCATTTATTATTGCCTCTTGGGCATATCTCCAACAATGTCGTCGGTGGGCAGCACTATCGCCGCTGGCTCGCACTAACCCCCCGTAGCCGGTTGAAGCACTGTCCGACGCTGTTGGCAGACTCCACCATAGCCGATGCATACCACCGGACTAGCGCTACCAAATGGCGCAGAGGACACCAAGCAGATGCTCTACCGCACTCAGCAGTTGATTTGGCTTACAACGAGCACTATCCTGACCCCATAGCAGCACCATCTCCACAGCCATAACCATAGGAGAAACGACCGGATAGAGGAAGTGGAACGACGACAAAAAGGAGGGGGTCGGGGCTGGCGACCTCCCCGCTTGTTGCGCCCGATGTCACGGTGCTTCTATTCTTGTAGACAAGTGTTGGGCCTCCAAGAGCAGAGGTTTGTAGAACAGCAGCAAGTTTCCCTTAAGTGGATTACCCAAGGTTTATCGAACTCAGGGAGGAAGAGGTCAAAGATATCCCTCTCATGCAACCCGCAACCACAAAGCAAGAAGTCTCTTGTGTCCCCAACACACCTAATAGGTGCACTAGTTCGGCGAAGAGATAGTGAAATACAAGTGGTATGAATGAATATGAGCAGTAGTACGGCAGAAAAGTGCTTGTGGCGTGCGTTGATGGTAGTAATATTGCAGAAAGTAATCATGCAGAGAACAAAGAAACAAGCAATGATAATATTTAGGAACAAGGCCTAGGATCATACTTTCACTAGTGGACACTCTCAACATTGATCGCATAATAAATACTTCTTCTCATATGTGCTACATACACTCTTGTTTGATAATGAACATCATTGCGTAGGATTACACGAACCCTCAATGCCGGAGTTAACAAGCTCCACAACATTCGATATTCATGTTTAAGTAACCTTAGAGCATAATAGATCATTGCAAAATAAACCAAGAACTAACATAGAGCACGCACTGTCCACATTACACTATGAAGGAGGAATAGATCACATCAATACTATCATAATGACAATTAACTCCACGATCTACAAGAGATCATGATCATAGCCTACGACAAGAACCACACGGTGCACACACTAGCACCTTTACACCATGCAGGAGGAATAGACTACTTTAATAACATCACATGAGTAGCACATAACTAGTAGCGATACAAAACTCATCATATGGATCTCAATCATGTAAAGCAGCTCATGAGATCATTGTATTGAAGTACATAGGAGAGAGATTAACCACATAGCTACCGTACAGCCCCGAGCCTCAATGGAGAACTACTCCCTTCATGGGAGCAGCAGCTGATGAAGATGGCGGTGGAGATGGCAGCGGTGTCGATGGAGAAGCCTTCCGGGCACTTCCCGCTCCCAGGTGCCGGAACCAGACCCGTCCCCGCATTGGCTTCGCGATGGCGGCGCCCGGAAGATTTCGCGTACCGTGGCTTCCTCCGTAAGGGTTTTCGACGGAGGCTTTAAATAGGCGAAGAGGCGGCGAGAGGGTCAAAGGGGCGACCACACCATAGGGTGGCGCGGCCCATCCCCGGCCGCGCCACCCTATCATCTGGCCCACAGGCCCCCTCTGGCGGCTCTCGTTCTGGATGCTTCGGGCAAAATAGGAACTGGGCGTTGATTTCGTCCAATTCCGAGAATATTTCGTTACTAGGATTTCGAAACCAAAAAAAAACAGAACTGCACTTCGCATCTTGTTAATAGGTTAGTTCCGTAAAATGCACAAATACGACATATAATGTGTATAAAACATGTAGATATCATCAATAAAGTGGCATGGAACATAAGAAATTATAGATACGTTTGAGACGTATGAAGCATCCCCAAGCTTAGTTCTGCTCGTCCCGAGCAGGTAAAACGATAACAAAGATAATTTCTGAAGTGACATGCCATCATAATCTTGATCATACTATTTGTAAACATATGTAATGAATGCAGCGATAAAAACAAAGGTAATGACATGAGTAAACAAGTGAATCATAAAGCAAAGACTTTTCATGAATAGTACTTTCAAGACAAGCATCAATAAGTCTTGCATAAGAGTTAACTCATAAAGCAATAAATCAAAGTAAAGGTATTGAAGCAACACAAAGGAAGATTAAGTTTCAGCGGTTGCTTTCAACTTATAACATGTATATCTCATGGATAATTGTCAACATAGAGTAATATAACAAATGCAATAAGCAAGTATGTAAGAATCAATGCACAGTTCACACAAGTGTTTGCTTCTTAAGGTGGAGGGAGATAGGTAAACTGACTCAACAATAAAAGTAAAAGAATGGTCCTTCAAGAGGAAAGCATCGATTGCTGTATTTGTGCTAGAGCTTTTATTTTGAAAACATGAAACAATTTTGTCAACGGTAGTAATAAAGCATATGAGTTATGTAAATTATATCTTACAAGTTGCAAGCCTCATGCATAGTATACTAATAGTGTCCGCACCTCGTCCTACTTAGCTTGGACTACCGGATCTTTGCATGCCATGTTTCAACCAAGTGTCACAAAGGGGTACCTCCATGCCGCCTGTACAAAGGTCTAAGGAGAAAGCTCGCATTTTGGATTTCTCGCTTTTGATTATTCTCAACTTAGACATCCATACCGGACAACATGGACAACAGATAATGGACTCCTCTTTAATGCATAAGCATGTAGCAACAATTATTATTCTCATATGAGATTGAGGATATATGTCCAAAACTGAAACTTCCACCATGATTCATGGCTTTAGTTAGCGGCCCAATGTTCTTCTCTAACAATTTTGCATGCTCCAACCACTAAAATGATAGATCCTTCAGACAAGACGGACATGCATAGCAACTCACATGATATTCAATAAAGAGTAATTGATGGCGTTCCCCAGAAGCATGGTTATCGCACAACAAGCAACTTAATAAGAGATAAAGTGCATAAGTACATATTCAATACTACGATAGTTTTTAAGGCTATTTTGTCCCATGAGCTATATATTGCAAAGGTGAATGATGGAATTTTAAAGGTAGCACTCAAGCAATTTACTTTGGAATGGCGGAGAAATACCATGTAGTAGGTAGGTATGGTGGACACAAATGGCATAGTGGTTGGCTCAAGTATTTTGGATGCATGAGAAGTATTCCCTCTCGATACAAGGTTTAGGCTAGCAAGGTTATTTGAAACAAACACAAGGATGAACCGTGCAGCAAAACTCACATAAAAGACATATTGTAAACATTATAAGACTCTACACCGTCTTCCTTGTTGTTCAAAACTCAATACTAGAAATTATCTAGACCTTAGAGAGACCAATTATGCAAACCAAATTTTAGCATGCTCTATGTATTTCTTCACTAATAGGTGCAAAGTATATGATGCAAGAGCTTAAACATGAGCACAACAATTGCCAAGTATCACATTACCCAAGACATTATAGCAATTACTACATGTAGCATTTTCCAATTCCAACCATATAACAATATAACGAAGAGGAAACTTCGCCATGAATATTATGAGCTAAGAACACATGTGTTCATACGAACCAGCGGAGCGTGTCTCTCTCCCACACAAGGATGAACTTATTCAGAGAACTAAGATAACAAAACAAAAACAAAAATAAAAGCACACACAGACGCTCCAAGTAAAATACATAGGATGTGACGGAATAAAAATATAGTTTCAAGAGAAGGAACCTGATACTTTGTCGATGAAGAAGGGGATGCCTTGGGCATCCCCAAGCTTAGATGCTTGAGTCTTCTTGAAATATGCAGGGATGAACCACCGGGGCATCCCCAAGCTTAGACTTTTCATTCTTCTTGATCGTAGTATATCATCCTCCTCTCTTGACCCTTGAAAACTTCCTTCACACCAAACTTCAAGCAAACTCATTAGAGGGTTAGTGCATAATCAAAAATTCACATGTTCAGAGGTGACACAAACATTCTTTTCACTTCTGGACATTGCATAAAGCTACTGGACATTAATGGATCAAAGAAATGAATCCAACATAGCAAAAGAGGCAATGCGAAATAAAAGGCAGAATCTGTCAAAAACAGAACAGTCCGTAAAGACGAATTTAAAGCTGGCACCATACTTGCTCAAATGGAAAAACTCCAAACTAATGAAAGTTGCGTACATATCTGAGGATCACGCTCGTAATTGGCAGATTTTTTAGAATTTTCTACAGAGGACTGCCCAGATTCGTGATGATAAAGCAATGCTGCTTTCAGCTCCCAAATATAACATCAACTTTGACATAGAAACTTTACTTGGCACAAAAACATGATAAAGAGAGGTTTACAGTAGTAAACAACTTCCAAAACACAAATATAAAACTGTAGCAAAATAACACATGGGTTATCTCCCAAGAAGTTCTTTCTTTATAGCCATTAAGATGGGCTCAGCAATTTTGGTGATGCACCCGCAAGAAATAGTATTTGAAGCAAAAGAGAGCTTCAAGAGGCAATTCAAAACACATTTAAGCCTAACATGCTTCCTATGCAAAAGAATCTTATACACAAATGAATTCATGAAGAGCAAAGTGACAAGCATAAGAGGATAAAACACGAGTAACTTAAAAATTCTCAACATAAAGAGGGGAAACTTAATATTATTAAGATGCATATAACCATATTTCCCTCTCTCATAATAACTTTCAGTAGCATCATTGATGAAATCCACAATATACCCGTCACTTAAAACATTCTTATCATGGTTCATATGCATAGAAGTATCATTAATTTTGGCATAAGAAGAGTTATTCTCATTAATAGTAATTGGAGCAAGATTATTATCAAGAATTTGAACATGGTAAACAAGTTGCATATTAAAAGAATTGTTTTTGGCAAGCCCATCATAACTATGACAAGTTTCATAAGGATAATTGTAACATGTGTCATATACATCTCTATAGCAATTATCTAAACCTGAATATGTAATATCATCATTTTTACTAAAAGTAGAAGTCTCAAATATAGGATCTTCAAGCACAACATCCCCAAGCTTAGGGCTTTCAATATCATCGTTTAAGGGGACATGAATAATGCTATCATCATTACTTTCATAATCAGTACCAAAGAGATTTCCAATATCAAAGGTAGTGTGCTCATTCAAATCATGATCGCTAATGTATGTAAAGGGCATAGGAAGATCATCGTATTCAGATTCATTATCACAATAATCATTAGGAGCAACATACTTACGGTTACCTAGCGTTATCTCATTCACGCGGGGATACGCCGTTACCTCTTTCTTTTTATTCTCCTTCTTCTTCTTCTTCTTCTTCCTTCTTCTTCTTCTTCTTCTTCTCTTCCTTCTCCTCATTCCCTTCTTTAGGAGGAAGAGGCTTGAAGGGTGGCTTGTCCGCATAACCTGATTTACTTTTAGAAACAATAGAAGAAACTTGGGAGGATCCCTCCTTTTCATTAATTAGTTGAAAACACACAGCGGTCCTATCATATTTTGGCAAGGTGTCGTCTTCTAAAATATTTTGTATGTAAGTATTTGTATGGCTATTATTAATGCAGTAAGAAAGACAACCATGCAGACATCATCAATATCAAGATCGTTAATATTTAACAAAGAAATTTTTCTTGATAACTCTTCACACTTCAAAAATAAGGTAAGTTCATCATGCTGATTAGGAATAATTTCATCATCACAATACAAATTTGCAGCACTCATGGGGTTTGAATTATCATTGGAGGAACATTGAAAATTAAAATGACCAACTCTATGGCAAAGTTCACAAATAAAAGGATAGAGGGCACACACTTTTTCTCCAAGATCATCTAGAGCTCTAGACCACTTTCTAGTTTTTTCATTTCTGTGATGGATACAATATTCATCTTCTATTTGATTAATTCCACAAGGTCTATGTATTCCACAAAAATTAACATGCTTATAGGAAATAGCATTCTTAGGAGTTTGAGCATGCTTATTGCAATCATTAACAACAATGTCATTCTTCATGCAAGCCTCTTTAAAAGGTTCATGATACTTATCAAAATTCTTTTTAGGCAATTCTAAATGAGAAGCAAAGGCTTTATAAAGATTTGCAGCAACTTGAGAGTCAAGACCATAAGTAGCACTCATATTTCGAAATTTATCAGTATTCATAAAAGTTTCAATGCATTCATAATCATAGTTTATACCTGACTCTTTACCTTTGTCGTTCTCCCAATCTTCAGTGTTCTCCTTAATCCGATCAAGAAGGTCCCTTTTAAACTCTTCTTTATTGCTCGTGAATGATCCAGAACAAGTAGTATCCAGCAAGGTCTTATCTTGAAAAGAAAGTCTTGCATAGAAATTATCAATGATGATATTACCTGGAAACTCATGATTGGGGCATTTGAGCATTAAAGTCTTCAATCTCTCCCATGCTTGGGCAATACTCTCTCCATCATGAGGCCAAAAATTATATATATGGTTTCGATCTTTGTGAATTTCACTTGGAGGATAGAACTTGGAATAAAATAGAGGCACAATATCCTTCCAATCAAGAGAGCGCCCGTCCTTCAATAGTTTATACCAATGCGCCGCTTCACCAGATAGCGATATAACAAATAATTTCTTTCTAACTTCATCCATTGAAATACCTGCACACTTGAATAACCCGCATAATTCATGCAAAAACAATAAATGATTCCTAGGATGGACAGTTCCATCCCCTTCATAGCGGTTATCCATAACACGTTCAATAATTTCCATAGGTATTTTATACGGAATACTTTCAGCAGGTGGATTTAAAGTATCAGAAGCATCATTAGAGTTATCGCATATGGGAGATAAAGCATTATCAGAGCAAAATATTTCTTCCAAAGCGGAGGAGCTAAAAAGATTATTTTTATGTAAACCAGCTTCCCCAAGCTTAGACTTCTTCATAGCATTAGCAGTAATTGCATTCATACTAATAACATTGCTACTATCATGTAAATAAGGTTCCATAGGTTTTTTAATTTTAGCATCAAACCATCCATGTCTTAAATCAGGAAATAGAATAAGAAGCTCTTTGTTGTCCATTATGCCTAACTAGTGTAAACAAGAAACAAAAAGATGTAATTGCAGAGTCTAAAGGAAATAGCTTCGAACACACAATGGCGCCAGAAAAGTACTATTACCTGAACCTGAGTGATATTACCTTTCTCTCACTGCAAGGCGCTGAAAAAGTGCTTGATGTCTTCACGGCTCTATTTTGAGAGGTGTTGGGCCTCCAAGAGCAGAGGTTTGTAGAACAGCAGCAAGTTTCCCTTAAGTGGATTACCCAAGGTTTATCGAACTCGGAGGAAGAGGTCAAAGATATCCTCTCATGCAACTGCAACCACAAAGCAAGAAGTCTCTTGTGTCCCCAACACCTAATAGGTGCACTAGTTCGGCGAAGAGATAGTGAAATACAAGTGGTATGAATGAATATGAGCAGAGTACATGCAGAAAAGTGCTTGCGCGGCTGCGTAATGGTTGCAGTGAAAGTAATCATGCGAAGTAGAAGAAACAAGCAGCGATAATGTATTTAGGAACAAGGCCTAGGGATCATACTTTCACTAGTGGACACTCAACATTGATCGCATAATAAATACTTCTTCTCATATGTGCTACATACACTCTTGTTTGATAATGAATATCATTCGTTAGGTATTACACGAACCCTCAATGCCGGAGTTAACAAGCTCCACAACATTCGATATTCATGTTTAAGTAACCTTAGAGCATAATAGATCATTGCAAAATAAACCAAGAACTAACATAGAGCACGCACTGTCCACATTACACTATGAAGGAGGAATAGATCACATCAATACTATCATAATGACAATTAACTCCACGATCTACAAGAGATCATGATCATAGCCTACGACAAGAACCACACGGTGCACACACTAGCACCTTTACACCATGCAGGAGGAATAGACTACTTTAATAACATCACATGAGTGGCACATAACTAGTAGCGATACAAAACTCATCATATGGATCTCAATCATGTAAAGCAGCTCATGAGATCATTGTATTGAAGTACATAGGAGAGAGATTAACCACATAGCTACCGGTACAGCCCCGAGCCTCAATGGAGAACTACTCCCTCTTCATGGGAGCAGCAGCGTTGATGAAGATGGCGGTGGAGATGGCAGCGTGTCGATGGAGAAGCCTTCCGGGGCACTTCCCCCACAGGTGCCGGAACAGACTCCGTCCCCCGCATCTTGGCTTCGCGATGGCGGCGCTCTGGAAGGTTTCACCGTGGCTTCCTCCGTATGGTTTCGACACGGAGGCTTTAAATAGGCGAAGAGGCGGCAGAGGGTCAGGCGACCACACCATAGGGTGGCGCGGGCCCCCCGGCCGCGCCACCCTATCATCCGCCCACAGGCCCCCTCCGGCGCTCTCGGTGTTCGGATGCTTCCGGGCAAAATAGGAACCCGGGCGTTGATTTCGTCCAATTCCGAGAATATTTCGTTACTAGGATTTCTGAAACCAAAAACAGCAGAAAACAGAACTGGCACTTCGGCATCTTGTTAATAGGTTAGTTCCAGAAAATGCACAAATACGACATGTAATGTGTATAAAACATGTAGATATCATCAATAAAGTAGCATGGAACATAAGAAATTATCGATACGTTGGAGACGTATCAAGCGCCTCTAGCACCCCCGTCCACCCATCGCAGAAGGCCCCCCAAACACCACTGCCCAGCCCCTGCAGATTCCATGCGGAGGCGGAGGCCGCGCGGGGACGAGGCCGCGCGCGCGGGAACAGAGGCCGGCGGGCGCGGGGGGTGGCGCGACGAGCTCCGTCCGTGCTGCCGTCGCGGTTGGAGGCGGAGACGCCCTTCGCCGAGGCCGCCGTCGCGAGGCCGAGGTTGCGCCGCACGAATAGAGGCTCGCGTCGTTGCGGGCAAGGAGGCGGCGGCGCGCCGCGCCGCCGGCGGGCGCGGGGAAGTGGCGTGACGAGCTCCGCCGAGGTTGGCGTCGCGGGTCCGGAGGCGGAGACGCCTTCGTCGAGGCCGCCGTGGGGCGGAGGCGACGACGCGCTAGGCCGACGGCGAGCGTCCCATGGCGTGTGCGATCTGGGGAAAAGTGGTTTGGGGATGAGAACGATACATGACTTGCTGGGTCCACGGAGAAAGGGTACGTCGCACGTCCGCACGATTCGGCCAATCCAACGACCCACGACCCGGAGGTTGCGAGGCGCTGCAGCCTCCGGAGGAAAACCAGCATTTTCCTTTTAGGAACTACTCGTGTGTATCATTTTTCACAATGAACGCGGTTTTGGCCAGATCAAAACTGCATGGACTCGTGTGTATATTTGCCCCCCGGGTTGCTATTGCCTTTGACTCTCCCTTATCAGCACAATATTTGCGTTGACATCTCCCAATCCTACTCCCACGAAGTTGACTGGACGTTTTTATTTTTATTAGAAAAGAAAGAAAGCAGTTGAGTGTGCATGCCGACCGTTGCTGCAGCAAGTGATCTACTTCCTGCTACGCCCAACGAATCCGCTGGCCGGTTGGCCAGTCGGAGTACGAGCCATAGAAGTGGCTTTGAACTTTGAGACGAATACTGTAGTACAATAATAAACAAACCAATAATTGCAGAGACAGTCATGGTACTACCTACTACTACGTGCGTGCATGTAAATTTCTGCACTGTGGTCTGTCGGTGTTTTCACAAGTTGAACGCAGTGGCAGTACGTAGTACCTTTTCCTCCAAAAGGCTGCAGTTCAGCTTGCACAGTCGGGGGAGCGGATACCCGTCGGCGTCGCCGTCGGTCGACCGGCCACTCGCCATCGCGTTTGTTCGATCGGGCTAAGAATCATGCCCATTTTCGAACTACCCTTTACCCATCCACATGCTAATCATACTAGTACTAGTCGTTACAGCGACGGCCACTCCTCAAGACCGCAACGCGGTAAGCTCGAGAGGTGCGCATGTTGCAGAGTTAGACCATCTTCACGGCGCCCTCAGTAATGTCCTTAACAGGCTTCGGTGCGCAACGGACACGACAACGCTCTGCGACACGTAATTTTGGCGATAGGACTGGCCTGGTGCCGACATAGCCCTAAACCCTACAGCAATTTCCTCCTACTCTCCATTCTCAGTTCACGCCCAGAGCATGCTCTTTTTTTTTAGGCTGAACAGTGGGTTTTCTCACTGCATATTTTTATTTTTTATTTATAAAGGCAAAAGTCCAAAGGTATACAAAAGAGGTGCTAGAGAAAAGCATCTAAAACAAACAAAACTAAGCTAGTTTAACTGTTTAAGGCAACATGACCAGCTAACCACTAGACAAAATTGTGCACCCAAGTCTTAAGACCTGCATAAGAAATTAAGAAACTCCTACCCCAAAGCATGCTCCCCCCCACGCCTCCGCCGCCGACATGCTTCATAAGAAGAAGGCGACAACGTTGGCGCAACCGTTGAAGGTGAAGCATATATCGGAGGAAACTTGGGAGGCTGAGCGCGGCCCGTGCAACACCGTTACGACGGGCCGCCGCAAAGCCGAGGTCCACGAGGTGGCGGCGCATGCTGCCCTCATCCTCGGCCAATCTGAAGGCGGTTGCAACTATGTACTACACCCACACCAAAGATGAGGCTCTCGCAAATGCGGTTTGACAGCCTGTTCGGCGATGACTGATTTGACCCCCGCCATTTGTTCGATAATATGCATGGTGTGTGCTACAACTGCGACGGGGAACAAGTTCACCACCATATCATTGTGAGTGTAGAATTCATCAATGGGTGCTGAGATCTGAGCATTTCCTTGTGTGTTCCTAGGGAGGAAAGTAACAGTGCAGTGTGGACTGTGGAAGGACATGTTGGAGAAGCAAGCTAGGCGTCAAGTTGGGGCTCGAGAGAGAAGGTGGAAGCTGCCAAGTTGAAATCCTGAGTGGGCATGATAAAGGCGATGAGTAAAGTGTAGCACGTTGCATTGGTAAAGATGACGGAGGAAACGAAGATCTTGATGGCACACGCTTATCGGTTACATATATATCCATTGGCGGGGGCATGACACGAGATGTACTGTAAATGCATCGCCTAGACGGTGATGGCTGCCCAACGGCCTTGGCGACGAAGCTGCTGGTGACGTAGGAGCCGGAGCTGATAGTCCGATGGGGGTGCCGACATGTTGTACTCGTCGGCTGGTTGTCACCATGCACCTGGGAGACTCACGGTCAAAACTGCCACTACTGTGCAGTCTTTACCCCAGTCTTTGCCCAGTAATGTGAAGCCGGTGGACCGGCAGCCATAGATAGGCAGCAGTCAGCGCTGCAATGCTGATGCGTGGCTGTAAACAAGAAGCAGCAATGCAAGGTTCACTCACTCACTACAGGAATGGTGACAGATGCCGACGGCCAGAGCGTACACCGACGGCTTTTTATCGGGGCCGTCGGCGTACGGCCTCGCCGGGGCAGCTCACGAACACGACCGTCGGCGTACAAACACCGTCGCGTAGAGGAGGCTACGCCGAGGGCAGCCGTCGGCGTCACCTTGGCCCTCGGCGTAGCACCCGCATCGCCTCTGGCCCGCCGCGCCGTCGACGCCCGCTCACGGCGTCAGTGACGCCGACGGCCACCCTCGGCATAGGGCATGGACACCCTATGCCGACGGCCACCCTCGGCATATAGTATTTTTTTTTTTTTTTTTTTTTTTTCCCTCTCTCATATTACTTTATAATATGTTTCTATTATTTATTTACTAGTATGAATTATGTAAAAAATGGTTCTATTTTTTAAGAATTCGTAGATGGCATATGTAGGTCCCATGCATGGGTGACGCTCTTCGCAGACGGGTCAACCGGAGCCACTAGGCCCAACATTTGCTATCGATGTACATATGGGTAGATCCGCGGGGTCCCCGCCCTACGGTTTCCCGAACCCTAACCCTAACTGTAACCCTAACTCTAACCCTAACTCTAACCCTAACCGTAACCCTAACTCTAGCCCTAACCCTAACCCTAGGGTTTCCACATACATTGCTAACTCTAACCCTAACCCTAACTCTAGCCCTAACCCTAACCCTAGGGTTTCCACATACATTGCTAACTCTAACCCTAACCTAACCCTAACTCTAACCCTAACCCTAGGGTTTCCACATACATTGCTAACCCTAACTATAACCCTAACAGATCACTTGGTAAAACCCTAACCCTAGGGGTCCCGCCCTAGGGTTTCCCAAGAAACAGATCACCGGAGCGTCAGAATTGTTGGAAAACTTGCTTCTGCCCCTAACATACATGTACAAGTGTGATGTAAGGTTTGGCTAACCTTGGATGTACCCGGCGTTGACGATTTCCGCATAATGGGCTACCAGTTGGTAAAATCCAGGATCTGTATGTGGAAACCCCCGCCATGGCTCGAACGGAGCCTATTTTATGGTAAAGTATGCCCAACCTATGGTTTCCATGTACATATGTCCTAAACAAAGCAAAATAAATAAAAAAGTCCACTGGTAAACCCTCGCACGGAGAAAGCTATAGGGGTAGATGTGTGGGGTCCCCGCCCTAGGGTTTTCCAAGATACAGACCACCGGAGCGTCGGAATCGCTGGAAAACTTGTGTGTGCCCACATGGCATGCACAAAAGTGATTTGAGATGGTTTTATATCCAAGGATACCCCCCAAGGTGTGTCCGGCTTCTCGGACAGGGGGTTCCTACACTTGGGCAGATTCTGCATGTATAGGGGGAACTCCCTCGTACGTGAACCGGAGAGAAACTTGATATCATATGGGATGATTTTTGTTTCCACATGTACCTATGACCTAACCAAGCTCAAATGGAGGCATATGCCCACCGGGGGACCCCCGATGGGATGCAGTCAAAGGGGTAGACCGCGCGGTCAACGTAACTAGGGTTTCGTCAAATCGAGCATCGGATCTAGGGAATGGCCCCAACTTGTGTGTGTCCACATGGCATGCACAAAATTGATTTGAGATGGTTTTATATCCAAGGCTACCCCCAGTGTGTCCGGCTTCTGGACAGTGGGGTTCCTACACTTGGGCAGATTCTGCATGTATAGGGGGGAACTCCCTCGTACGTGAACCGGAGAGAAACTTGATATCATATGGGATGATTTTTTTTTCCACATGTACCTATGACCTAACCAAGCTCAAATGGAGGCATATGCCCACCGGGGGACCCCCGATGGGATGCAGTCAAAGGGGTAGACCGCGCGGTCAACAGAACTAGGGTTTCGTCGGAAATCGAGCATCAGATCTAGGGAATGGCCCCAGAACTTGTGTGTGTCCACATGGCATATGCACAAAATTGATTTGAGATGGTTTTATATCCAAGGCTACCCCCCAGGTGTGTCCGGCTTCTCGGACAGGGGGTTCCTACACTTGGGCAGATTCTGCATGTATAGGGGGAACTCCCTCGTACGTGAACCGGAGAGAAACTTGATATCATATGGGATGATTTTTGTTTCCACATGTACCTATGACCTAACCAAGCTCAAATGGAGGCATATGCCCACCGGGGGACCCCCGATGGGATGCAGTCAAAGGGGTAGACCGCGCGGTCAACAGAACTAGGGTTTCGTCAGAAATCGAGCATCGGATCTAGGGAATGGCCCCAAAACTTGTGTGTGTCCACATGGCATGCACAAAATTGATTTGAGATGGTTTTATATCCAAGGCTACCCCCCCAGGTGTGTCCGGCTTCTCGGACAGGGGGTTCCTACACTTGGGCAGATTCTGCATGTATAGGGGGAACTCCCTCGTACGTGAACCGGAGAGAAACTTGAGATCATATGGGATGATCCTTGTTTCCACATGTACCTATGACCTAACCAAGCTCAAATGGAGGCATATGCCCACCGGGGGACCCCCGATGGGATGCAGTCAAAGGGGTAGACCGCGCGGTCAACAGAACTAGGGTTTCGTCGGAAATCGAGCGTCGGATCTAGGGAATGGCCCCAGAACTTGTGTGTGTCCACATGGCATGCACAAAATTGATTTGAGATGGTTTTATATCCAAGGCTACCCCCCAGGTGTGTCCGGCTTCTCGGACAGGGGGTTCCTACACTTGGGCAGATTCTGCATGTATAGGGGGAACTCCCTCGTACGTGAACCGGAGAGAAACTTGATATCATATGGGATGATTTTTGTTTCCACATGTACCTATGACCTAACCAAGCTCAAATGGAGGCATATGCCCACCGGGGGACCCCCGATGGGATGCAGTCAAAGGGGTAGACCGCGCGGTCAACAGAACTAGGGTTTCGTCAAATCGAGCGT
This sequence comes from Lolium multiflorum, assembly GCA_030979885.1. NCBI lineage: Eukaryota > Viridiplantae > Streptophyta > Magnoliopsida > Poales > Poaceae > Lolium > Lolium multiflorum. The sequence goes on along the minus strand of CM061751.1, from coordinate 234,955,268 downwards.
CGGATCTAGGGAATGGCCCCAAACTTGTGTGTGTCCACATGGCATGCACAAAATTGATTTGAGATGGTTTTATATCCAAGGCTACCCCCAGGTGTGTCCGGCTTCTCGGACAGGGGGTTCCTACACTTGGGCAGATTCTGCATGTATAGGGGGAACTCCCTCGTACGTGAACCGGAGAGAAACTTGATATCATATGGGATGATTTTTGTTTCCACATGTACCTATGACCTAACCAAGCTCAAATGGAGGCATATGCCCACCGGGGGACCCCCGATGGGATGCAGTCAAAGGGGTAGACCGCGCGGTCAACAGAACTAGGGTTTCGTCGGAAATCGAGCATCGGATCTAGGGAATGGCCCCAAAACTTGTGTGTGTCCACATGGCATATGCACAAAATTGATTTGAGATGGTTTTATATCCAAGGCTACCCCCCAGGTGTGTCCGGCTTCTCGGACAGGGGGTTCCTACACTTGGGCAGATTCTGCATGTATAGGGGGAACTCCCTCGTACGTGAACCGGAGAGAAACTTGATATCATATGGGATGATTTTTGTTTCCACATGTACCTATGACCTAACCAAGCTCAAATGGAGGCATATGCCCACCGGGGGACCCCCGATGGGATGCAGTCAAAGGGGTAGACCGCGCGGTCAACAGAACTAGGGTTTCGTCAGAAATCGGATCTAGGGAATGGCCCCAAAACTTGTGTGTGTCCACATGGAATGCACAAAATTGATTTGAGATGGTTTTATATCCAAGGCTACCCCCAGGTGTGTCCGGCTTCTCGGACAGGGGGTTACTACACTTGGGCAGATTCTGCATGTATAGGGGGAACTCCCTCGTACGTGAACCGGAGAGAAACTTGAGATCATATGGGATGATCCTTGTTTCCACATGTACCTATGACCTAACCAAGCTCAAATGGAGGCATATGCCCACCGGGGGACCCCCGATGGGATGCAGTCAAAGGGGTAGACCGCGCGGTCAACAGAACTAGGGTTTCGTCGGAAATCGAGCGTCGGATCTAGGGAATGGCCCCAGAACTTGTGTGTGTCCACATGGCATGCACAAAATTGATTTGAGATGGTTTTATATCCAAGGCTACCCCCAGGTGTGTCCGGCTTCTCGGACAGGGGGTTCCTACACTTGGGCAGATTCTGCATGTATAGGGGGGAACTCCCTCGTACGTGAACCGGAGAGAAACTTGATATCATATGGGATGATTTTTGTTTCCACATGTACCTATGACCTAACCAAGCTCAAATGGAGGCATATGCCCACCGGGGGACCCCCGATGGGATGCAGTCAAAGGGGTAGACCGCGCGGTCAACAGAACTAGGGTTTCGTCGGAAATCGAGCATCGGATCTAGGGAATGGCCCCAAAACTTGTGTGTGTCCACATGGCATGCACAAAATTGATTTGAGATGGTTTTATATCCAAGGCTACCCCCCAGGTGTGTCCGGCTTCTCGGACAGGGGGTTCCTACACTTGGGCAGATTCTGCATGTATAGGGGGAACTCCCTCGTACGTGAACCGGAGAGAAACTTGATATCATATGGGATGATTTTTGTTTCCACATGTACCTATGACCTAACCAAGCTCAAATGGAGGCATATGCCCACCGGGGGACCCCCGATGGGATGCAGTCAAAGGGGTAGACCGCGCGGTCAACATAACTAGGGTTTCGTAAATCGAGCATCGATCTAGGGAATGGCCCCGAACTTGTGTGTGTCCACATGGCATATGCACAAAATTGATTTGAGATGGTTTTATATCCAAGGCTACCCCCAGGTGTGTCCGGCTTCTCGGACAGGGGGTTCCTACACTTGGGCATTCTGCATGTATAGGGGGAACTCCCTCGTACGTGAACCGGAGAGAAACTTGATATCATATGGGATGATTTTTGTTTCCACATGTACCTATGACCTAACCAAGCTCAAATGGAGGCATATGCCCACCGGGGGACCCCCGATGGGATGCAGTCAAAGGGGTAGACCGCGCGGTCAACAGAACTAGGGTTTCGTCAGAAATCGAGCGTCGGATCTAGGGAATGGCCCCAAAACTTGTGTGTGTCCACATGGCATGCACAAAATTGATTTGAGATGGTTTTATATCCAAGGCTACCCCCAGGTGTGTCCGGCTTCTCGGACAGGGGGTTACTACACTTAGGCAGATTCTGCATGTATAGGGGGGAACTCCCTCGGAGGTGAACCGGAGAGAAACTTGAGATCATATGTGATGATCCTTGTTTCCACATGTACCTATGACCTAACCAAGCTCAAATGGAGGCATATGCCCACCGGGGACCCCCGATGGGATGCAGTCAAAGGGTAGACCGCGCGGTCAACAGAACTAGGGTTTCGTCGGAAATCGAGCGCCGGATCTAGGGAATGGCCCCAGAACTTGTGTGTGTCCACATGGCATATGCACAAAATTGATTTGAGATGGTTTTATATCCAAGGCTACCACCCAGGTGTGTCCGGCTTCTCTGACAGGGGGTTCCTACACTTGGGCAGATTCTGCATGTATAGGGGGAACTCCCTCGTACGTGAACCGGAGAGAAACTTGATATCATATGGGATGATTTTTGTTTCCACATGTACCTATGACCTAACCAAGCTCAAATGGAGGCATATGCCCACCGGGACCCCCGATGGGATGCAACAAAGGGGTAGACCGCGCGGTCAACAGTAACTAGGGTTTCGTCAGAAATCGAGCATCGGATCTAGGGAATGGCCCCAAAACTTGTGTGTGTCCACATGGAATGCACAAAAGTGATTTGAGATGGTTTTATATCCAAGGCTACCCCCCAGGTGTGTCCGGCTTCTCGGACAGGGGGTTACTACACTTAGGCAGATTCTGCATGTATAGGGGGGAACTCCCTCGGAGTTGAACCGGAGAGAAACTTGAGATCATATGTGATGATCCTTGTTTCCACATGTACCTATGACCTAACCAAGCTCAAATGGAGGCATATGCCCACCGGGGGACCCCCGATGGGATGCAGTCAAAGGGGTAGACCGCGCGGTCAACAGAACTAGGGTTTCGTCGGAAATCGAGCGTCGGATCTAGGGAATGGCCCCAGAACTTGTGTGTGTCCACATGGCATATGCACAAAATTGATTTGAGATGGTTTTATATCCAAGGCTACCCCCCAGGTGTGTCCGGCTTCTCGGACAGGGGGTTCCTACACTTGGGCAGATTCTGCATGTATAGGGGGAACTCCCTCGTACGTGAACCGGAGAGAAACTTGATATCATATGGGATGATTTTTGTTTCCACATGTACCTATGACCTAACCAAGCTCAAATGGAGGCATATGCCCACCGGGGGACCCCCGATGGGATGCAGTCAAAGGGGTAGACCGCGCGGTCAACAGAACTAGGGTTTCGTCGAAATCGAGCGTCGGATCTAGGGAATGGCCCCAAAACTTGTGTGTGTCCACATGGCATGCACAAAATTGATTTGAGATGGTTTTATATCCAAGGCTACCCCCCAGGTGTGTCCGGCTTCTCGGACAGGGGGTTCCTACACTTGGGCAGATTCTGCATGTATAGGGGGAACTCCCTCGTACGTGAACCGGAGAGAAACTTGATATCATATGGGATGATTTTTGTTTCCACATGTACCTATGACCTAACCAAGCTCAAATGGAGGCATATGCCCACCGGGGGACCCCCGATGGGATGCAGTCAAAGGGGTAGACCGCGGTCAACAGAACTAGGGTTTCGTCAGAAATCGAGCATCGGATCTAGGGAATGGCCCCAAAACTTGTGTGTGTCCACATGGAATGCACAAAAGTGATTTGAGATGGTTCTATATCCAAGGCTACCCCCCAGGTGTGTCCGGCTTCTCGGACAGGGGGTTCCTACACTTAGGCAGATTCTGCATGTATAGGGGGAACTCCCTCGGAGTTGAACCGGAGAGAAACTTGAGATCATATGGGATGATACTTGTTTCCACATGTTCCGATGACCTAACACAACACAAAGGAAGAGAAAAGTCCATGGGTCAGCTGTCATCGGAGGTCGGTCAAAGGGGTAGATCTACGGGGCTACCGGATTAGGGTTTTGTCTACCGGAGGGAATAGTGATGTAAGATAGGGTAATTATTGGTACTACATGTTCCGATGAACTAACACAACACAAAGTAAGAGAAAAGTCCATAGTTCAACTGTTATCGGAGGCCGGTCAAAGGGGTAGATCTGCGGGGCTCCCAGATTAGGGTTTCGTCTCACTGGGAATATTAAGTTAAGATATGGTAAAAATATTTATGTGCATTGTACCCCAGCCCACCAGAGTTCAAACCCCAGGTTTGACATCTGTGTGTCTCATAAAGGCGGAATATTCATTCAGTGGGAGGCGACGTTCCCGTCGACAGCGAGGCGCCTGTGGTGACTTCGTCAATTTCAAGATCCAATCCGTCGGCTCATCTTCCGAGAGGTGCTCATAGGGGTAGGGTGTGCGTGTGTGCGTTCATAGGGGTGAGTGTATGCGCGTGTATGTGAGCGTCTGCGTTTGTACTGTGTTCTCAAAAAAAAAGTCTATGCCGAGGGCCACCCTCGCGTATAGCCGCCTCAAGATAGGGCGCGACCCGCGAGGCGCCTGGTCGAGCCGGACCCGCCCGCGCCCATCTCCTCCCCCCGCGCCCATCTCCTCCACCCGCCCGCGCCCATCTCCTCCCCCCGCGCGCCCGCCGCCACCAGCCCCTGCGCCGCCTGCGCCGCCCGCCCCTCCCCGCCGGCCGCCTTCACGCCGCCGCCGCTCTCCTTTCCTCTCGGCCGGCCTCCTTCCCCACCTCCCGCCCGCCAGTCGCGCCGCCTGCGCCGCCGCCTCCCCGTCGCCGCCGCCCGCCGCCGCTTCGCCGCCGGCCGCCCGCTGCCCTTCCCGTCGCGGCCGCGCTCGTCCTCTCCCCGCCGTCGCCTCCCCGAGCCCGCCCGCCTCTCCTATGGTAATTTTTTTTTCATTTTTTAACTTTTATTTGTAATATTGTATGCTATTTAGAAATACAAATAGAATGGAAAATGTGAAAATGTGAAATAGAAAATGTGAAATAGAAAATGTGAAATAGAAATACAAATAGGAAATGTGATATGTGAAATGTTTGTGAAAGGTGAAAATAGAAAATGTGAAATGAAAAGAAATATAAATACAAATAGGAAATGTGATATGTGAAATAATTTGTTTTTTAATGAATGGAAATAGGTGCCGTCGTGACCGCCGACCCGTGACCGTCCGTCGTGACCGCTCCGTCGTGACCGCCGTGTCCGTGATTCTCTCCCGTCCGAGGGTGAGCTAAAACATCGCCTCCCCTTCTCCGCATTTTCTTATGTCACTAGATTCATTTTCCAAGTCCAGTTGCGTAACCTAGGTGTCACTTCCCGTCCGCGAGCGTTACGCGGATAAATATGCATTAGTGGTCCGCATATTTTGAACCGTAACGCTTGCGGCATTTACGGGACAGTCGGCGGATGCGTAGTTGTCTACGTTTTCCATGTTCTACTCCGGTCCGAGTCAGGATTTCGGCGGCGCCTCCCCGTTGTTCTCCGGATGCACATCCTCTCGGCTTTTTGCCGAGACGTGTATCGGGAGAGCAGCGGGGAGGTGCTGCCGAAATTCTGACTTGGACCGGGGTAGAGCATGGAGAACGTAGCCAACTACGGATCCGGCGGCTGCTAGGAGCCCACCTAGTAGAGATGTAGGTTGATGCATGCGTTTCGCCCGGTAAAATAAATAAAAATATGATGCATTTAATTTCCTATTTGATATAAATGCTATGTCTGTGGTTTGGCTCCCAATAAAGCAGAGGATGGCTGATAATGGATGGATGTACAATGAGCGTGTTAGTGCGACTGAGAAAACAGATGAGTGGACAAGGAAGACCCATTTTCTAGTGAATGAGTTAGCGCGTGGTACAAAGGGGCTGGTTCGGGCACTTTGCCCCTGTGTTCGCTGCGTGAAGCGTCAACGTCGTGGGAAGGATGAAATGTATAGACACCTTCTGCAATATGGGTATATGCATGGGTACGTCACGGAAATCGACTTTGATGAGCGCGAACGTGACAGAGGTGAGGTGATGCGGCAGCGGCTCAATGGCAATGAGTACGATGGAATTAGAGACTTTCTAGATGATCTCGTCCATGCCGATTGATACGTCTCCAACGTATCGATAATTTCTTATGTTCCATGCTACTTTATTGATGATACCTACATGTTTTATGCACATTATATGTCATATTCGTGCATTTTCCTGAACTAACCTATTAACAAGATGCCGAAGTGCCGGTTCCTGTTTTTTTTTTTTTATCCTAGTAACGAAATATTCTCGGAATTGGACGAAATCAACGCCCAGGTTCCTATTTTTCCACGAAGCTTCCAGAACACCCGGGAAGGACCAGAGGGGGGCCACAGGCCCACCAGGAGGGTGGCCGGCGCGGCCTAGGGTTGGCCCGCGCCGCCTTACCCCCTGGCCGCCTCTTCGACCTTCTGACGCCGCCTCTTCGCCTATATAAAGCCCCCGCATCGAAACCCTTACGGAGGAGCCACGATACGAAACCTTCCGAGCCGCCGCCGCCGCGAAGCCAAGATCCGGGGGACAGGAGTCTCGTTCCGCACCCCGCCGAGCGGGAAGGCCCCGGAAGGCTTCTCCATCGACACCGCTGCCATCTCCACCGCCATCTTCATCACCGCTGCTGCTCCCATGAGGAGGGAGTAGTTCTCCATTGAGGCTCGGCTGTACCGGTAGCTATGTGGTTCATCTCTCTCCTATGTAGTTCAATACAATAATCTCATGAGCTGCCTTACATGATTGAGATTCATATGATGATGCTTGTAATCTAGATGTCATTATGCTAGTCAAGTGGGTTTTACTTATGTGATCTCCGGAGACTCCTTGTCCCACGTGTGTAAAGGTGACAGTGTGTGCACCGTGTGGGTCTCTTAGGCTATATTTCACGAAGTACTTATTCACTGTTGAAGAGCGTAGTGAAGTGCTTATTTATATCTCTTGATGATTGCAATGTGTTTGTATCACAATTTATCTATGTGCTACTCTAGCAAAGTTATTAAAGTAGTTTTATTCCTCCTGCATGTGTGCAAAGGTGACAGTGCGTGCACCGTGTTAGTACTTGGTTTATGCTATGATCATGATCTCTTGTAGATTGCGAAGTTAACTATTGCTATGATAATATTGATGTGATCTATTCCTCCTACATATGCATGAAGGTGACAGTGTGCATGCTATGCTAGTACTTGGTTTAGTCGTTTTGATCTATCTTACACTTAAGGTTACTTAAACATGAGCATTATTGTGGAGCTTGTTAACTCCGGCATTGAGGGTTCGTGTAATCCTACGCAATGTGTTCATCATCCAACAAAAGTGTAGAGTATGCATTTATCTATTCTGTTATGTGATCAATGTTGAGAGTGTCCACTAGTGAAAGTGTAATCCCTAGGCCTTGTTCCTAAATACTGCTGAGTTACTACTGCTTGTTTACTGTTTTACTGTGTTACTACTGCTGCAATACTACCACCATCAACTACACGCCAGCAAGCTATTTTCTGGCACCGTTGCTACTGCTCATATATATTCATACCACATGTATTTCACTATCTCTTCGCCGAACTAGTGCACCTATTTGGTGTGTTGGGGACACAAGAGACTTCTTGCTTTGTGGTTGCAGGGTTGCATGAGAGGGATATCTTTGACCTCTTCCTCCCTGAGTTCGATAAACCTTGGGTGATCCACTTAAGGGAAAACTTGCTGCTGTTCTACAAACCTCTGCACTTGGAGGCCCAACACTGTCTACAGGAAAGGAGGGGGAACGTAGACATCAAGCACTTTTCTGGCGCCGTTGCCGGGGAGGAAAGGTAAAAGGTACTCACACTCCGAAACTCGGCTACTAAGCTATTTTCCGGCGCCGTTGTAAGTACTCGAAGCTATTTCCTTTAGACTCTGCAATTGCGACATTTGGTTTCTTGTTTACACTAGTTAGGCATAATGGAAAACAACAAAAATATGAGAGATCTTTATGAACTTTATCTTGAATTAGGACATGATGTGTTTGAAGAGAGAATTAAAAAACCCATGGAACTTTATATGCATGATAATGGGAATGTTATTAGTATGAATGCTTTGAACACCATTGTTGCTAATGCTATGGAAAATTCTAAGCTTGGGGAAGCTGGCTTTGATGAGCATGATATTTTTAGTCCCCCAAGCATTGAGGAGAAAATTTACTTTGATGATACTTTGCCTCCTATTTATGATGATTATAATGATAGTAGTCTTTTGTTACCACCTGTTATGGAGGATAAATTTGAGTATGATTACAATATACCTCCTATATTTGATAGCTACTTTGTTGAATTTGCTCCCACTACAACTAATAAAATTGATTATGCTTATGTTGGGAGTAGTAATTATTTTATGCATGAGACTCATGATAAGAATGCTTTATGTGATAGTTATATTGTTGAGTTTGCTCATGATGCTACTGAAAGTTATTATGAGAGAGGAAAATATGGTTGTAAAAATTTTCATGTTACTAAAACACCTCTCTATGTGCTGAAATTTTTGAAGCTACACTTGTTTTATCTTCCTATGCTTGTTACTTTGCTCTCCATGAACTTGTTTATTTACAAGATTCTTATGCATAGGAAGCATGTTAGACTTAAATGTGTTTTGAATTTGCCTCTTGATGCTCTCTTTTGCTTCAACTTCTATTTCTTGCGAGTGCATTCATTAAAAACTGAGCCCATCTTAATGGCTATAAAGAAAGAACTTCTTGGGAGATAACCCATGTGTTTTTTTACTACAGTACTTTGTTTTATATTTGTGTCTTGGAAGTTGTTTACTACTGTAGCAACCTCTCCTTATCATGTTTTTGTGCCAAGTAAAGTTTCTATGTCAAAGTTGATGTTATATTTGGGATCGCTGCGCAGAAACAGCATTGCTGTCTGTCACGGCGCAGTTCTCTGTAGAAAATTCTAAAAAATCTGCCAATTTACGAGCGTGATCCTCAGATATGTACGCAACTTTCATTAGTTTTGAGTTTTTCCATTTGAGCAAGTCTGGTGCCATCTTAAAATTCGTCTTTACGGACTGTTCTGTTTTGACAGATTCTGCCTTTTATTTCGCATTGCCGCTTTTGCTTTGTTGAATGGGTTTCTTTGTTCCATTAACTTTCAGAAGTTTTGTGCAATGTCCAGAAGTGTTAAGAATGATTGTGTCACCTCTGAACATGTGAATTTTTGATTATGCACTAACCCTCTAATGAGTTTGCTTGAAGTTTGGTGTGTGAAGTTTTCAAGGGTCAATAGAAGAGGGTGATATAATGTGATCGAGAAGAGTGAAAGGTCTAAGCTTGGGGATGCCCCGGTGGTTCATCCCTGCATATTTCAAGAAGACTCAAGCATCTAAGCTTGGGGATGCCTAAGGCATCCCCTTCTTCATCGACAACTTATCAGGTTTCTTCTAGTGAAACTATATTTTTATTCCGTCACATCCTATGTACTTTACTTGGAGCGTCTGTGTGCTTTTATTTTTGTTTTTGTTTTGTTATCTTAGTTCTCTGAATAAGTTCATCCTTGTGTGGGAGAGAGACACGCTCCGCTGGTTCGTATGAACACATGTGTTCTTAGCTCATAATATTCATGGCGAAGTTTCTTCTTCGTTAAATTGTTATATGGTTGGAATTGGAAAATGCTACATGTAGTAATTGCTAAAATGTCTTGAATAATTTGATACTTGGCAATTGTTGTGCTCATGTTTAAGCTCTTGCATCATATACTTTGCACCTATTAGTGAAGAAATACATAGAGCATGCTAAAATTTGGTTTGCATAATTGGTTTCTCTAAGGTCTAGATAATATCTAGTATTGAGTTTTGAACAACAAGGAAGACGGTGTAGAGTCTTATAATGTTTACAATATGTCTTTTATGTGAGTTTTGCTGCACTTGTTCATCCTTGAGTTTGCTTCAAATAACCTTGCTAGCCTAAGCCTTGTATCGAGAGGGAATACTTCTCATGCATCCAAATCCTTGAGCCAACCACTATGCCATTTGTGTCCACCATACCTACCTACTACATGGTATTTCTCCGCCATTCAAAGTAAATTGCTTGAGTGCTACCTTTAAACAATTCAAAAGTTATTACCTCTTATTTGTGTCAATGTTTTATAGCTCATGAGGAAGTATGTGGTGTTTTATCTTTCGATCTTGTCATTTACTTTTGACAGACTTTCACTAATGGACTAGTGGCTTCATCCGCTTATCCAATAATTTTGCAAAAAGAGCTGGCAATGGGGTTCCCAGCCTCAATTAATTAACTTGTATTAATAATTCTCTTCACATGTTTTCTGATTCATCAGTAAGCAACTTAATTTTGCAAATAGACACTCCTCCATGGTATGTGAATGTTGGAAGGATTCGGTTAGCCATGGCTTGTGTAAGCAAAAGGTTGGGAGGAGTGTCATCCATAAATAAAGAAAAACTAAACTAAAGTACATGTGTAAACAAAAGAGAAGAGGGATGATCTACCTTGCTGGTAGAGATAACGTCCTTCATGGGAGCCGCTCTTGAAAGTCTGGTTGATGAGGTAGTTAGAGTGCCCACTACCATTCGTTGACAACAACAAACACCTCTCAAAACTTTACTTTTATGCTCTCTTTATGTTTTCAAAATAAAAGCTCTAGCACAAATACAGCAATCGATGCTTTTCTCATTGAAGGACCATTCTTTTACTTTTTATTGTTGAGTCAGTTTACCTATCTCTCTCCATCTCAAGAAGCAAACACTTGTGTGAACTGTGCATTGATTCCTACATACTTGCATATTGCATTTGTTATATTACTCTATGTTGACAATTATCCATGAGATATGCATGTTACAAGTTGAAAGCAACCGCTGAAACTTAATCTTCCTATGTGTTGCTTCAACACCTTTACTTTGATTTATTGCTTTATGAGTTAACTCTTATGCAAGACTTATTGATGCTTGTCTTGAAGTACTATTCATGAAAAGTCATTGCTTTATGATTCAGTTGTTTACTCATGTCATTACCATTGTTTTGATCGCTGCATTCATTACATATGTTTACAATATGATCAAGTTCATGATGGCATGTCACTTAAGAAATTATCTTTGTTATCGTTTTACCTGCTCGGGACGAGCAGAACTAAGCTTGGGGATGCTGATACGTCTCCAACGTATCGATAATTTCTTATGTTCCATGCTACTTTATTGATGATACCTACATGTTTTATGCACATTATATGTCATATTCGTGCATTTTCTGGAACTAACCTATTAACAAGATGCCGTGCGTTCTGCTGTTTTTGGTTTCAGAAATCCTAGTAAGAAATATTCTCGAATTGGACGAAATCAACGCCCGGGTTCCTATTTTTCCACGAAGCTTCCAACACCCGGGAAGGACCGAGGGGGCCACAGCCCACCAGGAGGGTACGGCGCGGCCTAGGTTGGCCCGCGCCGCCTACCCCTGGCCGCCTCTTCGACCTTCGACGCCGCCTCTTCGCCATATAAAGCCCCCGCATCGAAAACCCTGGCGAGGAGCCACGATAGAAAACCTTCCAGCCGCCGCCGTCGCGAAGCCAAGATCTGGGGGACAGGAGTCTCTGCTCCCACCCCCGCCGAGCGGGAAGTGCCCGGAAGGCTTCTCCATCGACACCGCTGCCATCTCCACCGCCATCTTCATCACCGTTGCTCCCATGAGGAGGGAGTAGTTCTCCATTGAGGCTCGGGGCCGGTAGCTATGTGGTTCATCTCTCTCCTATGTAGTTCAATACAATAATCTCATGAGCTGCCTTACATGATTGAGATTCATATGATGATGCTTGTAATCTAGATGTCATTATGCTAGTCAAGTGGGTTTTACTTATGTGATCTCCGGAGACTCCTTGTCCCACGTGTGTAAAGGTGACAGTGTGTGCACCGTGTGGGTCTCTTAGGCTATATTTCACGAAGTACTTATTCACTGTTGAAGAGCGTAGTGAAGTGCTTATTTATATCTCTTGATGATTGCAATGTGTTTGTATCACAATTTATCTATGTGCTACTCTAGCAAAGTTATTAAAGTAGTTTTATTCCTCCTGCATGTGTGCAAAGGTGACAGTGCGTGCACCGTGTTAGTACTTGGTTTATGCTATGATCATGATCTCTTGTAGATTGCGAAGTTAACTATTGCTATGATAATATTGATGTGATCTATTCCTCCTACATATGCATGAAGGTGACAGTGTGCATGCTATGCTAGTACTTGGTTTAGTCGTTTTGATCTATCTTACACTTAAGGTTACTTAAACATGAGCATTATTGTGGAGCTTGTTAACTCCGGCATTGAGGGTTCGTGTAATCCTACGCAATGTGTTCATCATCCAACAAAAGTGTAGAGTATGCATTTATCTATTCTGTTATGTGATCAATGTTGAGAGTGTCCACTAGTGAAAGTGTAATCCCTAGGCCTTGTTCCTAAATACTGCTGAGTTACTACTGCTTGTTTACTGTTTTACTGTGTTACTACTGCTGCAATACTACCACCATCAACTACACGCCAGCAAGCTATTTTCTGGCACCGTTGCTACTGCTTATATATATTCATACCACATGTATTTCACTATCTCTTCGCCGAACTAGTGCACCTATTTGGTGTGTTGGGGACACAAGAGACTTCTTGCTTTGTGGTTGCAGGGTTGCATGAGAGGGATATCTTTGACCTCTTCCTCCCCGAGTTCGATAAACCTTGGGTGATCCACTTAGGGAAAACTTGGCAGTTCTACAAATGCCTTGGAGGAACACTCTTCTAGATGATCTCGTCCATGCCGATGTCCCGGATTCGCCACCTCCAGAACCGGAGGCGCCGCCAGAACCGGAGGCGCCGCCAGAACCGGAGGAACCAGAGCCAACCGCGAAGGCCTTCTATGATATGATTGCCGCGGCTAAGAGGCCTCTGTACGAGGGCGCCGCGATTTCTCAGCTCGATGCCATCTCCCAATGTCTAGCCGACAAGACCCGGTACAACACCACCCGTGAGGGCTTTGAAGCAAGTCTGAAAACAACTGGTAACATGTTGCCCAAAGATCATTGTCTGCCTCAAAGCCTGCACGCGACGAGGAGAATGATGAAGGACCTCAACATGGATTATCAAAGGATAGACTGTTGTCCCAAAGGCTGCGTTCTATTTTGGAGACAGTATGCGGAGGACAAGTACTGTCCCATCTGTAAGCAGTCTAGGTATGAAGAGGTAACGGGAAAGGATGGTCAGGTGAGGCAGTCAAGCACCGCAAAGTCGATTCTTCGATATCTCCCATTCATAAAAAGAATCCAGCGGCTTTACATGCACGAGGAGACAGCCAAACAGATGACGTGGCACAAGTATGGGAAGAGATTCGTGGACGAAAACAAGAAGTTGAAGATGGGACATCCATCCGATGGTACGGCATGGAAGAACTTCGATACAAAACACCCGCTTAAGGCAGCCGAGGCTCGGAATGTCAGAATTGCGATAGCAACAGATGGTTTCAATCCATATGGTATGTCGACTGCCAATTACAGTTGCTGGCCCGTGTTTGTTATTCCGCTCAATCTCCCTCCCGGAGTCCTAATGACGAGGAAGACCATGTTTCTGTCGCTGATCATTCCAGGCCCTCATTACCCGGGGAAGAATTTGAGTGTCTACATGCAGCCGATTGTGGAAGATTTGAACCACTCTTGGCACCACGGGACATTGACGTACGACCGAGCATCGAAGACAAACTTCTGCATGAGAGTTTGGTTGCAGTATACCATGCATGACATGCCCGGGTACGCCCTAACATGTGGATGGTGTACAGCTGGTAAGTGGCCATGCCCAGTGTGCAGGCATCGGCTTGAGTTCCTTTGGCTACAGAAGGGTCGCAAGTATGTTGCGTTTGACACGAATCGACAGTTCCTCAAAAGGAGGCATCCGTTTAGAGAAGACAAAAAGAACTTCAAGAAGGGCAAAGTTGTGCATGAAAAAAAAGATGTGCCGAAGTTTGATGGTACACTTGTTGAAGCCGAGCTACGTGCTCTCGTGCCGGCAGCGACGCCAACTGGCCATCAATTTGAGGGATATGGTGTAACGCACAACTGGACTCACGAGGCGGCTTTAACGAAGCTCGAGTATTACAAGGACCTCGAACTTCCCCATAACATCGATGTGATGCACACTGTAAAGAATGTCGCGGAGTCCGTCTTTCACACATGCCTGAACATTCCCGGGAAGTCAAAGGATAATGTCAAGGCTAGAGTCGATATTGAGATCCTCTGTGATAGGGAAAAATTACACATGAAGCGTCCTATTGGCCGTCAAAAGAATTGGTTCAAGCCGCATGCCAACTTCTGCCTTGATTCCATCCAAAAGAAGGAGGCATTCAGGTGGCTCAAATACGTCGTGATGTTCCCGGATGGTTATTGCTCGAATATGAGTAAGGGAGTTAATCTTTCGACGGGAAAAGTCACCGGGCTCAAGAGTCACGACTATCATATATGGATTCAGCGGCTCATGCCGGTGATGCTTCGAGGGTATATCCCCGAGAAAGTCTGGCGAGTGCTTGCGCAGTTGAGCCATTTCTTCCGCACGCTATGTGCTAAGCAGATATGTCCCGAGGTTATTGCAAAGCTACAACATACAGTGCCGGAGTTGCTATGCAATTTGGAGATGATATTTCCGCCAGGCTTCTTTACTCCGATGGCACATCTCATTGTGCACCTCGCCAACGAGGCACTCTTGGGTGGTCCGGTGCAGTTTCGTTGGCAGTTCTGTATTGAGAGAGAGTTTAAGTATATTCGAAAGATAACTGGAAACAAGGCCAAGATTGAAGCATGCATAGCTGAGGCAATATGCCTTCGGGAGATGGCAGATGCCGCGACAACGTACTATCCCGATGATGTTCCCACTCAGCATAACCCGGTCACTCGTTACAATGTCGACGTGCCCGAGAATGACCCCAAGCTAAAACTATTCCAATTCCCCGGTGGCAAGGCTGGTAAAGGAACAAAATATAAATTGGATAACGAAGAGAAGGATTGTATAATGCTATATGTGCTTACGAACATGGAGGAAGTGATCCCATTCGTAAGGTAAAATGGTGAACAAATTACTTTGCAGCTAGTAACCTCGTCTCGGTCTAATGCTTATTTACTCCTTTCAGCAAATTCACGGATGAAATGTGGCCGTATGATGAATTGCCCGAACCCTCGGAGATGGACACTCTACTGAAAGAGGGTGCTCCCGGAATTAATAAAAACTTTGTGACATGGTTCATGGAAAAAGTAATTTCTAACCTTTCCTCTTACATTGCAACATGTGACTTGTCCCTCTTATTACACGTAACTAATGCACACAACAAATTTGAAATGTTCTTGTAGGGCCGTGAGAGAAACGTTGATATGATAGATGAGTTGAAATGTGTTTCCCAAGGTTGTAGCCGTGAGGTGACCAAGTATGAGAAGTATGATGTGAATGGGTTTCGCTTCCACACAGAGACGCACCAGAAGGGCCGGGCGAATCCCAAAACGATAAATACTGGGGTCTTCACCAAAGGAGCCAACAACTTTGATTACTACGGAAGGTTACAAAGTGTATACGAGTTGACATTCAATCGTACGAACGTGCAACTCAATATCGTCGTGTTCAAGTGTCATTGGTTCGACCCAATAGGTGGACAGAGAAGTGATAAGTCCATTGGGTTAGTTGAAGTTAAGCCTTCAACCACCTATAGCGGAGCCGATGTCTTTGTTGTGGCTCACCAAGCCAAGCAAGTTTATTATTTGCCCTACCCATGCCAGAAAGCGGAACTCAAGGGTTGGGAAGTCGTCTTCCAGGTATCGCCACATGGTAACCTACCGATTCCCTCTGATGATGATTACAACAACATTGACCCCGTGACATACGAGGGGATTTTCTATCAAGAGGAACAGGACTTCGGGGAATATATTTTAGAACCGTTTGTTCAAGAGGACCTCGGGAACGATGCAGAAACTCGTGGTGAGTCAGTGGTGGATCTAAAGGACATATCTATGCTGGAGAAGTTACTTGAGGCGAATGACAATTATGATGAGCCTCCACCCGTCGACCCTTCAACTTTGTACTCACAAGATAGTGATAGTGATAGTGATCCAGAGAAAGAGAAAGAGAAAGAGACGGAGTATGAGAGTGAGCGTGAGAGCGATGATGGCTGGTGAGGGTCTTTTATTCTTAGTATTTATTTGTCAACATGCTTCTTAATTGCATTGTGTCTTTTATTCTTAGTATTTATTTGTCAACATGCTTCTTAATTGCATTGTGCCTTTTATTCTTAGTATCTTCATATAATATGTCTTTGTGCTTAACTGTTTTATTCTTCTCAATGCAGGTGACTGAACAATATGAGCAGCGGCAAGGCAGACTCCGAGAGCTTGCTTAAGACGCTCGCGCAGGTGAAGAGGAATATTCCTAGACCACCCACTAGACGGAGTGATCGAGCCCCGGTGCGCAATCCGCGTTACGACGATGGTACCGATGGAGGACGAGGACGAGGAGGACGAGGAGGACGAGGTGGAGGACGAGGAGGACGAGGAGGACGAGGTGGAGGACGAGGTGGCGGCGGGGTACACATGGACTTTGACGAGCCACCCTCCGCTTCTGGCGACGTGGCTCCTGAGTTGTTCCTAGAGGGTCCGTCTAGTGGGGAGGTGGAGATGGAGACAGAGTCTACACACGAGTCGGACTCTAGGGCTGAGTTGGAGGTGATGGAGGATGGGGGTGCGCCGAAGCCCTTGAAGCTTCGTGGAGAAGCTAGAGTCCCCGATGCGAGGAAGGAGCCGAAGACCCATGATGACAAGGCCCTTATCATTCCTTCGAGCGATGAGTAAGTGTACTACTTCAGAAATTTCGAACATGTATTTTCATCTTGGGCATAATAAACAATTTGGCATGTGTACTAATGTGTGATTTATTTGCAGCAACTGGACATGGGATGCCAAGCCCCCCCGCATGCCTAACAGCTTGCTTGGGGCTCTGATTAAGAAGTTCTGGCCCGGCAGATACACTCCCCTTAGCACGGTCCCCGGTGGCGCGACGAAGCTAGCCACTACTTGGGCGGACTATGAGGATGCCCCTGCCGTAGGCTTCGCGACAGCTGCTGAGGCTGTGACCACCAAGTTCTGGGTAAGGCATATATTTCTCGAGCACCGTTCATAGTTAATGACCCTAATGTGCTAACTCATGACTTTCACAACTCATTTATGCATGATTGAAGTGCTTCTATCGTGTGGACCCGGAGCATGACACGCAGGCGCGTCTCACTTTGCGTGGCGCTTGCGAGAGGTTGACACCGCAGCAGTGGTACAACCAAAAGTTCACCAGCGCTAGTGCCTTCTGGGCTAACAAGGGTAAGAGGGTCAAGAAGGAGTACTATGTTGGTAACCAGCCTACGGATGAATGGGCAATGACCATTGAGGAGTACATGTCGGTGAGTAAAATGTCAATGAGATTCTACATTGCTGCTAAGTTTTCATTGGATTATCTTGAGTTGAGTATTGCGTTTTCAGGTTTGTCCCGAGTGGGCCGAGCAGCATAGGGAGGCATGGGAGGAGCTGATTAGGGCGAGGTGGCTCAGGGAGGACGAGGAGTTTGCAGCCGTGTCGAGGCGGAACATGGAGAACCGAGGCACCGGTGGCACACACTGCGCGGGAAACCGCGACTACACCCGCTACAAGGGGAAAATGGTATGTATATACATGGAACGACCTTCTTTCATTTCCCGTCATGTTACATTTGTGGTACGCATAACTTTTCTTTTCGCGATGCAGGTGGCCGAGGCAGCACCTGGGGTGGTGCTTCATGATGCCCAGATATATGACATGATGCGGACGAAGAAGAAGCCCAATCCCGCATTGCCTCAGCCACAGTACTACGGCAATGCCAAGGCCGCCAAGGAGGACTACTGCGACATGGTCAAGTCTCGTCACCCCGAGGTGGATGACCCCTTGAGCATTCCGGTCGACGAGGAGTCGTTGGTCCTGTCGGGGCGCGGGCGTCCGCATGGCCGTTACCCCTTTCTGAATAAGGCGGTCAAGCCTACCCCAGCCACGAGCTACACGCGTCTCAAGCATACCCTCACCGCCGACAGCCCCCAGCCTCGTCCACGGCCTGCTCGTCCACCCGCCTACGATGTAAGTTTTCCTCATTTTCATCCTCTTTCCGGTTTTCCTTCCTACATGGCTAAGTGTTTACGAGATTCATTGTTTCTGAAATTGTAGCCTGAGTTCGAGGCGGCCTTCGAAGCCTGCAATGAAGCGTATCAGCAGGCCGCTGCGCAGTGGAATAGGCAGAATACGGCCTACATGGCGTACATAGGAGTAAGTCTGAATCTTTCTTCTCGCAAGTAGATGACAAGTCTCAGTTTGATGCTTTATTTCTGCAAAAGGCCTAACTTGTAACCTATCTTGCAGGAAATGATGATCTCTATGTCTACTGGTACACCGCCACCGGCTCGAGTTACCGTGGCGGGGGACATGCCTATCATGCCATCGAAGGCAGCTTTCGCTGCGACTTACTACGGATCCACACCGGAGGTAAGTTCTTTGCCAAACCGGTAGTTACCACTTTCCTTTGCCTCGCAAGTTGCTAACATGTAGGGAACACGTAGGGAACGGGATGGTCCGGGAACCAGGCATCGCCGGGTGGGCGCGAGGTCACACCGGTTCATGAAGGTGGTCGGTCTCCTGGGCGTTCTGCTGGTGCCTCTCCGTCGACTACTCCTGGGACTACTCCCGGTGCCTCTCCGTCGACTTCTCCTGGGCGTAGCACCGGTCCTTCTCCAGGTGGTTCTTCTGCAGCTTCTACCGGAGCGCAACCCCGGGCTGCTCGTTTCGCCAACGATGTGGGCGGACACACCCCGCCCGGGTCCTTCCTCCGCTAGTCAGCTTAGAACTAGGGTTTGCTTGCTACTACTATGTATTTGGATGACATGGCACTCTCCGCTCTCCGCTTGTATGCTATTATGTGCACCATGTATGGTATTATGTGGATTATATGATATTTATGTGAATTATGGTGAATTTGGTCGATTTTGGATGAATTTGGATGAACTGGACCTGCTGAATTGAATTTGAATTGCAACGGGAAAAGAAACAGAATCGGAAAAGAAAAAAATGTGCAAGGCCTATGCCGACGGCATTGCCGTCGGCATAGACACTGACATGGACCATATGGTCATGTCTATGCCGACGGCAATGCCTTCGGCGTAGGCCTTGCGTCTGGACGGCCGCCACGTGGCCATTGCATGCACGCCTCTATGCGGGGTAGCCCTCCGTAGATGCCCACCTTGCACGCACCGCTCGCGTCGGATGGCCGCCACGTGGCCATTGCATGCACGGCTCTATGCCGAGGGTTGCCCTGGCGAGGCGCCCGGCTGCCTCGCCGTCGCGCCACGTCGCCCGTTCGTCGGCGGCCGCCCGCACG
Organism: Lolium multiflorum; assembly: GCA_030979885.1. Taxonomy (NCBI): domain Eukaryota; kingdom Viridiplantae; phylum Streptophyta; class Magnoliopsida; order Poales; family Poaceae; genus Lolium; species Lolium multiflorum. Next base: position 234,935,785 of record CM061751.1, on the reverse strand, counting down.
GCGAGCCGCCGGCGTCGGCCGACGCTCCGTTGGGTCGACGACGCGCCGCCAGACAGCCGAGGCAGACGAGGGCTCACCTCACCGTCGGGACGACGCCGAGGGCAAGCCGGACCGGCGAACCTACCTATGCCGAGGGACCTGGACGCCGAGGCCATACGCCGAGGGCCGTCGGCGTCTACGCCGAGGGCCAGGCGTGGCTACGCCGAGGGCAGCCGGCCGTCGGCGTCTCGGGCGATTCCTGTAGTGACTGAGCATGATCATGACCAGGTACGAGTACCACGTACGCGAGCATGGCAGCAGTCATTCCGCGACCACGACAGTACAAGCACGGAACACTATCTACACACCAGTGCAGTTTATGATCGTACGAGTACCGTTGCCCGGATTAATTTCGTCGCGCGTGTACACAAGTGGACGAGGACGAACGTCGGTGGGTGCATCTCCTTGGCTCCGGATCCTACTCGGACCAACAACAAGGAACAGTGGAAATACTGACACGCGTGTTTTGTTACTTGTTGACCAAGAGAAGAAAATTGGCAATCACGGACGAGTCCAGCAGCCGAATCTCCTTCGTTCGCATGGATCCGTCAGATCTGATCAAATCATGAAATCATTTCCGAGCTAACCAACCCATGGAATGGAAGTGGAACATTCCCTCCCCTCTAGCTACATCCATCACGTGGCCACCAATCAATCATTCCCTCTGATCGAGTAGAATAACAAAGCCGCCAGGGTCCATTCCTTTTTATACAAAAAAGAAAGAAAGAAAGTGATAAATTAACCAACGCATTGCAATTTGCAGCCGAAGAAAGTTGGAGGCCGGTCGATTGGACCCAATCGCTCCTGCTGCAGAACTGCAGTAATCGTCCTTGGCTTTCACTTTCACCCGCTGGTAAGTCAGGCCTGCTCTTTCGATCGAGCGGTTAAATTTTGAGCGTGACAGACTGAGAGTAATTCCCTCTCTTTCGAAAGCTACGACTTTGTGTCTGGTCCTAAAACGAGCCTGGATTAGTTAGTTGGTGAGAGGAAAAAAAGGCTGATGAGCGGAGGAAGAATGGGATCCCGACGGGGACTGCGCGCGTGGTAGATTCTGCGTAGTGCCGCCCGGGAAGAATCACTGATGTCCTGATGAACCAGCTATATTCTGCCTACCTAGGGGTTTCAGGCTAATACTGGCCTTTGCAGTTTCTCCTCCTTACTTCAAGTCAAAGCAAAGACTACCTTGTACAAGCACGACGAGCAGACTGCAAAGTTATTAAGCACCTTGCGTTCTTATTTGTTTTGCCAATATTTTCACCTTCCATTCTGAGCGCAATACTACTTGGTATAGTTTGACCACCATCGTTTAGAAATTATAATCGGCTATATCTGTCTGTCCACATGCACTTTCCTCAACATGTTACTTACATATATATACGTGCGCATGAAAACTGAAAAATATTGCCACTACAACGTGTTCCGACAATTTAATTTGAACGCAAATTCAAGGAGGAATCGCACCCCAGGATTTCAGGATCGGATCAGAGCTAGTTTAAAGACAGACACCGCGCAGGCAATGATGAGGGCATCAGGTTCCCTTGTTACGGCACCCAGATTCAGCTGTAGCTTTGCTGCATCTGGTATTTTCTGCATTTTGTTACCACTACTTTGCTCCCGAGTCAGTACAACTTGCTGCACGTGATCACAGATTAAATACACGTGCTTACTTCAACTCCCACAGAGACACCTTAAATTAGCGGTACTCCGTCCGTTTTTCTGCAGATTTTGCACACCTTCCGGCCGATGAAATGGCAACTGCAACTTGAAACATAGACTGCGGCAATTCCTATATGACTGGATTATTATTATTCAGGAGAAGGAAGGGACTAGCATCACCTGCACCCTACGTAGGCAGCCAGGTGTCATTTTATATCCCCACGTTTTCCCCCTTATTATCTCGAAGTTAATCTGCTGCATATCGACATGATCGTACTCTCTCCGTCTCAGTTTACTAGTCTTCCCCGTATCCCTAGGTCGTCAATTTAATATATGTAATTTAAGTTATATAATGCAAAAATTATATCATTAGAAAATAGAACATCTAAACTTTCTAATAATATAATTTTTATAACATAACTAATGCTGCCTTGATCAAATTTGCGACCTAGTGGTACGCGCACGCCTAATAAACTATGAGAGAGGGAGTAGCTGGCCTGAACAAATGTCCAAACTAGCTAGGTCCGCGGCCTTTGTCCGTTTGCGGGTGGTAGTGCATCCAACGGGCGATCACCATAAAAAGAAGTAGAACACATAATTTCCATGAATATAACTGAAACAACTGGGCCCAAAAGTCAAGATTTCGTACAAAAAAAGTAAATAAAGATAACTCGATGCGGTGGCGGTGCAGCCGGCATGTCCTAGTCCTTCTCGCCGAGGTTGATGAAGACTTGCGGCAAGTACACAGTTGTCGAGTAGGGAAGGCGGTGCTAGGGAGCAAATGTGCCGGCTGTGTTGCCGCGGCTTGCTGCGTCTGGTGGTAACTTTGTGGTGGCCAACCCACTTCGCGAGCTCATCCTGCTTGGATAGTTCGACGGTGAGCTCGAAGGCCGCCTCCGTCAACAGAGACACGTCGTCCTCCATGTGCTCGTAGTTGAGGTTGTCCTCCGACGGGTCCTCGCCTCCTCCGCTGTTGACTCGTTTGGGCATGCCAGCAACCAGGGCAGCGGCGACGCGTCGTTCTGAATGGGCTCGCAGTTGAGGTTGTCCTCCAACGGGTCCTCAACCTCATACACCGCTGGCTCATGTGGGCACACCGGCAACTAGGGCAGCGGCTCCACGTACCATGTGTCGGCTCTTCGGTACTGAGACCAGTATGGTTGCTCGATGCATGGGGTGGGGAATGTACACCTAACCCATGCCTCCTCTTCCGGCTCCATCGAATCCTCCTTCACCAGCGACATTAGAGGCGTCGACACATGCTCCTCCAGCGCCTCGTAACTGAGGTCGTCGTCCTTGGGGCCCTCTAGGTTGGCCTCGATGGATTGACGCTTAGCTTCGTGCTCGGCCTCAAACCATCTCGTCCACCGAGGCAAGCCCACCGCATACACAGGTCCTGCCGTAGATCTGATGGCAGGAAGACCCTGCGCCGCAAGATCTCACGGTGGCAAGCTAGGCCGCACGTGCAGTGGGGATGGTCGAGATGAGAGCCCTAGCATAGTTCAAATGCCACACGTGAGGTAGGTGGACCTTAGGCTAGGGCAATGACACTTGCACCTCGATGTAGATGCGCCGCTTGTAGCGTGGCACAAGAGGTGGTCGTGCTGAAGAAACAGCGACCTCCGGAGCCAGAGCCACCCACCTCACGATCATTGCGGACAGGGCGGAACCAAGTGCCGCCCTTCGCCATGGCGACGAGGCTGGTGGTTACTATGGTTTGTTGAAAGCTTCGAGGGAGAAGTGCACTGGTCTAGTGGCTCGAGAACTGATGAGGCATGGGAGAACGACATGTCTCCATTGAGAAGATCGTGTGGGACCGCGTCTCCTTGGCTCCCTCGGGCCACCGCAAACCAATCTTAAATTTGGGCTGAAAATATGAACTAGTAGGACAGATAGACTATGGCACCTGTTTGCGGTTCGCCATATTACGTCCCTTGGACAGCGACGAACACGAGCTATCTGTTTGGGATGGCGCATTGAAGATGGCCTTATTCACGATTCATTCCTAGAAAGGGAAGAAATAAGGAAAGGAAGCTAGAAAGCACGAGCTATAGACTGACTTATAACGATCGACCTCACACCCGTATATCGTACATACGGAAACAAACCGCAGTACACAACTACTGCTGCCGAACATGCTGTGAGTCCTGGTCCATGCACTGACAAAAATCTTTTTGATACATCGAGTATAGTAGTATTAAACTCTAGGAGTCAGTCCCTACTCGCTAAGAGTAAAGAACTCCAGTCCGGTTGCACGAACCCATTGATCAACATCAATACCTCATCATCGGTTTGTGACTCTGATCTACGGACAATAATTGTGTACAACACAATAAAGTGCTCCAAAATTTCCTAGCTTGTCTGAAAAAACGCGGTACATATCATACCTAGCTCTTACAGTCTCTCTCACCCAATGCCAGTGTGCAAATGTTGTGCGACTTGCTTGTCTCGTTTGCAAATGTAGAACAAACCAGCAATAACCGCAGTGACCGACACATTGTTCTTTTAGAGCAGTGGAGCGTGCAACCATTCCACCGGATTAACTGCACTCACCTGCAGCAGAATGCATTTGTGACGGATGATTGAAGAACCAGGGGGCCGCTCTCCCTCCTTGAACATGGTCCATTTCCTCTTCTCTCTTGTACACGCTGCTCGCTGAAGAAGAAGCAATCCTAGCCGTCGGATTATCATGCACGGCTGGCCGTAATGAGATGTACTTTTCGTCAGGTCTTTTGCTTTGCCGGTGCACGTATCCGGTTACGAGGTCGCTTTGTTTGTCTAGAGACGCGTGATCCCCTCGCTTTCTTGACTCTGCCATACCGTCGTGTTTTGTAGCTTCCATAATGTACACGTACGTTGAACTACGTTCACTTTCTTATACTGTACCTACTATACTCCTACAGCACCGTACAAATCTCCCAAAGGTACTTGGTGTCTCGGCACTTTCACCCTTAATTGTGGCTCTTCATGCTAAGGATCTTCCTTTTCCGTTTGCTTTATCAATGACGAAAGAACTGTGGGACATATGCAGTACCTGAATGTAATAATTTGGCGAGATGGGTTGTGCTTTCCGTATAAAGTAGTTATCCCATCATTTTGAAAAATCCACAGTTTAAAGAATTTAGCGCTGCGATTTGGCATGCGTGCAGCATATATCATTGGCTATATCTAGATTTGTTTTTCTAATTTTCATAAAACATGTGTGATGTCCAGAAATAAGTGTACTAGAGTTGCTTTTAAGCGCATGCAAGCTTATAAATCACTGCTAAAGGTCTCTTGATTAGATCGAGCGCAGAGGAGGTACTCTGAATGAAATCACAATTGACGTCGTACCCATGGATGATGCACTACTCATGCACACGACTACTTATGTATATAATGATCTCCACTCTGAACAAACAATTAAATTAGGTATAAAAAATTTTAACTTCGCAATCACACATGCAAAAAATTTCGGGTGGATCTGGTAGGACTACCTCAATTAGCACCTTAAAAAGGGCACTAAACAAGTGTGGAACCGCATTTTATATAGAGTTTGTTAACAGTAGCGTTTGAGACATTTTCCCGTTGGCCGGGGCATCAAAGCAACTCCCAGTAGGTGAGGGAAAGCATGCATTTCCAGAATCCCCAACACTAAGAAACACACTTGGGAACAACTTTCCAGGAAAAAGAAACATAACTTCAACATCACATTGCTCTGCTACAAACTGATCTCGAGCTAGTCAGCTAGATCCCTAAGAATTGGTGGTCGATCAGCAAACACATCATTAGAAGATGAGGTCTTGTATGTCTTGTCCACACGTGGAGTGGGTAATGGTGAGATCTTGCGGTAACGGAAGTGTCAGGTTAGGGCACTATGATCTTACGTTTTTGTCTTTCACGATGACACACACCCAAAAGTTTTCGGGTCGATCTGGTGGGACTACCTCAGTTAGCAAGTTAAAAGAGAACACTAAACAAACAGGAAATTCCACACACACTATATTGTGGGAGCTTCGTTTTCCGTCTTTAGGGCTTTTGTTTGTAGGGGCGGCGCTCAGGTGGTGGTGGCGGCGCCTCGTGCAATAATATTTCCCGGCTTCAACCCCATCTCGACGGCGACGTCGAGAAGCTTGTGGGTATGGTGTGGTCTTCGAGGATTTTGTCTGGCTGTGGGGATCTTCGGATCGTCAAGGAGCTTCATCGGCAGTTCATCCTACTTCTTCGTCTCCGGGACGGATGTGGTCTTTTCGACCCGTTCGGCGACTTCCCGTCCGCAATCAACAACGTCAGGCTAGCTCAGGGAGGAGCGGCAGCGGCGGCGCGCCGTCGACACGGTCTGGAGGTTGAAGATGAAGGGCTTCTCAAGGATCTCGTTGTAATTTTCGTTTTTCTTAAGCTGCTTTGTACTGTTCGGTGTTTCTTTTAATGCCAGTGTCTTATTCGCAAAAAAAAAAAAAACAGCAGCGCTTCAGACATCTTCCCGTTGGCCGGGTCATGCATAGGGCTGGACAAAAAGTTCAAAGCTCGACGAGTTAAATGAGTGCCCGTATGCTCGACTCGTTTGAGATCGACTCGTTTAGTTAACGAGCCGAGCTAAGCAGCAGTTTTTGCTCGTTAAGGTTAACGAGCTAAACAATCGAGCTGACTATGTTCGTGAGCTACTCGTTAAGATCGGTAACAAGCTAGGCTTCACCAGTTTTGACAGCGAGTCACTTTAGTTATCTCAAATATTTGGCAGGAAGGGGCCAAGCAAAATAGTGCACTTTAACCATGCTTGAAACTCCTACAGTAAGATCTAAACCTATGCTTCCATTCTTTCTCACCAGGCAATGCACACATTTACTTTACATCCTCCTTAACGATCCTTAACGAGCTGCTCGCGAGAAGAACATAACGAGTCGAGCCGAACAATGATTTCAGCTCGTTATTCTTAACGAGCTTAACGATTCGAGTCTTAACGATCACGAGCTTAACGAGCCGAGTCTTAACGATCTGAGCAGCTCGTTAGTCCACCCCTAGTCATGCATCACTGCAAGCCCCAGTAGGTGAGGAAAGACGCTTCGTTTCGTTACATACTTAAGAACAACTTTTCAACAAAAGGAAAGCATAGTACTACCGAACATATTCTGCGAACTGGTCAAGCTAGCTAGATTGCTGAAAATTGGTGGGCAGCTACACATCTTGACATCTTGTCGATCTTTTCACTAATGGAAGCGACAGGTTAGGGCGCTGTGATCTTACGTTTATGTCCGGGAGTAGCTAAGTTGACGGGCGAGAAAGACAGGGCAACACCTATTTGAATCTCTGCATGGCTTCTCTTCTACACTTTTGTTTGAAACTACTTCTTTTCTACACTTAGCTCAACATAGGAACGACGTCGTGTTTTTTTCTTTCTATTTCCCCCTTTCCAGTGGTTCATCTACTCCACCTGCTTTGCCTAGAAAACTCGAAAATGATGGTTTATTATTCACCTTTTAAAGCCTATTTATCCGCTTTTGGATGGAATGAGAGCGACTTATCGCATACTTTTGATCATACCTTTTGTCAACGGGACAAGCGGTTTGGTGATTACTCGCTATTTTCCTATCTTCAGTTTTCGACCTTACATTAGTTGGGAGTGTTTCAAGTCTTCCAGACGACGATGACGGCGATGACATGGCAGGGACAAGGACATACGAACAGGCGTCAAGTGGCAGAAAAGTAGCAGGCGTGACATGAGAAAGTAGAACGAGAGTTCGACGTCGTACGTACGTACGTTGTCGCTACCTAGAGCATTCAAATTCCATCGATGAGCACGTGAATAAGACACATGCATTTGCTAAGGGGCATCTCCACGCGCGACGCAGCCGATCGTCATGGTCCGCGAAAAACGTCGTCTGCACCTCTCCTGGCGCGACGCAAAGTGATTGGGCTGTCTCGCAGAGACGCAACCCGGCCAAATATGCGCCAGTTTGCGTCTCACGGCCAAGGCGGACGCGCAAAGTGACCGTTTGGTCCTGGCACGGGCCCGCCTGGTCGCACAACCGTTTTCTGGTTCGTTGCATTATTTGCGCGCATTCTTTGGTAGCACGCGCCTCTGCTTCCGCGAGCGCACTAGAGACGCAGCGCCGATGCGTCTTCTCCGCCGACGCCGAGGTGCCGTTTCGGCAGTCTCCGCCTCGCGTGCGCGCGTAGTAATGGCGATGCCCGCGTGGCGCGGCCGTCGCCCTGCCTCCGACCTATATAAACAGGGGCACAGCATCTCATCTCCTCCGCACTAAACCCGCCGCCGCTGCCGTAGCGCCGCGCCGCTCAGTAGATCCACCATGAGCAGCGCCGGCGCGGCCAGGCTACCGCGCCTCCACCTCCACCTTCACCTCCCACTCCACCTCCCTCGGCCTCAAGCTCGAGCTCCGACGACGGGTTCGACTCCGACGACAGCACCGACCTCCTCCACCCGGTCAGGGACGCCGCGGCCCTGGCTGAAGCGGAGAAGAAGCAGAGGAGGAGCGGGCGGCCCATGCGGCTGTCGACGCCGAGCTGGAACAGCGCAGGCTGGCGGCCGCCGCTGCAGCCGAGGACTCTGATTCGGAGATTTCATGGTCATCCGATGACCCTGATGCGCCGACGCCGGAGGAGAAGGCGGCGGAGCAGCGGGCCATCGTCGAGTCTTTCGAGACGCTCAAGGACGAGGCCGCCAACGCGAGGCTGGAGCAGGCCTGCAAGAGGACGCGGCGGCGCACCGAGCGATAGCGGCCGCGCGGGAGGCGGCGGAGAAGCAGGCGACGGAGCGACGCAACGACGGTGCCGGCTCGTCAGGAAGCAACTAGTCTAGGCCTTCTATAGTTTTTATGTACTTTCTATGTTTGGTTTTCATATGTAATCAATCGCTCGTGGTAGAAAACCAAAGGAATTGTATGAAGATCAAACTATGTTGCAATTCAAAATGGGTCGCCCGGTGGGAGCACACCCACGCAAACGAACGCGCGGTCAAAATATGTCTGGCGACGTAAACGGACGCCGACCACTTTTAAGGTCCGAAATGCGTCATACGGAGATGCCCTAAGGACTGAGGCTGCAGGAAAGTACACTTGGCTAGAATTTTTAAGGAATTTTTGTTTTCTAAGAGCAACTCTACCAGATCTTTTAAAATTTGGCCCGTAGTCAGGAGTACTGAGTACAGGGAACGGTAAAGTCAGTTTCGTTCGCGTTGCCAGCTCAGGCAGATCAGATCCCTTATATACGAGCCGTAAATTTGAAATCAAATTTCTCAGGAGAATTTATACGTACGGGTTTATCGGGGAAATTCAACTATACATATCAACAGTTTTACAAAAGCAGCACGGTGAAGCCTAATTGTAGGCGGCCGCTAACCTAATTGTTGTACCAAAAATTGGCCCTAGGATACTCACCGGGGCTTGTAGGCGCGGTGGAAGGCAACATCTAGTAGTCATCGAGGATGAAAAGCTCGATTTTGACGAGGCGGACCTAGGCCTCCTTCTGGGCGGCCTTGAAGGCGCGTACTTGGCGGACAGCATCCACACCCTCCTCGCGCCTCCACCGTGCGGCCGCCTCCACCTCGGTGATTATGCGCGCCGCATCGATCGCGGCCGCCTCCTCGTCGTTGTTGTGGACGTAGTCACCATCCTCAAAGTGCTTCGCGGGCGGTGCCTCCTCCTCTTCCGAGGTTGCCTCGTCCTCCGACAGTGAGGAAGAGTGGCGGCGACGACGACCGGTGGAGGACTACCCCTCGCCAAATAAGGTGTATGAGGCGAGCTTCTTGGTTTTGGTTTAGTTATCGGACATAAAACCGAAACCGAAATCAAAACCAAGAAGACCGAGACCAAACCCGGATAGACCGAGATCGAAAAGACCGAACAACAAATTGGGTAGAAATTTTTTTAGACCGAATTTAGATCAGTCAATTTGATCATTAGTTCCTAATAACCGAATAGTGACCACCCCAAACTCGAGAATTGTGGTATTGTTGTATGTCAATCAAACATCTATATCATGGATTTTCTTTAATACTCGTGAACATTTATTTTTGCCAATTAATAACAATATATGCATTGCAAAAAAAAGTCTAAGTTTAAGATAAAATGCTGCCATTTTTTGACAAACTATTGTCAAGTTTTGTGTTGACAACATCGACCATACTGCTCGGTCAAGACCGATGCCGAACACTACTAGGAAAAGGCCTATAGCTGCCAGCGCTACTGCCGGCACACCATGTTTCGACCGTGCCGGTCATGGCCCAATGCCGCTGGTGTAGCAAAAGTTTAGTGCGTTGGGGATAAAATTAGAAGAGGTCGGGGCCAGATTAAACAATGGAACTCCCGTTACCCCTGGTGGTATATTGTTTACCACCGGCGCATCACCATAGAGGTGCGCCGGCGGTAAGGGGAGCACATATTTTCTCTCCACACCACCCCCGAACGCCTTTTCTAGTTTTAAAAATAAAATAAAATAAAATGATAGAAATTTCAAAAAATTAATCCTTCGAGATGCCCTTGTATTATGCCATCTAGTTTAACGAAAATTTAAAAACATGAATTTCGATATATTATGCGAAATAGCGTCATGTTTCGGTAAAACGGGATTTCTGGTTGCATACGACCTCCGATGAAAAACTTTTTTATATCAAAATCTATCTACGCGAAATTTTCTATCCAAATTCAACCACCTACGATCGTTTGGACAAAAAATGGATTCATCAAATTCAAAACACAAACATGAATTTTTTGAGCTTTTAAATTTAGGTAAAAAATTACCCCCGGCGCACCGCCGTATTAGGTGCACCGACAGTAACCTAGACTATATATTCAAGCCGGCCACCTCCCTCTTCTCCTTCCTCACTTCTCCCCTTCTTCTCTTTCCCTCCTCCTCTTCTCCTTGTAATCCTCACCGACGGCCTTCTCCTCCTCCTCCTCGTCCTCCTCCTCCTCTGGTGACCTCCTCCTCCTCCTCCGGTGACCTCCTCCACGTCGGGCCTCCACCTCCACCTCCGGCCTTCTCCTTCTTCTCCTTCTTCTCATCTCCGCCGCGCGCGCCATGAGCTCGCCTGCAGTTCTACCATGGCTGCCGCCCCGGCTGACGCTGTCCCTGACGCTCTAGCGTCAATGTGAACTCGCGCCATGCCGCCTCCGCCTCCGCAACCTCCGCCTCCGCCTCCGCCTCCGCCACCGCCTCCACGTCCAGCTGCTCGGCCTGACGGGCGTCCCCGACGAGCTGCTCCTCATCGAACGCCTCCGTCGCGCAGAGGGCAGCGAGGTCTGCATCATCCAGGTAGAAGTGGCGAGCGATCTTAACATATGAGACATGATTTAGATGAACATCAGTTTTAAAACTAATCTCTGATCATAGTTGTCGTGCAACCACACATTCAAAGAGAAGGTGGCTACTACTTTCTTGTTCAGAGCACAATAAGCATGATTGATCATTTATAGTTTGTCTCTTACTCAAATTATATCTAGTGATAATTTTATTGTGAGAGACCAACCAAAGGAAAAAAATTAAAGAACACGCGGATGTTCATGAATTTTCCAAACAACATCCACATGACGTCTACAGTTATCACAGCATACATGTAGCTTACACTATCCACACCCTTAGATTCAGATTTCCACTAAATAGAATCACCCTCATCACTAAAGTGTAAGGATTGAGCAATTTGAAGATCTTCATACCATTCAGTCATTACTAATTAGTTCTTGAGAAAAACATCTCCTAAAATACATTCAGTTTATGTTGGCTATTACCCATATTTAAGAACCTAATCACACTAAGCAAATGAATGAGAATGCTAGTAAGAACACTCCCGACTAACCACAGTTTAGATGCATCGGACATCAGCTTCCCCCTCCAAAGTTGTGTGAATTTTTCTTGGTGCAGCTTTTAAGCCCTCTCACACTGTCGAAGCTACTACTAGCATATTTGTTTCCGTTGACATTTACTATCACTCTTCCGAAGTTGACTGTACGTGTCGGCATGGCGAAAGAATAAAAGAAGTGGTTGACTGTACGTACCGACCGTTGGTCCAACACTCCAACAGCTCCGCTTCCTACTACACCCAACGAATCTGCTGGCCGGTTGGCGAAAATATGCACCGCATGGACTGATTGGTACGAGCACCACCAGTAGCAGCAGGCAAGCGGCTTTGAAATTTGAAAGGAATAATACTCCGTAAGTACAATAAACAAACGAATAATTGGAGAGACATGGTACGTGCGTGCGTGTAAATTCACTATGGTGTTTTCGCAAGTTGCACGTACCTTCCTGGAAAAACGCAAACCCATCTGCACATTGGGGATTTGGGCCCCGGAGTGGATACCCGTTTGTGTCCAGCGTTTGGATCGTGACGGTAGAGATGTCCAGACGGTACAAACGGGTAGTCGTGTCATGTGTCCAAACCAATCCCCGCAAGTCGGATTATCATGGCCATCAAAATCGCCGTCTCGCTGCTACCACCGTTTCAACTCCTCCGCCGGCACTCATACCAATGGCTCTGGAAGCTGCGGAGACATCGTTGGCCCTGCGCCCGTCTCTTCTCCCCACTCGCGGTCAGCAAACCACCGCCGCACACCGCCTGTCGATGAAGAGGTTGTCCTGGCTGAAGAAGACAGTTGACGACCATGAGACCGGCTCCTCGACGCACCGCCATCGCTGGTCGTCACCGCCACGATGCTCACCTCCACGTGTCCCAAATTTTGTCAAGCCGCAAGCCACTACAGCGGCGGCGAGCCACCAACCGTCCAAACCATGGGAGCGCAACCGCCATTACGTCCCGCTTCAGGATTGCTAGCGGCGGCGATGCGGACCCGTGCCTCGCACGGGATGTGTCGCTGCCCGGCGACTGGCACCTTAACCTACCTAGGGTAGTAGGGTGTCGGTGCTGCTGCGATGGCTAACGGGTTGGCACTCAAAGCGGAGATGTGTCACTGCATCCCTCGGCTCCCGCATGCGATGCGGTACAATCGCGCATATATGTGGGACTTCTAGGGGGCCTTCCTCGCCTGGAAGCACGCGACGGGCGACTAGGGAGATCAGAGAGTTCCTGCTCGGCGAGGACTACGATGACCTCACCTCAAACTGCGGTGAAGGAGGAGGCGCTGGTGCCGGGGATTACGTCGAGGCCCCGGCCATCTCTGATTCATAGAAAAGTCCAAGGCGGAGGAGAAGGCGAAGTGGGTGTGGGTTAGGCTGGACGACATCGTTCGGCTCACCTCTGCCGCAACAAGTGTTGCAGCAACAGGGCCGTGGGCAATGCCCATGCTGATCGACCTCACCGAGGATGAGGAAGAAGAGTAGGCGGCGACGCCGTCGACGCTCGCATAGGGCAGAAGCCGTAGCTAGGGCTTCCTTTTCATGACCTATGTAAATTATGTTTGAATGAGTGAAATTTTTTCAACATTTCGCTTCTTTTTTTATGTGAATTTTTTTATTTGTTGTCTTGGCTCAACGGGCCAAAATAGTCGTCGCAGACCGCATAGGCCGCACCACCAAAAGGCAGTGTCATGGAAAGACGGACTAGATCCAAACGGACAAAAGCAGATTTGGATAGCGCCGCTAAAGATGACTTTACGGCATCTCCAATAGAACGACGCAAATCGGACGTCAAAATTGACCGGCTGCCCGTTTGCCTCGGCCCGCGGATACTGAAATGGTCGCCAGGCCAACTTGTTTGTTTGCGTCTGGGTAGCCCCAGCAGCCCGACGTAGTTTGTCCGGCGAGGCTGGCCACGTGCTCTATTCAAACTCATCTAAAAAATAAAGTAGTGCAATATTTTAAAACTTTAACATGAAACCGTGAAAAAAGATGCTCAAACTAATTTTTAAATTAATTACATAAACAAGCTACTTCTTTTAACAAGGCCCCGCCTCGTCATCCTCACCGAGGTGCTTCCTTCTCGTCACCTCTTCGGAAGAGCTCGTCGCGTCTGACGAGCTTGTGTCCCCCCTCCGACATGTCGTCCTTTGTATCTTCCTTGTCGTTGGTGCATGCCGGCGGCGCCTCCACCTTCGCCTGGACCTTGCCTCCTTATTTCCCACCGCCGCCTCCTCCGCTGCCTCCTCGGCCGCCGCCTACTCCTCCAGCCGTGTCCACATGGCCTCTTCCTTCTCTTCTTCCTCCTCCTCATCCTGGCGGTCGCCGGCGACGGCATCCTCCTCCTCCTCTTCCTCGAGAGGGGATGAATGGCGGTGCAGAAATCGAAGAGGGCCGCAGTTACTCTTCCACGGAGGCTTATGATTTCGCGCTTCATTCCGGCGGTTCGCCCGTCGATCGACGCGATCGCCACTCCGGCGGTTACCTTTCCCGACAGTTTTTGTGCTTAAAGTCGCGCCGGCTAAGAAGTTGCGCGGCGCGACTCGAAGCGTCTGGTCAGACGCAAACTTGGCGCATATTGGGTCATGTTTACGTCTCCGCGGACGACTCGGTCACTATGCGTCGTGCCGTTGTGTCTGGGTGCAGACGTATATTTCGACCACGCGGTTGTAGACGGACGCGGACCGTCTGTTTGCGTCATGCTCATGCCGCTGGAGATGCCCTTAGTATTACACCTCGGGGGGAGAGTGACGGTCAAGCCTTGGCCGTAGTGCAAACATAGCCTCTTCCTAGCCCAACTCAGCACACAAACACACTTTCTCCCTCCCCTGCTCTAACCTCGCTACAGTAGCCTTGAGGGTCTCTCCACCTTGACCGGGCCACCGACAGCCACTCTGCCGGATTAGCTGGCCGGAGTTGGTTTAGGTTGGACGCCGGAGTAGTTTAGGGCCTAGATCTGTAGTTTTCCTTGTTGTTCTGGCCTCTGCCGACGTTTTGGGCGTGTTGCCCGTAGTGGAGGCGGAGCTCCAGATCTAGGTTGCCGAATCCATGGCGCTTCTAGGGTTGTTGCGGATCATGCCGGTGCTTCTCTGGTTGAAGCCCGGCGTGGGAAGCGGCAACACCGTCTCCATGAATAAAAATGTGACCTCAAGGTCTTCTCTCCTTGGAATCTGCTGCAAGATGGATGAGCTCTCGACCGGCCGTGGTGGCATGGGAGAGCCGAATCCTCCTTCAGCAAGGCTTTGTGCTTCTTCTCCCCTGGCCGGCAGTGGTGGCGAGGAGGTGGTGAGGGAGGATGGGCTGTTTTTGGATCTAGAAGGGAGATCTTGCCTCTCCTGCTGTTGATGCGCCTGCTTGAGCACCCGCCTCCTGCTGTCTTCCCCTGCCATGGTGGCGAGGAGGGATTAGACAATCTCGTGGTGACTCCTGAGGCTCTGCCTCGACATCTGTCTGCTGGGTGCTATGGATCGACGTTGATCCTTTGTATGGAATAGATGGCGTCCTTGATTAGCGCTGTGATCTTTGGCTGAAATGGCGGCCCAACCTCAACCTCCATCGTGGATGCCTCTCTCTCTTCTGCTACGGAAGCTCTACGACGCTAGGCTACCAAGTGGTCTCGTTCCCGGTGGCTTGACGGCGGCCGTTGGTAGAAGATATGCGCCGGAAGAGAGCCTACGAGCTCCTTACTCTTGTTTCTCGGCGGTGACGCCTGGAGGACGCCGGCGGACGGTAGCAGAGACATCCTGGTCACTGATTCCGTTTTGCAAGATCTTTTTAGGGTGTTTTTTTAAAAGTGCAAGCCCCTTTCTTCAAATATTAGGTTCTTAGTGCTAGTGTTGTATAAGGGGCTTTTTGTAAAATCTTGTACCTGCCACTTTAGAGCATCTCCAGTCGCGTCCCCCAAAGCGTCCCCCAAACCGCGCCGGATTGAGCGTTTGGGGGACGTGTTTCGTTCGTGCCGCGTGGGACGCTCTCCCAGCCGCGTCCCCCAAACGCCGCCCCCAAACATTAAAATACTTTTTGCATTTTTATTTCAATTTCCACAAACTAAGAGCATAGTTCCGCGTCCCCAAACCGTCCCCCAAAGGGATTTGGGGCGCGCCGGACCAAAAAGCGTTCCAGCCGCGTCCCCCAAAGCCCTTTTTGTCCGGCGCGCCCCGATACGGTGTCCGGCGCCCGAGCCCGTCCCCGTCCCACAGGGGACGCTCCGGGGACGCCGGACACAACGAAAAGCGAGGCGGGGAGTGGCGGGGCCGACCCGTCAGCGGCACAATTAATTTAAACCTAACCGTCGCCTACCTCGCGATGGAAGTTATTGGCGCGCAGCGACGGTGCAGTTCCCGCAGAGGGCGCAGCGACGCGTCCCGTCGCGCCTAGCTCTGCGTGCCGGCGTTAATGAGCGCCACCGCTCATCCGCCCCCTCCGGCCTATAAAAAGGGGCGCCTCTCGTCGTCCCTCTCACACACAAACCCTAGCGCCTCTCTCCCAAACCCTAGCCGCCACCATCTCTCAACAAGACTCGCCGCTATGTCTGGTAGAGGCGGAGGCCGACCTCGCGGCCGCGGCCGTGGTCGTGGTCGTGGTCGTGGCCGCGGCATAGCTGAACGATCGCCGTCGCCTCCCGCGCCGTCGTCTTCATCGTCGGAGATGGACGTGGAGCCGGACGTCCTGTTCGAGTTCGTCCACGTCCTCAAGGGCGACCCGCGCGGCATCCAGAGGCTGCCGGACTCCTTCGCCGAGTACGTCGGCGGCGTACGCCCGCGCACGATGCATCTGCGGGAGCATTCGTGCGGCTACTGCCGGTGGATCGTCGACGCGATCTACGACGCGCGCGGCAAGATGTACCTCAACATCGGCTGGGAGAAGTTCGCGCGCCACCACAGCCTCCAAGCCGGCTTCATCCTCGTGTTCTCCTACTTCGGCAACAGGGACATGAGCATCAAGGTCTTCGACGAGAGTCGCTGCCGCCGGGACTACCACGTCGACAGGGACTCCCACGACGACAGCACCGACTCGGAGGACGACTGAGTGTTGTTTCTTCGCAGCGAATACGTGCACGGAGGTTTCTGCCTGTTCGCCTCATCGGTAGAACCAACAAGGGCACCATCCTCCCGCTGGATTTTCCAGTTTAGGTGACTGGGTGTGCCCTGGAGTGTTGTTTCTTAGCAGCGAACACAGGAAACCGCCGATGCACGGCCTAGTTAGGTTTAGTTTATTTGCAATATTTTATATTTGTGTCCACCATGGTTCAAACTATGTATTAGTTTGTGGAAAACCATGTTCCAAACTATGTCTTCGTGTAAACCACGTTCCCAATTATGTATTAGTTTGTGGAAATTGAAATAAAAATGCCAAGAAAAATTATTTTAAATGTTTGGGGGCGGCGTTTGGGGGACGCGGCTGGGGAGCGACGTCCCCAAACGCGGCACGAACAAAACACGTCCCCCAAACGCTCGATCCGGCGCGGTTTGGGGGACGGTTTCCACAAACTAATACATAATTGGGAACGTGGTTTACACAAAGACATAGTTAGGAACATGGTTTCCACAAACTAATACATAGTTGGAACTGTTGGAGATATGCCCAAGAGGCAATAATAAAAGTGGTTATTATATATATCTTTATGTTTATGATAAATGTTTATATACCATGCTATAATTGTATTAACCGAAACATTGATACATGTGTGATATGTAAACAACAAAGAGTCCCTAGTAAGCCTCTTAACTAGCTTGTTGATTAATAGATGATTAGTTTCATAATCATGAACATTGGATGTTATTAATAACAAGATTATATCATTATATGAATGATATAATGGACACACCCAATTAAGCGTAGCATAAGATCACGTCATTAAGTTATTTGCTATAAGCTTTTGATACATAGTTACCTAGTCCTTATGACCATGAGATCATGTAAATCACTTATACCGGAAAGGTACTTTGATTACATCAAACGCCACTGCGTAAATGGGTGGTTATAAAGGTGGGATTAAGTATCCGGAAAGTATGAGTTGAGGCATATGGATCAACAGTGGGATTTGTCCATCCCGATGACGGATAGATATACTCTGGGCCCTCTCGGTGGAATGTCGTCTAATGTCTTGCAAGCATATGAATAAGTTCATAAGAGACCACATACCACGGTACGAGTAAAGAGTACTTGTCAGGAGACGAGGTTGAACAAGGTATAGAGTGATACCGATGATCAAACCTCGGACAAGTAAAATATCGCGTGACAAAGGGAATTGGTATCGTATGTGTATGGTTCATTCGATCACTAAAGTCATCGTTGAATATGTGGGAGCCATTATGGATCTCCAGATCCCGCTATTGGTTATTGGTCGGAGTGAGTACTCAACCATGTCCGCATAGTTCACGAACCGTAGGGTGACACACTTAAAGTTGGATGTTGAAATGGTAGAACTTGAATATGGAATGGAGTTCGAATATTTGTTCGGAGTCCCGGATGAGATCCCGGACATCACGAGGAGTTCCGGAATGGTCCGGAGAATAAGATTCATATATAGGATGTCATTTTATGTGTTTGAAAATGATCCGGTGCATTTATGGAAGGTTCTAGAAGGTTCTAGAAAAGTCCGGAAGAAAGCACTTTGGAAGGCGGAGTCCCGGAGGGACTCCACCACCCATGGCCGGCCAACCCTAGAGGGGAAAGTCCAAGGTGGACTCCCCCCAAAGGGGCCGGCCACCCCCCCACATGGAAGGGTGGGAATCCCACTTGGGTGGGAGTCCCACCTTGGGTAGGTTTCCCTACTACATGGAAGGTTTTTGGTTCGGGTCTTATTCGAAGACTTGTAGTCCAACACTTGGGGTTCCACCTATATAATGAGGGGCATAGGGGAGGGGGGGAGGGGGCCGGCCACACCAAAGCCACCACCTTGGCCGCACCCCTTGGAGGCCGGCCACCCCCTCTCCCCAAACCCTAGCCGCCCACTCCTCCTTCTTCCCCGCACGCTTAGCGAAGCTCCGCCGGGATTCTCCACCGCCACCGACACCACGCCGTCGTGCTGTCGGATTCAAGAGGAGCTACTACTTCCGCTGCCCGCTGGAACGGGAGGTGGACGTCGTCTTCATCAACAACCGAACGTGTGACCGAGTACGGAGGTGCTGCCCGTTCGTGGCGCCGTGATCAAGATCTTCTACGCGCTTTTGCAAGCGGCAAGTGATCGTCTACCGCAGCAACAAGAGCCTCATCTTGTAGGCTTTGGAATCTCTTCAAGGGTGAGACTCGATAATCCCCTCATTGCTACCGTCTTCTAGATTGCATCTTGGCTTGGATTGCGTGTTCGCGGTAGGAAATTTTTTGTTTTCTATGCAACGAATCCCTACAGTGGTATCAGAGCCGTGTCTATGCATAGATGGTTGCACGAGTAGAACACAATGGTTTTGTGGGCGTTGATGCTTATGTTGTCTTTAGTTTGAGTACTTTGCATCTTTGTGGCATAGTGGGATGAAGCGGCTCGGGCTAACTTTACATGACCGCGTTCATGAGATTTGCTCCACGCTCGACATGCAACTTGTATTGCATAAGTGGCTTTGCGGGTGTCTGTCTCTCCTACTATAGTGAAGATTCAATTTATTCTTCTATTGACAACACTAGTATCACCGTTGTGGTTCATGTTCGTAGGTAGATTAGATCTTACTCGAAAACCCTAAACCACGTAAAATATGCAAACCAAATTAGAGACGTCTAACTTGTTTTTGCAGGGTTTGGTGATGTGATATGGCCATAATGTGATGATGAATATGTATGAGATGATCATTATTGTATTGTGGCAACCGGCAGGAGCCTTATGGTTGTCTTTAAATTTCATGTTGAGTAGTATTTCAAAGAAGTTGTAATAGTTGCTACATGGGAGAACAATCATGAAGACGACGCCATTGACCTTGACGCTACGCCGACGATGATGGAGATCATGCCCATTGATGATGGAGATCATGTCCGTGCTTTGGAGATGAAGATCAAAGGCGCAAAGACAAAAGGGCCATATCATATCACATATGAACTGCATGTGATGTTAATCCTTTTATGCATCTTATTTTGCTTAGATCGCGACGGTAGCATTATAAGATGATCCCTCTCACTAAAATTTCAAGATAATAAAGTGTTCATCCTTAGTAGCACCGTTGCCAAGACTTGTCGTTTCGAAGCATCTCGTGATGATCGGGTGTGATAGAATCAACAAGTGCATACAACGGGTGCAAGTCAGTTTTGCACATGCGGATACTAAGGTGGCCTTGACGAGCCTAGCATGTACAGACATGGTCTCGGAACACGTGATACCGAAAGGTAGAGCATGAATCATATGATTGATATGATGAACACTTTGAGTGTTCGCCATTGAAATTACATCTTGTCTCGTGATGATCGGACTTAGGTGTGATGGATTTGGTTCGTGTGATCACTAAGACAATGTGAGGGATATTGTTTTGAGTGGGAGTTCACCTAGTTTTTTATTTTGTTAAATTAAAATTTGAACTCAATTTGTCATAAACTTAGTCTAAACTATTGCAAATATATGTTGTAGATATGGCGTCCCCAATCAATTTTAACCAGTTCCTAGAGAAAGAAAAGCTTAAGAGCAACGGTAGCAACTTCACCGACTGGTTCCGTCATGTGAGGATCTTCCTCAATGGCGGAAACCTGCAATATGTGCTTGATGCACCGCTAGGTGACCCTCCTGCAGAAACTGAAACCGATGAAGTAAAGAATGTTTACGCGACTCGGAAAACTCGGTACTCTCAAGTTCAGTGTGCCATCCTATGCAGTCTGGAAGCCGATCTTCAAAAACGTTTTGAGCACCACGATCCACATGAGTTAGTCAATGAGTTGAAAACTATATTTGAAACTCATGCGGCCGTGGAATGCTATGAAGCATCGAAACACTTCTTCAGCTGCATGATGGAAGAAGGCAGCTCCGTTAGTGAGCACATGCTCGCCATGACCGGGCATGCGAAGAAACTCAGTGACTTGGGAATAGTGATTCCTAACTGTTGGAGATATGCCCAAGAGGCAATAATAAATGGTTATTATATATCTTTGTGTTTATGATAATGTTTACATACCATGCTATAATTGTATTAACCGAAACATTGGTACATGTGTGATATGTAGACAAACAAGAAGTCCCTAGTATGCCTCTTAAACTAGCTTGTTGATTAATGGATGATTAGTTTCATAATCATGAACATTGGATGTTATTAATAACAAGGTTATGTCATTGTATGAATGATGTAATGGACACACCCAATTAAGCGTAGCATAAGATCTCGTCATTAAGTTATTTGCTATAAGCTTTCGATACATAGTTACCTAGTCCTTATGACCATGAGATCATGTAAATCACTTATACCGGAAAGGTACTTTGATTACACCAAACACCACTGCGTAAATGGGTGGCTATAAAGGTGGGATTAAGTATCCGGAAAGTATGAGTTGAGGCATATGGATCAACAGTGGGATTTGTCCATCCCGATGACGGATAGATATACTCTGGGCCCTCTCGGTGGAATGTCGTCTAATGTCTTGCAAGCATATGAATAAGTTCATAAGAGACCACATACCACGGTACGAGTAAAGAGTACTTGTCAGGAGACGAGGTTGAACAAGGTATAGAGTGATACCGATGATCAAACCTCGGACAAGTAAAATATCGCGTGACAAAGGGAATTGGTATCGTATGTGAATGGTTCATTCGATCACTAAAGTCATCGTTGAATATGTGGGAGCCATTATGGATCTCCAGATCCCGCTATTGGTTATTGGTCGGAGTGAGTACTCAACCATGTCCGCATAGTTCACGAACCGTAGGGTGACACACTTAAAGTTGGATGTTGAAATGGTAGTACTTGAATATGGAATGGAGTTCGAATATTTGTTCGGAGTCCCGGATGAGATCCCGGACATCACGAGGAGTTCCGGAATGGTCCGGAGAATAAGATTCATATATAGGAAGTCATATTCCAAGTTTGGAAATGATCCGGTGCATTTATGGCAGGTTCTAGAAGGTTCTAGAAAAGTCCGGAAGAAATCACCATGGAAAGTAGAGTCCCGGAGGGACTCCACCTTGCATGACCAGCCAACCCTAAAGGGGAGGAGTCCATGGTGGACTCCCCTAGGGTGGCCGGCCAAACCCCCTCATGGAAAGGGGGAATCCCACCCCAAGTGGGATTCCCACCTTGGGTAGGTTTTCCCACATATGGGAGGTTTTAGTGTTGGGGTCTTATTCGAAGACTTGGACTAGAACTCTTGGTGCTTCCACCTATATAATGAGGAGGAGAGGGAGGGGGCAGCCACTCTTTGGCTCAGCCTTGGCCGCACCCCTTAGAGGGCCGGCGCCCAACCCCCTCTCTCCCCAAACCCTAGCGGTCTCTCTCCTCCACCACATCCCGCACGCTTAAGCGAAGCTCCGCCGGATTTCTCCACCGCCACCGACACCACGCCGTCGTGCTGTCGGATTCAAGAGGAGCTACTACTTCCGCTGCCCGCTGGAACGGGGAGGTGGACGTCGTCTTCATCAACAACCGAACGTGTGACCGAGTACGGAGGTGCTGCCCGTTCGTGGCGCCGGAACCGATCGTGATCAAGATCTTCTACGCGCTTTTGCAAGCGGCAAGTGATCGTCTACCGCAGCAATAAGAGCCTACTCTTATAGGCTTTGGAATCTCTTCAAGGGTTAGTCTTGATCATCCCCTCGTTGCTACCGTCTTCTAGATTGCATCTTGGCTTGGATTGCGTGTTCGCGATAGGAAATTTTTGTTTTCTATGCAACGTTATCCTACAGTGGTATCAGAGCCGTGTCTATGCATAGATGGTTGCACGAGTAGAACACAATGGTTTTGTGGGCGTTGATGCTTATGTTATCTTTAGCTTGAGTACTTTGCATCTTTGTGGCATAGTGGGATGAAGCGGCTCGGGCTAACTTTACATGACCGCGTTCATGAGATTTGCTCCACGCTTGACATGCAACTTGTATTGCATAAGTGGCTTTGCGGGTGTCTGTCTCTCCTACTATAGTGAAGATTCAATTTACTCTTCTATTGACAACACTAGTATCACCGTTGTGGTTCATGTTCGTAGGTAGATTAGATCTTACTCAAAAACCCTAAACCACGTAAAATATGCAAACCAAATTAGAGACGTCTAACTTGTTTTTGCAGGGTTTGGTGATGTGATATGGCCATGATGTGATGATGAATATGTATGAGATGATCATTATTGTATTGTGGCAACCGGCAGGAGCCTTATGGTTGTCTTTAATTTTCATGTTGAGTAGTATTTCAAAATAGTTGTAATAGTTGCTACATGAGGTGAACAACCATGAAGCCGGCGCCATGAACCTTGACGCTACGCCGACGATGATGGAGATCATGCCCGAAGATGATGGAGATCATGTCCGTGCTTTGGAGATGAAGATCAAAGGCGCAAAGACAAAAGGGCCATATCATATCACATATGAATTGCATGTGATGTTAATCCTTTATGCATCTTATTTTGCTTAGATCGCGACGGTAGCATTATAAGATGATCCCTCACATTAATATCAAGATAATAAAGTGTTCTTCCCTCGTATGCACCGTTGCATTGTTCGACGTTTTGAAGCATCTCGTGATGATCGGGTGTGATAAACTTCACATACAACGGGTGTAAGCCATGTTGCACACGCGGAATACTTGGGTTTGCTTGACGAGCCTAGCATGTACAGACATGGCCTCGGGACAACGGAAACCGAAAGGTTGAACACGAGTCATATGGATGATATGATCAACATGTTGATGTTCACCATTGAAGCTACATCATCTCACGTGATGATCGGTTTTGATGTAGTGGATTTGGATCGTGTACCACTTAACAACTATGAGGGATGTTGTATTAAGTGGGAGTTCATTAGTAATTAGATTAAAACATGAACTAATTATCATAAACATAGTCTGAGTAGTATTTTGAATTAATTTTGTAGTATTGGCATCCGTTTACTACTATGCGCTAGTCTTGTTATTGAGATAGAAATACTGTTAAAATCTGATAAGAAACTTTACGGATTAGTACCGTATTGTTAAAGAATCAAGAATTGATTAAGTCCTATTGCAAACTTTTAGTGAAACTCACTTTGTTGATTCAGAGAGCTATGGTTTCAATTAGTACCTAAAGTTATCTTGTCTCCGTGAAACTTGAAGTTCAAATCTGTTTGAAAAGTAAGGAGCTGAAAATTTAGTTTTCAGAAATAATCAAGGTATGAGATATATGTGATATCTAAGACCTTATTGCAAGATGATAGAATATAATTTGGTGAGACTACATAAACTCATAAGTTTTATGGGAATGTATGAAGGTTGAAGACGCCAGGCGTCACAATCCTCCAACTATTGGAGCACTAACGATATTCGCATATCCATGAAGTTATCATCCTTAGTATGCACCGTTGCTAAGACTCGTCGTATCGAAGCATCACGTGATGATCGGGTGTTATAGATTCTACGTGTGCTTACAATGGGTGCAAGCCAGATTTGCACATGCGAATACTAAGGTTAAACTTTACGAGCCTAGCATGTACAGACATGGTCTCGGAAAGTCGTCATGATATGATGGATAAAATTATGAGTAAAATTGTTCATCATATTACAAAGTTACTAATAGTGAAATCTGGAACACTTGTCATATGATGATCAACTTCAAAGTAAGAACCTCAAGGTTATTGGTATTTGACCAACAAACCTAGAAGTCAATGATGTTGAAGTGTTTTTCTGAATAATGAGGAAAGCTAAAAGAGAAACTATAAAAGATATTTTGGCAGAAAGAAAAGAAAAGACTAGAAAGTCTAGCTCAGGTGTATATAAATGATATACATGTTATGGTTGTCTTCCTAGTTTGGTCACACAATAAAATTCTTGGGTATTTGTACCATATTGGTTGGTATGAAGTGTCATACAAAACAACGCAATACAAGAATACAATGGCCTAAGTGACTGACAAGGAATATGATAGGAATACACGTCTGGAACAAAAATAAAGTGTTATTATGTTCGTCGTTGGTATTCTATCTAGCCCTTAGAATTTATAATAAAGAACTTAATAATTGTTATTTTGCTCTGGTCAAATGAAAACAATAAGTTGTTCAAATTATGACATTACTCCATGTACGATGGATAAGTTATTATAAATCTTAATGGTGAAACACACATACATAACACTGACGCTAAAATGCCATAAGGCAAATGATTTGAATTCCACTCATTTGTGGAACCGCCATTTAGGTCATGTTAGAGAGGAACGCATGAAGGAACTCCATGCAAATGGATTTTTGGAGTCACTTGATTTTTGAATCATTTGACGCTTGCAAATCTTTTCTAAAGAGAATGATTAAAATACCGTTCATAGGCCAAAAGTTGAACGGGCAACTAACTTAGTGAAAAATACATGATGATGTATGTGGTTCACTGGGCATAGTTGTGTGCGGGAGATTCTTCTACTTCATGAAAACTTTCAACAATGAATTGAGTATATATATGTTGATATATTCAATAAGGAAGAAGTTTGAAACATTTGAATGGATTCAAATAAATTTCAGCATGAAGTGGAAATCATCGTAATAGAAAAGTCAAATATCTATGATTGGATCATGGTAGAAATATTTGAATTACGAGTTTTAGCGAACATCTAAGAGAGTTATGAAATTGTTCTACAACTCACATTTCTTGGAGTATCATAATGATGATATAGTATCCAAGATATGTATCCAAACCTTGTTGGATTAATGATGAGATAAAATATTATGACGCCATTATATTTTTGTGGATTATGCTTTAGTGACTACCGCTTTTACACTGAATAGAGCATCATCATGATCCGTTGAAATGACACCATACGAGTTATGGTATGGGTATAAACCCTAATAGTCTTTCTTTAAATTTTGGTCTAAGAGTTTACAACCAAAATCGGATGAATGTCTTTGTTGGTTATCCCAGAGAATTAATTGGGAATTCTTCCCACGAGACAAAGACAAAAGTGTTTGTCAATGTTTCTTATTTCCGAGAAATTGTTTCTAGTGAAGTATTTGAGTGGGAGGACAATATAATTTGATAAGGTTTATGAACCTGAGCATAATGATCAGAGTAGCGCAGCATCGGAATTTGTTTCGGAAGCGGCCACGACGATCATGGCTCCCATGACTACAAAGTGTTTTAGCCATGGAGATCGAAGTACATATTGAACCTTGTAGGTATGGTTTACTTTGTGATCAAATAAATGATTTGTGAACAAAGGATTGATTTTGAATAATGATAAACCAACTACAAACAAAGAAGTTATGATGGGCCCTGACTCCGTTAAAATGGCTATACGCCATGAAATCCAAGATAGATAAATACTTTTTGAAAGTAAATGGATCTATAAAATTGATGGACTTGGATGGAATATCCTTAAAGAAGCTCGACTTGTCGAAAAATTGTTTACGACAAAGTTCAAAGAGTTGACTACGATAAGATTAGATCTTCCGTAGCAATGCTTATAGTCTATGTGGATTATTCTAGTAATCACTACATATTTCTTTTATGAGATATGCTAGTAGGATGGCAAAATACACTACTTAACAGAAGTGTGTATTAAAGGTGTATACAAGATACAACCAAGAGTTTTGCTGGTCCGTGGAATACTAGATAGGTATACGAACTTCAATTGGATGAAGTAAGTATCACGGAGTTAGAATCTTCACCAGATGAAATAGTCAAAGAGTTTTTGATTTCATCAGAGACGATGAAGAGGCTTGCATTTGCAAGAAATTAAGTGGGAGCGCTAAGACACATTTATAATACTTTATGTAGGTGACATATAGTTGGTTATAAATGATGTAATTATATACTTGATTAAAAGGTTTCATTGAGAATTAACTTCAATGAAAGGATATGGACTGAAACAAATTTAGTGTCAAGATCTATGAAGATAGATTGAAACACATAAATAAGTTTAAGTCAAAGTACATATGATGGATATTGAAGTAGTTCAATATAGAAATATTAAGAAAATGTTCTTGTCATGTGAAGGTTTAACAAGACTTGAGTGTATCTGACACTCAATGAGTAAAAACACATGAGTGATTATAGATCACGAATAACATGTACACAATCAGATATCATGTGCTATAAAGTGTTATGAGCATATACCAGAATGATTCATATGATGATCATTGAACGACAGTAAGAATATCCTTAAGTACTTTAGAAGAACTAAGGATATATATATATATTTTTGTATGAAGAAATGACAAACAAATCGCTGTAAGGTGTTACACCGATATTGGTTTTGTCACATATAAAATATAATTTCAAATCTCAAATTAGACTAAGTGTTGTTTAAAAGGTAGCACAATGAGCTAGAAGTTGTCTATGCTAGATTTAGAAGAGTTCTAAATATTGTGATGGATTCTACAAAAGAAGGCAGAATATGTCATTGTTTTGACAATGACAAAGGATGTTAAGTCAGGAGGTTCTTTGAGAATTTGGTGTAGTTCCGACAAAGTCAGAACTTTGAAGCTATATTGTGTGTGACAATATTAGTGACATATTTCAGACCGCGGAATTAAGGTTCCACCAGAGGACTAAGCATATATGCCGACTCATTTGGAAAATGAGTGATGCGTTGAGACGCATATGAATTGCAAAATACATACGTTTCTGAGCATGTCAGAACCGTTGACTAAAACCTCTCCCGTGAGCAAAACATGATAAAGCACCAGAAGGCCAAGGTGTTATATCTTTACATATGTAAACTAGATTATTGACTCTAGTGCAAGTGGGAGACTGTTGGAGATATGCCCAAGAGGCAATAATAAATGGTTATTATATATCTTTGTGTTTATGATAATGTTTACATACCATGCTATAATTGTATTAACCGAAACATTGGTACATGTGTGATATGTAGACAAACAAGAAGTCCCTAGTATGCCTCTTAAACTAGCTTGTTGATTAATGGATGATTAGTTTCATAATCATGAACATTGGATGTTATTAATAACAAGGTTATGTCATTGTATGAATGATGTAATGGACACACCCAATTAAGCGTAGCATAAGATCTCGTCATTAAGTTATTTGCTATAAGCTTTCGATACATAGTTACCTAGTCCTTATGACCATGAGATCATGTAAATCACTTATACCGGAAAGGTACTTTGATTACACCAAACACCACTGCGTAAATGGGTGGCTATAAAGGTGGGATTAAGTATCCGGAAAGTATGAGTTGAGGCATATGGATCAACAGTGGGATTTGTCCATCCCGATGACGGATAGATATACTCTGGGCCCTCTCGGTGGAATGTCGTCTAATGTCTTGCAAGCATATGAATAAGTTCATAAGAGACCACATACCACGGTACGAGTAAAGAGTACTTGTCAGGAGACGAGGTTGAACAAGGTATAGAGTGATACCGATGATCAAACCTCGGACAAGTAAAATATCGCGTGACAAAGGGAATTGGTATCGTATGTGAATGGTTCATTCGATCACTAAAGTCATCGTTGAATATGTGGGAGCCATTATGGATCTCCAGATCCCGCTATTGGTTATTGGTCGGAGTGAGTACTCAACCATGTCCGCATAGTTCACGAACCGTAGGGTGACACACTTAAAGTTGGATGTTGAAATGGTAGTACTTGAATATGGAATGGAGTTCGAATATTTGTTCGGAGTCCCGGATGAGATCCCGGACATCACGAGGAGTTCCGGAATGGTCCGGAGAATAAGATTCATATATAGGAA
The DNA here is from genome assembly GCA_030979885.1 of Lolium multiflorum. NCBI lineage: Eukaryota > Viridiplantae > Streptophyta > Magnoliopsida > Poales > Poaceae > Lolium > Lolium multiflorum. The sequence goes on along the minus strand of CM061751.1, from coordinate 234,907,522 downwards.
GTCATATTCCAAGTTTGGAAATGATCCGGTGCATTTATGGCAGGTTCTAGAAGGTTCTAGAAAAGTCCGGAAGAAATCACCATGGAAAGTAGAGTCCCGGAGGGACTCCACCTTGCATGACCAGCCAACCCTAAAGGGGAGGAGTCCATGGTGGACTCCCCTAGGGTGGCCGGCCAAACCCCCTCATGGAAAGGGGGAATCCCACCCCAAGTGGGATTCCCACCTTGGGTAGGTTTTCCCACATATGGGAGGTTTTAGTGTTGGGGTCTTATTCGAAGACTTGGACTAGAACTCTTGGTGCTTCCACCTATATAATGAGGAGGAGAGGGAGGGGGCAGCCACTCTTTGGCTCAGCCTTGGCCGCACCCCTTAGAGGGCCGGCGCCCAACCCCCCTCTCTCCCCAAACCCTAGCGGTCTCTCTCCTCCACCACATCCCGCACGCTTAAGCGAAGCTCCGCCGGATTTCTCCACCGCCACCGACACCACGCCGTCGTGCTGTCGGATTCAAGAGGAGCTACTACTTCCGCTGCCCGCTGGAACGGGGAGGTGGACGTCGTCTTCATCAACAACCGAACGTGTGACCGAGTACGGAGGTGCTGCCCGTTCGTGGCACCGGAACCGATCGTGATCAAGATCTTCTACGCGCTTTTGCAAGCGGCAAGTGATCGTCTACCGCAGCAATAAGAGCCTACTCTTATAGGCTTTGGAATCTCTTCAAGGGTTAGTCTTGATCATCCCCTCGTTGCTACCGTCTTCTAGATTGCATCTTGGCTTGGATTGCGTATCGCGATAGGAAATTTTGTTTTCTTGCAACGTGATTCCTAACAGACTGGGGATTAATCGTGTCCTTCAATCACTGCCACCTAGTTACAAGAACTTTGTGATGAATTACAATATGCAGAACATGAACAAAGAGTTACCTGAACTCTTCGCCATGCTAAAATCTGCTGAGATTGAGATTAAGAAAGAGCACCAAGTGTTGATGGTCAACAAGACCACCAGTTTCAAGAAACAGGGCAAGTCTAAAGGTAAAAACAAGAAGGGTGGCAAGAAAGCTGCCACGCCTCCTGTGAAACCTAAGGCTGGCCCTAAACCTGATGCTGAGTGCTATTACTGCAAGGAGAAGGGACACTGGAAGCGTAATTGCTCCAAGTATTTGGCGGATCTGAAGAGCGGCCTTGTCAAGAAGAAGAAAGAAGGTATATCTGATATACATGTTATAGATGTTTATCTTACTGGTTCTCGTACTAGTACCTGGGTATTTGATACTGGTTCGGTTGCTCATATTTGTAACTCGAAACAGGAACTAAAGAATAAACGAAGACTACTAAAGGATGAAGTGACGATGCGCGTTGGAAATGGATCCAAAGTCGATGTGATCGCTGTCGGCACACTTCCTCTACATCTACCTTCGGGATTAGTTTTAAGCCTAAATAATTGCTATTTTGTACCCGCGTTGAGCATGAACATTATATCTGGATCTTGTTTAATGCAAGACGGTTATTCATTCAAGTCTGAGAATAATGGTTGTTCTATTTTTATGAATAATATATTTTATGGTCGAGCACCTGAAAAGAATGGCTTATTTCTGTTAGATCTCGATAGTAGTGATACACATATACATAACATTGATGCTAAGCGAATTAAATTGAATGATAATTCTACTTATATGTGGCACTATCGTCTTGGTCATATTGGAGTGAAACGCATGAAGAAACTCCATACCGATGGATTACTTGAATCACTTGACTTTGAGTCACTTGATAGATGCGAAGCATGTCTGATGGGAAAAATGACTAAGACTCCATTCTCGGGTATGATGGAGCGAGCTACTGACTTATTGGAAATCATACATACAGATGTGTGCGGACCAATGAGTGTAGCATCGCGCGGTGGTTATCGTTATGTTCTAACCTTCACAGATGATTTGAGTAGATATGGGTATATCTATTTAATGAAACATAAATCCGAAACTTTCGAGAAGTTTAAGGAATTCCAAAGTGAAGTAGAAAATCAACGTAACAAGAAGATTAAATTTCTACGATCTGATCGCGGAGGTGAATATCTGAGTTATGAGTTTGGCATGCATTTAAAGAAATGCGGAATACTTTCACAATTGACACCGCCGGGAACACCACAACGAAACGGTGTGTCCGAACGAACTCTCTTAGATATGGTTCGTTCTATGATGTCTCTTACTGATTTACCGTTATCATTTTGGAGTTATGCATTAGAGACAGCCGCATTCACTTTAAATAGAGCACCATCAAAATCCGTTGAAACGACACCGTATGAATTATGGTTTAATAAGAAACCTAAGCTGTCGTTCCTTAAAGTTTGGGGTTGCGAAGCCTATGTAAAAAAGTTACAACCGGACAAGCTAGAACCCAAAGCGGAGAAATGCGTCTTCATAGGATACCCTAAGGAAACTATAGGGTACACTTTCTATCACAGATCCGAAGGCAAAATCTTTGTTGCTAAAAACGGAACCTTTCTTGAGAAAGAATTTCTCACTAAAGAAGTGACTGGAAGAAAAGTAGAACTCGATGAGATTGAAGAATCTTTGCTCGTTGATCAGAGTAGCGCAGTACCGGAAGATGTTCCTGTGCCGCCTACACCGGCAACAGAGGAAGCTAATGATAATGATCATGAAACTTCAAATGAGATAGCTACTGAACCTCGCAGATCGACAAGGGAACGTGCCACTCCTGATTGGTATGATCCTTGTCTAAATGTCATGATTGTGGATAACAATGATGAAGACCCTGCGACGTATGAAGAAGCGATGATGAGCCCAGATTCCAACAAATGGCAAGAAGCCATGAAATCCGAAATGGGATCCATGTATGATAACAAAGTATGGACTTTGGTAGACTTACCTGATAGCCGCAAGGCTGTCGAGAATAAATGGATCTTCAAGAGAAAAACAGATGCTGATGGTAATATTACTGTCTATAAAGCTCGACTTGTCGCAAAGGGTTTCCGACAAATTCAAGGTGTTGACTACGATGAGACTTTCTCACCTGTAGCGAAGCTAAAATCTGTGAGGATTTTGTTAGCAATAGCTGCATTTTTCGATTATGAGATTTGGCAGATGGATGTCAAAACGGCGTTCCTTAATGGAGACATTGAGGAAGAGTTGTATATGGTACAACCCAAAGGTTTTGTCGATCCTAAAAATGCTGACAAAGTATGCAAACTTCAGCGTTCAATCTATGGACTGAAGCAAGCATCGAGAAGTTGGAACCGACACTTTGATAAGGTGATCAAAGACTTCGGGTTTATACAGTGTCATGGAGAGGCCTGTATTTACAAGAAAGTGAGTGGGAGCTCTGTAGCATTCCTGATATTATATGTAGATGACATATTATTGATTGGGAATGATATAGAACTATTAAGCAGTGTAAAAGGTTATTTGAATAATAGTTTTTCAATGAAAGACCTTGGTGAAGCATCGTATATATTAGGCATCAAGATTTATAGAGATAGATCAAGACGTCTAATAGGGCTATCACAGAGTACATACCTGGACAAGATTCTAAAGAAGTTTAGAATGGACGAAAGTAAGAAAGGATTCTTACCTATGTTACCAGGCAAGGTCTTGAGTAAGACTCAAGGTCCGGCTACGGCAGAAGAAAGAGAAAGGATGAGTCAGATCCCCTATGCCTCGGTAGTAGGCTCTATCATGTATGCCATGCTATGTACTAGACCGGATATAGCACATGCTGTTAGTTTGACTAGCAGATATCAAAGTGATCCAGGAATGGAACACTGGACAGCGGTCAAGAATATCCTGAAGTACTTGAAAAGAACTAAGGATATGTTTCTTTGTTATGGAGGTGACCAAGAGCTCGTTGTAACAAGTTACACCGATGCAAGTTGGAACACTGACTCTAAGTCACAATCTGGGTACGTGTTTATATTGAATGGTGCTGCAGTAAGCTGGGCAAGCTCGAAGCAGTGCACGGTGGCGAAGTCATCAACAGAATCAGAGTACAAAGCGGCTTCAGAGGCTTCATCGAAGCGGTATTGAAGAATCGATGGTATACCTCGGAGGAGGGATCCTCACGAGGGGGAGAAGAAGTAGGGGCCATAGGGCGGAGTGCACACGGGACGGTGGTACGCGAGTTACCCAGCTTCGGAACACCTGCACGATGACAGGGCCTACTGCTGCTTGTCTGGAATTATCTGGGCGCTTGCACGTTGTTACAATGGTTGTGGTTGTGCCTCTAGGGCTCCCGGGATCCGGCTTATATAGACGCACGGATCTAGGGTTTACATGGAGAGTCCTAGCCGGAATACAAGTTGCCTAACTACGGTACAATATCTTGCCGTGTACGTCAAGGATCCGCCTTCCTCTTGGTCGTGCTGGATCCGGATACTTTATGGGCCTCCACGGATCCGGCCTCCTTCGTAGGTCGGTTGAGATCCGGCTCCTCGTTCCTGGGCTGGACTTCATCCTTCATGATCAACAGCAACTGGGCCGCCCGATGGGCCACATGCCACCATCACCGTCTGTGGGCCACCCGGGCTTGCCGGATCCAGGCCATGTCGTTGATATACCCATAAAGTATACCCACAACAGTAGCCCCCGAAGTTCTCCGAGATTCATCATTCCTCCAACTTCAGTCAACTCGGATCCGAAGAGAATCTTGAAGAGCTTCCAAACTTTCTTGTTTCCGACATCATCTTCTCGGAAATCATATGTCCTTCAATAACGATAATGTAACGGAGTTTCCATCTTTCCCGCGCACAACCTCCTAATTTCCCGCGCTAAATTTTCAGATGCGAATCTTCAGCCGGAAATTTCGGGAGCGCACGGTTAAGTTACCTCCACGTCATTTTACCGCTTTTAACCTAAGACACGCGTCATGCATCCAACGGTGAGACCGTTCAGTTTCCACCGTCGGATCCGAAACGCGAATCTCCGCGCGAGGTCTATAAATACCCCCACGCGCGGTAACTTCCCATTCTTTTCACCTCCTCACCACTTCGTCTTCTTCCTCGCGCCGCGCCGCCCGTCAGATCTCAACTCCGGCGAACCTTCTCCACGGGAAGCTTCAATCGCCGCCGCACCAAACCTCCTTTCGAACTAAGATTCCCACGGTTGATCGGGAATTTCTCCCCGCCGCCGATTGGTGGTCAAAGCGCGAAGTTTACGTCAAGTTCGGCGACCTTCATCCCACCGGAGCATCGCCGGACCGCCGCGCCATTAACGGTACGTGCACCGGACTTGTAGGAGAATAAGTAGACTAGCGTAGTTTCCGGTTACTCAACTTAATTTGCATGGGTGCAGCCGGAAGTATGCCGCATCGATTCACACTGTACTGGTAGTTCTCCGAATAGCCCGGATCCCAGTTCGCTAGAACCAATCTGTCCGGATCCCATAGCATATCTACCACCATACGTTTCCGACATTAGACTTGCTCAACCATTCTCCGCCTCTTCCAGTACCAAACTAGGCCGGATTCCAACCGCTCAAGAGCTCGAAGAAGAACTCCAAGGTCAAGCTAGAATGGCAGCCAAAGTCCAGGAGGCGGAAAACAAGAGGGCTTCCAAAGCTCGGATCCGCGAAGGAGAGCGGGGTCAATGGTGGCCCTGCGAAACTACCGATGTGGAGCTTAGAGAGCTCCAGAACGAGGGTATGATCTCCGCTCACTGGAGCTTCATACGCGACACCGTCGTCCCCAAGCCCGGAGCCGGAGAAGTTGTCATGACCAAGGCTTGGGTAGAGCGCGGATTATCGCTCCCCTGTTCGGAGTTCTTCCTCTCCATCCTCAACACATACGGGCTTCAGCCCCACAACATCTGCCCCAACTCATACCTTCTGCTCTCCAACTTCGCGACACTTTGCGAAGGGCATCTCGGAATCCGACCAGATGTCAAGTTATGGCAGTTTTTCTTCCGAGTGAAGAAGGAAACGAAGGACAAAGCTATGCTGAACTGCGGGAGCATGACGTTCATGCTCCGACCTGGCCGCATGTATCCACCTCATGACTCGCACGAATCCGTCCGGTACTGGAACACCGGATGGTTCTATGAAAAGAACGCCTCAGTTCCGGACATTCACAATGGTTTGCCCAAGTTCAACAACGAGCCTCCGGAAGAGCTCGCAAGCTGGAGCTTCCCCTCGCTCGCCCTAACTCCTATCTTGGAGAAGGCAGCGTGGAGAATCTCCTGGTTAGTCCACGACGGGCTAACCGGAGCTCAGCTTACACTTAGCTGGTTCACCCGGCGGATCCAGCCACTGCGGTACAACGCGCGGTTAATCTGCGCATACACCGGGGCGGACGACCAGCTCCGAGCTACCCGCCACGACCTTCCGGCTGATTCCCTCAAAAGGAGAATCAAAACGCTCGTGAAGATAGGCCGGGGCCAACCGGTCCCGGAATTGATCAAGGATATCCATACAAACAACCAGTGTCCTCCGGTAAGCTCTGATCCCTTCGTTACTTCAAACTTCACAAGTTTTTGGATGTTGACTAACTTATAATAGCTTTCCTTCCAGCTCGATACTTTGGCGGAGGAAAACTTTCGCGCCATACTTCGTGTCCCCGTTAGCGGCGACGCGGCGGAGGAGGTTCCGGAAGACGAAGAGGAGGAAGAGGAGCAGGCACCCCGCAAGGCGGCCCCTCGACCTTCGAAGCGTCCCCGCGCCAAAGCTTCCGGCTCTGAAGCCGGAGCCAGCGGCGAGGCCTCCGCCAAGAAGCCCAAGATCACCAAGCCACCTCCGCTGAACTCGAAGAAAGCGGAGCGTGAACGTTTGAAGATGCTTGCAACTGCAGGCAAACGCTCTCGCCCCATCATCCCCGGCGCCCCGTAAGTTTCCGAGTATGGCACGTCTCTACTTTGATGTAATTGTTTCTTATGCGATCCCCTTTTACTTGTTTGCAGAATTCCGACTACCGCTGCCACCCGGACCACCAGCCAAGAGCCCATCACCAAATACATGACAAAGTCTCCGGCTGTTGGCCCTCCGACTCCTGCTCCGCCAAGCACTTCCCACACTGCTCCTCCGCCATCTCCTCCTCAGGCTGATCAATCTCCCCCTCCTGCCGCAAATACTCCACCGGAAATAATTCCGGTTAGCAGCGAGAAAGCGGGCGGAGAAGATCCCAAAGCCAAAGGCCCTGCCCAAGAGGAAACAGAAGTACAAGGCCAAGGAGAGGCTGAGGTCACTTCTTCCGAGAAGATCGGAGCCGGGGCTGGCGACGTCGTCGTTTTTCCAAAAAACTTTGGAGATCCGGCTGACCTCACTTCCACCCCCAAGGCATATGCTACCAAGTTTTTCAACAAGCTAACCGAGGCGGAAAAATGGGAGCTTGAACAAGATCTGCTCAACGCCATGCTGAACAACGCCTGGGGGAAGCCGGATGCCGCGACGTCGGAGATCCAAGACTTTAAGAAGGACGTCGGCCAGTTCTTCGACAAGCTTATCTGCAAGCAAAAGGTACTCCCCAGTAGCCCCCAAGCATGTAGGCGGAAACTAGATACTAGTTATCGCTTAGATGCTTTAGAATAAAGTCACTGGAGAGTTTTTTAAATTGTCACAGTAGCCCCCAAGCATTATATCGGAAGGATTCCGGCAATGATGCTTCAAAGGACCCCACTATTGTAGACGGAATTTTTACTCCTGCTCTGATCTTATTTTACAGAACAGCAGGCGCTACACTATGAGCTACACAAAACATTGCCCTCAGCGCCGCGTTACCTTGGGTCAAGCGGAAAATATCCGGACCCTCAAGAATGAAAATGCAGAACTGAACAAACAGCTGGCGGACGCCCAAGGTTGGTTTCCGCCCTTTTTTGTTAGTAGTTCACATTCCGCTTTTTGAACTTGTTTTTGACTTGAATCCTTATAGGCGCATCCTCTTCCCTGGCTACGACCTCCTCCGAACTTGAGAACCTGCGCTCCTCGTACCAAGAATTGGAAACGAAACTGATGGAGGCGGAGCAAAAGAAGGAGCAAGCCGAGAAGCAACTGGCGGAGAAAAACTCCGAGCTCATCAAGGAAAAGGGCGAATTCTTGTTGAAGAGAAATGCTGATAGCGAGACCATCAAGAGGCAGCAAAAAGAACTCAACGGACTCCGGAAATACATGGAGACCGCGGAGCGCCATTGGGACTTGCTGACCGAAAACATCCTGGGTACTTTTAACCGGAGTTGTTTATCTTGATGTATATTTTTTATGCTCAACTTGTATACTTATTCTTGTATCTTGTGCAGAGCCGCTTGGATACCCTGAAAGACGTCGGAATCTATTTCCCCGGGACGATCTCCTTACTCTCGCCGGTGATGATTGCAAGGATCTCATCTCCGCCTCACGGAAGATATGCCACAATTTGTCGCTGAAGAAGAGCCGCACCTGCGGTCTGCGCAAACTCAAGAAAATGGATATTCTTCCGGAGCTGGTGACGGATCTGCAAGCTTCATCAGCCCGAGGCGCAGCTGCAATGACCTTGACTATGTGCTTGGCGCATAACCCGGAGATGGATCTTGACCGGGTAACTACTGGTGTTCCTCCGTCCGCAGATGTCGGTGCGCTGCTAGACGCAGTAAGTGGCTATGATACCCGCATCGCGCGGAGGATCCGGCATGAAGAATTCTACGACAAGGTGGTTCTTCCTGCGGACGAGCCCCTTGAAGCCGAACTTCAAAAAGAGCGCGACGCGGAAGCCCGACCTGCGGAATCCGGAACTCAGTTTACCTGGACCAGCTCCAAGGATGCTCCCCAAGAGGAACCCAAGGCCAGCGCTGCAACTTCCGAAGAAGAAGAAGAGAGTGAGGAAGATGTATCGTCTCCGGCTGAGGACGCCAAGGAGAAAGATCCAGAGGGCAATGCTTCTCCGTCCAAGGCGGAGTGAAAACTTTTATGTCCTGCGGGAAAAATAATGCATCATTTTGGCCCCAGCGAGGGTTTGTAATATAACTTTAAATTCTTAAGTAGTTAGGGACGAAACAAGCATGCATGCGTGGGCGGAAAATACTTATCCTGCTATCCGTTTTAAGATTATTTGCATGTGTTGTTTCTTGAAAGCAAGTGCTGGCTTTATAATTTCCGGCTTGCCCACTTGACCTTCCACGAGCCGGAAAACCCGTGCCGGAAACGCTCGCCAGCGGCGACGAAGCCCAATGGCGATCCGTCAATAACCGCGGAAACAAGCCCCCAGCCCAAGTGCCGGAAGTCGCTACCAGGAATCCATGGGTTTGCAACAGAAAAAATTTCCGCCAGAAAACTTAAGCTTACGTCCTAAAGGACGATTTTGAAAATCACAACTTTCATACACGCCTAGGCGGAAAGATCCAGCTCTGCGGTTTTAGTCGGAAAAACGTACACGATCCAGAAATGAAAAATTAAAGGAGGTAAAAGACTCTAAGAGTGAACCAAAAGCTTTATTTCATTGATCATGTATCATAGATATTACAAGGTATGTAATGCGTAAAGCGCTAAGTGTGGAAAGGACGTAGCTGTGCTATGTTCCAGGGACGATCTGTTTCATCATATATGTCACCCGGATCCTCTCGTTTTCGTTTCCGGTGCCAGTTGGCAGGTCTATCCTTTAATTCCCGGAAATCGACAAGATAATAAGATCCGTTGTGTAGTACTTTGCTGATGACAAAAGGTCCTTCCCATGGAGATTGCAACTTATGATCTTTCACCTGGCGAAGGCGGAGGACTAAGTCTCCGACCATGAATGAGCGGTTCCGAACTCGACGGCTATGATAGCGTCGGAGCTTCTGCTGATAGATGGTGGAGCGTTGGTCAGCTAAATTCCGAGCTTCTTCGATCAGGTCCACAGATAGCTGTCGAGCCTCGTCAGCAGTTTCTTCATTGTAGGCGGAAACTCGCGGTGAATCATGGATGATGTCAGTGGGGAGCACAGCTTCGGATCCATATACCAGGAAGAACGGAGTAAATCCGGTTGACCTGTTAGGGGTAGTTCGCAAACTCCACAGAACAGAGTCTAGCTCCTCAGCCCAGGCTCCGGCTGCGCGACGCAGCGGTTCTTCAAGGCGAGGTTTGATTCCGGCTAGTATAAGACCATTGGCTCGTTCGACCTGACCGTTGGATTGTGGATGGGCCACAGATGCAAGGTCAAGCCGGATCCCAACTTCATCGCAGTAATCCTTGAGTTCTCCTTGCGCAAAGTTTGTGCCATTATCTGTGATTATGCTGTGTGGGATGCCGAATCTCGTCACGAGGCTGCAAACAAATTTTAGTGCCGTAGCACCATCGGCTTTTCTCACTGGCTTTGCCTCGATCCACTTACTGAACTTGTCAATAGCGACCAAGAGGTATTCATGACCACCAGGAGATGATTTCTTTAACTTACCAACCATATCGAGCCCCCAGACCGCGAACGGCCAGGTGATAGGTATGGTCCTCAGCTCTTGGGCTGGAGCGTTTGGTTGAGTAGCGTAGTACTGACAACCTCGCCAAGTTTTCACCAGCTTCTCAGCGTCTTCTTTAGCTGTTAGCCAGTAAAATCCTAACCGAAAAGCTTTTGCAACGAGGGACCTGGGGGCGGCATGATGCCCGCAGTCCCCTGCATGGATCTCTCTGAGGATTTCAATGCCATCTTGACTAGAGACGCATTTGAGAAATACCCCATTTGCACTTCGTTTGTAGAGCTGTCCATCAACAATTGTGTAGGATCTTGCTCGTCTGATGATCTGTCGTGCGTGGACCTCGTCCTCCGGCAACTTTTGATCGATGAGGTAATCCAGAAACGGCTGAGTCCAGGCCGGAATGACTGCCATCACTTCCTTAGCCGGAGAAACTGCCAGATCGGGATTTTCCGGGTTTGCGCCCTTCACTGAGGGTACTCGTAGATGCTCAAGGAAAATTCCAGGCGGAATTGGCTTCCTGCCGGATCCGAGCTTAGACAGCATGTCTGCTGCTGTGTTATCGTCTCTCCTGACGTACTTGACTTCGTATCCGAGGAAGCACTTGGCGATCTCGTCAACTTCGTCTCTGTAAGCCGCCATGACGGAGTTTCTGGCGTTCCAGGTTCCGGCTACTTGTTGTGCCACCAGGTCGGAATCTCCGCAGCATATGATGTGCTTGATCCCAATTTCCTTAGCGATGCGCAGACCGTGTAGTAGAGCCTCGTATTCCGCCATATTGTTGGTAGCTTCGAAGTGAATCTGCAGGACATACTGCAGTTCTTCTCCGGTAGGTGACTGATACGCGTAGATGCACACGTCCGTTGGGAACCCCAAGTGGAAGGTATGATGCGTATAGAAGCAAGTTTCCCTCAGTATGAAACCAAGGTTTAATCGAACCAAGAGGAGCCAAGAAGCACGTTGAAGGTTGATGGTGGCGAAATGTGATGCGGCGCAACAACAGGGATTCCGGCGCCAACGTGGAATCTGCACAACAAAACCAAAGTACTTTGCCCCAACGAAACAGTGAGGTTTTCAATCTCACCGGCTTGCTGTAACAAAGGATTAAACGTATCGAGTGGAAGATGATTGTTTGCAAGAAAATAGTAAAACACAATTGCAGTAGATTGTATGCTATGTAAAGAATAGGACCGGGGTCCACAGTTCACTAGAGGTGTCTCTCCCATAAGATAAAAGCATGTTGGGTGAAAAAATTACAGTCGGGCAATTGACAAATAGAGAAGTGCATAACAATGCATATACATGATATGATAAATATAGTGAGATTTAATCCGGGCATTACGACAAAGTACATAGACCGCCATCCAACTGCATCTATGCCTAAAAAGTCCACCTTCAGGTTATCATCCGAACCCCATTCAGTATTAAGTTGCTAAGCAACAGACAATTGCATTAAGTATGGTGCGTAATGTAATCGACAACTACATCCTTAGACATAGAATCAATGTTTTATCCCTAGTGGCAACAGCACATCACAACCTTAGAACTTTCTGTCACTGTCCCAGGTGTCAATGAAGGCATGAACCCACTATCGAGCATAAATACTCCCTCTTGGAGTTAAGAGTACAAACTTGGCCAAAGCCTCTACTAATAACGGAGAGCATGCAAGATCATAAACAACACATAAACAATAGATTGATAATCACCATAACATAGTATTCTCTATCCATCGGATCCCGACAAACACAACATATAGAATTACATATAGATGATCTTGATCATGTTAGGCGGCTCACAAGATCCAACAATGAAGCACAATTAGGAGAAGACGACCATCTAGCTACTGCTATGGACCCATGGTCCAGGGGTGAACTACTCACTCATCACTCCGGAGGCGACCATGGCGATGAAGAGTCCTCCGGGAGATGAATCCCTCTCCGGCAGGGTGCCGAGGCGATCTCCTGAATCCCCCGAGATGGGATTCGGCGGCGTCTCTGGAAGGTTTTCCGTATCGTGGCTCTCGGTGAGGGTTTCGCGACGGAGGCTTTAAGTAGGCGGAAGGGTAGGTCGGGGCCGAGGGGCCACACCATAGGGCGGCGCGGCCCCCTCTGGCCGCGCGGCCCTATGGTGGCGGCGCCTCGTCGCCCCACTTCGTTATCTCTTCGGTCTTCTGGAAGCTCCGTGCAAAAATAGGACCCGGGCGAAGATTTCGTCCAATTCCGAGAATATTTCCTTACTAGGATTTCTGAAACCAAAAACACAAGAAAACAAACTGGCTCTTCGGCATCTTGTTAATAGGTTAGTTCCAGAAAATGCATAAATATGACATATAATGTGCATAAAACATGTAGGTATCATCAATAAAGTAGCATGGAACATAAGAAATTATCGATACGTTGGAGACGTATCAGCATCCCCAAGCTTAGTTCTGCTCGTCCCGAGCAGGTAAAACGATAACAAAGATAATTTCTGAAGTGACATGCCATCATAATCTTGATCATACTATTTGTAAACATATGTAATGAATGCAGCGATCAAAACAAAAGTAATGACATGAGTAAACAAGTGAATCATATAGCAAAGACTTTTCATGAATAGTACTTCAAGACAAGCATCAATAAGTCTTGCATAAGAGTTAACTCATAAAGCAATAAATCAAAATAAAGGTATTGAAGCAACACAAAGGAAGATTAAGTTTCAGCGGTTGCTTTCAACTTATAACATGTATATCTCATGGATAGTGTCAACATAAAGTAATATAACAAGTGCAATATGCAAGTATGTAGGAATCAATGCACAGTTCACACAAGTGTTTGCTTCTAAGGTGGAGGGAGATAGGTAAACTGACTCAACAATAAAAGTAAAAGAATGGTCCTTCAAGAGGAAAGCATCGATTGCTGTATTTGTGCTAGAGCTTTTATTTTGAAAACATGAAACAATTTTGTCAACGGTAGTAATAAAGCATATGAGTTATGTAAATTATATCTTACAAGTTGCAAGCCTCATGCATAGTATACTAATAGTGCCCGCACCTCGTCCTACTTAGCTTGGACTACCGGATCTTTGCATGCCATGTTTCAACCAAGTGTCACAAAGGGGTACCTCCATGCCGCCTGTACAAAGGTCTAAGGAGAATGCTCGCATTTTGGATTTCTCGCTTTTGATTATTCTCAACTTAGACATCCATACCGGGACAACATGGACAACAGATAATGGACTCCTCTTAAATGCATAAGCATGTAGCAATGATTATTATTCTCATATGAGATTGAGGATATATGTCCAAAACTGAAACTTCAACCATGATTCATGACTTTAGTTAGCGGCCCAATGTTCTTCTCTAACAATTTGCATGCTCCAACCACTAAGGTGATAGATCCTTCAGACAAGACGGACATGCATAGCAACTCACATGATATTCAACAATAGTTGATGGCGTTCCCCAGAAGCATGGTTATCGCACAACAAGCAACTTAATAAAAGATAAAGTGCATAAGTACATATTCAATACTACGATAGTTTTTAAGGCTATTTTGTCCCATGAGCTATATATTGCAAAGGTAAATGATGGAATTTTAAAGGTAGCACTCAAGCAATTTACTTTGGAATGGCGGAGAAATACCATGTAGTAGGTAGGTATGGTGGACACAAATGGCATAGTAGTTGGCTCAAGGATTTTGGATGCATGAGAAGTATTCCCTCTCGATACAAGGTTTAGGCTAGCAAGGTTATTTGAAGCAAACTCAAGGATGAACCGGTGCAGCAAAACTCACATAAAAGACATATTGTAAACATTATAAGACTCTACACCGTCTTCCTTGTTGTTCAAAACTCAATACTAGATATTATCTAGACCTTAGAGAGACCAAATATGCAAATCAAATTTTAGCAAGCTCTATGTATTTCTTCATTAATGGATGCAAAGCATATGATGCAAGAGCTTAAACATGATCACAACAATTGCCAAGTATCACATTATCCAAGACATTTTAGAATTACTACATGTAGCATTTTCCAATTCCAACCATATAACAATTTAACGAAGAAGAAACTTCGCCTTGAACATTATGAGTAAAGCCTAAGGACATATTTGTCCATATGCAACAGCGGAGCGTGTCTCTCTCCCACAAAATGAATGCTAGGATCCATTTTATTCAAACAAAAACAAAAACAAAAACAAACCGACGCTCCAAGTAAAGAACACAAGATGTGATTGAATAAAAATATAGTTTCAGGGGAGGAACCTGATGATGTTGTCGATGAAGAAGGGGATGCCTTGGGCATCCCCAAGCTTAGACGCTTGAGTCTTCTTAAAATATGCAGGGGTGAACCACGGGGGCATCCCCAAGCTTAGAGCTTTCACTCCTCTTGATCATAGTATATCATACTCCTCTCTTGACCCTTGAAAACTTCCTTCACACCAAACTTCAAGAAAACTCATTAGAGGGTTAGTGCACAATTAATAATTCACATGTTTAGAGGTGGCTTATACGCGTAGATGCACACGTCCGTTGGGAACCCCAAGTGGAAGGTATGATGCGTATAGAAGCAAGTTTCCCTCAGTATGAAACCAAGGTTTAATCGAACCAGTAGGAGCCAAGAAGCACGTTGAAGGTTGATGGTCGCGAAATGTGATGCGGCGCAACACCAGGGATTCCGGCGCCAACGTGGAATCTGCACAACAAAACCAAAGTACTTTGCCCCAACGAAACAGTGAGGTTGTCAATCTCACCGGCTTGCTGTAACAAAGGATTAACCGTATTGTGTGGAAGATGATTGTTTGCAAGAAAACAGTAAAACAAGTATTGCAGTAGATTGTATGCTATGTAAAGAATAGGACCGGGGTCCACAGTTCACTAGAGGTTTCTCTCCCATAAGATAAAAGCATGTTGGGTGAACAAATTACAGTCGGGCAATTGACAAATAGAGAAAGGCATAACAATGCATATACATGATATGATAAATATAGTGAGATTTAATTGGGCATTACGACAAAGTACATAGACCGCCATCCAACTGCATCTATGCCTAAAAAGTCCACCTTCAGGTTATCATCCGAACCCCATTCAGTATTAAGTTGCTAAGCAACAGACAATTGCATTAAGTATGGTGCGTAATGTAATCGACAACTACATCCTTAGACATAGAATCAATGTTTTATCCCTAGTGGCAACAGCACATCACAACCTTAGAACTTTCTGTCACTGTCCTAGGTGTCAATGAAGGCATGAACCCACTATCGAGCATAAATACTCCCTCTTGGAGTTAAGAGCAAAAACTTGGCCAGAGCCTCTACTAATAACGGAGAGCATGCAAGATCATAAACAACACATAAACAATAGATTGATAATCACCATAATCATAGTATTCTCTATCCATCGGATCCCGACAAACACAACATATAGTATTACAGATGATCTTGATCATGTTAGGCAGCTCACAAGATCCAACAATGAAGCACAACAAGGAGAAGACGACCATCTAGCTACTGCTATGGACCCATGGTCCAGGGGTGAACTACTCACTCATCACTCCGGAGGCGACCATGGCGGTGTAGAGTCCTCCGGGAGATGAATCCCTCTCCGGCAGGGTGCCGGAGGCGATCTCCTGAATCCCGAGATGGGATTCGGCGGCGGCGTCTCGGAAGGTTTTCCGTATCGTGGCTCTCTGGGGTTTTCGCGACGAGGCTTTAAGTAGGCGGAAGGGTAGCGTGGGGGGCCACACGAGGGGCCCAGGGGACAGGGTGGCGCGGCCAGGGCCTGGGCCGCGCCGCCCTATCATCTGGCCGCATCGTGGCCCCACTTCGTTATCTCTTCGGTCTTCTGGAAGCTTCGTGCAAAAATAGGACCCTGGGCGAAGATTTCGTCCAATTCCGAGAATATTTCCTTACTAGGATTTCTGAAACCAAAAACAGCAGAAAACAGGAACGCTCTTCGGCATCTTGTTAATAGGTTAGTTCCAGAAAATGCATAAATATGACATATAATGTGCATAAAACATGTAGGTATCATCAATAAAGTAGCATGGAACATAAGAAATTATCGATACGTTGGAGAAGTATCAGCATCCCCAAGCTTAGTTCTGCTCGTCCCGAGCAGGTAAAACGATAACAAAGATAATTTCTGAAGTGACATGCCATCATAATCTTGATCATACTATTTGTAAACATATGTAATGAATGCAGCGATCAAAACAAAGGTAATGACATGAGTAAACAAGTGAATCATATGACAAAGACTTTTCATGAATAGTACTTCAAGACAAGCATCAATAAGTTTCAGCGGTTGCTTTCAACTTATAACATGTATATCTCATGGATATTGTCAACATAAAGTAATATAACAAGTGCAATATGCAAGTATGTAGGAATCAATGCACAGTTCACACAAGTGTTTGCTTCTTAAGGTGGAAGGAGATAGGTAAACTGACTCAACAATAAAAGTAAAAGAATGGTCCTTCAAAGAGGAAAGCATCGATTGCTGTATTTGTGCTAGAGCTTTTATTTTGAAAACATGAAACAATTTTGTCAACGGTAGTAATAAAGCATATGAGTTATGTAAATTATATCTTACAAGTTGCAAGCCTCATGCATAGTATACTAATAGTGCCCGCACCTCGTCCTACTTAGCTTGGACTACCGGATCTTTGCATGCCATGTTTCAACCAAGTGTCACAAAGGGGTACCTCCATGCCGCCTGTACAAAGGTCTAAGGAGAATGCTCGCATTTTGGATTTCTCGCTTTTGATTATTCTCAACTTAGACATCCATACCGGGACAACATGGACAACAGATAATGGACTCCTCTTAAATGCATAAGCATGTAGCAATGATTATTATTCTCATATGAGATTGAGGATATATGTCCAAAACTGAAACTTCCACCATGATTCATGGCTTTAGTTAGCGGCCCAATGTTCTTCTCTAACAATTTGCATGCTCCAACCACTAAAATGATAGATCCTTCAGACAAGACGGACATGCATAGCAACTCACATGATATTCAACAATAGTTGATGGCGTTCCCCAGAAGCATGGTTATCGCACAACAAGCAACTTAATAAAATATAAAGTGCATAAGTACATATCCAATACTACGATAGTTTTTAAGGCTATTTTGTCCCATGAGCTATATATTGCAAAGGTGAATGATGGAATTTTAAAGGTAGCACTCAAGCAATTTACTTTGGAATGGCGGAGAAATACCATGTAGTAGGTAGGTATGGTGGACACAAATGGCATAGTGGTTGGCTCAAGGATTTTGGATGCATGAGAAGTATTCCCTCTCGATACAAGGTTTAGGCTAGCAAGGTTATTTGAAGCAAACTCAAGGATGAACCGGTGCAGCAAAACTTACATAAAAGACATATTGTAAACATTATAAGACTCTACACCGTCTTCCTTGTTGTTCAAAACTCAATACTAGATATTATCTAGACCTTAGAGAGACCAAATATGCAAATCAAATTTTAGCAAGCTCTATGTATTTCTTCATTAATGGGTGCAAAGCATATGATGCAAGAGCTTAAACATGAGCACAACAATTGCCAAGTATCACATTATCCAAGACATTTTAGAATTACTACATGTAGCATTTTCCAATTCCAACCATATAACAATTTAACGAAGAAGAAACTTCGCCTTGAACATTATGAGTAAAGCCTAAGGACATATGTGTCCATATGCAACAGCGGAGCGTGTCTCTCTCCCACAAAGTGAATGCTAGGATCCATCTTATTCAAACAAAAACAAAAACAAAAACAAACCGACGCTCCAAGTAAAGAACACAAGATGTGATTGAATAAAAATATAGTTTCAGGGGAGGAACCTGATGATGTTGTCGATGAAGAAGGGGATGCCTTGGGCATCCCCAAGCTTAGACGCTTGAGTCTTCTTAAAATATGCAGGGGTGAACCACGGGGCATCCCCAAGCTTAGAGCTTTCACTCCTCTTGATCATAGTATATCATTCTCCTCTCTTGACCCTTGAAAACTTCCTTCACACCAAACTTCAAGCAAACTCATTAGAGGGTTAGTGCACAATTAATAATTCACATGTTCAGAGGTGGCACAATCATTCTTTACACTTCTGGACATTGCATAAAGCTACTGGACATTAATGGATCAAAGAAATAAATCCAACATAGCAAAAGAGGCAATGCGAAATAAAAGGCAGAATCTGTCAAAAACAGAACAGTCCGTAAAGACGAATTTAAAGCTGGCACCAGACTTGCTCAAATGGAAAAACTCAAAACTAATGAAATTTGCGTACATATCTGAGGATCACGCTTGTAAATTGGCAGATTTTTTCGAATTTTCTACAGAGAACTGTGCCCAGATTTGTGACAGACAGCAATGCTGTTTCTGCGCAGCGATCCCAAATATAACATCAACTTTGACATAGAAACTTTACTTGGCACAAAAACATGATAAGGAGAGGTTGCTACAGTAGTAAACAACTTCCAAGACTCAACAAAACAAAAAATTGCTGTAGTAAAAACATGGTTTGTCTCCCATAAGCGCTTTTCTTTAACGCCTTTCAGCTAGGCGCAGAAAGTGCAAATCAAGTATTATCGAGAGACGAAGCATCAACATCATAACTTGTTCTAATAATAGAATCAAAAGGCAACTTCATTCTCTTTCTAGGGAAGTGTTCCATACCTTTCTTGAGAGGAAATTGATATTTAATATTACCTTCCCTCATATCAATAACAGCACCAACGGTTCGAAGAAAAGGTCTTCCCAAGACAATAGGACAAGATGCATTGCATTCGATATCCAAGACAACAAAATCAACGGGGACAAGGTTATTGTTAACCGTAATATGCACATTATCAATCCTCCCCAAAGGTTTCTTTTTAACATTATCGGCAAGATTAACATCCAAATAACAATTCTTCAATGGTGGCAAGTCAAGCATATCATAAATCTTTTTAGGCATAACAGAAATACTTGCACCAAGATCACATAAAGCATTACATTCAAAGTCATTGAATTTCATTTTAATGATGGGCTCCCAACCATCTTCTAACTTTCTAGGAATAGAGGTTTCAAGTTTTAGTTTCTCTTCTCTAGCTTTTATGAGAGCATTTGTAATATGTTTTGTAAAGGCTAAATTTATAGCACTAGCATTAGGACTTTTAGCAAGTTTTTGTAAGAACTTTATAACTTCAGAGATGTGGCAATCATCAAAATCTAAATCATTATGAGCTACAGCAATGGGATCATTGTTCCCAAGGTTGGAAAAAATTTCAGCAGTTTTAGCAATTTCAGGCAGTTTTGTTCGCTTTGCACTAGGAGTAGAAACATTGCCAACACCAATTATTTTACCATTGATAGTAGGAGGTGCAGCAACATGTGAAGAATTAGCATTACTAGTGGTGGTAATAGTCCAAACTTTAGCTACATTATTCTCTTTAGCTAGTTTTTCATTTTCTTCTCTATCCCACCTAGCACGCAATTCAGCCATTAATCTTATATTCTCATTAATTCTAACTTGGATGGCATTTGCTGTAGTAGTAATCTTATTATCAATATCATTATTAGGCATAACTTTCAATTTTAAAAGATTAACATCAGAGGCAAGTCTATCAACTCTAGAAGCAATAGTATCAATTTTATCAAGCTTTTCCTCAACAGATTTGTTAAAAGCAGTTTGTGTACTAATAAATTCTTTAAGCATAGCTTCAAGACCAGAGGGTACACTCCTATTATTGTTGTAAGAATTCCCATAAGAATTACCATAACCATTACCATTAGCAGAAGGATATGGCCTATAGTTATTACCAGAGTTGTTCCTATAAGCATTGTTGTTGAAATTATTATTTTTAATGAAATTCACATCAACATTTTCTTATTGAGCAACCAATGAAGCTAAAGGAACATTATTTGGATCAACATTAGATCTACCATTCACAAGCATAGACATAATCACATCAATCTTATCACTCAAGGAAGAGGTTTCTTCAACAGAATTTACCTTCTTACCTTGTGGAGCTCTTTCCGTGTGCCATTCAGAGTAATTTATCATCATATCATCAAGAAGTTTTGTAGCCGCCCCCAATGTGATGGACATAAAGGTACCTCCAGCAGCTGAATCCAATAAATTCCGCGAAGAAAAATTTAGTCCTGCATAGAAGGTTTGGATGATCATCCAAGTAGTCAGTCCATGGGTTGGGCAATTCTTTACCAAAGTTTTCATTCTCTCCCATGCTTGAGCAACATGTTCAGTATCTAATTGCTTAAAATTCATTATGCTACTTCTCAAAGATATAATTTTAGCGGGAGGATAATATCTACCAATAAAAGCATCCTTGCATTTAGTCCATGAATCAATACTATTCTTAGGCAAAGATAGCAACCAATCTTTAGCTCTTCCTCTTAATGAGAAAGGAAACACTTTCAATTTAATAATATCACCATCTACATCTTTATACTTTTGCATTTCACAAAGTTCAACAAAATTATTGAGATGGGTAGCAGCATCATCAGAACTAACACCAGAAAATTGATCTCTCATGACAAGATTTAGTAAAGCAGGTTTAATTTCAAAGAATTCTGCTGTAGTAGCAGGTGGAGCAATAGGTGTGCATAAGAAATCATTATTATTTGCATTTGTGAAGTCACACAACTTAGTATTTTCAGGGGTATTCATTTTAGCAACAGTAAATAAAGCAAACTAGATAAAGTAAATGCAAGTAACTAATTTTTTGTGTGTTTTCGATATAGAGAGCAAGACAATAAATAAAGTAAAACTAGCAACTAATTTTTTTGTATTTTGATTTAGTGCAGCAAACAAAGTAGTAAATAAAATAAAGCAAGACAAAAACAAAGTAAAGAGATTGAGAAGTGGAGACTCCCCTTGCAGCGTGTCTTGATCTCCCCGGCAACGGCGCCGAAATTTAGCTTGATACGCGTAGATGCACACGTCCGTTGGGAACCCCAAGTGGAAGGTATGATGCGTATAGAAGCAAGTTTCCCTCAGTATGAAACCAAGGTTTAATCGAACCAGTAGGAGCCAAGAAGCACGTTGAAGGTTGATGGTCGCGAAATGTGATGCGGCGCAACACAGGGATTCCGGCGCCAACGTGGAATCTGCACAACAAAACCAAAGTACTTTGCCCCAACGAAAGTGAGGTTGTCAATCTCACCGGCTTGCTGTAACAAAGGATTAACCGTATTGTGTGGAAGATGATTGTTTGCAAGAAAACAGTAAAACAAGTATTGCAGTAGATTGTATGCTATGTAAAGAATAGGACCGGGGTCCACAGTTCACTAGAGGTGTCTCTCCCATAAGATAAAAGCATGTTGGGTGAACAAATTACAGTCGGGCAATTGACAAATAGAGAAAGGCATAACAATGCATATACATGATATGATAAATATAGTGAGATTTAATTGGGCATTACGACAAAGTACATAGACCGCCATCCAACTGCATCTATGCCTAAAAAGTCCACCTTCAGGTTATCATCCGAACCCCATTCAGTATTAAGTTGCTAAGCAACAGACAATTGCATTAAGTATGGTGCGTAATGTAATCGACAACTACATCCTTAGACATAGAATCAATGTTTTATCCCTAGTGGCAACAGCACATCACAACCTTAGAACTTTCTGTCACTGTCCCAGGTGTCAATGAAGGCATGAACCCACTATCGAGCATAAATACTCCCTCTTGGAGTTAAGAGCAAAAACTTGGCCAGAGCCTCTACTAATAACGGAGAGCATGCAAGATCATAAACAACACATAAACAATAGATTGATAATCACCATAATCATAGTATTCTCTATCCATCGGATCCCGACAAACACAACATATAGTATTACAGATAGATGATCTTGATCATGTTAGGCAGCTCACAAGATCCAACAATGAAGCACAACAAGGAGAAGACGACCATCTAGCTACTGCTATGGACCCATGGTCCAGGGGTGAACTACTCACTCATCACTCCGGAGGCGACCATGGCGGTGTAGAGTCCTCCGGGAGATGAATCCCCTCTCCGGCAGGGTGCCGGAGGCGATCTCCTGAATCCCCCGAGATGGGATTCGCGGCGGCGGCGTCTCTGGAAGGTTTTCCGTATCGTGGCTCTCGGGTTTTCACGACGAAGGCTTTAAGTAGGCGGAAGGGTAGCGTGGGCCACCCGGGGCCAGGGGACAGGTGGCGCGGCCAGGGGCCGCGCCGCCCTATCATCTGGCCGCCTCGTGGCCCCACTTCGTTATCTCCTCGGTCTTCTGGAAGCTTCGTGCAAAAATAGGACCCTGGGCGAAGATTTCGTCCAATTCCGAGAATATTTCCTTACTAGGATTTCTGAAACCAAAAACAGCAGAAAACAGCAACTGGCTCTTCGGCATCTTGTTAATAGGTTAGTTCCGAAAATGCATAAATATGACATATAATGTGCATAAAACATGTAGGTATCATCAATAAAGTAGCATGGAACATAAGAAATTATCGATACGTTGGAGACGTGGCACAATCATTCTTTACACTTCTGGACATTGCATAAAGCTACTGGACATTAATGGATCAAAGAAATGAATCCAACATAGCAAAAGAGGCAATGCGAAATAAAAGGCAGAATCTGTCAAAAACAGAACAGTCCGTAAAGACGAATTTAAAGCTGGCACCAGACTTGCTCAAATGGAAAAACTCAAAACTAATGAAAGTTGCGTACATATCTGAGGATCACGCTCGTAAAATGGCAGATTTTTTCTAATTTTCTACAGAGGCCTGTGCCCAGATTCGTGACAGACAGCAATGCTGTTTCTGCGCAGCGATCCCAAATATAACATCAACTTTGACATAGAAACTTTACTTGGCACAAAAACATGATAAGGAGAGGTTGCTACAGTAGTAAACAACTTCCAAGACTCAACAAAACAAAAAATTGCTGTAGTAAAAACATGGGTTGTCTCCCATAAGCGCTTTTCTTTAACGCCTTTCAGCTAGGCGCAGAAAGTGCAAATCAAGTATTATCAAGAGTAGAAGCATCAACATCATTACTAGGGGTGTTGGGAGTTTTCTCAACCAAGCATAGTATATTGGATACATAAGTTTTAGCGTCCCCCTTTTCATTAGTCTTGGGCTTGCTATTCTCATCAAACAAATTTTCAGGAACAAGCCAAGCATAGTTATTTTCTAATGCATCATTCATAGCTAGGAGTTTACATGGTATTGGTGCTTTGATCTCCCCACCATCATTAATATTATTAGTGTACCTTATTCTATCCATGTCCATTTTTTCAAGGAGACCAATAAAATTGGTATGAGAACCTAGCATATTAAATTTAGCAAAAACCTTTCTAGCCTCTCTTGCTAGACCACCAAATTCTCTAAGAAGAGTTTCTAAAACAAAATCTTTCTTTTCCCCTTCTTCCATATCACCAAGTGTAAGAAACATGTGTTGGATTATAGGATTGAGATTAACAAATTTAGTTTCCAACATGCGAACTAAAGCAGCAGCAGCAATTTCATAGGTAGGTGCAAGTTCTACCAAGTGTCTATCTTCAAAATCTTCAGTAATACTAACATGATTGAAAAATTCTTCTATATTATTTCTCCCAACTATGGACCCACGTCCTACCGGTATGTCTTTTGTGGTAAAATTAAAAGGAAACATGATGCAATAAGCAAAAAGTAAACTAGGCAAATAAAGTAAAAACAAGTAACTAATTTTTTTGTGTTTTTGATATAAAGAGCAAGACAGTAAATAAAGTAAAACTAGCAACTGATTTTTTTGTGTTTTGTTTAGGTGCAGCAAACAAAGTAGTAAATAAAATAAAGCAAGACAAAAACAAAGTAAAGAGATTGAGAAGTGGAGACTCCCCTTGCATGTCTTGATCTCCCCGCAACGGCGCCAGAAATTTACTTGCTGGCGTGTAGTTGACGTGGGAGTTAGAAATCTTTGTGGTGTAGCTTTTCTTCAGTTCCCCGGCAACGGCGCCAGAAATTTAGCTTGATACGCGTAGATGCACACGTCCGTTGGGAACCCCAAGTGGAAGGTATGATGCGTATAGAAGCAAGTTTCCCTCATGAAACCAAGGTTTAATCTAACCAGTAGGAGCCAAGAAGCACGTTGAAGGTTGATGGTGGCGAAATGTGATGCGGCGCAACAACAGGGATTCCGGCGCCAACGTGGAATCTGCACAACAAAACCAAAGTACTTTGCCCCAACGAAACAGTGAGGTTGTCAATCTCACCGGCTTGCTGTAACAAAGGATTAAACGTATCGTGTGGAAGATGATTGTTTGCAAGAAAATAGTAAAACACAATTGCAGTAGATTGTATGCTATGTAAAGAATAGGACCGGGGTCCACAGTTCACTAGAGGTGTCTCTCCCATAAGATAAAAACATGTTGGGTGAACAAATTACAGTCGGGCAATTGACAAATAGAGAAGTGCATAACAATGCATATACATGATATGATAAATATAGTGAGATTTAATCCGGGCATTACGACAAAGTACATAGACCGCCATCCAACTGCATCTATGCCTAAAAAGTCCACATTCAGGTTATCATCCGAACCCCATTCAGTATTAAGTTGCTAAGCAACAGACAATTGCATTAAGTATGGTGCGTAATGTAATCGACAACTACATCCTTAGACATAGAATCAATGTTTTATCCCTAGTGGCAACAACACATCACAACCTTAGAACTTTCTGTCACTGTCCCAGGTGTCAATGAAGGCATGAACCCACTATCGAGCATAAATACTCCCTCTTGGAGTTAAGAGTACAAACTTGGCCAGAGCCTCTACTAATAACGGAGAGCATGCAAGATCATAAACAACACATAAACAATAGATTGATAATCACCATAACATAGTATTCTCTATCCATCGGATCCCGACAAACACAACATATAGAATTACATATAGATGATCTTGATCATGTTAGGCAGCTCACAAGATCCAACAATGAAGCACAATTAGGAGAAGACGACCATCTAGCTACTGCTATGGACCCATGGTCCAGGGGTGAACTACTCACTCATCACTCCGGAGGCGATCATGGCGATGAAGAGTCCTCCGGGAGATGAATCCCCTCTCCGGCGGTGGGAGGCGATCTCCTGAATCCCCGAGATGGGATTCTCGGCGGCGTCTGGAAGGTTTTCCGTATCGTGGCTCTCCCGAGGGTTTCGCGACGGAGGCTTTAAGTAGGGGAAGGGTAGGTCGGGGGGACGAGGGGCCCACACGATAGGGCGGCGCGGCCCCCTCCGGCCGCGCGGCCCTATGGTGGCGGCGCCTCGTCCACTTCGTTATCTCTTCGGTCTTCTGGAAGCTCCATGCAAAAATAGGACCCTGGGCGAAGATTTCGTCCAATTCCGAGAATATTTCCTTACTAGGATTTCTGAAACCAAAAACAGCAGAAAACAGCAACTGGCTCGGCATCTTGTTAATAGGTTAGTTCCAGAAAATGCATAAATATGACATATAATGTGCATAAAACATGTAGGTATCATCAATAAAGTAGCATGGAACATAAAAAATTATCGATACGTTGGAGACGTATCAGTGACTTCAGGGTAACTCCAGCCCCCGAGCCTTGGTGTTGCTTGGATCCGTCAAAGTGCATGACCCAAGCTTCAGGTTCCGGCACAGGTGTGCCCTCCGGCGCTTCAGTCCAATCCGCGATGAAATCCGCTAGACTTGAGACTTGATTGCAGTTCGGGCTTCGTAGTTGATGTCAAAGGCAGATAATTCGATGCCCCATTTTGCTACGCGTCCTGTTGCGTCGGAGTTGTTGATGATTGTTGCCAGGGGAGCCTTGCTCACCACTGTCATTGGGTGCTCCTGGAAGTAGTGTCTCAGCTTCCGGCTGCCTAGGAAAACTCCGTAGGCTAGCTTCTGAAAGTGAGGGTATCTCTGTTTGGATTCCGTCAAGACTTCGCTAATGTAATAGACAGGCCTTTGGACTCCATGCTCATATCCTTCTTCCGTTCGCACCACCACAATTACGAGGCTGATAACTTTGTTGGTGGCCGCCATATAGAGGAGCATAGGCTCTGACTCAATTGGAGCTGCCAATATAGGTGGGGAGGAGAGTATGTTCTTCAACTCCTGAAGTGCTTCGTCTGCTGCCTCATCCCAGACAAATTTGTCTGTTTTCTTAGCAGCTTGTATAGAGGTAGGGCTTTCTCGCCAAGACGGCTAACAAATCTACTGATTGCCGCAACGCAACCAGTTAATCGTTGCACATCTTTGAGACAAGTTGGCCTTTTGATGTTCAGGATAGCCTTGATTTTTTCCGGGTTAACTTCGATTCTGTGGGAAACAATGAAGCCAAGGAGTTTTCCGGCTGGCACGCCAAAGACGCACTTCAGCGGATTTAACATCATCTTGTACCGTCGGAGATTGTCAAAGGTTTCCTTAAGGTCGCTGATCAAGTCGGATCCCTTTCGGGTCATGACCGCGATGTCGTCGACGTAGGCGTGCACGTTCCGGCCAATTTGGTCCTTCAAGCACCGCTGCATCGTACGTTGGTATGTGGCACCTGCGTTTTTCAAACCAAAAGGCATGGTAACATAGCAGTAAGTGCCAAAGGGTGTGATGAACGAGGTCGCCTTTTGGTCGGACTTCTTCATCCGGATCTGGTGATACCCGGAATATGCGTCAAGAAAACACAGAAGTTCCGCCCCTGCCGTCGAATCAATGACTTGGTCAATGCGCGGCAAGGGGAACGGATCCTTCGGACAATGCTTATTCACGCCGGAGTAATCGATGCACATTCTTAGTATTTCAGAATTCTTTTTGGGTACAAGGACGGGGTTTGCGACCCAATCAGTATGGATAACTTCTACTACAAAACCTGCCTCTAGTAACTTTGCTAATTCCATTCCTATGGCGCGGCGCTTCTTATCTCCAAAGCGTCGCATAGCTTGCTTCACCGGTTTAGCCCCCGGATTTATGTTGAGGTAGTGCTCGGCGAGTTCCCTTGGTACTCCGGACATGTCAGAAGGTTGCCATGCGAAGATATCCATGTTAGCTCGGAGGAACTCGACGAGCGCGCTTTCCTATTTGGGGTCCATGTTGGCTCCGACTGAAACCTGCTTGGAGCTGTCGCCTTCAACGAGGTCATGCTTCTTGGTTTCTATCGCGGCCTTGAACGAGGTCTTCTGTTCGGAGATCTGCTTCTTGGTGGTCTGCATCTCAGTCGGATCCACCGCGGCTCTGTAGCCTTGCAGCTCCTCTCCAGATATGACGGATTCTGCAAAGGCGGCCTCGCCCTCCTCGCAGTCCCTAGCTTTCTTGTAGTCTCCGGACACGGTGATCATGCCGTTAGGACCCGGAATCTTGAGCTTGTTGTAGATGTAGCATGCCCTGGCGTGGAACTTGTGGTAGGTGGGCCTGCCGAAGATCACGTGGTAGGAGCTTTTGAAGGGCACTACTTCGAACGTGATCATCTCTTCGCGGTAATTGTTAACATCGCCGAAGGCCACGGGAAGTTTGATGCTGCCCAGGGAGTTTGCCTTTTTACCCGGAACCACACCATGAAATTCAGTGGTGCTGTGCTTGAGCTGGTCCTTGGTGAGGTTCATCTTCTCCAGGGTCTCCAGGTACATGATGTTCAGGCTAGCTCCTCCATCCATAAGGCACTTGGAGAAGTCATACCCGTCTATGCGGGGACTTACAACCAGAGCGTAGCACTCTTTGGGGATGACGGCCGGGTGATCCGACCTGTCAAAAGTACAGGCTTTCTCCGACCACTTGACATACTGCGGCACAGCCGGAACTGTGGCGTTCAAGATCCGGAGCGCCGATTTTTTCGCGCGGACAGTTGGGGTTCCGAGGAAGGTGTGGTAGGTTCCGACACTCTTTTTGCCGAAGGGATTGGATTTGTTGGCTGCGGTACCCTCCTTGGGTTCCGGCGAAGCGTCATCCTCATCCATGGCCTCGGAACTGTCCTCCTCTTTGTCCTTGTTCTTGCCCTTGCCTCCTTTGCCGCGCGGGCGGTGCTTCCGGGCTCGCTTGTATCCTGCCTCCGGGTCGTTCTTCAGATCGTTGACCCACTTGCAGTTGCGATTGGTGTGAGTGGATTTGCCCGTAGCCGGATCCAGATGAGCCAGGCACGGCATATCCCTGTATTCTTCGTACGTTTGGGGGGCGCGGGATCCGGCTGCGGTGACTTCGTCAGCGCGCTGCTGGCCCCTGCCTGCTCCGCCTCCACGTCCGCGGCCTCTTCCTCCTCCTGAACCTCCGCGTTGGAACGTCATGGCGACCATGTCGGATCCTCCGCCTTTCTGGTCTTCAGGGGGGTTCTTCCGCTTGTTGCTGTTGCTGACGCCGTTGTCACGGTTTTTCTTTTGTTGGTGCAGGGGTATGGCTGTAGCTGCGAGATCTCCGCCTGCGTCGTCATCGGCGGCAGTGTGATCGCTGGCGATGTTTATCATCTCATCAAGAGTGAGCTTGTTCGCGTTCACCAGGCAAGTAAGCTTGTGGCGCAGCAGCCCCCCACGCTGCAAACCACCAATGAAGGCGTGCATTGCTGTGCGGTTATCTACGTTCTCGCACTCGTTTCTGGTCGCCAACCATCGGGTAAGGAAACTTCTGGATGTCTCACCCTTCTTCTGGATGCAAGCTTGAAGATCGCTGGTGGTGGCCGGTCTCTTGTAGGTGCCCCTGAAGTGGTTCTCGAAAGCCTTCTTCAGGTCAAACCAGCAAAAGATGGTGTTTTCCTCGAGGTCGCTGAGCCAAACACGAGCTGGACCAATAAGGTACAACTGGAGCATGCGGCAGGCTATATTCGGGGTTCCTCCGGCAAAGGTTACTGCATTGTAGTAATCCTCAATCCAGGTATCCGGCCTCTCGCTGCCATCATAATGCTTCAGGTTTCCTGGTAGCTTAAGGTTCAAGCTTCTTGGCTTTGGTTCCTCTCGGATCATCTGGCCAAAGCACCTTGGACCAATGTAGTCGGATCTGTACTCGTTGAGGCGATCCCGGGCGTCGCGAGGACCGCCGCCGGGTGACTTTGAGCGGGAACGGGATCTCCGGCCTCCGCCTCCGCCTCCACCTCCGCCTCCACTGGGTGGTGGCGAGGGAGATCTGCGAGGGGGCCTGTAAGATGATCTTCCGCCTTCGGACTCTCGGCGCGCTCCCGCGGCTGGCTCCGGCTTCGGTGGCTCCTTTCCTCTTGGTGGTGGTCGCCTCCGTCGTTCCGGCTCCTGCGTGGCTCAGGTGCGCGCTCTTCGTTCCGGCTCCTCCTTGGTTCCGGATCGCGTCCTTGGCTTCTGCGAGGCTCAGGCTCGCGTTCTTGATTCCGACGAGGCTCAGGCTCGCGGTCTTGGTTCCGGCTTCTGCGTGGCTCCGGCGTACGCTCCCTGCTCCTGTCCCTAGGAGGCGGCATGTTGTCGCGGATGTTGATTCCACCTGGCCCATGGGGCCTGGTGTTTCCGGCAGGACTGCGACGTCGAGGGGGTAGCGGAGGACGCGAAGCTCGGGGTGGTGGTGATGGAACACGGTACTTGTCTCTGCCAGTATACATCGGATCCTTTCCCTTTACCGGATTTTTCGGGGTTGAATCCGAGGGCACCGGGATTGGATTCGGATGTTCTCTGACTTTCCTCCTGCGCTCCGTGGATCCGGTGCGCGACTCGCCATCACGGTGTTGACTTGCTATGGCGTCCTTCTGCGCGGTGGATATGCATTGTTCCGGATTGGATGCTAACCTGCGCGAAGTGTCTGCCTTGCTCTGTTGCTGCATTGCTGAGGCAACGAGCTTCCGGACGTAGTTGATGTCAATCTCCTCGTCCTTCTTCTTCAGGAGCTCCGCAGCCTTCTTCATGTTATCCTTTGGAGTTGCGAGCGGCTGCTGCTCTGTGGGTGTTGCAAAGGTAATCTTGCGGGGAAGGATGGCTTCTCGCCTGATTCTAGCTTCTTCCTCCTGCACAAATTTTACCTTGGCCTCCCAGTGCTTCTCGAGTTGCCTGACCTTTTCAAGAGATTCATCGACCTCGCGATCCTTCTTCTGAAAGTGGTCCACGAAGTTCGCCGCTATGGTTCTTTCTTCCAGCATTGCGGCAGCGGTCTTGGCAAACTTCTGAGCTGTTGCTAGCATCTCCTGTCTTTTGGCTTCTAAGGCCTCCGGATCTGCAGCTTCCTCGGGAGTTATTGGTTTGTTGAGAATATCAGACTGCGCGACTAAATCCATGCGTGCTTGCTCGACCATCTCTTCTGGTGACAGGACATCCTTTCGTGGTCGTGCCCGATCTAACGGAGACCTTACGTTGGATGGTCCTGGGTCGGAGTTGGAGGCTTCGTCTTCCGTTTCCTGCTGATCCAGCGGTGCTACGGTTGCTAGAACCTGCATTGGCTGGGCGGATTCTACGTCAGCTTGCTCACCGCCTCCGAGTTCCTCGAGCTTGCGGTTGAATTCTTCTGTATTCATGGATGAGGCGCCGTCAGCTTCTTCCCCGATCTCGAGCTCCTTCGTCAAGCGATTGTATTCTTCTGTGCCTATTGAGGAGGCATCGTCGGAATTTGGGCTCAAGTTACCGAGGATTGATTCCTCAGGGTTTCCGGCTTCCTCTTGTCCCGGAGCGTCGCTGTCTCCGACTGCTTCTGGCAGATCCGGAGCGACGTTGTTTCCGGGTGCCTCAACCTGCAAAGGATCGGCCTCGTCCTGGTGGAGGGCGTCTCCTGCGGTATGGGCCAAGAAGTGCACGAAGTGACACCTTTGCTTCTCTAACACCTGGGAGACCCAGGCGGATCTGCATTGGTCTTCCACCGTTTTCTCCTGCTCAGGGGCGGATTGGGTGGGCTTTGATTTTTCCTGATCTAAGGCGGAATCTTCCTTAGGAAGTTCCTGCGACTCAGATCGGATCTTCGCGACGGCGTCCAGCTCAGCGGCGGACGCGTCAGCGTTACTTACCAGTGCGTTTCCGTCGGAATCGACGGTCTCGCCGATGAAGATGTGGATGCCGCCGATTGGGACGATGGAGAGCTTGACGGGGTTTGACCTAGCCGGAATCCAGAATTCGTCCGGAGGGACGATCGGAAAATTCCCGGCGTAGAGTACACGCCCCACAGCGATCGAGTCGTCGTAGCTTCCCATGGCGGAGCCCTCCCGGTTCCGGCCTCCAGACGCCTCAGGCCCCACGGTGGGCGCCAACTGTCGTTGCCTAATCGACGATACCCCGGAGGAGGGATCCTCACGAGGGGGAGAAGAAGTAGGGGCCATAGGGCGGAGTGCACACGGGACGGTGGTACGCGAGTTACCCAGCTTCGGAACACCTGCACGATGACAGGGCCTACTGCTGCTTGTCTGGAATTATCTGGGCGCTTGCGCGTTGTTACAATGGTTGTGGTTGTGCCTCTAGGGCTCCCGGGATCCGGCTTATATAGACGCACGGATCTAGGGTTTACATGGAGAGTCCTAGCCGGAATACAAGTTGCCTAACTACGGTACAATATCTTGCCGTGTACGTCAAGGATCCGCCTTCCTCATGGTCGTGCTGGATCCGGATACTTTATGGGCCTCCACGGATCCGGCCTCCTTCGTAGGTCGGTTGAGATCCGGCTCCTCGTTCCTGGGCTGGACTTCATCCTTCATGATCAACAGCAACTGGGCCGCCCGATGGGCCACATGCCACCATCACCGTCTGTGGGCCACCCGGGCTTGCCGGATCCAGGCCATGTCGTTGATATACCCATAAAGTATACCCACAACAGTATGGATGAAGAGGTTCATTGTAGAGCTCGGTGTGGTTCCTAGTGCATTGGACCCACTAGTCATCTACTGTGACAACATGGGTGCCATCGCCAATGCACAAGAACCAAGGTCACACAAGAGGCTGAAGCATATCAAGCTGCGTTATCATTCGATTCGCGAGTACATCAAAGATGGAGAAGTAAAGATTTGCAAAGTACACACTGATCTGAATGTAGCAGATCCGTTGACTAAAGCTCTCCCTAGGGCAAAGCATGACCAACACCAGAATGCCATGGGTGTTAGGTACCTTACAATGTAATCTAGATTATTGACTCTAGTGCAAGTGGGAGACTGTTGGAGATATGCCCAAGAGGCAATAATAAAAGTGGTTATTATATATATCTTTATGTTTATGATAAATGTTTATATACCATGCTATAATTGTATTAACCGAAACATTGATACATGTGTGATATGTAAACAACAAAGAGTCCCTAGTAAGCCTCTTAACTAGCTTGTTGATTAATAGATGATTAGTTTCATAATCA
This sequence comes from Lolium multiflorum, assembly GCA_030979885.1. NCBI lineage: Eukaryota > Viridiplantae > Streptophyta > Magnoliopsida > Poales > Poaceae > Lolium > Lolium multiflorum. The sequence continues at coordinate 234,874,971 of CM061751.1, read as the reverse complement.
TGAACATTGGATGTTATTAATAACAAGATTATATCATTATATGAATGATGTAATGGACACACCCAATTAAGCGTAGCATAAGATCACGTCATTAAGTTATTTGCTATAAGCTTTTGATACATAGTTACCTAGTCCTTATGACCATGAGATCATGTAAATCACTTATACCGGAAAGGTACTTTGATTACATCAAACGCCACTGCGTAAATGGGTGGTTATAAAGGTGGGATTAAGTATCCGGAAAGTATGAGTTGAGGCATATGGATCAACAGTGGGATTTGTCCATCCCGATGACGGATAGATATACTCTGGGCCCTCTCGGTGGAATGTCGTCTAATGTCTTGCAAGCATATGAATAAGTTCATAAGAGACCACATACCACGGTACGAGTAAAGAGTACTTGTCAGGAGACGAGGTTGAACAAGGTATAGAGTGATACCGATGATCAAACCTCGGACAAGTAAAATATCGCGTGACAAAGGGAATTGGTATCGTATGTGTATGGTTCATTCGATCACTAAAGTCATCGTTGAATATGTGGGAGCCATTATGGATCTCCAGATCCCGCTATTGGTTATTGGTCGGAGTGAGTACTCAACCATGTCCGCATAGTTCACGAACCGTAGGGTGACACACTTAAAGTTGGATGTTGAAATGGTAGAACTTGAATATGGAATGGAGTTTGAATATTTGTTCGGAGTCCCGGATGAGATCCCGGACATCACGAGGAGTTCCGGAATGGTCCGGAGAATAAGATTCATATATAGGATGTCATTTTATGTGTTTGAAAATGATCCGGTGCATTTATGGAAGGTTCTAGAAGGTTCTAGAAAAGTCCGGAAGAAAGCACTTTGGAAGGCGGAGTCCCGGAGGGACTCCACCACCCATGGCCGGCCAACCCTAGAGGGGAAAGTCCAAGGTGGACTCCCCCCAAAGGGGCCGGCCACCCCCCCACATGGAAGGGTGGGAATCCCACTTGGGTGGGAGTCCCACCTTGGGTAGGTTTCCCTACTACATGGAAGGTTTTTGGTTCGGGTCTTATTCGAAGACTTGTAGTCCAACACTTGGGGTTCCACCTATATAATGAGGGGCATAGGGGAGGGGGCCGGCCACACCAAAGCCACCACCTTGGCCGCACCCCTTGGAGGCCGGCCACCCCCTCTCCCCAAACCCTAGCCGCCCCACTCCTCCTTCTTCCCCGCACGCTTAGCGAAGCTCCGCCGGGATTCTCCACCGCCACCGACACCACGCCGTCGTGCTGTCGGATTCAAGAGGAGCTACTACTTCCGCTGCCGCTGGAACGGGGAGGTGGACGTCGTCTTCATCAACAACCGAACGTGTGACCGAGTACGGAGGTGCTGCCCGTTCGTGGCGCCATGATCAAGATCTTCTACGCGCTTTTGCAAGCGGCAAGTGATCATCTACCGCAGCAACAAGAGCCTCATCTTGTAGGCTTTGGAATCTCTTCAAGGGTGAGACTCGATAATCCCCTCGTTGCTACCGTCTTCTAGATTGCATCTTGGCTTGGATTGCGTGTTCGCGGTAGGAAATTTTTTGTTTTCTATGCAACGAATCCCTACAGGAACCGTGGTGGACACAAATATATAATATTGCAAAAAAACTAAACCTAACTAGGCCGTGCATCGAAGGTTTCCTGTGTTCGCTGCTAAGAAACAACACTCGAGGGCACACCCAGTCACCTAAACTGGAAAATCCAGCGGGAGGATGGTGCCCTTGTTGGTTCTACCGATGAGGCGAACAGGCAGAAACCTCCGTGCACGTATTCGCTGCGAAGAAACAACACTCAGTCGTCCTCCTCGTCGGTCGTCCCTGTCGACGTGGTAGTCCCGGCGGCAGCGCCTCTCGTCGAAGACCTTGACGCTCATGTCCCTGTTGCCGAAGTAGGAGAACAGGAGGATGAAGCCGGCTTCGAGGCTGTGGTGGCGCGCGAACTTCTCCCAGCCGATGTTGAGGTACATCTTGCCGCGCGCGTCGTAGATCGCGTCGACGATCCACCGGTAGTAGCCGCACGAAGCCTCCCGCAGATGCATCTTGCGCGGGCGTACGCCGCCGACGTACTCGGCGAAGGAGTCCGGCAGCCTCTGGATGCCGCGCGGGTCGCCCTTGAGGACGAGGACGAACTCGAACAGCACGTCCGGCTCCACGTCCATCTCCGACGATGAAGACGACGGCGCGGGAGGCGACGGCGATCGTTCAGCTATGCCGCGGCCACGACCACGACCACGACCACGGCCGCGAGGTCGGCCTCCGCCTCTACCAGATATGGGGTGTATCGTAGTATCTTCGATAAGTAAGAATGTCGATCCCAACGAGGAGCAGAAGGTGTTGGCAGCAGTTTCGATGGAGGATTCACTGTAAATGCTCACAGACAAGTATTCAGGGGGTTTTGATATTGCAGATAAATAAAGTACAAGTAAATAAAATGCGAGAGAAATAATTGCAGCGAGTGGCCCAATCCTTTTTAGCACAAAGGACAAGCCGGTTTGTTTACTTATAATGACCAAACGTTCCTGAGGACACATGGGGATTTTAGTCTAGTACTTTCGCTTCATGTGGTTTAATAATCTTCATTGTTTTGATAAGTGTTGTGTGGGTGAACCTATGCTAATGCACCGCCCTTCCTAGGACTAATACATACTTGTGATTATACCCCTTGCAAGCATCCGCAACTACAAGAAAGTAATTAAGATAAATCTAACCACAGCCTTAAACTCTGAGATCCTGCGATCCCTCCTGCATCGATATACTAACGGGGGCTCAGGTTTCTGTCACTCCGGCAACCCCGCAATTAGCAACCGAATACAAGATGCACTCCCCTAGGCCCATAAATGGTGAAGTGTCGTGTAGTCGACGTTCACACGACACCACTAGAAGAATGACACCACAACTTAAATATCATAACATTGAATATTACTCAACCATAATTCACTACTAGCATTTAGACTTCACCCATGTCCTCAAGAACTAAACGAACTACTCACGAGACATCATATGGAATACAATCAGAGGTGATATGATGATGAATAACAATCTGAACATAAACCTTGGTTCAATGGTTTCACTCAATAGCATCTACAACAAGTATAGAATAACACCGGGAGAGTTTCCCCTATCAAACAATCAAGATTTAACCCGAATTGCTACAGCGATGACGAGGTGCAGCGGTGGTGATGGCGGTGTAGATGGTGGAGATGATGATGATGATGATGGAGATGATGTCCCGCTCGATGACGATGGCGATGGCGTCGATTTCCCCCTCCGGGAGGGAATTTCCCCGGCGGATTCCTGCCCGCCGGAGAGCTCTTTTCTCTCTGGTGTTCTCCGCCCCGCAGAGGCGGCTGTAACCCCTCGTGAGGTCCTCTCTGTGGCTTAGGTTTTCGGGACGAAGGAGTACGCGAAGAAAAGGAGGCGAAAGGGGCTGTGGGGCCCCAGAGCACAGGGTGGCGCGGCCAGGCCCTGGGCCGCGCCGCCCTGTGGTCTGGGCCCACAGTGGCTCTCTCTCTTCTTCCCCTTCTGGCTCCCTCCGTCATCTGGAAAAATAGGAATTTACGTGAAATTCCCTTCCACAGTTGATCTTCCGAAATATTGCGTTCTGACGGTGCTTTTTCCAGCAGAATCCTGGCTCCGGTGCTTGATCCTCCAATGATGATGAAACATGCAAAATAGATGAAATAACATAAGTATTGTGTCCCAATATGAAATATATCAATGAATAACAGCAAATTATGATACAAAATAGTGATGCAAATTGGACGTATCAACTCCCCCAAGCTTAGACCTCGCTTGTCCCCAAGCGAAACTGAGCTCGATAAACAAGACCACATGTTTATGGAGTGAAGAGTCGATAAATAGAATACGGACAAGAAGCATCATATTCATTCACACAAGACATTCTAGTAAACAACTTCCTCATATAACTCATCTTGAAATAAGTAAAGAGAGATCACAAGTAAAGGTGCATAAGAAATCATAATTGGTGATGGCAAACTTTGTTCTTGGTCAGAGAACTACTAACGGATTGTACTTCTAAACAAAGCTTTCATATTAGAATTTATAGCTGAGCCTTCCTATTTAAGCATGACAATCTCTTCATAATCATTGATAACTTCAAAGTCATATTCATTCAGATAAAATTGGTACTAAACAAGAAAGTATAAAGGACATGATTAACTGAATCATAGCATAAATGATTGGTTCACAACAACTCAATTGCTTGCTTGAGATAGAGAGAAATAGGTTTACTGACTCAACATAAAAGTAAAAGACAGGCCCTTCGCAGAGGGAAGCAGGGATTAAATCATGTGCTAGAGCTTTTCAAGTTTTGAAATCATAAAAAGAGCATAAAAGTAAGATTTTGAGCGGTGTTTGTTGTTGTCAACGAATGGTAGCGGGCACTCTAACCCCCTTGCCAAACGAACCTTCAAAGAGCGGCTCCCATGAGGGACGGCATCTCTACCAGCAAGGTAGATCATCCCCCTTCTCTTTTGTTTACACATGTATTTTAGTTTTATTAAGGATGACACTCCCCCCAACCTTGGCTTTCTCAATCCATGGCTAACCGAATCCTCGGGTGCCTTCCAACATTCACATACCATGGAGGAGTGTCTATTGCAAAATTAAGTTGCTTACTGATAAATCAGAGCAAAACATGTGAAGAGAATTATTAATGAAAGTTATTAATTGGGGCTGGGAACCCCGTTGCCAGCTCTTATTGCAAAATTATTGGATAAGCGGATGTGCCGCTAGTCCATTGGTGAAAGTCCGCCCAACAAGATTGAAAGATAAAACACCACATACTTCCTCATGAGCTATAGAACATTGACACAAATAAAGAGTAGTAGTTTGAATAATTTAAAGGTAGCACATGAAGTATTTACTTGGAATGGCAGAAAATACCATGTAGTAGGTAGGTATGGTGGACACAAATGGCATAGGTTTGGTCTAAGGTTATGGATGTATGAGAAGCATCTCCTCTCGATACAGGTCTTTGGCTAGCAAGGTTTGATAGCAAGCATAAAGGTTGAGGGAAACAAACAAATATACATATGATAGAAACAATCATGCATCTTTCTCATAAGCACAAGCAATTTTAACTTCAGAATACTAAGCATAGAGATAATAGTAATATATCTAAGTGTATTTCTCTCTTCTATTAAACATCAAGATGTTGTTGCTATTGACCAATGCTAAGTTTGCCAAAACCAAATAGATTTACTTGATGCTCCCAAAGTGATATCAATACTCATGTCAAGAGTAATCATATAATGGAGATTGCAAACTAAAATAAGGTGTGCAAAAAGTAAATGATAAGACTTCTCATTAATATTCCATAACGATAACTCACACCAACGGATACATAGATAACTAACTAAGAGAGATACTTCCACATTGCATACTATTCCATATGATAACTTCCCTACTCATGATATGACACTACTTGATAGTAAAAGATAAAGGTAATGATGATGTGATACCGCGGCACTCCCCCAAGCTTGGAACAAACCAAGGGGATGCCAATACCAATGATGAATTACTCCTTCGGTGATGATGGTGAATCTTTGTCGTCATCAGACTTCCATGGAAGAGGCCCTCCATCAACAAAAGACATCTTGGTCTCCGGAAACCTGAAACTAGCAGCATGACTTATGCGCTTAAACCTGTTTTCATACTCACAGTTTTGATTATGAACATCATAGAGTTGAGCTTGGAGTTTGTTGGTGGTGTCGTGAAGTGAGAAGATATCGTCCCACAACTTTGCAGTCTCCTTCTTGTGCCCATCAATGAGTTCAGACACAATCTTGTGAAAGATATCCACTTCACGCTCAGCCATCTTCTTGTAGTTGAAAACCTCTTGTTCCAGTTTCTCCATCCTGTCTTCCAAGCTCCCTTCTCCCTTAGGACCCTGGACATCTTTGATCTGCAACTCTCCATCCACGAGCTGCAACTCTTTGGGGTGCATCTTCAGCTCGTTCATGTACGGGTTGACGACGTCCTCAAAGAAGCTGTCCTTCTGAGTTCCCGACGAAGACATGATGGATCTAGATCCGAAGCAGATCCTGGCAGAAAACAGCTCGAAACAAAACACGACGAGAAAACGATATTACGGACCTCCAGGGGTCCGGGGGATTATATAGCAAAAATTTTCACGACAAAAGGAAGGTTCCAGATCGAACCAGAGTCGGAAAGGGGCAACGAGGCGGCCAGACCATAGGTCGGCGCGGCCAGGGTGGGGCCCGCGCCGGCCTATGGTGGCACGCCCTCGTGCGTCCTTTCCACTCCGTTTCGAACTCGTAATTTTTCATATTTTCTAAAAACAGCAGAAATAATGTTCGGAAAGGTAAACGCGGACTTTTTATTACCTGTACTGTTACCTATTCAAAGTCCAGTTCTGGCGGACTGTCAATTTGTCCTTTGATGAAAGCCTCCGGTGTTTCCACTTGAATAATATCAACATCAACATTATAAGAATCACCCGAGATATAATGCTTGAGTCTTTGTCCATTCACCACTTGTGTGGCATTGCCTTGGAGAGAGCTAATTTTAATTGCTCCTGAACGATACACCTCCTCGACAACATATGGTCCTTCCCACTTCGAGAGTAATTTCCCTGCAAAGAATCTGAGACGAGACCGATACAATAGAACTTGATCTCCAACATTAAATTCTCTTTTAATGATCCTTCTATCATGCCACTTCTTAACTTTTTCTTTAAAGAGTTTAGCATTTTCATAAGCTTCATTTCTCCATTCATCTAGAGAACTTAATTGCAACAACCTCTTATTACCGGCTAATTTAGGATCTTTATTTAGTTCTCTAACAGCCCAATAAGCTTTGTGCTCTAGTTCTAAAGGTAAATGACAAGCTTTTCCATAAACCATTTTATAAGGTGACATTCCCATAGGATTTTTATAAGCAGTTCTATAAGCCCATAGTGCTTCTTTCAATTTGCTAGCCCAATTCTTTCTAGATTTATTAACAGTCTTTCCTAAAATAGCTTTAATCTCTCTATTTGATAATTCTACTTGACCACTAGTTTGAGGGTGATAAGCGGAAGCAATTCTATGATTAATACCATACTTAGCAAGAGTTTTTCTAAAACCTCCATGAATAAAATGAGAACCTCCATCAGTCATAATATATCTAGGTACTCCAAATCTAGGAAATATAACATCTACAAGCATTTTTATAGAGGTCTCACCATCAGCACTTTTTGTAGGTATAGCTTCTACCCATTTAGTAACATAATCAACAGCGACAAGTATATGAGTGTTACCGTCTGAAGAAGGGAAAGGACCCATGAAGTCGAATCCCCAACAATCGAATGGTTCAATAACAAGAGTATAATTCATAGGCATTTCATTGCGTCTGGAGATATTACCAACTCTTTGACATTCATCACAAGATAAAATAAATTTCCTTGCATCTTTGAAGAGTGTTGGCCAATAAAAACCTGATTGTAGAACCTTTTGCGCGGTTCTATCTCCAGCGTGATGTCCTCCATAAACACTACCATGACATTTATTCAATATCTCCTGTTGTTCATATTCAGGAACACATCTTCGCATAATACCATCCACTCCTTCTTTATATAAGTGTGGGTCATCCCAAAAATAATGCCTCAAGTCATAAAAGAATTTCCTCCTTTGCTGAGCTGAAAAGGTTGGAGGCAAATACTTCGAAACAATAAAGTTAGCATAATCTGCATACCAAGGGCTCTCTCGCGAGCTCACCTTTATTACAGCCAATTGTTCATTTGGAAAACTATCATTAACAGGAACAGGATCATAAGCAATATTTTCCAATCTAGACAAATTATCAGCAACAGGATTATCAGCACCTTTCCTATCTATAATATGTAAATCAAATTCTTGCAACAGAAGTACCCATCTAATAAGCCTTGGCTTAGCATCTTTCTTTGTCATAAGGTATCTAATTGCAGCATGATCAGTATGAATTGTAACTTTCGAATCAACAATATAGGGTCTAAACTTATCACAAGCAAAGACTACAGCTAACAATTCTTTTTCAGTTGTAGCATAATTTCTTTGAGCAGCATCAAGAGTCTTACTAGCATAATGAATAACATTTAATTTTTTATCTACCCGCCAAGAACAGCGCCTACAGCAAAATCACTAGCATCACACATAATTTCAAAAGGCAAATTCCAATCAGGAGGTTCGACTACAGGAGCAGTTGTTAAGGCTTTCTTTAGAGTTTCAAAAGCTTCCTTACAATCATCATCAAAAACAAAAGGTACATCTTTTTGAAGAAGATTAGTAAGAGGCTTTGAAATCTTGGAGAAATCTTTAATAAATCTCCTATAAAACCCAGCATGACCAAGAACACTACGAATACCTTTAACATCCCTCGGATAGGGCATCTTCTCAATTGCTTCAACTTTAGCTCTATCAACTTCAATACCTCTCTCGGAAATTTTATGTCCCAATACAATTCCTTCATTAACCATAAAGTGGCATTTCTCCCAATTAAGAACAAGGTTAGTTTCTTCACATCTCTGCAAAACTTTATCGAGGTTTCGCAAGCAATTATCAAAAGAATTCCCATAGACAGAAAAATCATCCATGAACACCTCTACAATACTCTCGCAAAAGCCATGAAAAATAGCAGACATGCATCTTTGAAAAGTAGCAGGGGCATTACATAAACCAAAAGGCATACACCTATAAGCATAAGTTCCATAAGGACAAGTGAACGTGGTTTTCTCTTGATCTTTAGCTTTAACAGCAATTTGTGAAAACCCAGAATAACCATCAAGAAAACAAAAATGAGTATTTTTAGATAACCTTTCTAGCATTTGATCAATAAAGGGTAAAGGGTAATGATCTTTCTTAGTAACTTTATTAACTTTTCGAAAATCAATGCACATTCTATAACCTACAACTATTCTTTGAGGAATAAGCTCATCATTATCATTAGGCACAACAGTCATTCCTCCTTTCTTAGGAACACAATGCACAGGACTAACCCATCTACTATCAGCAATAGGATATATAATACCAGCTTCAAGAAGTTTTAATACCTCATTCCTTACCACCTCTTTCATCTTCGGAATTAGACGACGTTGATGTTCAACAACAGGCTTTGCATCTTCTTCCATATTAATAGCATGTTGGCAAATAGAAGGAGAAATCCCTTTCAAATCATCAAGAGTATAGCCAATAGCTCCTCGGTGTTTCTTCAATATTTCCAATAACCTTTCTTCCTCAATCTCTGAAAGCTTAGAACTAATAATAACAGGATATATTTTCTTATCATCAATATGAGCATATTTAAGATTATCAGGTAAAGGCTTTAAATCAAAAACAGGATCTTCCTTTGGTGGCGGTGTTGTACCCAAATCTTCCACCGGTAAATCATGCTTGAGAATAGGTTGACGAAGAAAAATTTCCTCAAGCTCATCTCTTTCTTTCCTAAAAGCTTCACTTTCACTATTCTCCAAATGTTGCTGCAAAGGATTATTAGGAACAAGGACAATAGATGCACACTGCTCCATTTTAAAATCATTACTAGGCAAGTCAGCTTTATAAGGAGTTTTGGTAAATTTAGAAAAGTTAAATTCATAAGGTTCACCAGCAAATCTAGTCAAAATTTTCTCTTTCTTACAATCTATAATAGCTCCACAAGTATTTAGAAAAGGTCTACCAAAAATGATAGGACAATGATCACTAGCAGCAGAACCAAGTACCAAAAAGTCAGCAGGATATTTAATCTTACCACATAGAACTTCCACATCTCGAACAATACCAATTGGAGAAATAGTTTCTCTATTAGCCAAATGAATAACCACATCAATATCTTCAAGTTCACAAGAACCAATTTCGTGCATAATCTCCGTGTAAAGCTCATAAGGAATAGCACTAACACTTGCACCAATATCACATAAACCATAATAGCAATGATCACCAATTCTAACAGATAGCATAGGAACACTAACTTGTTTGGATTTATTAGGATGTGAAACAATATTAGAAGCATCTTCACAGAAAATAATATGACCATCCTCCACATTTTCAGTCACAAGATCTTTAACTATTGCAACAGCAGGTTCAATTTTAATTTGTTCTTCAGGTTCTTTAGGTTTCTTTTCACTTTTATTAACCGCACTAGATATGACAGAGTACTCCTTCATTTTAGCAGGGAAAGGAGTTTTTTCAATATAAGCTTCAGGAATAACATTATCAACAGTTTCAATCACTACACATTTGTTTACAGATGAATCAACTTTATCTTTATACGGTTCATGATACTTATCAAAATTCTTCTTAGGCAGTTCATAATGAGAGGCAAAAGCTTTATAAAGATTTGCAACAACTTGGGAATCAAGACCATATGTAGCACTCATATTACGAAATTTATCAGTATCCATAAAAGCTTCAATGCATTTATAATCATAAATTATACCTGATTCTCTATCTTTGTCGTTCTCCCATCCTTCAGTATTTTCTTGGATCCGATCAAGAAGGTCTCTTTTAAACTCTTCATTCTTGCGTGTAAATGATCCAGAACAAGAAGTATCCAGCAAGGTCTTGTCTTGAAAAGAAAGTCTTGCATAGAAATTATCAATAATAACATTACCAGGAAGCTCATGAATGGGGCATTTGAGCATCAAAGACTTCAATCTCCCCCAAGCTTGGGCAATACTCTCTCCATCATGAGGCCAGAAATTATATATGCGGTTCCGATCTTTGTGAATTTCACTTGGAGGATAAAATTTGGAATAAAATAAAGGCACAATGTCCTCCCAATCAATAGAATCACCATTCTTCAGCAATTTATACCAGTGCGCCGCTTTACCAGACAGCGATATAGTGAATAGTTTCTTCCTAACTTCATTCATAGAAATACCTGCACATTTGAATAACCCGCATAATTCATGCAAAAACAATAAATGATCACCAGGATGAACAGTTCCATCCCCTTCATAGCGGTTATCCATAACACATTCAATAATTTTCATAGGTATTTTATATGGTACTACTTCCTCACCTGGCGCTTCATCCACTACCGTTGCAGTAGTAGTAGATTTCCCAAATAGAAATTGAAGAGAAGATCTCTCCATAATGATTTATAGCAGCAGGCAGAAATAAAATCAGCACAAACAGTAAAGGTTTTCCTTACCAATTCCGCTTACCAATAGCGCTTAGCTCCCCGGCAACGGCGCCAGAAAATAGTCTTGATGACCCACAAGTATAGGGGGTGTATCGTAGTATCTTCGATAAGTAAGAATGTCGATCCCAATGAGGAGCAGAAGGTGTTGGCAGAAGTTTCGATGGAGGATTCACTGTAAATGCTCACAGACAAGTATTCAGGGGGTTTTGATATTCAGATAAATAAAGTACAAGTAAATAAAATGCGAGAGAAATAATTGCAGCGAGTGGCCCAATCCTTTTTAGCGCAAAGGACAAGCCGGTTTGTTTACTTATAATGACCAAACGTTTTTGAGGACACATGGGGATTTTAGTCTAGTACTTTCGCTTCATGTGGTTTAATAATCTTCATTGTTTTGATAAGTGTTGTGTGGGTGAACCTATGCTAATGCACCGCCCTTCCTAGGACTAATACATACTTGTGATTAAACCCCTTGCAAGCATCCGCAACTACAAGAAAGTAATTAAGATAAATCTAACCACAGCCTTAAACTCTGAGATCCTGCGATCCCTCCTGCATCGATATACTAACGGGGGTCAGGTTTCTGTCACTCCGGCAACCCCGCAATTAGCAACCGAATACAAGATGCACCCCTAGGCCCATAAATGGTGAAGTACCGTGTAGTCGACGTTCACACGACACCACTAGAAGAATGACACACAACTTAAATATCATAACATTGAATATTACTCAACCATAATTCACTACTAGCATTTAGACTTCACCCATGTCCTCAAGAACTAAACGAACTACTCACGAGACATCATATGGAATACAATCAGAGGTGATATGATGATGAATAACAATCTGAACATAAACCTTGGTTCAATGGTTTCACTCAATAGCATCTACAACAAGTATAGAATAACACCGGGAGAGTTTCCCCTATCAAACAATCAAGATTTAACCCGAATTGCTACAGCGATGACGAGGTGCAGCGGTGGTGATGGCGGTGTAGATGGTGGAGATGATGATGATGATGATGGAGATGATGTCCCGCTCGATGACGATGGCGATGGCGTCGATTTCCCCCTCCGGGAGGGAATTTCCCCGGCGGATTCCTGCCCGCCGGAGAGCTCTTTTCTCTCTGGTGTTCTCCGCCCCGCAGAGGCGGCTGTAACCCTCGTGAGGTCCTCTCTGTGGCTTAGGTTTTCGGGACGAAGGAGTACGCGAAGAAAAGGAGGCGAAAGGGGCTGTGGGGCCCCCAGAGCACAGGGTGGCGCGGCGCCTGGGCCGCGCCGCCCGTGGTCTGGGCCCACAGTGGCTCTTCTCTTCTTCCCCTTCTGGCTCCCTCCGTCATCTGGAAAAATAGGAATTTACGTGAAATTCCCTTCCACAGTTGATCTTCCGAAATATTGCGTTCTGACGGTGCTTTTTCCAGCAGAATCCTGGCTCCGGTGCTTGATCCTCCAATGATGATGAAACATGCAAAATAGATGAAATAACATAAGTATTGTGTCCCAATATGAAATATATCAATGAATAACAGCAAATTATGATACAAAATAGTGATGCAAATTGGACGTATCATCCGCCTCTACCAGACATAGCGGCGAGTCTTGTTGAGAGATGGTGGCGGCTAGGGTTTGGGAGAGAGGCGCTAGGGTTTGTGTGTGAGAGGGACGACGAGAGGCGCCCCTTTTTATAGGCCGGAGGGAGGCGGATGAGCGGTGGCGCTCATTAACGCCGGCACGCAGAGCTAGGCGCGACGGGACGCGTCGCTGCGCCCTCTGCGGGAACTGCACCGTCGCTGCGCGCCAATAACTTCCGTCGCGAGGTAGGCGACGGTTAGGTTTAAATTAATTGTGCCGCTGACGGGTCGGCCCCGCCACTCCCCGCCTCACTTTTCGGTGTGTCCGGCGTCCCCGGTGCGTCTGTGGGACGGGGACGGGCTCGGGCGCCGGACACCGTATCGGGCGCGCCTGACAAAAATGGACTTTGGGGGACGCGGCTGGAACGCGTGTCCGGCGCGCCCCAAATCCCTTTGGAGGACGGTTTGAGAACGCGACTGGAGATGCTCTTAATGGATGAATCTCTGGGGTCTTCTAGACCCCTCCCTGTGTTCAAAGAAAAAAAGCCCAACTCAGATGACATATTACACACCCTGGTGGGTTTCAGTTCAGTTCAGTCAGTGAACGCTGACGCAAGCGCGGTAAACGGGAAGCAGCAAGCTGCACTCACTGACCATGACCATGACAATGAGCAGATCTGCAGGTGGACCCCGGTTTATTTACCATGGGTCGGTAGCCGGGAGATGAGATGAGATCTCAGTCTTTTCAGGACACCCGCGACCAGCGCACACGCGCGCACTGAATGCTGTTTATGATCGTAGTGATACCGGTGTCCGATTAATTTCGGGCTAGCTTTACCTGCCGTATGTAGAACTGGTCGTCGAGGACGAACGTCGGTGGAGTAGATAACATGAACGCCGTTCGCTCTGCGTTCCATTGAGTTCAGCACGAGTATACTACAGGCAATTGCATGGATACATCAGATTAGGTCAAATCATTTCCGACCCAACGAATCTAAGCAAGGGAACATTCCCTTCCCTTACATCCATCACGTGACCACGAATCATTTCCGCCGATCCACTAGAATAGAAAAAGCCCCCAGGGTCCATTCCTTTTTAAGAGAAAAAAGAAAAGAAAGAAAAGAGGAGACTTTAACCAATGCAAACTAAGGCTGCAACAACCGAAGAAAATTGGAGATCAGCTGATTGGACCCAATCGGTCTCAGGATTGTCGATGGAAACGTCGCCTTTCACTGAACAAAATTTCCGTATTTATGAAACACCAAAGTACCAAACCTTAGATTTAAACTCTGATGTTTAAACTCCCACAATATCCATGATGGTCATAGAATAATATTTTAATTTTTTTGACAAAGAGAACAACATTTTAATAAATCAAGTATATTGCGAACATTCTTGAAGGGAAAAAAATTCTCCCTCGAACCCCTCTAAAATCAATAAAGAAGATGCCCTCGAATTTCACCTTGCTAGTTCCATCAAAAGGTAGATTTCTTTTGTTCTAGTCCTAGTACGAGCTTGGATTAGTTAGTTGGTGAGAATAAAAAATGTTGATGGGTGGAGAAAGAATATGAGATCCCGACGGTGACGTGGTAGATTCGGCTTTGGTGCGGCCGGGAAGAATCAGCTACAGGTATCTAGCGGTTTCAGGCTAATATAGTGAACATTGTACAAGCACGGCGAGCCGAGCATTGATCGATGTTTGACCCTCAGAAGAGATGAAACGACCATCGTTTAGAATCGCCTGTCTGATAGAGAAACCATCGCAAGGTCTTCGGAACTCCCCGAAAAAGTAAGGGTCTTCGGACAGTTTTTGAACACGCACAGACACACGCACTCCTCAAATTCAAGGAATCGGACCCCAGGATTTCTGGATCGGGTCAGAGACGGTTTAGGCAATGATGAGGGCATCAGGTTCCCTGGTTATGGCAGCAGATTCACCTATAGCTTTGCTGCATCTGGTGTTTTTTCTGCATTTTACTAGGCCGGTTGATTCGGTACACTTGCTGCACGTGGTTAGGGATTCAACTCCGACAGAGACGTCCTAGCTATACTACCAGTTGAAGATTTTTTGCACACCTTGCGGCAGATGAAATGGCAACTGCAAGCTGAGGCAACTAGTAGATCATTATTCAGGAGAAAGAAGGGGCTACCATCGCTAGCACCTAGCTACAAGCCACATGTTTTTATCCTTAGTATTCTGTGTGTCCCACACTTTTTTCCCCTTATTTTCTCGAACCAAATCTGCTGCATCTTGACTCGATCAACCGACCTTTTGTAGCTCGCTGAAAAAATGTCCAAACTAGCGTCTTGCATGGATCCATTCCCAGGAAAACAAGGAGGACATGAACCAAAAGGCATTTGTTCTGAAAAATAATCTGGAAGAGTCTTATGATCGAGTAAGGTGTCCTAATCTTAAGGGTAAAACAAATTTGTCTGAAGGAAAACGCTCCATATCATATGATTATATCTACCTCTCAGTCGCACCCAATGCCAGTGCAGTGATCGCCGCATTGTTCCTTTTCGGGCAGTGGAACGTGCAACCATTCCCACCCATTCCACCGGATCAACAGCACTCACCTGCAGCTGAACGTGGTCCAGATCCTCCTCTCTCTCATACCCGACAGATCCCAGCCGTCGGATCACGCATTGTTTCTTTTTTCCGTTTGCTTTACCAGCGACGAAAAACTGTGGGGATAAGCAATACTACCTGAATGTAATAATTTGGTGACATGAATTTTAGTGCTTTTCCATATGAGTAGGGACGAGCTCCAGTTATCCCTTTATCTCAGAAACCCCAAAATTTATCATAGATTTTACAATGTTTTTGTAGGCAAGAATCTAAAATAATTCATCTTTGCGATTTGGCTTGTATGTAGCATAAATCATTGACTACAATCCCATTTTTTTGTTTTCAGATTTTGATTAAACATCTACTGTGTTTGGCGTAGAGA
The DNA here is from genome assembly GCA_030979885.1 of Lolium multiflorum. Lineage (NCBI taxonomy): Eukaryota > Viridiplantae > Streptophyta > Magnoliopsida > Poales > Poaceae > Lolium > Lolium multiflorum. Next base: position 234,859,299 of record CM061751.1, on the reverse strand, counting down.
AACAAGTGTAGCACTGAAAGAGTTGCTTTTAAGCGCTTGTTTTTGCCCTATACACGCAATCTTTCAAGCATACAAATCACTAGAACATTTACACAAATAGCTAGAAAAAATGGAGTAACCGTTAATCCCATGAGCCATTTTGAGCTCGCAATTATAACTCATGACGTCTTAGTGATGGCAGTTGCAATACTCATGCATGATCGATTAAATCTCTAATGATCTCCACTCCGAACAAACAATCGAATTAAGTATTTTTTTTTTGAAATGGGGATTAAAACCCCGGCTTCTGCATCATGGTGATGCACACGGCCTTTTATTAAAAAAATATGAGTATAATGTTTAGAACATCTCAGACATCGCCCATAATTGATACAAAAATCAACCAGCGAAAGAAACAAAGTAAAAAATGGACTACACACATCAACGTAGCCGCCTATTATGCCGCCAACCAGTCTAGTACAAGATATCCTGAGCGACCATCTGAAGCTGTGTGCATCCAGTAGCCATAGCATCCCGCTGTCCCTCCGGTGACAGTCAAATTAAGTATATAAACTTTTAACTTCGCAATCACACTTGCAAAGGTTTTCTGGTGGATCTGGTGTCACTACCCCAGGGACGGAGACAAGGGGGGACGAGGGGGGCTTAGCCACCGCCATGGTTTGGAGTTTATGAAGAACACTACTCACTAGAATTGTAATTTCATGCTGGCTTAGCTTACTCTGCCCCCCTCATGAAGTTTACAGCACCATTTTGCCCCCCTCAAGATCAAAAGCTGGCTCCGTCCCTGCACTACCCTCAATTAATTAGCACCTTTAAAGGGCACTGCAACTCCCAGTACGTGAGGGAAAGCATGTATTTCCAGAAAATACTTACTGCTAAGAAACATACTCGTGAACAAACTGTTCAGGATAAGATAAACATAACTTCAACATCAGATTGCTCAACTACGAACTGATCTAATTAAAGCTAGATCTGGAAGAATTGGTGAGGAAGATGAGATCTTGGATGTCTTGTGCACAAAATGGGAGTGAGTGCTGCTCAGATCTCTGCCGGAATGGAAGTGACAGGATAGGGCACTATGATGCTACGTTTATGTCGATTCGGGGTAGTAGCTGAGCTAGCCGAAATGGAAGCTAGACTGACAGCCTCTGAAAATCAAACCCATGCCTTCCCTTTCCGGTTTCTTCATTTTGCTTGTGCTGCAAAGTGCAAAACCCATTAATACAAGCATATCAACAACTAAATTTTTTTTACAACTGTATATATATTTGTTTAGTAATATTGATCTATATTTTGGTGAACCAAAGTGGCTTGCTTGCAATGAAATTAAGATCTCACTATGAACCAAATTACAACAATGGTGTCAAAAAATGCTCAGGGATGGTTGAATAAGTTGTCCGTTGTCGGAGGATCTGTTGGGACTACCAAATTTTATATTTCACACGCCGAAAAGTGTTGGGGTGGATCTGTTGGGACTACCTCAATTAGCACGCTAAAAGAGAGCACTAAACAAACAGGAAATGCCACTGTATACTGATGTGTTAACAGTAGCGCTTCAGACATCTTCCCGTTGGCCGGGGCATGCATGATGCATCAGTGCGAGCCCCAGTAGGTGAGGAAAGGCATTTCGTTACATCACCACTCAGGGACATGCTTAAGAAGAACTTTTCAAGAAAAGAAAAGCATATTACCAAACATCGCATTGCTGTGCTCTGATCTGGTCAAGCTAGCCACTAGATTGCTGAAAATTGGCGGACAGCTACGTACAAATCATGATTAGAAGATGAGTTCTTGCATATGTCTTTCTTGTCCACTAATGGAAGTGACAGGTTAGGGCACTGTGATCTTACGTTTATGTCCGCTAGTAGCAAAGCTACTGCTAGGTTGGTCGATGGACGAGACAGGCAGGGCAACACCTCTCTGAAAATCTAATCCATGCATGGCTTCTTTTCTAGACTTCCCTTTCTGGTTCCTTCATTTGGCTTGTGCTGTTTTCGCAAAGAAACAAGAGAGAAACGACGTCATGTTTTCTTTCTTTCTATTTTCCCGTTTTCCGGTGGTTCATCTGCTCCACCTGCTTTTGCCTAGAAAATTCGACGAGCTGGTTTATAATGCAGAACTTTATTAGGAACTAGGCCATTTTATTCGCTTTTGGATGGAACGAGAGTGATTTCCCATGTACTTTTCGGCAAGCCTTCAACGAGAAACATTAATAATTTTCTATCTGATTCAGTCTTCGATCTTACGTTAGTTGGGAGAGTTTCGGTCTTTTGGACGACGGTGATGACATGGCAGCGACAGGGACATAGGAGCAGGCGTCAAGTGGTAGAAAGGTAGCAGGCGCGACATAAGAAAAGGAACCTGAGCACGACATACATCGTACTTATGTTGTTGCCGCTAGCTGGTGCATACAAAATATTTGTTGAGGGCTGAGACCGCAGGAAAGTACACTTAGATATGATTTTAAGTGAAAACTGCCCAAGCGAATCGACAGTTGTCCCACTAGTAAAAAAAACGGACATCAGTTCCGGTCGGTAATTATCTTTAATCTTGGTTGCGCAACTGGGATTACATAGTCGGGACTAAAGGATCACTTTAGTTTCGGTTGTGTTGCGAACTGGGACTAAATGGTCTACACGTGGCTGGGCTCGAGCGCCTCCATGCGTCAAGCGCTAGAATATGGTCGTTTCTCTGCCGCGGCAGAAAAATAGGGCAGAAAAAAAGCTGTTTTCCTGCCGCGGCAGAGGTTTATGGTTTTAGTAGGGTGTTTTCCTTCGACTAGGGTTTTATGTTTTCTATTCAACTCGACGCTACTAAATATAATAATGAAGGAACCATTACACAACATCATCATGAATACATACACGTTCATGCATATACAATATAAGTCCTCTTACGATCCCTATTGTCTAAATATAAATTTTCGATGGTATTCTCCATTTGGAGATATGACATTCCTAAGTAACAATCCCGCCAAGTCCTCTTGAATTGCTCGTACGCTATCTTTTAATGGGAGATCGTTCTCGAGGGCGTTTATTTTATGTCACCACAAACAGTTTTTCTAGAACACACCAAAGACGTACCTCATCTTTATAGAAGAGAGAAACTCGATTGTACAACAATCCAGTAGCATGAAAATTTTAGCAAGATCCACGAGCCAGCAGCGTGACTTTGACCATTTGGAGATATGACATTCCTAAGTAACAATCTCGCCAACTCCTCTTGAATTGCTGGTACGCTATCCTTTAATGGGAGAGAACAGAGAGAGTGAAAAACTTTAGCAAGCTCTACGAGCCAACAACGTGACTTTGACCGCATCTTTGTGCACGCAGCCGTACGTACCACTCTCTCTGTTCTCTCCCCAACACGAGTCTTGTCTGAATATGTATACTCCAAAAAAAAAAAAAAACCCGAGAACTGGTAGTTTGGCACCGGCCGGGGATCTCCAAAAGGACGTTGCTGGTGCTGCAAGTATTTGATTCTCGACTCTTTACCAGAGGGCATGCGCTTCAGGTTGGCTGGATGCACGGTAATTTTTCTAGTTCATTCTTTCCTCATAAAAGCCTTCTTCCATAATTTATCTAGGACAACTCATGAGGGGTATGCCCTTTCGGGGGCTGCTTTACACCGACCTGGTCGGTGCCGAGCGTGGAGCCGCACACCCCCGGTCGTTATTGGGTCCGGCCCACTATCCCCCACCGGCTTGTGGCTGCGGTGGCTAGCTGGGCCGCGGCCCACTAGAAGGTAATTCTCGTGTCGTTTCCTTTTCTTTTTCTGCTATTTCTTTTTTATTTTCCATAACCCGGGTTTTTTTGGAAAATTTCTATTTTTCACAAACATGAACATTTTTAAAATACGAATATTCTCAAAAATATAACTAAAAAAATTAGAACAGTTCTCAAATTTGAAAGATTTTTAAGTTTGAATGATTTTCAAGTTTGAACGATTTTCAAATTTGAACGATTTTTAAGTTTGAATAATTTTTAAGTTTCAACGATTTTAAATTTGAATTTTTTTAAAAAATTAAAAAAATTAAGTTAAATATTTCTAAATCTGAACATTTTTTAAAAAGTTAAAACATTTTTTCAGTTTTAAACATTTCCATTTTTGAACATTTTTAAAAAATTTAAAGAAAGAAAAAGAAACAGAAAAAAGAAACTAGAAACAAGAAACAAGAAAACAGAAAGAAATTCGAGGAATGGGCCGACAGGCCGGCCCATAACGCGTGGGGGTGTGCGCGTGGTAACTGCCGACCTGATCGGTGTATAGGTTTTCCCTCAGTAGGCCACCATGTTAGTGAGTTCCGGTACCTGCCTCTTCTAAAGAAACTCCATAAGGACATTTTTTCCATATTTTTTTAGAAACACCACGACACCACCACGTAGAAGATGACACAACACAAGCCATTAACCAGTTCACTCACATGAGTAGCTAAACATTAGGGTTGAAAATGAAAGGGATTCCGTCCGTTTCCGAAGAAAAAGGAAATGGAGGGCCAAATACGGAAAAAGTAAGCGGGAGGGGTGATACGTCTCCAACGTATCTATAATTTCTGTTGTTTCATGCTTGTTTTATGACAATACCTACATGTTTTGTTCACACTTTATATCGTTTTGATGCATTTTCCAGAACTAACCTATTGACGAGATGCCGAAGTGCCGTTCTCTCTGTTTTTGGTTTCAGAAATCCTAGTAAGGAAATATTCTCGGAATCGGACGAAATCAACGCCAGATTTAGAATTCCACGAAGCTTCCGAACACCCGAGAGCCACCGAGGAGAGCCACGGGGGCCCACAAGGGCTGGCACGGCCCGGGTTGTGGCGGCTCCGCACCCTTCCGACTCCGCCTCTTCGCCTATAAGAAGCCCCTGACCTAAATCTTCGATACGGAAAAGCCACGGTACGAGAAACCTTCCGAGCCGCCGCCATCGCGAAGCCAAGATCTGGGGGACAGGAGTCTCTGTTCCGGCACGCCGCCGGGGAAGTGCCCCCGGAAGGCTTCTCCATCGACACCACCGCCATCTTCACCGCCATCTGCATCCCTGATGAGGAGGGAGTAGTTCTCCCTCGAGGCTAAGGGCTGTACCGGTAGCTATGTGGTTAATCTCTCTCTCTGTACTCCAATACAATGATCTCATGAATTGCTTTGCATAATTGAGATCCATATGATGAGCTTTGTATCGCTACTAGTCTATGTGCTACTCATGTGATGTTATTAAAGTAGTCTATTCCTCCTGCATGGTGTAAAGGTGCCAGTGTGTGCACCGTGTGGTTCTTGTCGTAGGCTATGATCATAATCTCTTGTAGGTTGTGGAGTTAATTATTACTATGATAGTATTGATGTGATCTATTCCTCCTTTCATAGTGTAATGTGGACAGTGTGTATGCTATGTTAGTTCTCGGTTTATTTTGCAAAGATCTATTATGCTCTAAGGTTACTTAAATATGAATGTTGAATGTTGTGGCGCTTGTTAACTCCGGCTTGAGGGAGCTCTTGTAGCCCTACACAACGAATGGTGTTTGTCATCCAACAAAAGAGTGTATGTAGCACATATGAGAAGAAGTTATTTATTAGGGATTTCTATTTTCGTGCCCTCAGGTCCTTAGTTGTACTCAGTTTTCCCCAGCTCCTTAGTTTTTCCTCAGTTTTCCCCAAGCCCTTGTCTGAACCGCAGAAGGAGCTCGGACGGAAGGAATCCGTTAAGTTGACCGTTCCGTGCTGACGAGTGGGGTCGTGTCGTTTGTGGGGTCGCGTCGTGTGGGACCGCGTCGTGTGGGGCTGGTAGGAAGGGACCGCGTGGGACAGGACGAGGCCGTGTTTGTGTGGCCGTAGCGTGTGGGGCCGTAGCGTGTGGAGCCGTGTGGGTCCGGGACGGGGGCACGAGTGGTTTCTGTCTCTTTCGCCCAGATTAGCAGTTTTCAATGTACCTTTTTCCTCTCTATCGCTCGATCTCATTCATATTTGATAGCCCAAATTGGTAGCAAATCTAGAGCAGCTTCTCCTTCTGTTTTTTAACGCCATTCATTTCTTTATGCCTTCGTTTTTACCCAATCAGGTAGGAAATCTAGGGCACAAATCCAGAGAGAAAATATAGGATAAGCTGCATACAGCAACCAACATAGCATAGATATATTCAGGACAGATCCAAAAGTAGTACCGATAGATCCAACATAAGCTACATTTTACATGAATTTAAGCTGCTCTACAGATAGAGCAGTCACATACAGAGAGTGCAGTAGGCACGTTCAACGCCTCCAGGTAGCGCGTGTGACTCGCTTGGAGGTTGCGCAGGTGAATCCCAAGTGCTTTGTGTTTGGCCATGTACGCATGCACGTTCACGGTCCTTCCAACTCTAGCGCCACATCTGCCAATGGATTCAGCATGGTTCACCAGGGAGTTGAAGTCGGTGGCGCGGAGCTTCCTGTTGCAGAAGGGGCACTTGTAAATGCCTCGAGCAAAGGGGCCATCGTAATGGCCGGACTGCAGCCTCCTGAGGACGTGACGAGTCTTGGTGTGGAAGGACTCGTCGTCGCTGTCGACGTCGCTGCTCTGCACCTGTCACGTAGCACCAAAGATCGTGCAAAAAACACGGAGTCAATTGCAACGATGATGGAACAGAGAGTGAACAAAAAATCATGCATGATAATATGGGCTCGAAAAAAAGAGGTAGCCTCAGTTACATTGGACACACTTATATCCAGGATTTGAGTCAGTAAACCAAAGATCATGCACAACAAATTTGTACACACCAATTGTTTACTGACCAAACCCTGAATCAATTTATGCCCAAATATTCATCATCATCGGCACAAATCTTAAACAAAAGCAAATCACAAACACTAATAACGCAAGATCTAACACAAAAGGATCGAACTAGGAACAGACGAACAGTAATAACGCAAGATCTAACACAAAAGGATTGAACTAGGAACAGACGAACAGTAATAACGCAAGATCTAACACAAAAGGATTGAACTAGGAACAGACGAACAGTAATAACGCAAGATCTAACAAAAAAGGATTGAACTAGGAACAGACGAACAGTAATAACGCAAGATCTAACACAAAAGGATTGAACTAGGAACAGACGAACCGTAATAACGCTAGATCTAACACAAAATGATTGAAATGAGATAAGAACAAGGGAACAAAGGGTTACCTCCGGCTCGTTGTCGACGATGGTGGTGTCGTAGGGGTTCTCCGGCGCGTCGTACTGCACTGGTTCGTACGGGTCCCAATCGACGGGGGACTGGACGGTGGCGGCGGCCGAACGTTGGGAACGTTGGAAGAGGAAGGTATGATGCGCACAGTAGCAAGTTTTCCCTCAGAAAGAAACCAAGGTTTAATCGAACCAGGAGGAGCCAAGAAGCACGTTGAAGGTTGATGGTCGCGAAATGTGATGCGGCGCAACACCAGGGATTCCGGCGAACCTGCACAACACAACCCAAGTACTTTGTCCCAACGAAACAGTGAGGTTGTCAATCTCACCGGCTTGCTGTAACAAAGGATTAAGCGTATCGAGTGGAAGATGTTTGCAAAGAAAACAGTAAACACAATTGAAGTAGATTGTATGCTATGTAAAGAATAGGACCGGGGTCCACAGTTCACTAGAGGTGTCTCTCCCATAAGATAAAAGCATGTTGGGTGAACAAATTACAGTCGGGCAATTGACAAATAGAGAAAGGCATAACAATGCATATACATGATATGATAAATATAGTGAGATTTAATTGGGCATTACGACAAAGTACATAGACCGCCATCCAACTGCATCTATGCCTAAAAAGTCCACCTTCAGGTTATCATCCGAACCCCATTCAGTATTAAGTTGCTAAGCAACAGACAATTGCATTAAGTATGGTGCGTAATGTAATCGACAACTACATCCTTAGACATAGAATCAATGTTTTATCCCTAGTGGCAACAGCACATCACAACCTTAGAACTTTCTGTCACTGTCCCAGGTGTCAATGAAGGCATGAACCCACTATCGAGCATAAATACTCCCTCTTGGAGTTAAGAGTAAAAACTTGGCCAGAGCCTCTACTAGTAACGGAGAGCATGCAAGATCATAAACAACACATAAACAATAGATTGATAATCACCATAACATAGTATTCTCTATCCATCGGATCCCGACAAACACAACATATAGTATTACAGATAGATGATCTTGATCATGTTAGGCAGCTCACAAGATCCAACAATGAAGCACAATTAGGAGAAGACGACCATCTAGCTACTGCTATGGACCCATAGTCCAGGGGTGAACTACTCACTCATCACTCCGGAGGCGATCATGGCGATGAAGAGTCCTCCGGGAGATGAATCCCCTCTCCGGCAGGGTGCCGGAGGCGATCTCCTGAATCCCCGAGATGGGATTCGGCGGCGGCGTCTGGAAGGTTTTCCGTATCGTGGCTCTCGGTACTGGGGGTTTCGCGACGGAGGCTTTAAGTAGGCGGAAGGGCAACGCAGGGGGCCACATGAGGGCCCCACACCCTAGGTCGGCGCGGCCAGGGCCTGGGCCGCGCCGGCCTATGGTGTCGGCGCCTCGTGGCCCCACTTCCTTCCCTCTTCGGTCTTCTGGAAGCTTCGTGCAAAAATAGGACCCTGGGCGAAGATTTCGTCCAATTCCGAGAATATTTCCTTACTAGGATTTCTGAAACCAAAACAGCAGAAAACAGCAACTGGCTCTTCGGCATCTTGTTAATAGGTTTGTTCCAGAAAATGCATAAATATGACATATAATGTGCATAAAACATGTAGGTATCATCAATAAAGTGGCATGGAACATAAGAAATTATCGATACGTTGGAGACGTATCAGCATCCCCAAGCTTAGTGCTCGTCCCGAGCAGGTAAACGATAACAAAGATAATTTCTGAAGTGACATGCCATCATAACCTTGATCATACTATTTGTAAACATATGTAATGAATGCAGCGATCAAAACAAAGGTAATGACATGAGTAAACAACTGAATCATAAAGCAAAGACTTTTCATGAATAGTACTTCAAGACAAGCATCAATAAGTCTTGCATAAGAGTTAACTCATAAAGCAATAAATCAAAGTAAAGGTGTTGAAGCAACACAAAGGAAGATTAAGTTTCAGCGGTTGCTTTCAACTTATAACATGTATATCTCATGGATATTGCCAACATAAAGTAATATAACAAGTGCAATATGCAAGTATGTAGGAATCAATGCACAGTTCACACAAGTGTTTGCTTCTTAAGGTGGAGGGAGATAGGTAAACTGACTCAACAATAAAAGTAAAAGAATGGTCCTTCAAAGAGGAAAGCATCGATTGCTGTATTTGTGCTAGAGCTTTTATTTTGAAAACATGAAACAATTTTGTCAACGGTAGTAATAAAGCATATGAGTTATGTAAATTATATCTTACAAGTTGCAAGCCTCATGCATAGTATACTAATAGTGCCCGCACCTCATCCTACTTAGCTTGGACTACCGGATCTTTGCATGCCATGTGATGGCGTGTAACTCACACGTTCGTTGGGAACCCCAAGAGGAAGGTATGATGCGCACAGTAGCAAGTTTTCCCTCAGAAAGAAACCAAGGTTTAATCGAACCAGTAGGAGCCAAGAAGCACGTTGAAGGTTGATGGTCGCGAAATGTGATGCGGCGCAACACCAGGGATTCCGGCGCCAACTAGGAACCTGCACAACACAACCAAAGTACTTTGCCCCAACGAAACAGTGAGGTTGTCAATCTCACCGGCTTGCTGTAACAAAGGATTAAACGTATCGAGTGGAAGATGTTTGCAAAGAAAACAGTAAAACAAGTAGAATGTATGCTATGTAAAGAATAGGACCGGGGTCCACAGTTCACTAGAGGTGTCTCTCCCATAAGATAAAGCATGTTGGGTGAACAAATTACAGTCGGGCAATTGACAAATAGAGAAAGGCATAACAATGCATATACATGACATGATAAATATAGTGAGATTTAATCCGGGCATTACGACAAAGAACATAGACCGCCATCCAACTGCATCTATGCCTAAAAAGTCCACCTTCAGGTTATCGTCCGAACCCCCTCCAGTATTAAGTTGCAAAGCAACAGACAATTGCATTAAGTATGGTGCGTAATGTAATCAACAACTACATCCTTAGACATAGCATCAATGTTTTATCCCTAGTGGCAACAGCACATCACAACCTTAGAACCTTCTGTCACGATCCCAGATTCAATGAAGGCATGAACCCACTATCGAGCATAAATACCCCCTCTTGGAGTTAAGAGCAAAAACTTGGCCAGAGCCTCTACTAATAACGGAGAGCATGCAAGATCATAAACAACACATAAACAATAGATTGATAATCACCATAATCATAGTACTCTCTATCCATCGGATCCCGACAAACACAACATATAGTATTACATATAGATGATCTTGATCATGTTAGGCAGCTCACAAGATCCAACAATGAAGCACAACAAGGAGAAGACGACCATCTAGCTACTGCTATGGACCCATGGTCCAGGGGTGAACTACTCACTCATCACTCCGGAGGCGATCATGGCGATGAAGAGTCCTCCGGGAGATGAATCCCCTCCGGCAGGGTGCCGGAGGCGATCTCCTGAATCCCCGAGATGGGATTCGGCGGCGGCGTCTCAGGTTTTCCGTATCGTGGCTCTCGGTACTGGGGGTTTCGCGACGGGAGCTTTAAGTAGGCGGAAGGTCAACGGGGGCCACACAGGGCCCGGGGGCAGGGCCGCGCGGCCAAGGGCTGGGCCGCGCCGGCCACCCCCTGGCTGCCTCGTGGCCCCACTTCGTTAGGTCTTCGGTCTTCTGGAAGCTTCGTGCAAAAATAGGACCCTGGGCGAAAGTTTCGTCCAATTCCGAGAATATTTCTTTACTAGGATTTCTGAAACCAAAAACAGCAGAAAACAGCAACTGGCTCTTCGGCATCTTGTTAATAGGTTAGTTCCAGAAAATGCATAAATATGACATATAATGTGCATAAAACATGTAGGTATCATCAATAAAGTAGCATGGAACATAAGAAATTATCGATACGTTGGAGACGTATCAGCATCCCCAAGCTTAGTTCTGCTCGTCCCGAGCAGGTAAAACGATAACAAAGATAATTTCTGAAGTGACATGCCATCATAATCTTGATCATACTATTTGTAAACATATGTAATGAATGCAGCGATCAAAGCAAAGGTAATGACATGAGTAAACAACTGAATCATATAGCAAAGACTTTTCATGAATAGTACTTCAAGACAAGCATCAATAAGTCTTGCATAAGAGTTAACTCATAAAGCAATAAATCAAAGTAAAGGTGTTGAAGCAACACATAAGAAGATTAAGTTTCAGCGGTTGCTTTCAACTTATAACATGTATATCTCATGGATATTGTCAACATAAAGTAATATAACAAGTGCAATATGCAAGTATGTAGGAATCAATGCACAGTTCACACAAGTGTTTGCTTCTTAAGGTGGAAGGAGATAGGTAAACTGACTCAACAATAAAAGTAAAAGAATGGTCCTTCAAAGAGGAAAGCATCGATTGCTGTATTTGTGCTAGAGCTTTTATTTTGAAAACATGAAACAATTTTGTCAACGGTAGTAATAAAGCATATGAGTTATGAAAATTATATCTTACAAGTTGCAAGCCTCACGCATAGTATACTAATAGTGCCCGCACCTTGTCCTACTTAACTTGGACTACCGGATCTTTGCATGCCATGTTTCAACCAAGTGTCACAAAGGGGTACCTCCATGCCGCCTGTACAAAGGTCCAAGGAGAATGCTCGCATTTCGGATTTCTCGCTTTTGATTATTCTCAACTTAGACATCCATACCGGGACAACATGGACAACAGATAATGGACTCCTCTTAAATGCATAAGCATGTAGCAAAGTTATTATTCTCATATGAGATTGAGGATATATGTCCAAAACTGAAACTTCCACCATGGTTCATGGCTTTAGTTAGCGGCCCAATGTTCTTCTCTAACAATTTTGCATGCTCCAACCACTAAAATGATAGACCTTCAGACAAGACGGACATGCATAGCAACTCACATGATATTCAACAATAGTTGATGGCGTTCCCCAGAAACATGGTTATCGCACAACAGGCAACTTAATAAAATATAAAGTGCATAAGTACATATTCAATACTACGATAGTTTTTAAGGCTATTTTGTCCCATGAGCTATATATTGCAAAGGTGAATGATGGAATTTTAAAGGTAGCACTCAAGCAATTTACTTTGGAATGGCGGGTAAATACCATGTAGTAGGTAGGTATGGTGGACACAAATGGCATAGTAGTTGGCTCAAGGATTTTGGATGCATGAGAAGTATTCCCTCTCGATACAAGGTTTAGGCTAGCAAGGTTATTTGAAGCAAACTCAAGGATGAACAAGTGCAGCAAGACTCACATAAAAGACATATTGTAAACATTATAAGACTCTACACTGTCTTCCTTGTTGTTCAAAACTCAATACTAGATATTATCTAGACCTTAGAGAAACCAAATATGCAAATCAAATTTTAGCAAGCTCTATGTATTTCTTCATTAATGGGTGCAAAGCATATGATGCAAGAGCTTAAACATGAGCACAACAATTGCCAAGTATCACATTATCCAAGACATTTTTAGAATTACTACATGTAGCATTTTCCAATTCCAACCATATAACAAATTAACGAAGAAGAAACTTCGCCTTGAACATTATGAGTAAAGCCTAAGGACACATGTGTCCATATGCAACAGCGGAGCGTGTCTCTCTCCCACAAAGTGAATGCTAGGATCCATCTTATTCAAACAAAAACAAAAACGAAAACAAACCGACGCTCCAAGTAAAGAACACCAGATGTGACTGAATAAAAATATAGTTTCAGGGGAGGAACCTGATGATGTTGTCGATGAAGAAGGGGATGCCTTGGGCATCCCCAAGCTTAGACGCTTGAGTCTTCTTAAAATATGCAGGGATGAACCACGGGGGCATCCCCAAGCTTAGAGCTTTCACTCCTCTTGATCATAGTATATCATTCTCCTCTCTTGACCCTTGAAAACTTCCTTCACACCAAACTTCAAGCAAACTCATTAGAGGGTTAGTGCATCATTAATAATTCACTCATTCAGAGGTGACACAATCATTATTTTCACTTCTGGACATTGCATAATGCTACTGGACATTAATGGATCAAAGAAATAAATCCAACATAGCAAAAGAGGCAATGCGAAATAAAAGGCAGAATCTGTCAAAAACAGAACAGTCCGTAAAGACGAATTTATAAATGGCACCAGACTTGCTCAAATGGAAAAACTCAAAACTAATGAAAGTTGCGTACATATCTGAGGATCACGCTCGTAAATTGGCAGATTTTTTCGAATTTTCTACAGAGAATTATGCCCAGATTCGTGACAGACAGCAATGCTGTTTCTGTGCAGCGATCCCAAATATAACATCAACTTTGACATAGAAACTTTACTTGGCACAAAAACATGATAAGGAGAGGTTGCTACAGTAGTAAACAACTTCCAAGACTCAATAAAACAAAAAATTGCTGTAGGTAAAAACATGGGTTGTCTCCCATAAGCGCTTTTCTTTAACGCCTTTCAGCTAGGCGCAGAAAGTGCAAATCAAGTAACATCAAGAGTAGAAGCATCAACATCATAGCTTGTTCTAATAATAGAATCAAAAGGCAACTTCATTCTCTTTCTAGGGAAGTGTTCCATACCTTTCTTGAGAGGAAATTGATATTTAATATTACCTTCCCTCATATCAATAACAGCACCAACAGTTCGAAGAAAAGGTCTTCCCAACACAATTGGACAAGATGCATTGCATTCGATATCCAAGACAACAAAATCAACGGGGACAAGGTTATTGTTAACCGTAATATGCACATTATCAATCCTCCCCAAAGGTTTCTTTTTAACATTATCGGCAAGATTAACATCCAAATAACAATTCTTCAATGGTGGCAAGTCAAGCATATCATAAATCTTTTTAGGCATAACAGAAATACTTGCACCAAGATCACATAAGGCATTACATTCAAAGTCATTGAATTTCATTTTAATGATGGGCTCCCAACCATCTTCTAACTTTCTAGGAATAGAAGTTTCAAGTTTTAGTTTCTCTTCTCTAGCTTTTATGAGAGCATTTGTAATATGTTTTGTAAAGGCTAAATTTATAGCACTAGCATTAGGACTTTTAGCAAGTTTTTGCAAGAACTTTATAACTTCAGAGATGTGACAATCATCAAAATCTAAATCATTATGAGCTATAGCAATGGGATCATTGTTCCCAAGGTTGGAAAAAATTTCAGCAGTTTTATCACAAGCAGTTTCAGCAGTTTTAGCAATTTCAGGCAGTTTTGTACGCTTTGCACTAGGAGTAGAAACATTGCCAACACCAATTATTTTACCATTGATAGTAGGAGGTGCAGCAACATGTGAAGAATTAGCATTACTAGTGGTGGTAATAGTCCAAACTTTAGCTACATTATTCTCTTTAGCTAGTTTTTCATTTTCTTCTCTATCCCACCTAGCACGCAGTTCAGCCATTAATCTTATATTCTCATTAATTCTAACTTGGATGGCATTTGCTGTAGTAGTAATCTTATTATCAAGATCATCAGGTTTAGCAGCCATTTTATTAATTAAAGAAGATTGTGATGCAGACATGTATGAGATTCGGGTTTCAGCATTTGAAATTTTAGTTTGCAGACCAGAAATCTCCCTATTCAAGTTTTCAAGTTGATTTCCTATATTTTTCAACAAGGTAGATTGTTCATTCATAGTTTTAGTAAACAATTGATTTTGCTCATATTGTGATTGCATAAAGTTTTTAGTGGATCTTTCAATTTCTAACATCCTTTCCTCATATCTACCATAAGTATTACCATAGTTGTTCCTATAAGCATTGTTGTTGAAATTATTATTTTTAATGAAATTCACATCAACATTTTCTTCTTGAGCAACCAATGAAGCTAAAGGAACATTATTTGGATCAACATTAGATCTACCATTCACAAGCATAGACATAATCACATCAATCTTATCACTCAAGGAAGAGGTTTCTTCAACAGAATTTACCTTCTTACCTTGTGGAGCTCTTTCCGTGTGCCATTCAGAGTAATTTATCATCATATCATCAAGAAGTTTTGTAGCCGCCCCCAATGTGATGGACATAAAGGTACCTCCAGCAGCTGAATCCAATAAATTCCGCGAAGAAAAATTTAGTCCTGCATAGAAGGTTTGGATGATCATCCAAGTAGTCAGTCCATGGGTTGGGCAATTCTTTACCAAAGTTTTCATTCTCTCCCATGCTTGAGCAACATGTTCAGTATCAAATTGTTTAAAATTCATTATGCTACTTCTCAAAGAAATAATTTTAGCGGGAGGATAATATCTACCAATAAAAGCATCCTTGCATTTAGTCCATGAATCAATACTATTCTTAGGCAAAGATAGCAACCAATCTTTAGCTCTTCCTCTTAATGAGAAAGGAAACACTTTCAATTTAATAATATCACCATCTACATCTTTATACTTTTGCATTTCACAAAGTTCAACAAAATTATTGAGATGGGCAGCAGCATCATCAGAACTAGCACCAGAAAATTGTTCTCTCATGACTAGATTTAGTAAAGCAGGTTTAATTTCAAAGAATTCTGCTGTAGTAGCAGGTGGAGCAATAGGTGTGCATAGGAAATCATTATTATTTGCATTTGTGAAGTCACACAACTTAGTATTTTCAGGGTTGGCCATTTTAGCAACGGTAAATAAAACAAACTAGATAAAATAAATGCAAGTAACTAATTTTTTTGTGTTTTTGATATAGAGAGCAAGACAGTAAATAAAGTAAAACTAGCAACTAATTTTTTTGTGTTTTGATTTAGTGCAGCAAACAAAGTAGTAAATAAAATAAAGCAAGACAAAAACAAAGTAAAGAGATTGAGAAGTGGAGACTCCCCTTGCAGCGTGTCTTGATCTCCCCGGCAACGGCGCCAGAAAAAGAGCTTGATGGCGTGTAACTCACACGTTCGTTGGGAACCCCAAGAGGAAGGTATGATGCGCACAGGCAAGTTTTCCCTCAGAAAGAAACCAAGGTTTAATCGAACCAGTAGGAGCCAAGAAGCACGTTGAAGGTTGATGGTCGCGAAATGTGATGCGGCGCAACACCAGGGATTCCGGCGCCAACTAGGAACCTGCACAACACAACCAAAGTACTTTGCCCCAACGAAACAGTGAGGTTGTCAATCTCACCGGCTTGCTGTAACAAAGGATTAAACGTATCGAGTGGAAGATGTTTGCAAAGAAAACAGTAAAACAAGTAGAATGTATGCTATGTAAAGAATAGGACCGGGGTCCACAGTTCACTAGAGGTGTCTCTCCCATAAGATAAAGCATGTTGGGTGAACAAATTACAGTCGGGCAATTGACAAATAGAGAAAGGCATAACAATGCATATACATGACATGATAAATATAGTGAGATTTAATCCGGGCATTACGACAAAGAACATAGACCGCCATCCAACTGCATCTATGCCTAAAAAGTCCACCTTCAGGTTATCGTCCGAACCCCCTCCAGTATTAAGTTGCAAAGCAACAGACAATTGCATTAAGTATGGTGCGTAATGTAATCAACAACTACATCCTTAGACATAGCATCAATGTTTTATCCCTAGTGGCAACAGCACATCACAACCTTAGAACCTTCTGTCACGATCCCAGATTCAATGAAGGCATGAACCCACTATCGAGCATAAATACCCCCTCTTGGAGTTAAGAGCAAAAACTTGGCCAGAGCCTCTACTAATAACGGAGAGCATGCAAGATCATAAACAACACATAAACAATAGATTGATAATCACCATAATCATAGTACTCTCTATCCATCGGATCCCGACAAACACAACATATAGTATTACATATAGATGATCTTGATCATGTTAGGCAGCTCACAAGATCCAACAATGAAGCACAACAAGGAGAAGACGACCATCTAGCTACTGCTATGGACCCATGGTCCAGGGGTGAACTACTCACTCATCACTCCGGAGGCGATCATGGCGATGAAGAGTCCTCCGGGAGATGAATCCCCTCTCCGGCAGGGTGCCGGAGGCGATCTCCTGAATCCCCCGAGATGGGATTCGCGGCGGCGGCGTCTCAAGGTTTTCCGTATCGTGGCTCTCGGTGGGGGTTTCGCGACGGGAGCTTTAAGTAGGCGGAAGGTCAACGCGGGGGCCACACGAGGCCCAGGGGGCAGGGCCGCGCGGCCAAAGGGCGGGCCGCGCCGGCCACCCCGGCTGCCTCATGGCCCCACTTCGTTAGGTCTTCGGTCTTCTGGAAGCTTCGTGCAAAAATAGGACCCTGGGCGAAAGTTTTGTCCAATTCCGAGAATATTTCTTTACTAGGATTTCTGAAACCAAAAACAGCAGCAACTGGCTCTTCGGCATCTTGTTAATAGGTTAGTTCCAGAAAATGCATAAATATGACATATAATGTGCATAAAACATGTAGGTATCATCAATAAAGTAGCATGGAACATAAGAAATTATCGATACGTTGGAGACGTATCATGTTTCAACCAAGTGTCACAAAGGGGTACCTCCATGCCGCCTGTACAAAGGTCTAAGGAGAATGCTCGCATTTTGGATTTCTCGCTTTTGATTATTCTCAACTTAGACATCCATACCGGGACAACATGGACAACAGATAATGGACTCCTCTTAAATGCATAAGCATGTAGCAATGATTATTATTCTCATATGAGATTGAGGATATATGTCCAAAACTGAAACTTCAACCATGATTCATGGCTTTAGTTAGCGGCCCAATGTTCTTCTCTAACAATTTTGCATGCTCCAACCACTAAAATGATAGATCCTTCAGACAAGACGGACATGCATAGCAACTCACATGATATTCAACAATAGTTGATGGCGTTCCCCAGAAGCATGGTTATCGCACAACAAGCAACTTAATAAAATATAAAGTGCATAAGTACATATTCAATACTACGATAGTTTTTAAGGCTATTTTGTCCCATGAGCTATATATTGCAAAGGTGAATGATGGAATTTTAAAGATAGCACTCAAGCAATTTACTTTGGAATGGCGGAGAAATACCATGTAGTAGGTAGGTATGGTGGACACAAATGGCATAGTAGTTGGCTCAAGGATTTTGGATGCATGAGAAGTATTCCCTCTCGATACAAGGTTTAGGCTAGCAAGGTTATTTGAAGCAAACTCAAGGATGAACAGGTGCAGCAAAACTCACATAAAAGACATATTGTAAACATTATAAGACTCTACACCGTCTTCCTTGTTGTTCAAAACTCAATACTAGATATTATCTAGACCTTAGAGAGACCAAATATGCAAATCAAATTTTAGCAAGCTCTATGTATTTCTTCATTAATGGGTGCAAAGCATATGATGCAAGAGCTTAAACATGAGCACAACAATTGCCAAGTATCACATTATCCAAGACATTTTAGAATTACTACATGTAGCATTTTCCAATTCCAACCATATAACAAATTAACGAAGAAGAAACTTCGCCTTGAACATTATGAGTAAAGCCTAAGGACATATTTGTCCATATGCAACAGCGGAGCGTGTCTCTCTCCCACAAAGTGAATGCTAGGATCCATTTTATTCAAACAAAAACAAAAACAAAACAAACCGACGCTCCAAGTAAAGGACACAAGATGTGACTGAATAAAAATATAGTTTCAGGGGAGGAACCTGATGATGTTGTCGATGAAGAAGGGGATGCCTTGGGCATCCCCAAGCTTAGACGCTTGAGTCTTCTTAGAATATGCAGGGGTGAACCACGGGGCATCCCCAAGCTTAGAGCTTTCACTCCTCTTGATCATAGTATATCATACTCCTCTCTTGACCCTTGAAAACTTCCTTCACACCAAACTTCAAGCAAACTCATTAGAGGGTTAGTGCACAATTAATAATTCACATATTCAGAGGTGACACAATCATTCTTTACACTTCTGGACATTGCATAAAGCTACTGGACATTAGTGGATCAAAGAAATAAATCCAACATAGCAAAAGAGGCAATGCGAAATAAAAGGCAGAATCTGTCAAAAACAGAACAGTCCGTAAAGACGAATTTAAAGCTGGCACCAGACTTGCTCAAATAGAAAAACTCAAAACTAATGAAAGTTGCGTACATATCTGAGGATCACGCTCGTAAATTGGCAGATTTTTTCGAATTTTCTACAGAGAACTGTGCCCAGATTCGTGACAGACAGCAATGCTGTTTCTGCGCAGCGATCCCAAATATAACATCAACTTTGACATAGAAACTTTACTTGGCACAAAAACATGATAAGGAGAGGTTGCTACAGTAGTAAACAACTTCCAAGACTCAACAAAAAAAAAATTGCTGTAGTAAAAACATGGGTTGTCTCCCATAAGCGTTTTTCTTTAACGCCTTTCAGCTAGGCGCAGAAAGTGCAAATCAAGTAACATCGAGAGTAGAAGCATCAACATTATTATTTTTCATGCAAACACAACTTGTTGCAGAGGGTACTTTAGGTGCTCCATTATCTAAATTTTCTATGGTGGTGCTAGGGGTTTTAGAAATTTTAGGCCTATAATAATTCTTTTGTTTAGGCACTTTAGAGGCGTACATGAATTTTTGCTCTTTACCCACATAAGCTTTCTCATTATACTTGAGAGAAGAAAAGGTTGAACCCAAGGTTCCCATAGCTTTTTCAAGTTCATCAATCCTATTGGTTTGATTATCATGGATAACACAAGTTCCTAGGACACTAATTCTTTCATCAATTCCTCCTAGGGATTTATCAAGTTCATCAGTTTTATCCAATAACATTTCCAATTTAGTTTCAATACTTGGAAAATTTTTCTCTATGGTTTCCAATTTTTTCATAACATCCTCAAGAGAGATTTCAATTTTAACTTCATTAACAGGTGGTATTCCAACTAGACTCTCAATGATGCAACTAGCTTCTAAAGCGGGAGTACCTAGGAAATTACCTCCCGAAAGAGTATCAAGAACATATCTATTCCAACTAGATAAACCAACATAAAAGTTCCTAAGAAGGATAGTGGTGGAGTGTTTCTTAATGCACCTATGATGAGCATTACTAATTCTATACCAAGCATCTTTAAAACTTTCTCCACCCTGTTGCTTAAAAGAACGAACTTCAACTTCAGGATTACTCATGATAACAGCAATAAAGTAAACTAGGCAAATAAAGTAAAGACAAGTAACTAATTTTTTTGTGTTTTTGATATGGAGAGCAAGACAATAAATAAAGTAAAACTAGCAACTAATTTTTTGTATTTTGATTTAATGCAGCAAACAAAGTAGTAAATAAAATAAAGCAAGACAAAAACAAAGTAAAGAGATTGAGAAGTGGAGACTCCCCTTGCAGCGTGTCTTGATCTCCCGGCAACGGCGCCAGAAAAAGAGCTGTTGCCGTGGGAGGCAATTCTCTGTGGTGTAACTTTTCTTCAGTTCCCCGGCAACGGCGCCAGAAAAAGAGCTTGATGGCGTGTAACTCACACGTTCGTTGGGAACCCCAAGAGGAAGGTATGATGCGCACAGTAGCAAGTTTTCCCTCAGAAAGAAACCAAGGTTTAATCGAACCAGGAGGAGCCAAGAAACACGTTGAAGGTTGATGGTCGCGAAATGTGATGCGGCGCAACACGGATTCCGGCGCCAACGTGGAACCTGCACAACACAACCCAAGTACTTTGTCCCAACGAAACAGTGAGGTTGTCAATCTCACCGGCTTGTAACAAAGGATTAAGCGTATCGAGTGGAAGATGTTTGCAAAGAAAACAAACACAATTGAAGTAGATTGTATGCTATGTAAAGAATAGGACCGGGGTCCACAGTTCACTAGAGGTGTCTCTCCCATAAGATAAAAGCATGTTGGGTGAACAAATTACAGTCGGGCAATTGACAAATAGAGAAAGGCATAACAATGCATATACATGATATGATAAATATAGTGAGATTTAATTGGGCATTACGACAAAGTACATAGACCGCCATCCAACTGCATCTATGCCTAAAAAGTCCACCTTCAGGTTATCATCCGAACCCCATTCAGTATTAAGTTGCTAAGCAACAGACAATTGCATTAAGTATGGTGCGTAATGTAATCGACAACTACATCCTTAGACATAGAATCAATGTTTTATCCCTAGTGGCAACAACACATCACAACCTTAGAACTTTCTGTCACTGTCCCAGGTGTCAATGAAGGCATGAACCCACTATCGAGCATAAATACTCCCTCTTGGAGTTAAGAGTAAAAACTTGGCCAGAGCCTCTACTAGTAACGGAGAGCATGCAAGATCATAAACAACACATAAACAATAGATTGATAATCACCATAACATAGTATTCTCTATCCATCGGATCCCGACAAACACAACATATAGTATTACAGATAGATGATCTTGATCATGTTAGGCAGCTCACAAGATCCAACAATGAAGCACAATTAGGAGAAGACGACCATCTAGCTGCTATGGACCCATAGTCCAGGGGTGAACTACTCACTCATCACTCCGGAGGCGATCATGGCGATGAAGAGTCCTCCGGGAGATGAATCCCCTCTCCGGCAGGGTGCCGGAGGCGATCTCCTGAATCCCCCGAGATGGGATTCGCGGCGGCGTCTCTGGAAGGTTTTCCGTATCGTGGCTCTCGGTACTGGGGGTTTCGCGACGGAGGCTTTAAGTAGGCGGAAGGGCAACGCGGGGGGCCACACGAGGGCCCCATGATACGCGTAGATGCACACGTCCGTTGGGAACCCCAAGTGGAAGGTATGATGTGTATAGAAGCAAGTTTCCCTCAGTATGAAACCAAGGTTTAATCGAACCAGTAGGAGCCAAGAAGCACGTTGAAGGTTGATGGTCGCGAAATATGATGCGGCGCAACACCAGGGATTCCGGCGCCAACGCGGAACCTGCACAACACAACCCAAGTACTTTGTCCCACGAAACAGTGAGGTTGTCAATCTCACCGGCTTCTGTAACAAAGGATTAAACGTATCGAGTGGAAGATGATTGTTTTCAAGAAAACAGTAAAACACAATTGCAGTAGATTGTATGCGATGTAAAGAATAGGACCGGGGTCCACAGTTCACTAGAGGTGTCTCTCCCATAAGATAAAGCATGTTGGGTGAACAAATTACAGTCGGGCAATTGACAAATAGAGAAAGGCATAACAATGCATATACATGATATGATAAATATAGTGAGATTTAATTGGGCATTACGACAAAGTACATAGACCGCCATCCAACTGCATCTATGCCTAAAAAGTCCACCTTCAGGTTATCATCCGAACCCCATTCAGTATTAAGTTGCTAAGCAACAGACAATTGCATTAAGTATGGTGCGTAATGTAATCGACAACTACATCCTTAGACATAGAATCAATGTTTTATCCCTAGTGGCAACAGCACATCCACAACCTTAGAACTTTCTGTCACTGTCCCAGATTTAATGGAGGCATGAACCCACTATCGAGCATAAATACTCCCTCTTGGAGTTAAGAGTAAAAACTTGGCCAGAGCCTCTACTAGTAACGGAGAGCATGCAAGATCATAAACAACACATAAACAATAGATTGATAATCACCATAATCATAGTACTCTCTATCCATCGGATCCCGACAAACACAACATATAGTATTACATATAGATGATCTTGATCATGTTAGGCAGCTCACAAGATCCAACAATGAAGCACAACAAGGAGAAGACGACCATCTAGCTACTGCTATGGACCCATGGTCCAGGGGTGAACTACTCACTCATCACTCCGGAGGCGACCATGGCGGTGTAGAGTCCTCCGGGAGACGAATCCCCTCTCCGGCAGGGTGCCGGAGGCGATCTCTGAATCCCCGAGATGGGATTCGCGGCGCGCGTCTCTGGAAGGTTTTCCGTATCGTGGCTCTCGGTGGGGGTTTCGCGACGGAGGCTTTAAGTAGGCGAAAGGGCAACGCGGGGGCCACACGAGGGCCCAGGGGGCAGGCCGGCGCGGACAGGGCTTGGGCCGCGCCGCCTATCCCGGCTGCCTCGTGGCCCCACTTCGTTATCTCTTCGGTCTTCGGAAGCTTCGTGCAAAAATAGGACCCTGGGCGAAAGTTTCGTCCAATTCCGAGAATATTTCCTTACTAGGATTTCTGAAACAAAAACAGCAGAAAACAGCAATTGGCTCTTCGGCATCTTGTTAATAGGTTAGTTCCAGAAAATGCATAAATATGACATATAATGTGCATAAAACATGTAGGTATCATCAATAAAGTAGCATGGAACATAAGAAATTATCGATACGTTGGAGACGTATCAGCATCCCCAAGCTTAGTTCTGCTCGTCCCGAGCAGGTAAAACGATAACAAAGATAATTTCTGAAGTGACATGCCATCATAATCTTGATCATACTATTTGTAAACATATGTAATGAATGCAGCGATCAAAACAAAGGTAATGACATGAGTAAACAAGTGAATCATATAGCAAAGACTTTTCATGAATAGTACTTCAAGACAAGCATCAATAAGTCTTGCATAAGAGTTAACTCATAAAGCAATAAATCAAAGTAAAGGTGTTGAAGCAACACATAGGAAGATTAAGTTTCAGCGGTTGCTTTCAACTTATAACATGTATATCTCATGGATATTGTCAACATAAAGTAATATAACAAGTGCAATATGCAAGTATGTAGGAATCAATGCACAGTTCACACAAGTGTTTGCTTCTTAAGGTGGAAGGAGATAGGTAAACTGACTCAACAATAAAAGTAAAAGAATGGTCCTTCAAAGAGGAAAGCATCGATTGATGTATTTGTGCTAGAGCTTTTATTTTGAAAACATGAAACAATTTTGTCAATGGTAGTAATAAAGCATATGAGTTATGTAAATTATATCTTACAAGTTGCAAGCCTCATGCATAGTATACTAATAGTGCCCGCACCTCGTCCTACTTAGCTTGGACTACCGGATCTTTGCATGCCATGTTTCAACCAAGTGTCACAAAGGGGTACCTCCATGCCGCTGTACAAAGGTCTAAGGAGAATGCTCGCATTTTGGATTTCTCGCTTTTGATTATTCTCAACTTAGACATCCATACCGGGACAACATGGACAACAGATAATGGACTCCTCTTAAATGCATAAGCATGTAGCAATGATTATTATTCTCATATGAGATTGAGGATATATGTCCAAAACTGAAACTTCCACCATGATTCATGGCTTTAGTTAGCGGCCCAATGTTCTTCTCTAACAATTTTGCATGCTCCAACCACTAAAGTGATAGATCCTTCAGACAAGACGGACATGCATAGCAACTCACATGATATTCAACAATAGTTGATGGCGTTCCCCAGAAGCATGGTTATCGCACAACAAGCAACTTAATAAAATATAAAGTGCATAAGTACATATTCAATACTACGATAGTTTTTAAGGCTATTTTGTCCCATGAGCTATATATTGCAAAGGTGAATGATGGAATTTTAAAGGTAGCACTCAAGCAATTTACTTTGGAATGGCGGAGAAATACCATGTAGTAGGTAGGTATGATGGACACAAATGGCATAGTAGTTGGCTCAAGGATTTTGGATGCATGAGAAGTATTCCCTCTCGATACAAGGTTTAGGCTAGCAAGGTTATTTGAAGCAAACTCAAGGATGAACCGGTGCAGCAAAACTCACATAAAAGACATATTGTAAACATTATAAGACTCTACACCGTCTTCCTTGTTGTTCAAAACTCAATACTAGATATTATCTAGACCTTAGAGAGACCAAATATGCAAATCAAATTTTAGCAAGCTCTATGTATTTCTTCATTAATGGGTGCAAAGTATATGATGCAAGAGCTTAAACATGAGCACAACAATTGCCAAGTATCACATTATCCAAGACATTTTAGAATTACTACATGTAGCATTTTCCAATTCCAACCATATAACAATTTAACGAAGAAGAAACTTCGCCATGAACATTATGAGTAAAGCCTAAGGACACATGTGTCCATATGCAACAGCGGAGCGTGTCTCTCTCCCACAAAGTGAATGCTAGGATCCATCTTATTCAAACAAAAACAAAAACAAAAACAAACCGACGCTCCAAGCAAAGAACACAAGATGTGTGAATAAAAATATAGTTTCAGGGGAGGAACCTGATGATGTTGTCGATGAAGAAGGGGATGCCTTGGGCATCCCCAAGCTTAGACGCTTGAGCCTTCTTAAAATATGCAGGGGTGAACCACGGGGCATCCCCAAGCTTAGAGCTTTCACTCCTCTTGATCATAGTATATCATTCTCCTCTCTTGACCCTTGAAAACTTCCTTCACACCAAACTTCAAGCAAACTCATTAGAGGGTTAGTGCACAATTAATAATTCACACATTCAGAGGTGACACAAACATTCTTTACACTTCTGGACATTGCATAAAGCTACTGGACATTAATGGATCAAAGAAATGAATCCAACATAGCAAAAGAGGCAATGCGAAATAAAAGGCAGAATCTGTCAAAAACAGAACAGTCCGTAAAGACGAATTTAAAGCTGGCACCAGACTTGCTCAAATGGAAAAACTCAAAACTAATGAAAGTTGCGTACATATCTGAGGATCACGCTCGTAAATTGGCAGATGTTTTCGAATTTTCTACAGAGAACTGTGCCCAGATTCGTGACAGACACAATGTTGTTTCTGCGCAGCGATCCCAAATATAACATCAACTTTGACATAGAAACTTTACTTGGCACAAAAACATGATAAGGAGAGGTTTCTACAGTAGTAAACAACTTCCAAGACTCAACAAAACAAAAAATTGCTGTAGTAAAAACATGGGTTGTCTCCCATAAGCGCTTTTCTTTAACGCCTTTCAGCTAGGCGCAGAAAGTGCAAATCAAGTAACATCGAGAGTAGAAGCATCAACATCATAACTTGTTCTAATAATAGAATCAAAAGGCAACTTCATTCTCTTTCTAGGGAAGTGTTCCATACCTTTCTTGAGAGGAAATTGATATTTAATATTACCTTCCCTCATATCAATAACAGCACCAACGGTTCGAAGAAAAGGTCTTCCCAACACAATAGGACAAGATGCATTGCATTCGATATCCAAGACAACAAAATCAACGGGGACAAGGTTATTGTTAACCGTAATATGCACATTATCAATCCTCCCCAAAGGTTTCTTTTTAACATTATCGGCAAGATTAACATCCAAATAACAATTCTTCAATGGTGGCAAGTCAAGCATATCATAAATCTTTTTAGGCATAACAGAAATACTTGCACCAAGATCACATAAAGCATTACATTCAAAGTCATTGAATTTCATTTTAATGATGGGCTCCCAACCATCTTCTAACTTTCTAGGAATAGAAGTTTCAAGTTTTAGTTTCTCTTCTCTAGCTTTTATGAGAGCATTTGTAATATGTTTTGTAAAGGCTAAATTTATAGCACTAGCATTAGGACTTTTAGCAAGTTTTTGTAAGAACTTTATAACTTCAGAGATGTGGCAATCATCAAAATCTAAATCATTATGAGCTACAGCAATGGGATCATTGTTCCCAAGGTTGGAAAAAATTTCAGCAGTTTTATCACAAGCAGTTTCAGCAGTTTTAGCAATTTCAGGCAGTTTTGTACGCTTTGCACTAGGAGTAGAAACATTGCCAACACCAATTATATTACCATTGATAGTAGGAGGTGCAGCAACATGTGAAGAATTAGCATTACTAGTGGTGGTAATAGTCCAAACTTTAGCTACATTATTCTCTTTAGCTAGTTTTTCATTTTCTTCTCTATCCCACCTAGCACGCAATTCAGCCATTAATCTTATATTCTCATTAATTCTAACTTGGATGGCATTTGCTATAGTAGTAATCTTATTATCAATATCATTATTAGGCATAACTTTCAATTTTAAAAGATTAACATCAGAGGCAAGCCTATCAACTCTAGAAGCAATAGTATCAATTTTATCAAGCTTTTCCTCAACAGATTTGTTAAAAGCAGTTTGTGTACTAATAAATTCTTTAAGCATAGCTTCAAGACCAGAGGGTACACTCCTATTATTATTGTAAGAATTCCCATAAGAATTACCATAACCATTACCATTAGCAGAAGGATATGGCCTATAGTTATTACCAGAGTTGTTCCTATAAGCATTGTTGTTGAAATTATTGTTTTTAATGAAATTCACATCAACATTTTCTTCTTGAGCAACCAATGAAGCTAAAGGAACATTATTTGGATCAACATTAGATCTACCATTCACAAGCATAGACATAATCACATCAATTTTATCACTCAAGGAAGAGGTTTCTTCAACAGAATTTACCTTCTTACCTTGTGGAGCTCTTTCCGTGTGCCATTCAGAGTAATTTATCATCATATCATCAAGAAGTTTTGTAGCCGCCCCCAATGTGATGGACATAAAGGTACCTCCAGCAGCTGAATCCAATAAATTCCGCGAAGAAAAATTTAGTCCTGCATAGAAGGTTTGGATGATCATCCAAGTAGTCAGTCCATGGGTTGGGCAATTCTTTACCAAAGTTTTCATTCTCTCCCATGCTTGAGCAACATGTTCAGTATCTAATTGCTTAAAATTCATTATGCTACTTCTCAAAGATATAATTTTAGCGGGAGGATAATATCTACCAATAAAAGCATCCTTGCATTTAGTCCATGAATCAATACTATTCTTAGGCAAAGATAGCAACCAATCTTTAGCTCTTCCTCTTAATGAGAAAGGAAACACTTTCAATTTAATAATATCACCATCTACATCTTTATACTTTTGCATTTCACAAAGTTCAACAAAATTATTGAGATGGGCAGCAGCATCATCAGAACTAACACCAGAAAATTGATCTCTCATGACAAGATTTAGTAAAGCAGGTTTAATTTCAAAGAATTCTGCTGTAGTAGCAGGTGGAGCAATAGGTGTGCATAGGAAATCATTATTATTTGCATTTGTGAAGTCACACAACTTAGTATTTTCAGGGGTATTCATTTTAGCAACAGTAAATAAAACAAACTAGATAAAGTAAATGCAAGTAACTAATTTTTTTGTGTTTTTGATATAGAGAGCAAGACAGTAAATAAAGTAAAACTAGCAACTAATTTTTTTGTATTTTGTTTAGGTGCAGCAAACAAAGTAGTAAATAAAATAAAGCAAGACAAAAACAAAGTAAAGAGATTGAGAAGTGGAGACTCCCCTTGCAGCGTGTCTTGATCTCCCCGGCAACGGCGCCAGAAATTTAGCTTGATACGCGTAGATGCACACGTCCGTTGGGAACCCCAAGTGGAAGGTATGATGCGTATAGAAGCAAGTTTCCCTCAGTATGAAACCAAGGTTTAATCGAACCAGTAGGAGCCAAGAAGCACGTTGAAGGTTGATGGTCGCGAAATATGATGCGGCGCAACACCAGGGATTCCGGCGCCAACGCGGAACCTGCACAACACAACCCAAGTACTTTGTCCCAACGAAACAGTGAGGTTGTCAATCTCACCGGCTTGCTGTAACAAAGGATTAAACGTATCGAGTGGAAGATGATTGTTTGCAAGAAAACAGTAAAACACAATTGCAGTAGATTGTATGCGATGTAAAGAATAGGACCGGGGTCCACAGTTCACTAGAGGTGTCTCTCCCATAAGATAAAGCATGTTGGGTGAACAAATTACAGTCGGGCAATTGACAAATAGAGAAAGGCATAACAATGCATATACATGATATGATAAATATAGTGAGATTTAATTGGGCATTACGACAAAGTACATAGACCGCCATCCAACTGCATCTATGCCTAAAAAGTCCACCTTCAGGTTATCATCCGAACCCCATTCAGTATTAAGTTGCTAAGCAACAGACAATTGCATTAAGTATGGTGCGTAATGTAATCGACAACTACATCCTTAGACATAGAATCAATGTTTTATCCCTAGTGGCAACAGCACATCCACAACCTTAGAACTTTCTGTCACTGTCCCAGATTTAATGGAGGCATGAACCCACTATCGAGCATAAATACTCCCTCTTGGAGTTAAGAGTAAAAACTTGGCCAGAGCCTCTACTAGTAACGGAGAGCATGCAAGATCATAAACAACACATAAACAATAGATTGATAATCACCATAATCATAGTACTCTCTATCCATCGGATCCCGACAAACACAACATATAGTATTACATATAGATGATCTTGATCATGTTAGGCAGCTCACAAGATCCAACAATGAAGCACAACAAGGAGAAGACGACCATCTAGCTACTGCTATGGACCCATGGTCCAGGGGTGAACTACTCACTCATCACTCCGGAGGCGACCATGGCGGTGTAGAGTCCTCCGGGAGATGAATCCCCTCTCCGGCAGGGTGCCGGCGATCTCCTGAATCCCCCGAGATGGGATTCGCGGCGGCGGCGTCTCTGGAAGGTTTTCCGTATCGTGGCTCTCGTGGGGGTTTCGCGACGGAGGCTTTAAGTAGGCGAAAGTGCAACGCGGGGGCCACACGAGGGCCCGGGGGCAGCCGGCGCGGCCAGGGCTTGGGCCGCGCCGCCTATCCCCTGGCTGCCTCGTGGCCCCACTTCGTTATCTCTTCGGTCTTGGAAGCTTCGTGCAAAAATAGGACCCTGGGCGAAAGTTTCGTCCAATTAGAATATTTCCTTACTAGGATTTCTGAAACCAAAAACAGCAGAAAACAGCAACTGGCTCTTCGGCATCTTGTTAATAGGTTAGTTCCAGAAAATGCATAAATATGACATATAATGTGCATAAAACATGTAGGTATCATCAATAAAGTAGCATGGAACATAAGAAATTATCGATACGTTGGAGACGTATCACACCCTAGGTCGGCGCGGCCAGGGCCTGGGCCGCGCCGGCCTATGGTGTCGGCGCCTCGTGGCCCCACTTCCTTCCCTCTTCGGTCTTCTGGAAGCTTCGTGCAAAAATAGGACCCTGGGCGAAGATTTCGTCCAATTCCGAGAATATTTCCTTACTAGGATTTCTGAAACCAAAAACAGCAGAAAACAGCAACTGGCTCTTCGGCATCTTGTTAATAGGTTAGTTCAGAAAATGCATAAATATGACATATAATGTGCATAAAACATGTAGGTATCATCAATAAAGTGGCATGGAACATAAGAAATTATCGATACGGGGGACTGGACGGGGGCGGCGGCCGATGCGCCGGCTGCTACGTTGGAAGCAGCGACAGGGGCCTGGACGGGGGCGGCGGCCGATGCGCCGGCTGCTACGTTGGAAGCAGCGACAGGGGCCTGGACGGGGGCGGCGGCCGATGCGCCGGCTGCTACGTTGGAAGCAGCGACAGGGGCCTGGACGGGGGCGGCGGCTGATGTGCCGACAATGGGCATCTCATTCTTCTCCATCGCCGGCGGTTTTCTTCGGGGTTTTTTCTTCGGTTGTGGAGAAGATGATGGGACAGGAGAGGCGGTTGCAGTGAGCCAGTGAGAACGTGCGTCGAGGGAGAGAAAGAGGGGCTCTATAAAGACGAAGGTGGCGTGTACCGCAACACGCGTCCGCTATGCACGGCTGCAGCGTGCACCGCTACACGAGTCTAACCCTGGGACGTTTGGTGTACTCAGTTATAACCTCAGGCCTTATACAGAAATTTTATCTGTACTCAGTTTTCCCCTCGAGGACTTAGACCGGCAAGTGCAATATACTCAGTTTTACCCTCAAGTAGCTGGTCAACAGAGAGTCAACAAATGAGATTAACATAGCTAATTGAGTCATTTCATGCGCAAAAAAATCCAAAAAAATAAAAACATAGTGGCAACTACTCATGGAGTCTTCCTACGCAACCTGCCACCTAGAAAACCTTAACAAACATATATAAATCAAGTTTTACCACAAATTGCCACTTCTCAGAATCACTAGTGTAGCTATGAAGATGCATGGTTTTCCACCCAAACCCCTTTGCAAAACATCTTTCCCAAAACATAGTTTGTCTAAATGATGCCATAATTGTCACACTCATGTATATTTGAATTGCAAATAATTTGATGTAGCCCAATATGAATTATATTGTACAAAACACACATTTTTCATTTTGTAATTCTTTTGTTTGAATCCCTTAGTCTATTTACTATTTATGTGCCCTTGGATTCTTAGTACTACTCAGTTTTGCCCTCAAGTACTGTCACAAATGCTCTGAGAAGCCCAAACTTATCCTGATTGGTTGAGCCGTTGTCACACGGATCGACTCCACGAACCGTTGATCCACTGATCTAACGGGCAGTATACCCCTATCCGTCTCTTCGTGGCAACCTCTCTCTCTCTCTCTCTCTCTCTCTCTCTCTCTCTCTCTCTCTCTCTGTCGGTGGAGAATGCAATAACGAGTTTGCCACTTAATATAGTTTGGGATATAGTATTGGTATAAACATGAGGCATACATATTTGCGGATTTCGGTGATTGCATTATTTGTCACCCCTCTAACAATTATCAACTATCTTGAGCTGTCCTTTTCTTTTAGGGAATATAGTTTGGGATATAGTATTGGTATTTTGAAACGGCCTAAAAGTGGTATAATTTTGTTATAAACATGAGGCATACATTTTTGCGGATTTCGGCGATTGCATTATTTGTCACCCCTCTAACAATTATCAACTATCTTTAGCTGTCCTTTTCTTTTAGGGAATATAGTTTGGGATATGGTATTGGTATTTTGGAAAGGCCTAAAAGTGGTATAATTTTGGTATAAACATGAGGCATACATATTTGCGGATTTCGGTGATTGCATTATTTGTCACCCCTCTAACAATTATCAACTATCTTGAGCTGTCCTTTTCTTTTAGGGAATATAGTTTGGGATATAGTATTGGTATTTTGAAACGGCCTAAAAGTGGTATAATTTTGTTATAAACATGAGGCATACATTTTTGCGGATTTCGGCGATTGCATTATTTGTCACCCCTCTAACAATTATCAACTATCTTTAGCTGTCCTTTTCTTTTAGGGAATATAGTTTGGGATATGGTATTGGTATTTTGGAAAGGCCTAAAAGTGGTATAATTTTGGTATAAACATGAGGCATACATATTTGCGGATTTCGGTGATTGCATTATTTGTCACCCCTCTAACAATTATCAACTATCTTTAGCTTTCCTTTTCTTTTAGGGAATATAGTTTGGGATATGGTATTGGTATTTTGGAAAGGCCTAAAAGTGGTATAATTTTGGTATAAACATGAGGCATACATATTTGCGGATTTCGGTGATTGCATTATTTGTCACCCCTCTAACAATTATCAACTATCTTTAGCTTTCCTTTTCTTTTAGGGAATATAGTTGGTAATTTCGGTGAATGCACACACTAACTTTGAAAACAACTACAAGTACATGTAACTGAATAATGGATTTGTAACAAGGTATCCCTTGTAACAACTTCTAGCGCCTGGTGAGCAATGATAAGAATCCGATCGTAATTATACAACAAAAAAAACAACCAGCCATCAGATTAGCTTGCTTCTTCAACTCGATCAGCTGCCTTAACTGCTTGTTCATTTTCTTCAGTTCTCCCTTCACTTCCACCAGTTCTGCATTGGGAGCATTAGGC
The DNA here is from genome assembly GCA_030979885.1 of Lolium multiflorum. NCBI lineage: Eukaryota > Viridiplantae > Streptophyta > Magnoliopsida > Poales > Poaceae > Lolium > Lolium multiflorum. The sequence goes on along the minus strand of CM061751.1, from coordinate 234,826,696 downwards.
ATAATCGGAAGGTCCCTAATCGGAACGGCTCCTCTCTCCGCCGCATTCTCTACAGCAAGTCCCCCCCCTCCCAAATTGCGCCCCCCAATAGCGCCAATTGATTCCTGCAACTGAAGCCTCTGAACGTACACATCGATCCACTCGAAATGCCTGCATTTCTTCAAGATCTGAAAACAACAACGTGAACCCTAAATCCCAAATTCGAGGGAATAACAAGAAAATCGAGAGAAAACAGAGAAATTGGAGCGAGATCTAACCTTATCCCCCTCTCTATATGGCAAGCTCTCGCATGCAACGAACTCACGTCCACGGTTGCCGTTCTCGTCCGTCTTACAGATCGACCGCTTCAGAGGCTCCTGGCGTGGGCAGTCAGGGCATCTTGTCAAAGGCACGGGTCCATACTGCGGCCATGAAGAACGGGAGGTCGAAGAGAAACTAGACATCACCCGCGTGCCGGAGAAGGGCTGCCGCTGGCGGAGAAGAAGAACAATGGGGCGCGGAGAAAGAAAGGGGAAGCAATGGCACGGGCACGGGCGCGGGGCTAGCTCGGGCTCCCATTTTGCAACGGTCACCTGGGTAAGCTGTGGGTCCGGCGCGCTAACGTGGACAAGTTGTGGGTCCCACGATGATCTGGATAAGTGGAGACGTGTCCACTGCGGGGCACCAACAGCGGCCCCACTTGCCAGCACCAACCAACGTCAACTAAACGGGATTCCTTCCGTCCGAGCTCTTTCTGCGGGTTATAGACAAGGGGTTGGGGAAAACTGAGGAAAAACTAAGGATCTGGGGAAAACTGAGTACAACTAAGGAGCCGAGGGCACGAAAATAGAAATCCCTATTTATTATGTGATCAATGTTGAGAGTGTCCATGATGCGTGTAGTTGACACGTCCGTTGGGAACCCCTAGAGGAAGGTGTGATGCGCACAGTAGCAAGTTTCCCTCAGTAAGAAACCAAGGTTTAATCGGACCAGTAGGAGTCAAGAAGCACGTTGAAGGTTGATGGTGGCGAAATGTGATGCGGCGCAACACCAGGGATTCCGGCGCCAACGTGGAACCTGCACAACACAACCAAAGTACTTTGCCCCAACGAAACAGTGAGGTTGTCAATCTCACCGGCTTGCTGTAACAAAGGATTAACCGTATTGTGTGGAAGATGATTGTTTGCGAAGAAAATAGTAAAGAACAATTGCAGTAGATTGTATGCGATGTAAAGAATAGGACCGGGGTCCACAGTTCACTAGAGGTGTCTCTCCCATAAGATAAAAGCATGTTGGGTGAACAAATTACAGTCGGGCAATTGACAAATAGAAAAGGGCATAACAATGCATATACATGATATGATAAATATAGTGAGATTTAATTGGGCATTACGACAAAGTACATAGACCGCTATCCAACATGCATCTATGCCTAAAAAGTCCACCTTCAGGTTATCATCCGAACCCCTTCCAGTATTAAGTTGCAAACAACAGACAATTGCATTAAGTATGGTGCGTAATGTAATCAACAACTACATCCTTAGACATAGCATCAATGTTTTATCCCTAGTGGCAACAGCACATCCACAACCTTAGAACTTTCTGTCACTGTCCCAGATTTAATGGAGGCATGAACCCACTATCGAGCATAAATACTCCCTCTTGGAGTTAAGAGCAAAAACTTGGCCAGAGCCTCTACTAATAACGGAGAGCATGCAAGATCATAAACAACACATAGGTAATAGATTGATAATCACCATAACATAGTATTCTCTATCCATCGGATCCCGACAAACACAACATATAGTATTACAGATAGATGATCTTGATCATGTTAGGCAGCTCACAAGATCCAACAATGAAGCACAACTAGGAGAAGACGACCATCTAGCTACTGCTATGGACCCATAGTCCAGGGGTGAACTACTCACTCATCACTCCAAAGGCGATCATGGCGATGAAGAGTCCTCCGGGAGATGATTCCCCTCTCCGGCAGGGTGCCGGAGGCAATCTCCTGAATCCCCCGAGATGGGATTGGCGGCGGCGGCGTCTCTGGAAGGTTTTCCGTATCGTGGCTCTCGGTACAGGGGTTTCGCGACGAAGACTTTAAGTAGGCGGAAGGGCAACGCGGGGGCCACACGAGGGCCCCACACACCAGGCCGGCGCGGCCAGGGCCTGGGCCGCGCCGCTGATACGTCTCCAACGTATCGATAATTTCTTATGTTCCATGCTACTTTATTGATGATATCTACATGTTTTATGCACATTATATGTCGTATTTACGCATTTTCTGGAACTAACCTATTAACAAGATGCCGAAGTGCCAGTTCTGTTTTTTGCTGTTTTTGGTTTCAGAAATCCTAGTAACGAAATATTCTCGGAATTGGACGAAATCAACGCCCAGGTTCCTATTTTTCCACGAAGCTTCCAGAACACCCGGGAAGGACAGGAGGGGGGCCACAGGCCCACCAGACCATAGGCCGGCGCGGCCTGGGGTGGCCCGCCCCCCTATGGTGTCGCCGCCTCGTCAGCCCTCCTGCGCCGCCTCTTCGCCTATATAAAGCCCCCATCGAAAACCCTTACGGAGGAAGCCACGATACGAGAAAAGTTCCAGAGCCGCCGCCGTCGCGAAGCCAAGATCTGGGGGACAGGAGTCTCTGTTCCGGCACCTGGGACGGGGAAGTGCCCCGGAAGGCTTCTCCATCGACACCGCTGCCATCTCCACCGCCATCTTCATCACCGCTGCTGCTCCCATGAGGAGGGAGTAGTTCTCCATCGAGGCTCGGGGCTGTACCGGTAGCTATGTGGTTAATCTCTCTTCTATGTACTTCAATACAATGATCTCATGAGCTGCTTTACATGATTGAGATTCATATGAGTTTTGTATCACTACTATCTATGTGCTACTCTAGTGATGTGTTATTAAAGTAGTTTTATTCCTCCTGCATGTGTGCAAAGGTGACAGTGCGTGCACCGTGTTAGTACTTGGTTTATGCTATGATCATGATCTCTTGTAGATTGCGAAGTTAACTATTGCTATGATAATATTGATGTGATCTATTCCTCCTACATATGCATGAAGGTGACAGTGTGCATGCTATGCTAGTACTTGGTTTAGTCGTTTTGATCTATCTTACACTTAAGGTTACTTAAACATGAGCATTATTGTGGAGCTTGTTAACTCCGGCATTGAGGGTTCGTGTAATCCTACGCAATGTGTTCATCATCCAACAAGAGTGTAGAGTATGCATTTATCTATTCTGTTATGTGATCAATGTTGAGAGTGTCCACTAGTGAAAGTGTAATCCCTAGGCCTTGTCCCTAAATACTGCTGAGTTACTACTGCTTGTTTACTGTTTTACTGTGTTACTACTGCTGCAATACTACCACCATCAACTACACGCCAGCAAGCTATTTTCTGGCACCGTTGCTACTGCTCATATATATTCATACCACCTGTATTTCACTATCTCTTCGCCGAACTAGTGCACCTATTTGGTGTGTTGGGGACACAAGAGACTTCTTGCTTTGTGGTTGCAGGGTTGCATGAGAGGAATATCTTTGACCTCTTCCTCCCTGAGTTCGATAAACCTTGGGTGATCCACTTAAGGGAAAACTTGCTGCTGTTCTACAAACCTCTGCACTTGGAGGCCCAACACTGTCTACAGGAAAGGAGGGGGAACGTAGACATCAAGCTATTTTCTGGCGCCGTTGCCGGGGAGGAAAGGTAAAAGGTACTCACACTCCGGACCTCGGCTACCAAGCTATTTTCCGCCGTTGTAAGTACTCGAAGCTATTTCCTTTAGACTCTGCAATTGCGACATTTGGTTTCTTGTTTACACTAGTTAGGCATAATGGAAAACAACAAAAATATGAGAGATCTTTATGAACTTTATCTTGAATTAGGACATGATGTGTTTGAAGAAAGAATTAAGAAACCCATGGAACTTTATATGCATGCTAATGGGAATGTTGTTACTATGAATGCTTTGAACACCATTGTTGCTAATGCTATGGAAAATTCTAAGCTTGGGGAAGCTGGCTTTGATGAGCATGATATTTTTAGTCCCCCAAGCATTGAGGAGAAAATTTACTTTGATGATACTTTGCCTCCTATTTATGATGATTATAATGATAGTAGTCTTTTGTTACCACCTGTTATGGAGGATAAATTTGATTATGATTACAATATACCTCCTATATTTGATAGCTACTTTGTTGAATTTGCTCCCACTACAACTAATAAAATTGATTATGCTTATGTTGGGAGTAGTAATTATTTTATGCATGAGACTCATGATAAGAATGCTTTATGTGATAGTTATATTGTTGAGTTTGCTCATGTTGCTACTGAAAGTTATTATGAGAGAGGAAAATATGGTTGTAAAATTTTTCATGTTACTAAAACACCTCTCTATGTGCTGAAATTTTTGAAGCTACACTTGTTTTATCTTCCTATGCTTGTTACTTTGCTCCTCATGAACTTGTTTATTTACAAGATTCCTATTCATAGGAAGCATGTTAGACTTAAATGTGTTTTGAATTTGCCTCTTGATGCTCTCTTTTGCCTCAAATACTATTTCTTGCGAGTGCATCATTAAAACTGCTGAGCCCATCTTAATGGCTATAAAGAAAGAACTTCTTGGGAGATAACCCATGTGTTATTTTGCTACAGTACTTTGTTTTATATTTGTGTCTTGGAAGTTGTTTACTACTGTAGCAACCTCTCCTTATCTTAGTTTTGTGTTTTGTTGTGCCAAGTAAAGTTTCTATGTCAAAGTTGATGTTATATTTGGGATTGCTGCGCAGAAACAGCATTGCTGTCTGTCACGAATCTGGGCCTATTTCTCTGTAGAAAATTCGAAAAAATCTGCCAATTTACGAGCGTGATCCTCAGATATATACGCAACTTTCATTAGTTTTGAGTTTTTCCATTTGAGTAAGTCTGGTGCCATTTATAAATTCGTCTTTACGGACTGTTCTGTTTTTGACAGATTCTGCCTTTTATTTCGCATTGCCTCTTTTGCTATGTTGGATTTATTTCTTTGATCCATTAATGTCCAGTAGCATTATGCAATGTCCAGAAGTGAAAAGAATGATTGTGTCACCTCTGAATGTGTGAATTATTAATGATGCACTAACCCTCTAATGAGTTTGCTTGAAGTTTGGTGTGAAGGAAGTTTTCAAGGGTCAAGAGAGGAGAATGATATACTAAGATCAAGAGGAGTGAAAGCTCTAAGCTTGGGGATGCCCCCGTGGTTCATCCCTGCATATTTTAAGAAGACTCAAGCATCTAAGCTTGGGGATGCCCAAGGCATCCCCTTCTTCATCGACAACTTATCAGGTTTCTTCTAGTGAAACTATATTTTTATTCCATCACATCCTATGTATTTTACTTGGAGCGTCTGTGTGCTTTTATTTTTGTTTTTGTTTTGTTATCTTAGTTCTCTGAATAAGTTCATCCTTGTGTGGGAGAGAGACACGCTCCGCTGGTTCATATGAACACATGTGTTCTTAGCTCATAATATTCATGGCGAAGTTTCCTCTTCGTTAAATTGTTATATGGTTGGAATTGGAAAATGCTACATGTAGTAATTGGTAAAATGTCTTGGATAATGTGATACTTGGCAATTGTTGTGCTCATGTTTAAGCTCTTGCATCATATACTTTGCACCTATTAGTGAAGAAATACATAGAGCATGCTAAAATTTGGTTTGCATAATTGGTTTCTCTAAGGTCTAGATAATTTCTAGTAAAGAGTTTGAACAACAAGGAAGACGGTGTAGAGTCTTATAATGTTTACAATATGTCTTTTATGTGAGTTTTGCTGGTTCATCCTTGAGTTTGCTTCAAATAACCTTGCTAGCCTAAACCTTGTATCGAGAGGGAATACTTCTCATGCATCCAAAATCCTTGAGCCAACCACTATGCCATTTGTGTCCACCATACCTACCTACTACATGGTATTTACCCGCCATTCCAAAGTAAATTGCTTGAGTGCTACCTTTAAAATTCCATCATTCACCTTTGCAATATATAGCTCATGGGACAAAATAGCCTTAAAAACTATCGTAGTATTGAATATGTACTTATGCACTTTATATTTTATTAAGTTGCTTGTTGTGCGATAACCATGTTTCTGGGGAACGCCATCAACTATTGTTGAATATCATGTGAGTTGCTATGCATGTCCGTCTTGTCTGAAGGTCTATCATTTTAGTGGTTGGAGCATGCAAAATTGTTAGAGAAGAACATTGGGCCGCTAACTAAAGCCATGAATCATGGTGGAAGTTTCAGTTTTGGACATATATCCTCAATCTCATATGAGAATAATAACTTTGCTACATGCTTATGCATTTAAGAGGAGTCCATTATCTGTTGTCCATGTTGTCCCGGTATGGATGTCTAAGTTGAGAATAATCAAAAGCGAGAAATCCGAAATGCGAGCATTCTCCTTGGACCTTTGTACAGGCGGCATGGAGGTACCCCTTTGTGACACTTGGTTGAAACATGGCATGCGAAGACCCGGTAGTCCAAGTTAAGTAGGACAAGGTGCGGGCACTATTAGTATACTATGCGTGAGACTTGCAACTTGTAAGATATAATTTTCATAACTCATATGCTTTATTACTACCGTTGACAAAATTGTTTCATGTTTTCAAAATAAAAGCTCTAGCACAAATACAGCAATCGATGCTTTCCTCTGCGAAGGACCATTCTTTTACTTTTATTGTTGAGTCAGTTTACCTATCTCCTTCCACCTTAAGAAGCAAACACTTGTGTGAACTGTGCATTGATTCCTACATACTTGCATATTGCACTTGTTATATTACTTTATGTTGACAATATCCATGAGATATACATGTTATAAGTTGAAAGCAACCGCTGAAACTTAATCTTCTTATGTGTTGCTTCAACACCTTTACTTTGATTTATTGCTTTATGAGTTAACTCTTATGCAAGACTTATTGATGCTTGTCTTGAAGTACTATTCATGAAAAGTCTTTGCTTTATGATTCAGTTGTTTACTCATGTCATTACCTTTGTTTTGATCGCTGCATTCATTACATATGTTTACAATATGATCAAGATTATGATGGCATGTCACTTAAGAAATTATCTTTGTTATCGTTTTACCTGCTCGGGACGAGCAGAACTAAGCTTGGGGATGCGATACGTCTCCAACGTATCGATAATTTCTTATGTTCCATGCTACTTTATTGATGATATCTACATGTTTTATGCATATTATCGTATTTACGCATTTTCTGGAACTAACCTATTAACAAGATGCCGAAGTGCCGTTCCTGTTTTCTGCTGTTTTTGGTTTCAGAAATCCTAGTAACGAAATATTCTCGGAATTGGACGAAATCAACGCCCAGGTTCCTATTTTTCCACGAAGCTTCCAGAACACCGGGAAGGACGAGGGGGGCCACGGCCCACGACCATAGGCGGCGCGGCACAGGGGTGGCCCGCGCCCCCTATGGTGTCGCCGCCTCGTCAGCCCTCCTGCGCCGCCTCTTCGCCTATATAAAGCCCCATCGAAAACCCTTACGGAGGAAGCCACGATACGAGAAAAGTTCCGGAGCCGCCGCCGTCGCGAAGCCAAGATGGGGGACAGGAGTCTGTTCCGGCACCCTGCCGGACGGGGAAGTGCCCCGGAAGGCTTCTCCATCGACACCGCTGCCATCTCCACCGCCATCTTCATCACCGCTGCTGCTCCCATGAGGAGGGAGTAGTTCTCCATCGAGGCTCGGGGCTGTACCGGTAGCTATGTGGTTAATCTCTCTTCTATGTACTTCAATACAATGATCTCATGAGCTGCTTTACATGATTGAGATTCATATGAGTTTTGTATCACTACTATCTATGTGCTACTCTAGTGATGTGTTATTAAAGTAGTTTTATTCCTCCTGCATGTGTGCAAAGGTGACAGTGCGTGCACCGTGTTAGTACTTGGTTTATGCTATGATCATGATCTCTTGTAGATTGCGAAGTTAACTATTGCTATGATAATATTGATGTGATCTATTCCTCCTACATATGCATGAAGGTGACAGTGTGCATGCTATGCTAGTACTTGGTTTAGTCGTTTTGATCTATCTTACACTTAAGGTTACTTAAACATGAGCATTATTGTGGAGCTTGTTAACTCCGGCATTGAGGGTTCGTGTAATCCTACGCAATGTGTTCATCATCCAACAAGAGTGTAGAGTATGCATTTATCTATTCTGTTATGTGATCAATGTTGAGAGTGTCCACTAGTGAAAGTGTAATCCCTAGGCCTTGTCCCTAAATACTGCTGAGTTACTACTGCTTGTTTACTGTTTTACTGTGTTACTACTGCTGCAATACTACCACCATCAACTACACGCCAGCAAGCTATTTTCTGGCACCGTTGCTACTGCTCATATATATTCATACCACCTGTATTTCACTATCTCTTCGCCGAACTAGTGCACCTATTTGGTGTGTTGGGGACACAAGAGACTTCTTGCTTTGTGGTTGCAGGGTTGCATGAGAGGAATATCTTTGACCTCTTCCCCGAGTTCGATAAACCTTGGGTGATCCACTTAAGGGAAAACTTGCTGCTGTTCTACAAACCTCTGCACTTGGAGGCCCAACACTGTCTACAGGAAAGGAGGGGGAACGTAGACATCACCGCCCTATTGTGGCGGCGCCTCGTGGCCCCACTTCCTTTCCCCCTCGGTCTTCTGGAAGCTTCGTGCAAAAATAGGACCCTGGGCGTTGATTGCGTCCAATTCCGAGAATATTTCCTTACTAGGATTTCTGAAACCAAAAACAGCAACTGGCTCTTCGGCATCTTGTTAATGGGTTAGTGCCGGAAAATGCGTAAATACGACATATAATGTGTATAAAACATGTAGATATCATCAATAATGTAGCATGGAACATAAGAAATTATCGATACGTCGGAGACGTATCAGCATCCCCAAGCTTAGTTCTGCTCGTCCCGAGCACGATAACAAGGATAATTTCTGGAGTGACATGCCATCATAATCTTGATCATACTATTGTAAACATATGTAATGAATGCAGCGATCAAAACAATGGTAATGACATGAGTAAACAAATGAATCATAAAGCAAAGACTTTTCATGAATAGTACTTCAAGACAAGCATCAATAAGTCTTGCATAAGAGTTAACTCATAAAGCAATAAATCAAAGTAAAGGTATTGAAGCAACACAAAGGAAGATTAAGTTTCAGCGGTTGCTTTCAACTTATAACATGTATATCTCATGGATAGTGTCAATGTAAAGTAATATAACAAGTGCAATATGCAAGTATGTAGGAATCAATGCACAGTTCACACAAGTGTTTGCTTCTTGAGGTGGAGAGAGATAGGTAAACTGACTCAACAATAAAAGTAAAAGAAAGGTCCTTCAAAGAGGAAAGCATCGATTGCTATATTTGTGCTAGAGCTTTTATTTTGAAAACATGAAACAATTTTGTCAACGGTAGTAATAAAGCATATGAGTTATGTAAATTATATCTTACAAGTTGCAAGCCTCATGCATAGTATACTAATAGTGCCCGCACCTTGTCCTAATCAGCTTGGACTACCGGATCATCGCAATACACATGTTTTAACCAAGTGTCACAAAGGGGTACCTCCATGCCGCCTGTACAAAGGTCTAAGGAGAAAGCTCGCATTTTGGATTTCTCGCTTTTGATTATTCTCAACTTAGACATCCATACCGGGACAACATGGACAACAGATAATGGACTCCTCTTTAATGCATAAGCATGTGGCAACAATTAGTGTTCTCATATGAGATTGAGGATATATGTCCAAAACTGAAACTTCCACCATGATTCATGGCTTTAGTTAGCGGCCCAATGTTCTTCTCTAACAATATGCATGCTCCAACCATTAAGGTGGTAGATCTCTCTTACTTCAGACAAGACGGACATGCATAGCAACTCACATGATATTCAACAAAGAATAGTTGATGGCGTCCCCAGAAGCATGGTTATCGCACAACAAGCAACTTAATAAGAGATAAAGTGCATAAGTACATATTCAATACCACAATAGTTTTTAAGGCTATTTTGTCCCATGAGCTATATATTGCAAAGGCGAATGATGGAATTTTAAAGGTAGCACTCAAGCAATTTACTTTGGAATGGCGGAGAAATACCATGTAGTAGGTAGGTATGGTGGACACAAATGGCATAGTGGTTGGCTCAAGGATTTTGGATGCATGAGAAGTATTCCCTCTCGATACAAGGTTTAGGCTAGCAAGGTTATTTGAAGCAAACTCAAGGATGAACCGGTGCAGCAAAACTCACATAAAAGACATATTGTAAACATTATAAGACTCTACACCGTCTTCCTTGTTGTTCAAAACTCAATACTAGAATTATCTAGACCTTAGAGAGACCAAATATGCAAACCAAATTTTAGCAAGCTCTATGTATTTCTTCATTAATGGGTGCAAAGTATATGATGCAAGAGCTTAAACATGAGCACAACAATTGCCAAGCATCACATTATCCAAGACATTTTAGAATTACTACATGTAGCATTTCCCGATTCCAACCATATAACAATTTAACGAAGAAGTTTCAACCTTCGCCTTGAACATTATGAGTAAAGACTAAGGACATATTTGTCCATATGCAACAGCGGAGCGTGTCTCTCTCCATACAGTGAATGCTAGGATCCATTCAAACAAAAACAAAAACAAAACAAACCGACGCTCCAAGCAAAGCACATAAGATGTGACTGAATAAAAATATAGTTTCAGGGGAACCTGATGATGTTGTCGATGAAGAAGGGGATGCCTTGGGCATCCCCAAGCTTAGACGCTTGAGTCTTCTTAAAATATGCAGGGATGAACCGGGGGCATCCCCAAGCTTAGAGCTTTCACTCCTCTTGATCATAGTATATCATACTCCTCTCTTGACCCTTGAAAACTTCCTTCACACCAAACTTCAAGCAAACTCATTAGAGGGTTAGTGCACAATTAAAAATTCACATATTCAGAGGTGACACAATCATTCTTAACACTTCTGGACATTGCACAAAGCTACTGGACATTAATGGATCAAAGGAATTCATCCAACATAGCAAATACGGCAATGCGAAATAAAAGGCAGAATCTGTCAAAAACAGAACAGTCCGTAAAGACGAACCTGAAAGGGGCACTAGACTTGCTCAAATGGAAAAACTCAAAACTAATGAAAGTTGCGTACATATCTGAGGATCACGCTCGTAATTTTGCATATTTGTTCGAATTTTTACAGAGACTTATGCCAGAATTCGTGACAGACAGCAATGCTGTTTCTGCGCAGCGATCCCAAATATAACATCAACTTTAACATAGAAACTTTACTTGGCACAAAAACATGATAAGGAGAGGTTGCTACAGTAGTAAACAACTTCCAAGACTCAAATATAAAACAAAGTACTGTAGTAAAAACATGGGTTGTCTCCCATAAGCGCTTTTCTTTAACGCCTTTCAGCTAGGCGCAGAAAGTGTGAATCAAGTATTATCAAGAGATGAAGCATCAACATCATAACTCGTTCTAATAATAGAATCAAAAGGCAACTTCATTCTCTTTCTAGGGAAGTGTTCCATACCTTTCTTGAGAGGAAATTGATATTTAATATTACCTTCCTTCATATCAATAACAGCACCAACGGTTCGAAGAAAAGGTCTTCCCAACACAATAGGACAAGATGCATTGCATTCGATATCCAAGACAACAAAATCAACGGGGACAAGGTTATTGTTAACCGTAATGCGCACATTATCAATCCTCCCCAAAGGTTTCTTTTTAACATTATCGGCAAGATTAACATCCAAATAACAATTCTTCAATGGTGGCAAGTCAAGCATATCATAAATCTTTTTAGGCATAACAGAAATACTTGCACCAAGATCACATAAAGCATTACATTCAAAGTCATTGAATTTCATTTTAATGATGGGCTCCCAACCATCTTCTAACTTTCTAGGAATAGAAGTTTCAAGTTTTAGTTTCTCTTCTCTAGCTTTTATGAGAGCATTTGTAATATGTTTTGTAAAGGCCAAATTTATAGCACTAGCATTAGGACTTTTAGCAAGTTTTTGTAAGAACTTTATAACTTCAGAGATGTGGCAATCATCAAAATCTAAATCATTATGAGCTACAGCAATGGGATCATTGTCCCCAAGGTTGGAAAAAATTTCAGCAGTTTTATCACAAGCAGTTTCAGCAGTTTTAGCAATTTCAGGCAGTTTTGTACGCTTTGCACTAGGAGTAGAAACATTGCCAACACCAATTATTTTACCATTGATAGTAGGAGGTGCAGCAACATGTGAATCATTATCATTACTAGTGGTGGTAATAGTCCAAACTTTAGCTACATTATTCTCTTTAGCTAGTTTTTCATTTTCTTCTCTATCCCACCTAGCACGCAATTCAGCCATTAATCTTATATTCTCATTAATTCTAACTTGGATGGCATTTGCTGTAGTAGTAATATTATTATCAATATCATCAGGTTTAGCAGCCATTTTATTAATTAAAGAGGATTGTGATGCGGACATGTATGAGATTCGGGTTTCAGCATTTGAAATTTTAGTTTGCAGACCAGAAATCTCCCTATTCAAGTTTTCAAGTTGATTTCCTATATTTTTCAACAAGGTAGATTGTTCATTCATAGTTTTAGTAAACAATTGATTTTGCTCATATTGTGATTGCATAAAGTTTTTAGTGGATCTTTCAATTTCTAGCATCTTTTCCTCATATCTACCATAAGAATTACCATAATCATTACCACTAGCAGGATATGGCCTATAGTTATTACCAGAGTTGTTCCTATAAGCATTGTTGTTGAAATTATTATTTTTAATGAAATTCACATCAACATTTTCTTCTTGAGCAACCAATGAAGCTAAAGGAACATTATTTGGATCAACATTAGATCTACCATTCACAAGCATAGACATAATCACATCAATCTTATCACTCAAGGAAGAGGTTTCTTCAACAGAATTTACCTTCTTACCTTGTGGAGCTCTTTCCGTGTGCCATTCAGAGTAATTTATCATCATATCATCAAGAAGCTTTGTAGCCGCCCCCAAAGTGATGGACATAAAGGTACCTCCAGCAGCTGAATCCAATAAATTCCGTGAAGAAAAATTTAGTCCTGCATAGAAGGTTTGGATGATCATCCAAGTAGTCAGTCCATGGGTTGGGCAATTCTTTACCAAAGATTTCATTCTCTCCCATGCTTGAGCAACATGTTCAGTATCTAATTGCTTAAAATTCATTATGCTACTTCTCAAAGATATAATTTTAGCGGGAGGATAATATCTACCAATAAAAGCATCCTTACATTTAGTCCATGAATCAATACTATTCTTAGGCAAAGATAGCAACCAATCTTTAGCTCTTCCTCTTAATGAGAAAGGAAACAATTTCAATTTAATAATATCACCATCTACATCCTTATACTTTTGCATTTCACAAAGTTCAACAAAATTATTAAGATGGGCAGCAGCATCATCAGAACTAACACCAGAAAATTGATCTCTCATAACAAGGTTCAGTAAAGCAGGTTTAATTTCAAAGAATTCTGCTGTAGTAGCAGGTGGAGCAATAGGTGTGCATAGGAAATCATTATTATTTGTGTTTGTGAAGTCACACAACTTAGTATTTTCAGGGGTATTCATTTTAGCAACAGTAAATAAAGCAAACTAGATAAAGTAAATGCAAGTAACTAATTTTTTTGTGTTTTTGATATAGAGAGCAAGACAGTAAATAAAGTAAAACTAGCAACTAATTTTTGTGTGTTTTGTTTAGGTGCAGCAAACAAAGTAGTAAATAAAATAAAGCAAGACAAAAACAAAGTAAAGAGATTGGGAAGTGGAGACTCCCCTTGCAGCGTGTCTTGATCTCCCCGGCAACGGCGCCAGAAATTTGCTTGATGCGTGTAGTTGACACGTCCGTTGGGAACCCCAAGAGGAAGGTGTGATGCGCACAGTAGCAAGTTTCCCTCAGAAGAAACCAAGGTTTAATCGGACCAGTAGGAGTCAAGAAGCACGTTGAAGGTTGATGGTGGCGAAATGTGATGCGGTGCAACACCAGGGATTCCGGCGCCAACGTGGAACCTGCACAACACAACCAAAGTACTTTGCCCCAACGAAACAGTGAGGTTGTCAATCTCACCGGCTTGCTGTAACAAAGGATTAACCGTATTGTGTGGAAGATGATTGTTTGCGAAGAAAATAGTAAAGAACAATTGCAGTAGATTGTATGCGATGTAAAGAATAGGACCGGGGTCCACAGTTCACTAGAGGTGTCTCTCCCATAAGATAAAAGCATGTTGGGTGAACAAATTACAGTCGGGCAATTGACAAATAGAAAAGGGCATAACAATGCATATACATGATATGATAAATATAGTGAGATTTAATTGGGCATTACGACAAAGTACATAGACCGCTATCCAGCATGCATCTATGCCTAAAAAGTCCACCTTCAGGTTATCATCCGAACCCCTTCCAGTATTAAGTTGCAAGCAACAGACAATTGCATTAAGTATGGTGCGTAATGTAATCAACAACTACATCCTTAGACATAGCATCAATGTTTTATCCCTAGTGGCAACAGCACATCCACAACCTTAGAACTTTCTATCACTGTCCCAGATTTAATGGAGGCATGAACCCACTATCGAGCATAAATACTCCCTCTTGGAGTTAAGAGCAAAAACTTGGCCAGAGCCTCTACTAATAACGGAGAGCATGCAAGATCATAAACAACACATAGGTAATAGATTGATAATCACCATAACATAGTATTCTCTATCCATCGGATCCCGACAAACACAACATATAGTATTACAGATAGATGATCTTGATCATGTTAGGCAGCTCACAAGATCCAACAATGAAGCACAATTAGGAGAAGACGACCATCTAGCTACTGCTATGGACCCATAGTCCAGGGGTGAACTACTCACTCATCACTCCGGAGGCGATCATGGCGATGAAGAGTCCTCCGGGAGATGATTCCCCTCCGGCAGGGTGCCGGAGGCGATCTCCTGAATCCCCCGAGATGGGATTGGCGGCGGCGTCTCTGGAAGTTTTTCCGTATCGTGGCTCTCGGTACAGAGGGTTTCGCGACGAAGACTTTAAGTAGGCGGAAGGGCAGCGGGGGGCCACACGAGGGCCCACACCAGGCCGGCGCGCCAGGGCCAGGCCGCGCCGCCCTGTTGTGGCGGCGCCTCGTGGCCCCACTTCCTTTCCCCCTCGGTCTTCTGGAAGCTTCGTGCAAAAATAGGACCCTGGGCATTGATTTCGTCCAATTCCGAGAATATTTCCTTACTAGTATTTCTGAAACCAAAAACAGCAGAAAACAGCAACTGGCTCTTCGGCATCTTGTTAATGGGTTAGTGCCGGAAAATGCGTAAATACGACATACACTACAAGAAAAGTTGCCATGGCCGACGAAGTTGAAGTCGCGCCGTGGTTGCTGGTGTACCATGGCCGACGATTTTGGTCCCTCCGTGGTGCATGTCAAAACTTTTTTTTCTCGTTTTTGAGGCCACCTAGCCCGACGAAAGCGGCCAAAACGTCGCGTATGGTGGCCCGGGACGTGGTGCATCTCGAAATCTCGGGTTCGCCGGCCGAGTCAACGCAAATCCGCACCGCCGAGGGATGTAGGGCCCAGATGGCAGCCTCTCTGGCATTGTTTTTTTCTAGATCGCGCCATCTCGTTCAACGTTCTCCGATCGAGCCGTTTACGATGCAGGATCATGGGTCCCGCATGTCATCCTCTATGAACCAAAATTCTTTCTATTCTTGGATTTTTTTTGACCCCCTGATTTCTGGCTACTTCCTTTTTCTTTTGATCCCTTGCCGCCTTGGAAACGTTGAGACCGCTGCTGCTAAATGGGACCCGCATGTCATCCTCTATGTGCAATCAACTTTCTTTTCTTGGAGTTTTTTTGGCACCTCAAATTTGGTCACTTGCCTTTTTCTTTCGATCCCCTGCCGCCTCTCAAACGGTGATACCGCTGCTGCTAAATGGGACCCGCATGTCATCCTCTATGTACTATAAAACTTTCTTTTCTTGAATTATTTTTGGCACCTCATATTTGGTCACTTACCTTTTTCTTTCGATCCCCTGCCGCCTCTCAAACGGTGATACCGCTGCTAAATGGGACCCGCATGTCATCCTCTATGTACTATAAAACTTTCTTTTCTTGGATTTTTTTGGCACCTCATATTTGGTCACTTGACTTTTTCTTTCGATCCTGCTGCCTCTCAAACGGTGATACCGCTGCTGCTAAATGGGACCCGCATGTCATCCTCTATGTACTATAAAACTTTCTTTTCTTGGATTTTTTGGCACCTCATATTTGGTCACTTGACTTTTTCTTTCGATCACCTGCTGCCTCTCAAAAAGTGATACCGCTGCTGCTAAATGGGACCCGCATGTCATCCTCTATGTACTATAAAACTTTCTTTTCTTGGATTTTTTTGGCACCTCATATTTGGTCACTTGACTTTTTCTTTCGATCCCCTGCCGCCTCTCAAACAGTGATACCGCTGCTGCTAAATGGGACCCGCATGTCATCCTCTATGTACTATAAAACTTTCTTTTCTTGGATTTTTTTGGCACCTCATATTTGGTCACTTGACTTTTTCTTTCGATCCCCTGCGCCTCTCAAACGGTGATACCGCTGCTGCTAAATGGGACCCGCATGTCATCCTCTATGTAAATCATGTTTCTTTTCTTGAATTATTTTTGGCTCCTGATATTTGGTCACTTGCCTTTTTCTTTCGATCTCATGCCACGTTTGAAACGTTGAGGAACCTGCTGGCTCATGGGACCCGCATGTCATCCTCTATGTACTATAAAAGTTCATTTTCTTGGTTTTTTTTCACCCTCTGATTTTTGGCAATTTCTTTTTTCTTTCGATCCCCTGCCGCCTCTCAAACGCTGATACCGCTGCTGCTAACTGGGACCCTCATGTCATCCTCTATGTACTATAAAACTTTCTTTTCTTGAATTATTTTTGGCTCCTCATATTTGGTCACTTGCCTTTTTCTTTCGATCTCATGCCAAGTTTGAAACGTTGAGGAACCTGCTGGCTCATGGGACCCGCATGTCATCCTCTATGTACTATAAAAGTTTATTTTCTTTATTTTTTTCACCCTCTGATTTTTGGCTATTTCCTTTTTCTTTTGATCCCCTGCCGCCTTGGAAACGTTGGGTAAGCTGCTGACTCATGGGACCCGCATGTCATCCTCTATGTACAATCAACTTTCTTTTTCTTTTGATCTCAAGCCGCATTTGAAACGTTGAGACCGCTGCTGCTAAATGGGACCCGCATGTCATCCTCTATGTACAATAAAGTTTTTTCTTGGATTATCTTTGGCTCCTGATATTTTGGCACTTGCCTTTTTCTTTCGATCTCATGCCGCCTTTGAAACGTTGACCAAGCTGCTGGCTCATGGGTCCCGCATGTCATCCTCTACGACAATAAAAGTTTTCTTTCTTGGAGTTATTTTTGACCCCTAATTTCTGGCTATTTGCCTTTTTCTTTTGATCTCCTGCCCCCTCTGAAACGATGAGGACGCTGTTGGGAGGTCGGTCCCACATGTCATCCTCTATGAACAATAAAAGTTTCCTTTGATTGATTTATTTTGAACCCCTAATCAATTTCTGGATATTTCCTTTTTTTCTTTTGATCCCCTGCCGCCTTGAAATCGCTGAGGATGCTGCTGCCTCATGGGTCCCGCATGTCATCCTCTCAGAACGGTAAATGTTTCTTTTCTTGGATTTTGTTTACCAAATGATTTTTGGCTTATTTTTTCTTTCGATCTCCTGCAGCCTTTAAAACGTTGAGGACGCTGCTGGCTCACGGGTCCCACATGTCAGCCTCTATGAACAATAAACGCTGAGGATGCTGCTGCCTCATGGGTCCCGCATGTCATCCTCTTAGAACGAAAATGTTTCTTTTCTTGGATTTTTTACCAACAGATTTTTTGGTTTATTTTTTCTTTCCATCCCCTGCCGCCTTTAAAACGTTGACGACGCTGCTGGCTCATGGGTCCCCGATGTCAGCCTCCCCGTAGAACAAACATGTGATATCTTGATTATTTTGCAGACAATAAACAGTGTATTGCGCTCTGAGCTATTTCAAACGGATAAATTAAATCTTTATTTTTACATAAACAAACTTATATGTTGAATCTCCTTGTTTTTTTGTTTTTGCGAAGCATAGGACTTTCCTGTTTTGTTTAGAAAATTCCGAACTTTCCTGTTTTGGAGTGGGCTGAAATTGTACGAGTCAAAAGGCCAAGCACGATAGTTCGAAGGCCCAGATGTCCAGATGCAGCCCAATTGAAATCTTTCTTCTTGGAATTTTTTTCACCCCCTGATTTCTGGCTACTACATTTTTCTTTTGGTCCTGTGCCGCCTTGGAAACATTGAGACCGCTGCTGCAAAATGGGACCCGCATATCATCCTCTATGTACTATAAAACTTTCTTTTCTTGAATTATTTTTGGCTCCTGATATTTGGTCAATTGCCTTTCTCTTTCGATCCCATGCAGCCTCTCAAACGGTGATACCGCTGCTGCTAAATGGGACCCGCATGTCATCCTCTATGTACAATCAAGTTTCTTTTCTTGAATTATTTTGGCTCCTGATATTTGGTCACTTACCTTTTTCTTTCGATCTCATGCCACGTTTGAAACGTTGAGGAACCTGGCTCATGGGACCCGCATGTCATCCTCTATGTGCTATAAAAGTTTATTTTCTTGGATTTTTTTTCACCCTCTGATTTTTGGCTATTTCCTTTTTCTTTTGATCCCCTGCCGCCTTGGAAACGTTGAGTAAGCTGCTGACTCATGGGACCCGCATGTCATCCTCTATGTACAATCAAGTTTCTTTTCTTGAATTATTTTTGGCTCCTGATATTTGGTCACTTGCCTTTTTGTTTCGATCTCATGCCACGTTTGAAACGTTGAGGAACCTGCTGGCTCATGGGACCCGCATGTCATCCTCTATGTGCTATAAAAGTTTATTTTCTTGGATTTTTTTTCACCTTCTAATTTTGGCTATTTCCTTTTTCTTTTGATCCCCTGCCGCCTTGGAAACGTTGAGTAAGCTGCTGACTCAATGGACCCGCATGTCATCCTCTATGTACAATCAAGTTTCTTTTCTTGAATTACTTTTGGATCCTGATATTTGGTCACTTGCCTTTTTGTTTCGATCTCATGCCACATTTGAAACGTTGAGGAACCTGCTGGCTCATGGGACCCGCATGTCATCCTCTATGTGCTATAAAAGTTTATTTTCTTTGTTTTTTTTTCTGATTTTTGGCTATTTCCTTTTTCTTTTGATCCCCTGCCGCCTTGGAAACGTTGGGTAAGCTGCTGACTCATGGGATCCGCATGTCATCCTCTATGTACAATCAACTTTCTTTTTCTTTTGATCTCAAGACGCATTTGAAACGTTAAGACCGCTGCTGCTAAATGGGACCCGCATGTCATCCTCTATGTACAATAAAGTTTCTTTTCTTGGATTATCTTTGGATCCTGATATTTGGTCACTTGCCTATTTCTTTCGATCTCATGCCACGTTTGAAACGTTGAGGAACCTGCTGGCTCATGGGACCCGCATGTCATCCTCTATGTACTACAAAAGTTCATTTTCTTGGGTTTTTTTCACCCTCTGATTTTTGGCTATTTCCTATTTCTTTTGATCCCCTGCGGCCTTTGAAAGTTGAGGACTCTGCTGCCTCATAGGTCCCACATGTCAGCCTGTATGAACGATAAAGCTTTCCTTTCTTGGAGTTTTTTTACCCCCTAATTTCTGGCTACTTTCTTTTTCTTTTGATCTCAAGCCGCATTTGAAACGTTGGGACCGCTGCTGCAAAATGGGACCCGCATGCAATTCTCCATGTACAATAAAAGTTTCTTTTCTTGGATTATTTTTCACCCTCATTTTTGGTCACTTGCCTTTTTCTTTTGATCCCCTACCGCCTTGGAAACGTTGAGTAAGCTGCTGACTCGTGGGACCCGCATGTCATCCTCTATGTACAATCAACTTTTTTTTCTTTTGATCTCAAGCCGCATTTGAAACGTTGAGACCGCTGCTGCTAAATGGGACCCGCATGTCATCCTCTATGCACAATAAAGTTTCTTTTCTTGGATTATCTTTGGCTCCTGATATTTTGTCACTTGCCTTTTGCTTTCGATCTCATGCCGCCTTTGAAACGTTGAGTAAGCTGCTGGCTCATGGGTCCCGCATGTCATCATCTACGAACAATAAAAGTTTCCTATCTTCGAATTATTTTTACCCCTAATTTTTGGCTACTTCCTTTTTTCTTTTGATCACCTGCAGCCTTTGAAACTTAGAGGATTCTGCTGGCTCATGGGTCCCACATGTCAGCCTCTATGAACAATAAACCTTTCCTTTCTTGGAGTTATTTTGACCTCTAATTTCTGGCTATTTCGCCTTTTTTAAAATCCTGTGTCGCCTTGGAAACGTTGAGAATGCTGCTGCCTCATGGGTCCCGCATGTCATCCTCTCAAAACGATAAATGTTTCTTTTTTTTTGGATTTTTTTACCAACTGATTTTTTTCCGATCCTCTGCCGTCTTTAAAAACGTTGACGACGCTGCTAATACAAGCTCTTTCGCTCCAAGATCTTGCAAGTTAATAGAATAAATCATGGAATTATTAGGATATGTTTTAAATTTCAAATCCACTTTATGAATTTTTTAAAAATACCGTGATCCGTGTGGGTATGGAGCGATCAAGGATTTTCATATTGGCCATGAGCAGTTTCAAAAATTGCAACCGGATAATTCTAAATAAATAAAAACAACTTTTATGCAGAATCTCCGTGTTTTTGTTTTTTGCCATCATAGGATCTATGGTTCATTAGAAAAGGGCCGAAATTGCATGAGCAGAAAAGCCCATTTCTAGTTATTGGGCTTCAACAGCCTGAGCAAGTAGGCCTATAGCAAATACCATGTAGATGGCCGTTGAAACCCAAAAGTATTTGTTGCCTAGACTTGACATGAACCTTGCTATGCACACGACAATTTCAGTCCGATCCGTGTACGCAACACAAGATCAAACCCAACGTGTGAGGAAGCAGGTGGCAGCACACCTCCAGATGCTCAATCGTACACATATCATATAGGAGTTGTCGTATGTACATTAGTTCCGTATTGACATGTTTGTTTCTTTGGTTAACATGTGGGGTCCGCACAGTCACCTAGGTCGCTGATACGTCTCCAACGTATCGATAATTTCTTATGTTCCATGCCACTTTATTGATGATACCTACATGTTTTATACACATTATATGTCATATTTATGCGTTTTCTGGAACTAACCTATTGACGAGATGCCGAAGTGCAGTTCCTTTTTTTGGTTTCAGAAATCCTAGTAAGGAAATATTCTCGGAATTGGACGAAATCAACGCCAGGTTCCTATTTTGCCCGGAAGCATCCAGCCGAGAGAGGGGGGCCCTGTGGGCCCCAGATGACATGGTGGCGCGGCCAGCTGGGCCGCGCCACCCTATGGTGTCGTCGCCTCGTTGACCCTCTGCCGCCTCTTCGCCTATTTAAAGCCCAGAAAACCCTTACGGAGGAAGCCACGTACGCGAAACCTTCCGAGCCGCCGCCATCGCGAAGCCAAGATGCGGGGACAGGAGTCTCTGTTCCGGCACCTGCCGGACGGGGAAGTGCCCCGGAAGGCTTCTCCATCGACACCGCTGCCATCTCCACCGCCATCTTCATCACCGCTGCTGCTCCCATGAGGAGGAGTAGTTCTCCATCGAGGCTCGGGGCTGTACCGGTAGCTATGTGGTTCATCTCTCCTATGTACTTCAATACAATAATCTCATGAGCTGCCTTACATGATTGAGATTCATATGATGATGCTTGTAATCTAGATGTCATTGTGCTAGTCAAGTGAGTTTTACTTATGTGATCTCCGGAGACTCCTTGTCCCACGTGTGTAAAGGTGACAGTGTGTGCACCGTGTGGGTCTCTTAGGCTATATTTCACAGAATACTTATTCACTGTTATGAATGGCATAGTGAAGTGCTTATTTATATCTCTTTATGATTGCAATGTGTTTTGTATCACAATTTATCTATGTGCTACTCTAGCAATGTTATTAAAGTAGTTTTATTCCTCCTACACGATGTAATGGTGACAGTGTGTGCACTCGTGTTAGTACTTGGTTTATGCTATGATCATGATCTCTTGTAGATTGCGAAGTTAACTATTGCTATGATAATATTGATGTGATCTATTCCTCCTACATATGCATGAAGGTGACAGTGTGCATGCTATGTTAGTACTTGGTTTAGTCTTTTGATCTATCTTACACTAAAGGTTACTAGAATATGAGCATTATTGTGGAGCTTGTTAACTCCGGCATTGAGGGTTCGTGTAATCCTACGCAATGTGTTCATCATCCAACAAGAGTGTAGAGTATGCATTTATCTATTCTGTTATGTGATCAATGTTGAGAGTGTCCACTAGTGAAAGTCTAATCCCTAGGCTTTGTTCCTAAATACTGCTATCGCTGCTTGTTTCTTGTTTTTGCGTTACTACTGCAATTGTGTTTTGTTTTCTTTGCAAACATCTTCCACTCGATACGTTTAATCCTTTGTTACAGCAAGCCGGTGAGATTGACAACCTCACTGTTTCGTTGGGGCAAAGTACTTTGGTTTTGTTGTGCAGATTCCACGTTGGCGCCGGAATCCCTGTTGTTGCGCCGCATCACATTTCGCGACCATCAACCTTCAACGTGCTTCTTGGCTCCCTTTGGTTCGATTAAACCTTGGTTTCATACTGAGGGAAACTTGCTTCTATACGCATCATACCTTCCACTTGGGGTTCCCAACGAACGTGTGCATCTACGCGTATCAAGCTAAATTTCGCGCCGTTGCCGGGGAGATCAAGACACGCTGCAAGGGGAGTCTCCACTTCTCAATCTCTTTACTTTGTTTTTGTCTTGCTTTATTTTATTTACTACTTTGTTTGCTGCACTAAATCAAAATACAAAAAAATTAGTTGCTAGTTTTACTTTATTTACTGTCTTGCTCTGTATATCAAAAACACAAAAAAGTTAGTTACTTGCATTTAGTTTACTTTTGTTATCATGTCTAGTCTTGTACTTGTTTTTGTTTACACTAGTTAGGCATAATGGACAACAATGACCTTTTTATTCTATTTCCTGATTTAAGACATGGATGGTTTGATGCAAAAATTAAAAAACCCATGGAACATATTAATATGAATGCTTTGAACACTATTGTTGCTAATGCTATGGAAAATTCTAAGCTTGGGGAAGCTGGCTTTGATGAGCATGATATTTTTAGTCCCCCAAGCATTGAGGAGAAAATTTACTTTGATGATACTTTGCCTCCCATTTATGATGATTATAATGATAGTAGTCTTTTGTTACCACCTGTTATGGAGGATAAATTTGATTATGATTACAATATACCTCCTATATTTGATAGCTACTTTGTTGAATTTGCTCCCACTACAATTAATAAGAATGACTATGCTTATGTTGGGAGTAGTAATTATTTTATGCATGAGACTCATGATAAGAATGCTTTATGTGATAGTTATATTGTTGAGTTTGCTCATGTTGCTACTGAAAGTTATTATGAGAGAGGAAAATATGGTTGTAGAAATTTTCATGTTACTAAAATGCCTCTCTATGTGCTGAAATTTTTGAAGCTACACTTGTTTTATCTTCCTATGCTTGTTACTTTGCTCTTCATGAACTTGTTTATTTACAAGATTTCTATGCATAGGAAGCATGTTAGACTTAAATGTGTTTTGAATTTGCCTCTTGATGCTCTCTTTTGCTTCAACTACTATTTCTTGCGAGTGCATCATTAAAACTGCTGAGCCCATCTTAATGGCTATAAAGAAAGAACTTCTTGGGAGATAACCCATGTGTTTATTTTACTACAGCAATTTTTGTTTTGTTGAGTCTTGGAAGTTGTTTACTACTGTAGCAACCTCTCCTTATCATGTTTTTGTGCCAAGTAAAGTTTCTATGTCAAAGTTGATGTTATATTTGGGATCGCTGCGCAGAAACAGCATTGCTGTCTGTCACGAATCTGGGCACAGGCCTCTGTAGAAAATTCTAAAAAATCTGCCAATTTACGAGCGTGATCCTCAGATATGTACGCAACTTTCATTAGTTTTGAGTTTTTCCGTTTGAGCAAGTCTGGTGCCATCTTTAAATTCGTCTTTACGGACTGTTCTGTTTTTGACAGATTCTGCCTTTTATTTCGCATTGCCTCTTTTGCTATGTTGGATTTATTTCTTTGATCCATTAATGTCCAGTAGCTTTATGCAATGTCCAGAAGTGTTAAGAATGATTGTGTCACCTCTGAACATGTGAATTTTGATTATGCACTAACCCTCTAATGAGTTTGCTTGAAGTTTGGTGTGAAGGAAGTTTTCAAGGGTCAATAGAAGAGGGTGATATAATGTGATCGAGAAGAGCGAAAGGTCTAAGCTTGGGGATGCCCCGGTGGTTCATCCCTGCATATTTCAAGAAGACTCAAGCATCTAAGCTTGGGGATGCCCAAGGCATCCCCTTCTTCATCGACAATTTATCAGGTTTCTTCTAGTGAAACTATATTTTTATTCGGTCACATCTTGTGTTCTTTACTTGGAGCGTCTGTGTGCTTTTATTTTTATTTTTGTTTTGTTATCTTAGTTCTCTGAATAAGTTCATCCTTTTGTGGGAGAGAGACACGCTCCGCTGGTTCGTATGAACACATGTGTTCTTAGCTCATAATATTCATGGCGAAGTTTCCTCTTCGTTAAATTGTTATATGGTTGGAATTGGAAAATGCTACATGTAGTAATTGCTATAATGTCTTGGATAATGTGATACTTGGCAATTGTTGTGCTCATGTTTAAGCTCTTGCATCATATGCTTTGCACCCATTAATGAAGAAATACATAGAGCATGCTAAATTTTGGTTTGCATAATTGGTCTCTCTAAGGTCTAGATAATTTCTAGTATTGAGTTTGAACAACAAGGAAGACGGTGTAGAGTCTTATAATGTTTACAATATGTCTTTTATGTGAGTTTTGCTGCACCGGTTCATCCTTGAGTTTGCTTCAAATAACCTTGCTAGCCTAAACCTTGTATCGAGAGGGAATACTTCTCATGCATCCAAATCCTTGAGCCAACCACTATGCCACTTGTGTCCACCATACCTACCTACTACATGGTATTTCTCCGCCATTCCAAAGTAAATTGCTTGAGTGCTACCTTTAAACAATTCAAAAGTTATTACCTCTTATTTGTGTCAATGTTTTATAGCTCATGAGGAAGTATGTGGTGTTTTATCTTTCGATCTTGTCATTTACTTTTGACAGACTTTCACAATGGACTAGTGGCACATCCGCTTATCCAATAATTTTGCAAAAAGAGCTGGCAATGAGGTTCCCAGCCTCAATTAATTAACTTGCATTAATAATTCTCTTCACATGTTTTGCTCTGATTCATCAGTAAGCAACTTAATTTTGCAAATAGACACTCCTCCATGGTATGTGAATGTTGGAAGGCACCCGAGGATTCGGTTAGCCATGGCTTGTGTAAGCAAAAGGTTGGGAGGAGTGTCATCCATAAAGAAAAACTAAACTAAAGTACATGTGTAAACAAAAGAGAAGAGGGATGATCTACCTTGCTGGTAGAGATAACGTCCTTCATGGGAGCCGCTCTTGAAAGTCTGGTTGATGAGGTAGTTAGAGTGCCCACTACCATTCGTTGACAACAACAAACACCTCTCAAACTTTACTTTTATGCTCTCTATATGTTTTCAAAATCAAAGCTCTAGCACAAATATAGCAATCGATGCTTTCCTCTTTGAAGGACCATTCTTTTACTTTATTGTTGAGTCAGTTCACCTATTTCTCTCCACCTTAAGAAGCAAACACTTGTGTGAACTGTGCATTGATTCCTACATACTTGCATATTGCACTTGTTATATTACTTTATGTTGACAATATCCATGAGATATACATGTTACAAGTTGAAAGCAACCGCTGAAACTTAATCTTCCATTGTGTTGCTTCAATACCTTTACTTTAATTTATTGCTTTATGAGTTAACTCTTATGCAAGACTTATTTATGCTTGTCTTGAAGTACTATTCATGAAAAGTCTTTGCTTTATGATTCAGTTGTTTACTCATGTCATTACCATTGTTTTGATCGCTGCATTCATTACATATGTTAATAGTATGATCAAGTTTATGATGGCATGTCACTTCAGAAATTATCTTTGTTATCGTTTTACCTGCTCAGGACGAGCAACTAAGCTTGGGGATGCTGATACGTCTCCAACGTATCGATAATTTCTTATGTTCCATGCCACTTTATTGATGATACCTACATGTTTTATACACATTATATGTCATATTTATGCGTTTTCTGGAACTAACCTATTGACGAGATGCGAAGTGCCGGTTCTGTTTCTGCTTTTTGGTTTCAGAAATCCTAGTAAGGAAATATTCTCGAATTGGACGAAATCAACGCCCGGGTTCCTATTTTGCCCGGAAGCATCCAGAACACCCGAGAGCGCGGAGGGGCCCTGTGGGGCCCAGATGACATGGTGGCGCGGCCAGGGCTGGGCCGCGCCACCCTATGGTCTCGTCGCCTCGTTGACCCTCCTGCGCCGCCTCTTCGCCTATTTAAAGCCCCTGCATCGAAAACCCTTACGGAGGAAGCCACGGTACGCGAAACCTTCCCGAGCCGCCGCCATCGCGAAGCCAAGATCTGGGGGACAGGAGTCTCTGTTCCGGCACCCTGCCGGACGGGGAAGTGCCCCGGAAGGCTTCTCCATCGACACCGCTGCCATCTCCACCGCCATCTTCATCACCGCTGCTGCTCCCATGAGGAGGGAGTAGTTCTCCATCGAGGCTCGGGGCTGTACCGGTAGCTATGTGGTTCATCTCTCTCCTATGTACTTCAATACAATAATCTCATGAGCTGCCTTACATGATTGAGATTCATATGATGATGCTTGTAATCTAGATGTCATTGTGCTAGTCAAGTGAGTTTTACTTATGTGATCTCCGGAGACTCCTTGTCCCACGTGTGTAAAGGTGACAGTGTGTGCACCGTGTGGGTCTCTTAGGCTATATTTCACAGAATACTTATTCACTGTTATGAATGGCATAGTGAAGTGCTTATTTATATCTCTTTATGATTGCAATGTGTTTTGTATCACAATTTATCTATGTGCTACTCTAGCAATGTTATTAAAGTAGTTTTATTCCTCCTACACGATGTAATGGTGACAGTGTGTGCACTCGTGTTAGTACTTGGTTTATGCTATGATCATGATCTCTTGTAGATTGCGAAGTTAACTATTGCTATGATAATATTGATGTGATCTATTCCTCCTACATATGCATGAAGGTGATAGTGTGCATGCTATGTTAGTACTTGGTTTAGTCTTTTGATCTATCTTACACTAAAGGTTACTAGAATATGAGCATTATTGTGGAGCTTGTTAACTCCGGCATTGAGGGTTCGTGTAATCCTACGCAATGTGTTCATCATCCAACAAGAGTGTAGAGTATGCATTTATCTATTCTGTTATGTGATCAATGTTGAGAGTGTCCACTAGTGAAAGTCTCCCTGGCCTTGTTCCTATTGCTTTACTTGCTACAATCTACTGCAATTGTGTTTTACTGTTTTCTTTGCAAACATCTTCCACTCGATACGTTTAATCCTTTGTTACAGCAAGCCGGTGAGATTGACAACCTCATTGTTTCGTTGGGGCAAAGTACTTTGGTTTTGTTGTGCAGATTCCACGTTGGCGCCGGAATCCCTGTTGTTGCGCCGCATCACATTTCGCGACCATCAACCTTCAACGTGCTTCTTGGCTCCTACTGGTTCGATTAAACCTTGGTTTCATACTGAGGGAAACTTGCTTCTATACGCATCATACCTTCCACTTGGGGTTCCCAACGGACGTGTGCATCTACGCGTATCAGTCGCACATCAACTTCTTTGCTCATAGTTGATGCATGTTTAGTGGCCTGCAGCAAGAATCGCTGCCCCCAGGGATGTACTTTACCCTTTAGCGGCGAAAAAAATAGGAATGGTCCTCTCATGACTATGATCAACAAGAGGTGGCTATATTATAGTGCTGAAATAAAGTCAATCCTAAAACAGCCATGCATGGGTTATAATATGAAGGCAACACGAAATACAAAAGCAGGGCAGTGTTCAAATAAACTGATTCAAACTAGTACATACTAAAAACAGTGTACTACTTCTCAACACTTCAAGCATAATAAAAAAGTGTGTCAGTGTTTTTTTAAAGGTAACACCGAACGGGCAATGTTTAAAGCAGGCTTAAACCACATAGCCGCTTGTCGGACACTACCCCAACTAACTCTGGGAAGGCTGATAACTCCCACAGTCTCACCTTCATCTGGCTGGAGGTTGCAGCGCAAAATTTTAGGGTATTGATTATGAAGATACTTCCGGTATGCTGTGTAGACGCAGTTTTTCCTCATGAATGGAACCAATGTGCCATCAGGAGCTTTGGATTCACGCTTCTTCAGGTTGGCAATGATCGGGTAATTGAGTCCGAGGAACAGAGAGTGGTCGCCGAGGCTGTTAACCTGCCTCCAATGAAAGTCCCCTGCACGTGCTGCAACGAACAGAGATATGGGATCCTGCTCAAAGACGTAGGTGGCAACAGGAGGATACTGCCGTAGCTGAAGCCCATTAGCAGCATAGGGAATGTCATGAGGTACTTCAGCATTGGCAATCCCAATGTTGTTTACTGTAAGGATGATCATCAATCGCTTGCCATCAGCAGTTGGAGCGAGGAACCACGCGTACTGCTGATCATCCACCACCGGTGGCGGGATTACGAACATGGACATCGGGTTTTCTGCAATATTAGAAATGGAGACGAATAGGGTGTTACTGGCAACCATATTCAAACAGCAGCATTGTTCATCGTTCATGCTCACAGTATAAATACGACTATGTAAGCTAAGGACATTGGTCATTCATGTGTTCAAATCGAGTGTCCAATATATCAGTTATACTGCATGCATCCCACGAAACAAGTCTTAACTTCGCCAAAACTAGACACTAGTTAGTGTATACACAGTTATATACTACCTCTGTCCCACCGAAAGTGTCTGAGATTTGTCCAAATTCAGATGTATCTAGACAGTGAAAGCATATAGATACATTCAAATTTTGACAAATATATCATCTTAAGTTTAAGTCCTGTGTTGTAGTTAATTCCCTTTGTCTTAAGTGATCCAACGGTGTATATGATTAGATATTTGTATACAATATAGGAGTACAGACAATCTACCAGTTGGTCCAGTTTTAAACTGAGTATAGAGCTTCAATCATGACCCTTGGAGTGCTAAATCTAACGGTGCACAACAGCAGGATTCTCTGTGAAGAGTGCACATAGCTAACTCTACAATATTTTAGAACCATCACGTGAGCCTTGGGTCTACCCCAAAAAATGACCAAATATCTGAAACCCCTGAAGCATATGAATAACCCCATCAAAGAAATCGCTATTCAGCACTGCTACATGGATCAATGGAAGGTTCTTACGGTCTCAACTCTCAAGGAAACATCAAAGGAAAAGGTAGATAAGAAATGAGTGAGTGTTAGATGTACACATATTTTTAATTTTTTATTTGTTCCCTTCGTTTGCCGACTGATGGGAAGAAACATCATTTTTTGTAGGACCACTCTTGTTTTCGTATTTTATATATGCATTGCTGGCAATATTTTCTTTCGAAAACCATGAATATAGCTCGAGCTACATGTAGCATGGTTTTTGAAAATTTTGAGAGCTGCATTTTGAAGTTCCAAAGAAAACGGAGATTAAATACGGGTGTCAACAATGTTGTGTTCTACCAACATTCAAATGTCCAAATCAAAATATCTTATATTTAAGGTTTTGCAACAACAAAAAAATCTGACATATATTTTCCAACATTTTGTAACTTCAAAATCTATCAGATTCTGTCATTTTTGTGCGGCCCGAATATAGGGTATCTCAATTTCAGATTTTACACTCTGGTAGAATAATACATTCTCTACATCTATTTTTTTTAGATTTTTTATATATTCTTTCAAAACTTGCGAAAGGCATGCTATAAATATTCTTTTGATTATCAAACAGAATCTTTAATGGTTTGACGTGCATACATACTAGTAATATAAAAATATAAAAGTTCTCGCCTTGTACACATTTTGTTGATTTTTTGGAATGAATACAACATTCAATTTGGTAGATAGAGTACTAAACATTTCATGGGAAACTTAAAGCAGCTTGCCAAACAAAGGCTAATAGAAGAAAAAAATAGAGGTATGACAGGCATAACATCCACGATGGGGTTGAAATATGCATAAGCTTCGGGCAATTTGGCAAAGAAAAATCTAGCCGGATAAAGAACATAATTAAAAAAGGTACAGGTTAAACTAAGTAAATTAGGCATAACAAGTATTTCATTCTTGTTTAGTAAATAATTGGATTTTGATTGAGTTACTTTTCTAAGGGAAAAAAGGAGAAGGCAGATATTCAAGACACTTTTGGTGGGACGGAGGGAGTAAATCAAAAGTAAGAAAAAGTTATAACATGTTTCATGAGATGGAGTACTAAATAACGGCCATATGCATCTCTTCGATGCAGAGGCCGGGGTACCTCGCCCTCTATTTCGAGCAAAAATCAACTAGTTATATGAAACAATGGGTGTAAAAGTTAATCAAGAAGGGTGCCTTCATTGTGCTACGTTAACATTTGAGATACTTGTTAATTACATCCATATTCTGCAGTGGATAGAGTTAGTAATTCAGGATTGCATTCACATACGGAGTATACTATGTTTGCTGATGACTGATTAGTACTAATTCGTTGCAAGCAACGGTTCATTCATATTCAGATAAAGGATGTGATCGTTAAGTCATATACTTATGAAAGTCCTTATGCATCTCTCTAATGCAGATGGCGGGGGTCTCTCGTCCTCCTTTTGGAGCAAAAATCAATTAGTTATATATGAAACAATGGGTGTAAAAGGTTATCAAAAAGGGTGCCTTCATAGTGCTACCTTATCTTTTGAGATACTGGGTAATTACATCCATATTCTGCAGTGGCGTAGAATTACTAATTCAGGAATGCAATCACATACTGAGCATACTATGTTTGTTGGTGACTAATTAGTACTAATTCATTGCAAGCAACGGTTCATTCATATTCAGCAAAAGGCGGTGTGATCATTAAGTCATTTATGAAAGGTAAAATATAAACAAGGTAGTTCATGAATAACTTCATTGATTAAGGCAGTGTATCATGCAATGCAACATAAGGACTGAAAAAATACCATTTGGGGTGTCCCAGCAGTACGTCCAGCCCCTAATTTCGTCCACCGCAAAAACTTGGCCACCGAGTTCAATGGCATCACAGAACGCCGGCACAATTTGTTCAGGTGTAGGGTTCTTCAGCATTCTCCAGTCGCCACCCCCTTCAAGGTAGAAAATCCTTTTGTCGAACAAGGCGATGAGCTTGTAATCTGCGTACCTCCCACCTTTTGTGGGCACTTGGCAGATTACAATCTTCAACAAATTAATTGCTCGACTCCAGCAAAGATAGTATAACCAATCTTTAGTAGCAGGTTGATATGTAACACCATGACCAATCTTCGGATCAGGTGGGGATGGAAGGGGGATATGTCGCTCGGTGTAGACGTTCACAAGGCACCACTGGCACCCACGATGATCGGCGGCGGCGATCCAGTCGCCGTTCGCGCCAAGCCATTTTCTGTCGTGCATGAACGGCAGGGTGACAGAACGGCGAGGATGGTCAAGGGGCACCAGGTCGTACACGGTAACATGCAGACGAGATGCTGTCGCCACGAACCAGGGTTCATCGAACCAATAAGCAGGCGGAGGCATCAGCAGGCAGGGTTCATCCCAATGGTGCATCTTACCTTCATCATTGCTGATCTGGTCGTAGAGCTCCCTGGAACATGCGGCAAGTCGGACGGTGTAGGTAACGTCCAGATGCGCAGCGATGAGGTCGATGTTGTCGCCGGTGAGAGCCTCCAAGTGGCCGTCCCCGCCGCACCGGCAAAGCCTTGAATATTCCATCAGGTGAAGATGGATTTAGATGGATGGCGGATGCAACTTCGCTTGGGGTTTTCGGAGGAGAGGGCGAGCGCTATGGAAGAAACGATGCGCGCCGCGGCCGGGTGGGGTGAGGAGAGAAAGGTATAGTACTAGTGATGAGGCGTGGTGGGGATCGAGATCCTGCGCGTGCGCGTGATTCTGCGAGGGTGAAGAAAAAGATGATAGACATGCAAGGGGCAAAACCTAGGCAGTACTCTAGGCTGCTGCTGCTGCGACTGGGCGCCGATTTGACTGTTGGTAGATGGTAGACTAGCACGCCACCCATCTATAAATTTGCGACGACGTTTGGTGCAGTGATGTCTCGTCACATCAGCTTGAGCAGAGAGGGCTTTTTTTACAGTTTCCATTACGATATATTTTTCGCCGATAATCGTAGTACTCTATGCCAGAGACACGTACCTTAACACGTGGGCAGCATGCAACCGCGCGAGCACCAAAATGAAATGAGAGATGTTTTAGAGCAGAACTTCATTTTCAATGCCTTTCCTAGCTTGGTTTGGAGGAGCTTCAGTGACTTGATGCTTGATGACCCACAAGTATAGGGGGTGTATCGTAGTATCTTCGATAAGTAAGAATGTCGATCCCAACGAGGAGCAGAAGGTGTTGGCAGCAGTTTCGATGAAGGATTCACTGTAAATGCTCACAGACAAGTATTCAGGGGGTTTTGATGTAACAGATGAATAAAGTACGAGTAAATAAAATGCGAGAGAAATAATTGCAGCGAGTGGCCCAATCCTTTTTAGCACAAAGGACAAGCCGGTTTGTTTACTTATAATGACCAAACGTTCCTGAGGACACACGGGGATTTTAGTCTAGTACTTTCGCTTCATGTGGTTTAATAATCTTCATTGTTTTGATAAGTGTTGTGTGGGTGAACCTATGCTAATGCACCGCCCTTCCTAGGACTAATACATACTTGTGATTATACCCCTTGCAAGCATCCGCAACTACAAGAAAGTAATTAAGATAAATCTAACCACAGCCTTAAACTCTGAGATCCTGCGATCCCTCCTGCATCGATATACTAACGGGGGCTCAGGTTTCTGTCACTCCGGCAACCCCGCAATTAGCAACCGAATACAAGATGCACTCCCCTAGGCCCATAAATGGTGAAGTGTCGTGTAGTCGACGTTCACACGACACCACTAGAAGAATAACACCACAACTTAAATATCATAACATTGAATATTACTCAACCATAATTCACTACTAGCATTTAGACTTCACCCATGTCCTCAAGAACTAAACGAACTACTCACGAGACATCATATGGAATACAATCAGAGGTGATATGATGATGAATAACAATCTGAACATAAACCTTGGTTCAATGGTTTCACTCAATAGCATCTACAACAAGTATAGAATAACACCGGGAGAGTTTCCCCTATCAAACAATCAAGATTTAACCCGAATTGCTACAGCGATGACGAGGTGCAGCGGTGGTGATGGCGGTGTAGATGGTGGAGATGATGATGATGATGATGGAGATGATGTCCCGCTCGATGATGATGGCGATGGCGTCGATTTCCCCCTCCGGGAGGGAATTTCCCGGCGGATTCCTGCCCGCCGGAGAGCTCTTTTCTCTCTGGTGTTCTCCGCCCCGCAGAGGCGGCTGTAACCCTCGTGAGGTCCTCTCGGCTTAGGTTTTCGGGACGAAGGAGTACGCGAAGAAAAGGAGGCGAAAGGGGCTGTGGGGCCCCCAGAGCACAGGGTGGCGCGGCCAGGCCTTGGGCCGCGCCGCCCTGTGGTCTGGGCCCACAGTGGCTCCTCTCTGCTCCCCCTTTTGGCTCCCTCCGTCATCTGGAAAAATAGGAATTTACGTGAAATTCCCTTCCACAGTTGATCTTCCGAAATATTGCGTTCTGACGGTGCTTTTTCCAGCAGAATCCTGGCTCCGGTGCTTGATCCTCCAATGATGATGAAACATGCAAAATAGATGAAATAACATAAGTATTGTGTCCCAATATGAAATATATCAATGAATAACAGCAAATTATGATACAAAATAGTGATGCAAATTGGACGTATCAACTCCCCCAAGCTTAGACCTCGCTTGTCCCCAAGCGAAACTGAGCTCGATAAACAAGACCACATGTTTATGGAGTGAAGAGTCGATAAATAAAATACGGACAAGAAGCATCATATTCATTCACACAAGACATTCTAGTAAACAACTTCCTCATATAACTCATCTCGAAATAAGTAAAGAGAAATCACAAGTAAAGGTGCATAAGAAATCATAATTGGTGATGGCAAACTTTGTTCTTGGTCAGAGAACTACTAACGGATTGTACTTCTAAGCAAAGCTTTCATATTAGATTTTATAGCTGAGCCTTCATATTCAAGCATGACAATCTCTTCATAATCATTGATAACTTCAAAGTCATATTCATTCAGATAAAATTGGTACTAAACAAGAAAGTATAAAAGACATGATCAACTGAATCATAGCATAAATGATTGGTTCACAACAACTCAATTGCTTGCTTGAGATAGAGAGAAATAGGTTTACTGACTCAACATAAAAGTAAAAGACAGGCCCTTCGCAGAGGGAAGCAGGGATTAAATCATGTGCTAGAGCTTTTCAAGTTTTGAAATCATATAAAGAGCATAAAAGTAAGGTTTTGAGCGGTGTTTGTTGTTGTCAACGAATGGTAGCGGGCACTCTAACCCCCTTGCCAAGCGAACCTTCAAAGAGCGGCTCCCATGAGGGACGGCATCTCTACCAGCAAGGTAGATCATCCCCCTTCTCTTTTGTTTACACATGTATTTTAGTTTTATTAAGGATGACACTCCCCCAACCTTGGCTTTCTCAATCCATGGCTAACCGAATCCTCGGGTGCCTTCCATCATTCACATACCATGGAGGAGTGTCTATTGCAAAATTAAGTTGCTTACTGATAAGTCAGAGCAAAACATGTGAAGAGAATTATTAATGAAGGTTATTAATTGGGGCTGGGAACCCCGTTGCCAGCTCTTATTGCAAAATTATTGGATAAGCGGATGTGCCACTAGTCCATTGGTGAAAGTCCGCCCAACAAGATTGAAAGATGAAACACCACATACTTCCTCATGAGCTATAGAACATTGACACAAATAAGGAGTAGTAGTTTGAATAATTTAAAGGTAGCACATGAAGTATTTACTTGGAATGGCAGAAAATACCATGTAGTAGGTAGGTATGGTGGACACAAATGGCATAGGTTTGGTCTAAGGTTATGGATGTATGAGAAGCATTCCCTCTCGATACAGGTCTTTGGCTAGCAAGGTTTGATAGCAAGCATAAAGTTGAGGGAAACAAACAAATATACATATGATAGAACAATCATGCATCTTTCTCATAAGCACAAGCAATTTTAACTCAGAATACTAAGCATAGAGATAATAGAGTAGTATATCTAAGTGTATTTCTTTTTTTATTAAACATCAAGATGTTGTTGCTATTGACCAATGCTAAGTTTGCCAAAACCAAATAGATTTACTCGATGCTCCCAAAGTGATATCAATACTCATGTCAAGAGTAATCATATAATGGAGATTGCAAACTAAAATAAGGTGTGCAAAAAGTAAATGATAAGACTTCTCATTAATATTCCATAACGATAACTCACACCAACGGATACATAGATAACTAACTAAGAGAGATACTTCCACATTGCATACTATTCCATATGATAACTTCCCTACTCATGATATGACACTACTTGATAGTAAAAGATAAAGGTGGTGGTGATGTGATACCGCGGCACTCCCCCAAGCTTGGAACAAACCAAGGGGATGCCAATACCGATGATGAATTACTCCTTCGGTGATGGTGGTGATGGATTCTTCTCGCGCTTCATAAGGATCTCCTTCAGCTTCAGCTTCTCAATTTTGCAATTCTGCACCAAAATTTGAAGAGACTCATTGTTACCCGAGGGTGGCGGTGACGGCCTTGTGCTGGGATTTGAGTAATATTCCAGCATTCTGCGAAGTCGCTGGTTCTCCTCCTGAAGTATCTCCACTTCCCTCCTTAGAGCACGATATTGATCACAAAACTCATCAGCAACCCGTATTGCTTCCTCCACACAAGGGAAAGAATCGAGGTCCAGAGCAGGCGGAAGAGCTCCCTGCAAGTTATGAGAAAAAGAACGCCCAGTATTAACCGATCCCACCAAAATTGGCTTACTCCTCGTAGTTTCCCACTCTCCTTTTGCCGACGCTATCTTCTCCTTCTCCTTATTGATCCTTTCATCCATCTCTTCCCTCCAAGGCCCCTTGTCTTTGTTGTTGGAGACCATGGTGCTTCTAGATCAAAACAAATCTGGCAGAAAACAGCTCGAAACAAAACACGACGAGAAAACGATATTACGGACCTCCAGGGGTCCGGGGGATTATATAGCAAATATTTTTACGACAAAAGGAAGGTTCCAGGCCGAAAACGAGTGGAAACGGGACGCCGAGGCGGCCAGACCATAGGTCGGCGCGGCCAGGGTGGGGCCCGCGCCGGCCTATGGTGGCACGCCCTCGTGCGTCCTTTCCACTCCGTTTCGAACTCGTAATTTTTCATATTTTCTAAAAACAGCAGAAATAATGTTCGGAAAGGTAAACGCGGACTTTTTATTACCTGTACTGTTACCTATTCAAAGTCGAGTTCTGGCGGACTGTCAATTTGTCCTTTGATGAAAGCCTCCGGTGTTTCCACTTGAATAATATCAACATCAACATTATAAGAATCACCCGAGATATAATGCTTGAGTCTTTGTCCATTCACCACTTGTGTGGCATTGCCTTGGAGAGAGCTAATTTTAATTGCTCCTGAACGATACACCTCCTCAACAACATATGGTCCTTCCCACTTCGAGAGTAATTTCCCTGCAAAGAATCTGAGACGAGACCGATACAATAGAACTTGATCTCCAACATTAAATTCTCTTTTGATGATCCTTCTATCATGCCACTTCTTAACTTTTTCTTTAAAGAGTTTAGCATTTTCATAAGCTTCACTTCTCCATTCATCTAGAGAACTTAATTGCAACAACCTCTTATTACCGGCTAATTTAGGATCTTTATTTAGTTCTCTAACAGCCCAATAAGCTTTGTGCTCTAGTTCTAAAGGTAAATGACAAGCTTTTCCATAAACCATTTTATAAGGTGACATTCCCATAGGATTTTTATAAGCAGTTCTATAAGCCCATAGTGCTTCTTTCAATTTACTAGCCCAATTCTTCCTAGATTTATTAACAGTCTTTCCTAAAATAGCTTTAATCTCTCTATTTGATAATTCTACTTGACCACTAGTTTGAGGGTGATAAGCAGAAGCAATTCTATGATTAATACCATACTTAGCAAGAGTTTTTCTAAAACCTCCATGAATAAAATGAGAACCTCCATCAGTCATAATATATCTAGGTACTCCAAATCTAGGAAATATAATATCTACAAGCATTTTTATAGAGGTCTCACCATCAGCACTTTTTGTAGGTATAGCTTCTACCCATTTAGTAACATAATCAACAGCAACAAGTATATGAGTGTTACCGTCTGAAGAAGGGAAAGGACCCATGAAGTCGAATCCCCAACAATCGAATGGTTCAATAACAAGAGTATAATTCATAGGCATTTCATTGCGTCTGGAGATATTACCAACTCTTTGACATTCATCACAAGATAAAATAAATTTCCTTGCATCTTTGAAGAGTGTTGGCCAATAAAAACCTGATTGTAGAACCTTTTGCGCGGTTCTATCTCCAGCGTGATGTCCTCCATAAACACTTCCATGACATTTATTCAATATCTCCTGTTGTTCATATTCAGGAACACATCTTCGCATAATACCATCCACTCCTTCTTTATATAAGTGTGGGTCATCCCAAAAATAATGCCTTAAGTCATAAAAGAATTTCCTCCTTTGCTGAGCTGAAAAGGTTGGAGGCAAATACTTCGAAACAATAAAGTTAGCATAATCTGCATACCAAGGGCTCTCTCGCGAGCTCACCTTTATTACAGCCAATTGTTCATTTGGAAAACTATCATTAACAGGAACAGGATCATAAGCAATATTTTCCAATCTAGACAAATTATCAGCAACAGGATTATCAGCACCTTTCCTATCTATAATATGTAAATCAAATTCTTGCAACAGAAGTACCCATCTAATAAGCCTTGGCTTAGCATCTTTCTTTGTCATAAGGTATCTAATTGCAGCATGATCAGTATGAATTGTAACTTTTGAATCAACAATATAGGGTCTAAACTTATCACAAGCAAAGACTACAGCTAACAATTCCTTTTCAGTTGTAGCATAATTTCTTTGAGCAGCATCAAGAGTCTTACTAGCATAATGAATAACATTTAATTTTTTATCTACCCGCTGTCCAAGAACAGCGCCTACAGCAAAATCACTAGCATCACACATAATTTCAAAAGGCAAATTCCAATCAGGAGGTTCAACTACAGGAGCAGTTGTTAAGGCTTTCTTTAAAGTTTCAAAAGCTTCCTTACAATCATCATCAAAAACAAAAGGTACATCTTTTTGAAGAAGATTAGTAAGAGGCTTTGAAATTTTAGAGAAATCTTTAATAAATCTCCTATAAAACCCAGCATGACCAAGAACACTACGAATACCTTTAACATCCCTCGGATATGGCATCTTCTCAATTGCTTCAACTTTAGCTCTATCAACTTCAATACCTCTCTCGGAAATTTTATGTCCCAATACAATTCCTTCATTAACCATAAAGTGGCATTTCTCCCAATTAAGAACAAGGTTAGTTTCTTCACATCTCTGCAAAACTTTATCGAGGTTTCGCAAGCAATTATCAAAAGAATTCCCATAGACAGAAAAATCATCCATGAACACCTCTACAATACTTTCGCAAAAACCATGAAAAATAGCAGACATGCATCTTTGAAAAGTAGCAGGAGCATTACATAAACCAAAAGGCATACGCCTATAAGCATAAGTTCCATAAGGACAAGTAAACGTGGTTTTCTCTTGATCTTTAGCTTTAACAGCAATTTGTGAAAACCCAGAATATCCATCAAGAAAGCAAAAATGAGTATTTTTAGATAACCTTTCTAGCATTTGATCAATAAAGGG
Organism: Lolium multiflorum; assembly: GCA_030979885.1. Taxonomy (NCBI): domain Eukaryota; kingdom Viridiplantae; phylum Streptophyta; class Magnoliopsida; order Poales; family Poaceae; genus Lolium; species Lolium multiflorum. The sequence goes on along the minus strand of CM061751.1, from coordinate 234,787,403 downwards.
TAAAGGGTAATGATCTTTCTTAGTAACTTTATTAACTTTTCGAAAATCAATGCACATTCTATAACCTACAACTATTCTTTGAGGAATAAGCTCATCATTATCATTAGGCACAACAGTCATTCCTCCCTTCTTAGGAACACAATGCACAGGGCTAACCCATCTACTATCAGCAATAGGATATATAATACCAGCTTCAAGGAGTTTTAATACCTCGTTCCTTACCACTTCCTTCATCTTCGGAATTAGACGACGTTGATGTTCAACAACAGGCTTTGCATCATCTTCCATATTAATAGCATGTTGGCAAATAGAAGGAGAAATCCCTTTCAAATCATCAAGAGTATAGCCAATAGCTCCTCGGTGTTTCTTCAATATTTCCAATAACCTTTCTTCCTCAATCTCTGAAAGCTTAGAACTAATAATAACAGGATATATTTTCTTATCATCAATATGAGCATATTTAAGATTATCAGGTAAAGGCTTTAAATCAAAAACAGGATCTTCCTTCGGTGGCGGTGTTGTACCCAAATCTTCCACCGGTAAATCATGCTTGAGAATAGGTTGACGAAGAAAAATTTCCTCAAGCTCATCTCTTTCTTTCCTAAAAGCTTCACTTTCACTATTCTCCAAATGTTGCTGCAAAGGATTATTAGGAACAAGAACAATAGATGCACACTGCTCCATTTTAAAATCATTACTAGGCAAGTCAGCTTTATAAGGAGTTTTGGTAAATTTAGAAAAGTTAAATTCATAAGGTTCACCAGCAAATCTAGTCAAAATTTTCTCTTTCTTACAATCTATAATAGCTCCACAAGTATTTAGAAAAGGTCTACCAAAAATGATAGGACAATGATCACTAGCAGCAGAACCAAGTACCAAAAAGTCAGCAGGATATTTAATCTTACCACATAGAACTTCCACATCTCGAACAATACCAATTGGAGAAATAGTTTCTCTATTAGCCAGATGAATAATCACATCAATATCTTCAAGTTCACAAGAACCAATTTCGTGCATAATCTCCGTGTAAAGCTCATAAGGAATAGCACTAACACTTGCACCAATATCACATAAACCATAATAGCAATGATCACCAATTCTAACAGATAGCATAGGAACACTAACTTGTTTGGATTTATTAGGATGTGAAACAATATTAGAAGCATCTTCACAGAAAATAATATGACCATCCTCCACATTTTCAGTCACAAGATCTTTAACTATTGCAACAGCAGGCTCAATTTTAATTTGTTCTTCAGGTTCTTTAGGTTTCTTTTCACTTTTATTAACCGCACTAGATATGACAGAGTACTCCTTCATTTTAGCAGGGAAAGGAGTTTTTTCAATATAAGCTTCAGGAATAACATTATCAGCAGTTTCAACCACTACACATTTGTTTACAGATGAATCAACTTTATCTTTATACGGTTCATGATACTTATCAAAATTCTTCTTAGGCAATTCATAATGAGAGGCAAAAGCTTTATAAAGATTTGCAACAACTTGGGAATCAAGACCATATGTAGCACTCATATTACGAAATTTATCAGTATCCATAAAAGCTTCAATGCATTTATAATCATAAATTATACCTGATTCTCTATCTTTGTCGTTCTCCCATCCTTCAGTATTTTCTTGGATCCGATCAAGAAGGTCTCTTTTAAACTCTTCATTCTTGCGTGTAAATGATCCAGAACAAGAAGTATCCAGCAAGGTCTTGTCTTCAAAAGAAAGTCTTGCATAGAAATTATCAATAATAACATTACCAGGAAGCTCATGAATGGGGCATTTGAGCATTAAAGACTTCAATCTCCCCCAAGCTTGGGCAATACTCTCTCCATCATGAGGCCAGAAATTATATATGCGGTTCCGATCTTTGTGAATTTCACTTGGAGGATAAAATTTGGAATAGAATAAAGGCACAATGTCCTCCCAATCAATAGAATCACCATTCTTCAGCAATTTATACCAATGCGCCGCTTTACCAGACAGCGATATAGTGAATAGTTTCTTCCTAACTTCATTCATAGAAATACCTGCACATTTGAATAACCCGCATAATTCATGCAAAAACAATAAATGATCACCAGGATGGACAGTTCCATCCCCTTCATAGCGGTTATCCATAACACGTTCAATAATTTTCATAGGTATTTTATATGGTACTACTTCCTCACCTGGCGCTTCATCCACTACCGTTGCAGTAGTAGTAGATTTCCCAAATAGAAATTGAAGAGAAGATCTCTCCATAATGATTTATAGCAGCAGGCAGAAATAAAATCAGCACAAACAGTAAATTTCCTTACCAATTCCGCTTACCAATAGCGCTTCACTCCCCGGCAACGGCGCCAGAAAATAGTCTTGATGACCCACAAGTATAGGGGGTGTATCGTAGTATCTTCGATAAGTAAGAATGTCGATCCCAACGAGGAGCAGAAGGTGTTGGCAGCAGTTTCGATGAAGGATTCACTGTAAATGCTCACAGACAAGTATTCAGGGGGTTTTGATGTAACAGATGAATAAAGTACGAGTAAATAAAATGCGAGAGAAATAATTGCAGCGGGTGGCCCAATCCTTTTTAGCACAAAGGACAAGCCGGTTTGTTTACTTATAATGACCAAACGTTCCTGAGGACACACGGGGATTTTAGTCTAGTACTTTCGCTTCATGTGGTTTAATAATCTTCATTGTTTTGATAAGTGTTGTGTGGGTGAACCTATGCTAATGCACCGCCCTTCCTAGGACTAATACATACTTGTGATTATACCCCTTGCAAGCATCCGCAACTACAAGAAAGTAATTAAGATAAATCTAACCACAGCCTTAAACTCTGAGATCCTGCGATCCCTCCTGCATCGATATACTAACGGGGGCTCAGGTTTCTGTCACTCCGGCAACCCCGCAATTAGCAACCGAATACAAGATGCACTCCCCTAGGCCCATAAATGGTGAAGTGTCGTGTAGTCGACGTTCACACGACACCACTAGAAGAATAACACCACAACTTAAATATCATAACATTGAATATTACTCAACCATAATTCACTACTAGCATTTAGACTTCACCCATGTCCTCAAGAACTAAACGAACTACTCACGAGACATCATATGGAATACAATCAGAGGTGATATGATGATGAATAACAATCTGAACATAAACCTTGGTTCAATGGTTTCACTCAATAGCATCTACAACAAGTATAGAATAACACCGGGAGAGTTTCCCCTATCAAACAATCAAGATTTAACCCGAATTGCTACAGCGATGACGAGGTGCAGCGGTGGTGATGGCGGTGTAGATGGTGGAGATGATGATGATGATGATGGAGATGATGTCCCGCTCGATGATGATGGCGATGGCGTCGATTTCCCCCTCCGGGAGGGAATTTCCCCGGCGGATTCCTGCCCGCCGGAGAGCTCTTTTCTCTCTGGTGTTCTCCGCCCCGCAGAGGCGGCTGTAACCCTCGTGAGGTCCTCTCTGTGGCTTAGGTTTTCGGGACGAAGGAGTACGCGAAGAAAAGGAGGCGAAAGGGGCTGTGGGGCCCCCAGAGCACAGGGTGGCGCGGCCAGGCCTTGGGCCGCGCCGCCCTGTGGTCTGGGCCCACAGTGGCTCCTCTCTGCTCCCCCTTTTGGCTCCCTCCGTCATCTGGAAAAATAGGAATTTACGTGAAATTCCCTTCCACAGTTGATCTTCCGAAATATTGCGTTCTGACGGTGCTTTTTCCAGCAGAATCCTGGCTCCGGTGCTTGATCCTCCAATGATGATGAAACATGCAAAATAGATGAAATAACATAAGTATTGTGTCCCAATATGAAATATATCAATGAATAACAGCAAATTATGATACAAAATAGTGATGCTTCAGTGACTTGATGCTTCCAAGTCTCATTGTGACTAGGTGCCACCATCTACCATCTTTCGAGATCCAACGTTCCAAACTATCTGTTATTTCGAAGCTAAAAAAGAAAAAACTATTCAGAAAATTTTGAAAAAAATCCAGTAATATGTAGATGCCTTGTTTTAAAATCTATGAATATTTCATCCCATTCGGATGACTAGCTTGTGATTAAATAGCTTCTTACGTATTCGAGCACTAGTTTAAACTAAATATTATTTGCTCACAAACCAATTATTCAAATCGAATGAAACTCCACCAAAATATAAATCGAAATATGCATGATTTACTGCAATGTGAGCGGATAATTCAATCCCACGAAAAGACAATATGCTCCAAGACCAGTAATCTCTTCCCTAGCTTATCTGAACATAACTGACAGTGTCCTTAGAGAACATCTTGCAGCCTCAGTAAAGCCTCAGGTATGAACAAGAAGCATACTGCCATCTACAGATCACGCTAAGAACCACAACCCAGGATCATCCTCATAGCCTATATCATCAAGGTTTCCCTCCAAAATGCTTATGTTTGTTGGTGACTAATTAGTACTAATTCAGGAATGCAATCACATACTGAGCATACTATGTTTGTTGGTGACTAATTAGTACTAATTCATTGCAAGCAACGGTTCATTCATATTCAGCAAAAGGCGGTGTGATCATTAAGTCATTTATGAAAGGTAAAATATAAACAAGGTAGTTCATGAATAACTTCATTGATTAAGGCAGTGTATCATGCAATGCAACATAAGGACTGAAAAAATACCATTTGGGGTGTCCCAGCAGTACGTCCAGCCCCTAATTTCGTCCACCGCAAAAACTTGGCCACCGAGTTCAATGGCATCACAGAACGCCGGCACAAGGGCTACAGGAAGACATCACCAAGAAAGGGTGATGCATGTCTCCTTCAACAAACACAGCAGTACATGTCTGAAGCAAGTACATGAACACAAGTACACCACCATAATAATACTACATGAACACAAGTGATGCCGTCGGTTGGGGAGGCCTAAATAAAACTTAAACTTAATCCTAATCTAATGGACGTCGGTTGGGGCGCGCGACGGGTCTGCCTCGTCCTCGTTCTTCGCCTATGCAGCCTACGTCCGTGCCCGCTTCTGGTCCCATGCTTCGCGATAGGGGCGGCCCCAGGGGTATTCTTGCGTATGCAGCTGAATACCTAAGATTTTGACAAAACCTTAGAATTTCCTCATAAATCAGGGAAAAATTTGGCAAATACATGAGGATTTTGGCAAAATGAATACACAGGTTGAAAATGAATACCCAGCACTTCATCACGGGCGCAGCCACTGTTCGCGCTTCAGGCGATCGAGCATGGCGGACGCCGTCAAAAGACCTTGCCGGCGGCGCTGTCCCAGCGGTTCAGTCCTTAGCCGAGAAATCTCCTTCTGGAAGAAGAGTATCGCTTGCTGGCGGGCGAACGCCTCATAATGGCGATGAGCCCTGTCCTCGCAGAACTTCCGTTGGGAAGCCTCCAAGATCCGGAGGTCGTGCTCGCTGTACTCCTCCTTCAACCGTGGGTCCTCGTCGTTATCGGAGCTGTACTCCGCGTCGGACTGCGGCTCCGGCTCCGGCTCCGGCTCCGGCTGCGATGGTGGTGGAGGCTGCGCGCGGACTTTGAGGCCAAGCCTACAGAACCTCGTTTTCCGATGGCGCGGCATTTTTGAGGTGGAGAGGAGAGAATGGAGCGTAAGCGGTGGTGGAAATGAGAGGATAGCACCGCGGGGGTGGACGGCGTAGTAGGTACTTTATGCTGGTGGTAGGCAACTACCCTCATTTACGGCGGCGTAGGCGACTGCACGCCGCGTGTCCGGCCGCTGCCCTCGTGGCCGCCTAGGTTTAGGCGCGGGAGACCATTAAACGCCGGGGACTACCAACCTTCCCGCGTCGCCTTTGATGCGAACAGTCGCGTCCTCCCGCTGACAAGGCGGCCCCACACGCGAAAACCGTCGTGCCGCGAGGCGCCGACGCGCCCGATTCGCGCCCTTCGCCGGTGTGAGCCCAAAAAATGCAACTACTACTACTGTACTAGCGAGCAGGCCCTCCCATCAGTATCAGACTAGTTACATCACCAAAAAAGGTGATGCATGTCTCCTTCACATGGTCTTCTTATGTCATATAGTAAGGCACTAGCAATGATCGGCGCGGCGTGTCTCATAGTGGGAGTATCTTCACTAGTAACTAAGTGTCCAACTCAGCAAATTTGCTTATGTGGCAGTGAGTTAATGAGGAGAGAGGAGGATGGAGTAACATACAGTAGCTAGTTACTGTAACATCACACTTCCCAAGATACAATGAGTCTATAAGCTAATTAATGAAGACATCTATATGATACTACTTTGATGTTACTTCCCACTATGACTAGTCTAACCTATATAATTTAAATTATATAATGCAAAAATTATATCATTAGAAAATAGAACATCTAAACTTTCTAATGATATAATTTTTATAACATATAACTAATGCTAACTTGATCAAATTTCAATGAGTCTATAAGCTAATTAATGAAGACATCTATATGATACTACTTTGATGTTACTTCCCACTATGACTAGTCTAACTAATATACTCCCTCTATCTCAGAGCTTAAGGCGTAAAAATAAATTCGATTTTTGATCAAAGCATAAGGCGTAGGTATAGTACTAGTGATGCGGCGTGGTGGGGATCGAGATCCTGCGCGTGCGCGTGATTCTGCGAGGGTGAAGAAAAAGACGATAGACATGCAAGGGGCAAAACCTAGGCAGTACTCTAGGCTGCTGCTGCTGCGACTGGGCGCCGATTTGACTGTTGGTAGATGGTAGACTAGCACGCCACCCATCTATAAATTTGCGACGACGTTTGGTGCAGTGATGTCTCGTCACATCAGCTTGAGCAGAGAGGGCTTTTTTTACAGTTTCCATTACGATATATTTTTCGCCGATAATCGTAGTACTCTATGCCAGAGACACGTACCTTAACACGTGGGCAGCATGCAACCGCGCGAGCACCAAAATGAAATGAGAGATGTTTTAGAGCAGAACTTCATTTTCAATGCCTTTCCTAGCTTGGTTTGGAGGAGCTTCAGTGACTTGATGCTTCCAAGTCTCATTGTGACTAGGTGCCACCATCTACCATCTTTCGAGATCCAACGTTCCAAACTATCTGTTATTTCGAAGCTAAAAAAGAAAAAACTATTCAGAAAATTTTGAAAAAAATCCAGTAATATGTAGATGCCTTGTTTTAAAATCTATGAATATTTCATCCCATTCGGATGACTAGCTTGTGATTAAATAGCTTCTTACGTATTCGAGCACTAGTTTAAACTAAATATTATTTGCTCACAAACCAATTATTCAAATCGAATGAAACTCCACCAAAATATAAATCGAAATATGCATGATTTACTGCAATGTGAGCGGATAATTCAATCCCACGAAAAGACAATATGCTCCAAGACCAGTAATCTCTTCCCTAGCTTATCTGAACATAACTGACAGTGTCCTTAGAGAACATCTTGCAGCCTCAGTAAAGCCTCAGGTATGAACAAGAAGCATACTGCCATCTACAGATCACGCTAAGAACCACAACCCAGGATCATCCTCATAGCCTATATCATCAAGGTTTCCCTCCAAAATGCTTATGTTTTTGGAAAGTTTTCTTGACGATAGGGAAGATTCTGAAGGGCTTAGATTCGCTACAATAGCAACAAATGGAAAATTTTCGCCGCTAAAAAGAGTATCCCGCCATTTTAATATACACTTACTAGTAGTTGATCAATTGTGCATTGCAAAACACAAAGTTCAGATCAAATGTGCAACATACCAACAGATAGTTAACTAGCAGTTTTACGAGCACATGGCGATACTAAGGTGATGAAGCAGTTAACTAGCAGAACAAGATCTCCTACTCAGGGACGCTCTTGGTGGACGCCGAGATATAGGTCGCTAGCTGTGCACGGAGATCCTCCTTCTCCTTGATAATCGCATTAAGGACGGCGGTTTGTCCGCGCATTAGCACCCTCGAGATCTGCCTCTTGAGCTTTAATTTCAACTTCTGTTCCATGAGATACTTGATGAGGTTGCTTCCAGTATCCATCCATGTGACGCTCTTGTTGTTCAGTTCCACCCAGTAGGCGTTCTGCTGCTTAAGCATGTCGACGCATTGCGCAAGATGAAAGGAGATCTCCTTCTCAGACGCCAAAACTCTGTGAAGACGATCACACTCCAGGGTGAGGGAGTGTTCATTCTCCAGCTGGCTGCCTATGTGGGCCTTGTTCTCCTCCTTTTGCTACAACAATAATTGTATGAAAAAAAAAGAAATCAACCCATTCATATATGAGTATTAGTTACCCGCAAACAATAGGACTACTAATTTCTAGCATGGATATTGATAAAGGAATGGACAACACTCGGACGCTCCACAAATACCACAGGGTTCATCAACACATAATTAATCGGAAAGCAGTGATTACATAAACTATAAAAAAACAAGTGGACAGAGGCATACAGCCTACCTGGCTTGGCCGGGAAACGGGGCCGAACTTAGCTTCGGACGGCCGGACTTGGGGCGCCACCGTCGTTGTGGTTACCGGGGAGACATTTGAACCGCCGGCCCTTTGAGATGTAAATAAATGTAAAAACGGTTAGAAAATAAGAATCAACTGAAGGACACCCCGCTAGAAACTTACCCGGACGAACCCTCGCCCTTGATGGTGGTGTTTGCATCATCATCATTCATCAATGTGACGCTCTGGTTATGCAGTTCCACACAAACGCGGTTCTGCTCATTAAGCCTGTCGAGCTCGGCAGTAAAGGTATTGATGCCTTGCTGAAGATTATGGCAGATCTTGTTCTCGGACGCCAAATCTACGTGAACAGGCTCAAACTCTGGGGTAAGGGAGAGTTCATTCCCCAGCTGGCTGCCTATGTGGGCCATGTTCACCTCCATTTGCTGGCACGATCATTGTATGGAACAAAAAAGAATCCAACCAATTCATATATGAGTAATTACACGCAAAAAAATAGGAGTACTACTAATTTCTAGCACAGATCTTGATACAGGAATGGACATCACATGGACGCTCCACAAATATCACAGTGTTCATCAACACATAATTAAAAGGAAAGCCGTGATTACATAAACTACTCCATCCTATCCCTTTTAGTAGTAGTAGTAGTAAACACGGATTTAGTAAAGTTGTATTCTCCCTATGATCCCTTTTAGTTGACTCGGATTTAGTACAAAGTTGTACAAATTTTATTTGACTCAAATTTAGACTAAATTTGAGTCAAATAAAATGGATCGGAGGGAGTACTAAATCAGAGTCTATTAAAATGGATTGGAGGGAGTATTAAAAAAAAGTGGATAGAGGCATACAGCCTACCTGGCTTGGCCGTGAAACGGGGCCGAACTCAGCTTCCGACGACCGGACTTGGGGCGCCACCGTCGTGGGGGTTACCGGGTAGACGTTTGAACCGCCGGCCCTGTGAGATGTAAATAAATGGAAAAAACAGTTAGAAAATAAGAATGAACTGGAGGACACGCCACTAGAAACCTACCCGGACGAACCCTCGCCCACTGGCTCGCTCTCCATCGAATAGAGGATAGACTGCTCTGCGAGAATGCTCAGGCGATCATAAGTGGCCATACAACGACGCGCTAGCTGGCTAGATGAGTTTTTCTCGGCGGTCCTAGTCCTCATCGTCTTCCCTAGGATATCCTGCCGCCGGGCCGCCCGGCTCAATGGAGCCATGGCTTGCGAGGTACGTAGTACTTTACTACTCAGTAGTTAGGGTGGAGGGCTGGTGAAGGCTAGTTACTAGCTACCAGCAGAACAGAAAGAGAAGAAGGGCGGAGGGCTGGTCAAGGATAAATCTTACATACACCCAGAAAAGACCATCGTGCCCTCGCGGGGCTTCTGAGCAATTATAGGGACGTCTGTTCTCAAATGGGCAAGATAGGGTACCTTCCCGAGGAAGCATCTAGCACCCAAGCCAATGGACTGCGCGTTGAACAATGGTTACAGTATGTGTGGCATACTGTAAAAGAAAAGATAACAAGGGAAATGCCTGGCAGGGTCCAGAGGTGCATTTAATCGGACATGGGATTCCATAGTACAGTACACCATAGAGTATGTGAACATAAACACAGAATACAATCAAGCGCTTAGTGTTGGACCCTCTCCGCCAAATAAGATCATATATCGTCGTTAGGGCCGCCCTGGTGAATCCTCTGAATGAAAAAAGCCCATAGTTGGCAACCTAAACCCGCCGCTCCGAATAGGAACTTCCGTCCGACGATAACTTTCTGACAACAAAAATTAATTAATTCAGTACTGCATAAACCGCAATTTCAATTAGATAACCACGAAGATTAAGATAGGCGCATGTATCACCTGTCGATGCGAACCCAGATAGTCAGCTCCGTGCACGGTTGATACCATTGCAACGACCGCTCTAGTTCCGACCATTTGGCGGCGCCCGGCGTGGTCGTGCTGTTCGCCAGAATAGTGGCCGTATAGTTGGGGAGCATTAAACCAATCTCAGAGCGATTAAGTAATGGCTTGCCGTGCGACGACATACTCACATTGTACTCCGGCCACACGCACGCCGCCGACCTAACGCACTCAACGGATAGGCAGGCCAGCACGCATCCATTTTTCGGCTGGACTTGCGTATATGTGTGCCAGACGAACACGGTACCATCGTTCCCGTAGAAGATGACCGGACGTCTTGGCTCTGGCGGTGCCAGCACCGGGATGATGAACGCCATCGCGGTGCCGTACGGGATCATGTCCACACAAATCGAATGGATTTCTCTGAGGTGGGCGATGAGCGCTGCTGGCGAGGCGGAGAAGTCGCAGCCGGCCTCTGTGCAGTCGCACGGGCTGTGCGGGCACGCGAGCTCGTGGTCGTGGAGCTCGTTGTAGGCGACCACGCTCCCGCACCCGTCGTGGGGGCACTCCATCCTCTTTAATCTGCTTTGAAGAAGATATTGATGGGGAGGGGAGGGGAGGGGCGAGTGGAGAAGAAGGAAGGTGGTGGCTATTAATTCGGGCCTCACCGTCCCACCAGTTTGGCTAATTAAGGTGACGCTGAAAGTTTCACTGTCTATGTTTTCACACGCAGTACACCTTATATGATGGCCAAAAATGGGATATGAAGATTTTCTCGAAATATCAAAAAAAAAGATTGATGTTTGACATATGTGTGATGTTACTCAAAATTGAACTACATGTTACGAATGGACGGTCGGCAATTTTTAGGGAAGAAAATGAATTTTAAAATATTGAAATACTTTGAGTGTCTCTGTGTGAAGCCTTGCACTAAGATCATAGAAATTTCCATTACCCTTGTACGGATGGTGGGTCCTAAAAGTTGAAGTAATTTGAGTGCAACAAAAAGAACTTCAATGAAATTAAGGGCTCCTTTGATTTAAAGGATAGGAAAAGCATAGGAATAGGAAATGTATAGGATTGGAATGGCATGTCTACTTGAATCCTATAGGAAGATGAAGTGTGTTTGATTGTAGCAAAGGAATTTTTTCATGAGCTATGAGCTAATGCTTATTTCCTATAGGAATTACACTACAAGATTCCTATAGGAATTTTTCCTATAGGATATGTTCCTATGAATCAAACAACATGTATAGGAAATTTTCCCATAGGAACCAAATCCTTCACACTTCCTATGCAAATCCTTTGAATCAAAGGAGCCCTAAAAATGTGGACTAGCTTGTGTCGTCATATGAGATATAGATGGTATAAAAATAACAAACTACAATACTAAGAGTGATTTATATAAATCAAGTTTGATTTCTTGCTTTCATGTATGAGTTAATTTATTAACATGGCTTTCTACCCCCCCCCACACACAAACACACAAACACACTCTCTCTCTCTCTCAAATGGGGGTGAGAGGAGAAGAAGGATGTTCGTAACTCATGCCTCACCATCCTACCAGACTTTGGTCGATGCCCAACACATTCATGACCTAAAAAGGTGACGTTGACTATTTCATAGTCTACATTTTCACAAGCATTATACAATGTATATTGGCCAAAATGTGATGTGTAGATTTTCTCGAATTGTACCTTATTTGGATTCATGTTTGACGTATGAGCGGTTTTACTCAAAATTCAACTACATGTTCAAATGCCAGGTCGGAAAATTTGAATGAAGAAAATATAGTTTAAATATTGAAATAAGTGAGCATATGTGTGCGTGTGTGCGTGTGTGTGTGTGTGTCTTTTGTGCACTACGATACGTAAAATTGGCACTACCATTTTACGAATGTGGTGGGTCCTAGAATATTGAAGCAAATTCAAAAAAAATGTGCTAGCTTGAGTCATCGTATGAGATAAAATCGCTATACAAATAACAAACTTACAACCTTAAGGTAATTTAAGAAAGATTTATTTTCTTGCTTGCACATGTGTGGTCATGTTGATTGCATTGTATATTAGTATGAACTTACTAATAATTATCCCAAATATTGGCAGCAATGTGCATCTTACCGTTCACATATATTTTATTCAACTTCATTTCACACATAAATACATTCTACTTTATTAGTGTAAAATAAGAGCTTTATGTGAGCTTTATTGTGAAGTGGCTGCCTGAGAGAAGGGCCAAATTTTCAAGGTAACAATTTCGAAACATGGCATACTTCATAAGATGACCATTTAGGTGATATATATGTTGATTATTTCTCGAGTTTGTAATATATGTGGACTTATGTTGAGTTTTAACCAATTTTAGTCAATTTAAAATTGCATGTTCTTTAAAGTTCGGCACGAGTTTTGGTAGAAAATATGCAGATTTTACCATGGTAAGGTGTTATGCTTCATGCATGAAAAAACTACAAAGAAAAGATGAACAATTTGTACGAATGGTGAAGCCGGTGAATTTGAAGCAAATTGAATGCAACCAAAGGAAATTCATTAAAACTAAAAAAAAGATGAAGAGTTCACGAGGAAATGGTATGGCGATTTGAAAAGAAAATGAATCACTACATATGTGAATCTGGTCATAGTAAACGAAAATGCCAAGTAGAGTTTCCAATTTTGTTCATAAAAATAGATCAAATTTGAACTAGATTTGTGATGTAGATTGGTCATAGAAACCGCTATAAGCCATCGCAATGTACGGAAGTGAATAATTCTAGGCATCCATATTTTAATTACTTCATGTAATGTAATTGAACAAGCTAGATTGGGTATTGCCCCATGAAATTGTACCACACATGCCAACAATAGTAAACCTGGTTGCTTACAAGTACGCCAACATTATGTGGCTTGATTAAATGTGCATTAAACTTAAAATGCCTATTTATTTATATTGTTTTAGTAGTCGTATGACAGTGAAGGATCCAGAGTTGCATTAATCGGCGAATTGGGTTACATATTACATAGACTAATTCATGGTAAACATAAAATACATCCAATCCGTCAACATTTTTAGATAAAGGTCTAAGTAGTCCTTCCCCACCGAAGTAGATGACCACCTCCAACACTACGGCCGTCCTGACAAGAACCATCAGCAAAACGTCTCTTTTAGTCCTTGTACTGAGTACTTTGAAGCAGGAAGCCCCAGACACACCCTTCCTTTTACGGTGATGAAGCAATATTAAACATCAAAAGAAGAGGCAGAACAAGATCTCCTACTCAGGGACACTTGGTGGACGCCGAGATATAGGTCGCTAGCTGTGCACCGAGATCCTCTTCTCCTTGCTAATCGCCCTGTCACAAGAAAAACAAATTAATTCAGCATTACTTAAATCCGCATTAGCATCGTCCCAATAAGATTGAGGGTAGTGTTATGTTCACTCACTCCTTATCGATGCGCAAATAGATAGTCAGCTGCTTCGATGATTCATTGCCGCACAGGTACCGCGGCGGCACCGAGAGGAAGGAAGTGACATCTCCCAAAGAAACTGTGCCCGGAGTCGGGCTGCTCGTCGGCTCTAATACCGCCTTCACCACGTCAAACAAGTGTTCCCCGGTAAGCTTACGCGGCCCCGGCATCGGCGGGCCGTTCGCCCACATTGTCACCCTATACCGGGGCAAGTTGCACGCCGCCGGCCTGACGCACACGAAGGATACCGCGGTGTCCATGCCGCAAGGGTGGATGTGCAAGGCGAACACTGCGCCATCCGTCCCGTAGCCGATGAGCTGTAGTTTTGGCGAGCCCGGTGCCGGCACCTTCAGATGAACAAATCCGAAGTCCTCGTCGTACGGGAACCTATCCACAGCGGTCAAGTGGGCTTCTCTGAGGTGTAGGATGAACGGTACCTTCGAATCGGCGAATTCGCAGCCGGGGTGCGTGCAGAAGCAAGAGCCGTGCGGGCACGCCATCATGTGCTTGTCTTCCTCGTTGTAAGGGATCTCCCTCCCGCACCAGTCGTTGATACACTGGATCGTCGGCTTCAGAGGCTGCTTCTTCGGCACAGGCAACTCCATAGTCTAAGGTCTGATGAGGGATCGGAAAGGGGCGCGGGGGGTTGTGGCGGCGGCGGCGCGAGCGAGGGGGGAGCAGTGAGAAGCTGAGAACTGAGAAGGGAGATTGATGTTTATGGAGATTGATGTTTCTTTATAATAATATAGAGGGCTCTTCTTTTAACGGGAGCCTCTAGACTGGTGGACACATGACCTGTGCTCACTGAAGTGTGGGACCTCACGCATGGGAACCACACGTAAGTGACAGACCAGTTGGTGTACTCGGGTGATTATTATAATGTATAAGTACTCCATAGTTTCCTATAGATCCAAGGGTAGGAAAGCCAAGTTATCTCATTTACAAGACATTATTTTTTCCATGAAGCCAAGTTTATCCCCCTCCCCCAGTGATTTGACCTAGATTTGAAATCAAGGCACACGTGATTCAAAAAAGGCAATCTAAAAACATGGAGTATTCATCATTTTGTAGTACATATATCTAGGGAAAATACCAAACATGCCATACCAGTGTTTTAGAGAAGAACCCTCAAGTAGATTGGCACCATGTTGGAGTTCGTCTAGCTAAATTTCCTCCCACATGCATGTGAGCTTGGTACCACTACACAAGAACCATGCCAAACTTTTGAATCATGGCCCAATTTTATGTATATATTTGCAACTTTTCATCATGCAAGCATGAATACTTTGCAAAATATGTGCATTTTGGGTTGTCGCCCATAAATGTGTTTTTGCTTGTCTGCCACCAATCAAGTTTTCATTCGCGGGGAAACATGCATGACAGGATGACCATTTCCAAGGTTTCATGAATTATCTCAATGTGCATCTATATATATACAATTTCTTGGGCTAAATCCGATAAAATGCAAATTTGACACAGTGTGTAGATGAAGTACAGATCAAACAAATAATTTAAAAAATACATGGGTGTGTGGCCTGAATGTGTGGATCGAGCCAAGTACATTTTATATAATAATGGCCAAACACATGCACCGCACCCTCCTACTAGAGCAAATTAAAACAAGCAGGGTGAGAGCATCGTGAGATTGCTCGACCTAGCTAAATTTTAAAACAAGCCGAATTAATAAGTTATTGTGTGGGGATTGATAGAAAAGATCGAAACAAAGCATGCATAGTCATATCATTTGTGGTTTACATAATACCTCTATGAACAGTACCAAATAAACATGGCATATATACACTTCTATGTTTAGACAAGAACCCTGCATATTTTTTTTGCACCATGTGTTTGAGGCCTCGCTTCCCCAGAAGTGTGTGTGAGAGCATTTTGCATGCTACGAGAAAACAATGCCAAACATTTGAATCGCATGACTCATTTTTTGGTAGTGATATATAGGTTTATGGTTTATATATATAAGGTTTAGTGTTAGGGTCTAGGGGTTTAATATAATTAGGGTTTAGGGTTTATAGAGATTCACATCATCTGTTTCATTTCACATTTGTGATGTACAATACTACATACCTAAGTAAAATCGATCCCTTCTTAGTCACTCCAAAATGGAGCTCGTGGCCGGGAGGTTTTTGGAATTTCCATGTTTGAAACCCAATACCACTTCTCTTTGGTTCAAAAACCTCCCAAAATTAAGCCCGTTTTCAAATATTTCAAACTTATTCAAATTTGGTTCAAATTTGAAAGACATACAAGTTATATCACACATATTGCATACATTTTCACACAAACTGCACTAGATGCTAACCCTATAATTTGAGACCATTTGGATGAGGTCGAAAAAATTCTTGGATTAGAATCGTGTTGTTCGAACCCCGTAGTTGGATTTTTTTGAACCCTTGATCTGTAGAACTGGGCAAAACCCGAGTTTAACCTATTTAATTATAGATTCGTATATCGATTTTTCTACTACCTTTTTATTATTACTATGCAGCACATGGGTGTTTGCCCGTCGAGTGAAACACGGAGGAAGAGGGATCACTCGGAAGGAGAAGAAGGGGGTGTCCCCCTTTTTGATGATGATTTTTTGTCGGTGGGAGGTGCGAGCGAGCGAGCGAGTCGAGCGAGGCCGAGAATGAGAGAGATTTGTTTTTTTTGTGAGAGGGACAACCGAAGGATCCAGAAGGACCCACAGACTTCCAATACGCATCCTGATGCGTCTTCTCTTGACAAAGAAGATGGCTGGGAGTTTGCGTACCTACTGCACGTGACTTGTGCTCACTGAAGTGTGGGACCTCAAGGGTGGGCACCACACGTAAGTGACAGACCTGTTGGTGTAAAAACTCGGTTGATTATAATAGTGCATTAGAACAAAGTTTCCTATGGATTCAAGGGTAGGAAATCCAAGTTAACTCATTTACGTGTTAAACTTGTCTAAATCTTGGTCAAACCTAGGATTTGACCAAGATTCAAATGGGCAGAAAAATAAAAAAACAGAAAAATGAAAAACCAAATCACATAGTCTTCTTATGTCATGTAGTAAGCAGTAAAGTTGATAAAAAAGGTCCATACATATTCAAACCACACAAATCATGTATCTATACCCCCTAACCCCTAAACTCCGTCTTATGAAGTCAAACATGGAAATTTCAAAAACCATCCTAAGAGCTACATTTTGGGGTGACTAAGAAGGATACATGCTTCCCTTTTCATTTTCATGTTTTAAACTTGTTTAAATTATCTTGGTCAAACCTAGGATTAGACAAGATTCAAATGGGCATCAAAATTGAAAAAAAATCAGCAAAAAGAAAAACCAAAGCAAATAGTTTTCTTATGTCATATAGTAAGCATTAAAGTTGATAAACAAGGTCTAGACATAATCAAACCAGACAAATCATGTAGCTATACCCCCTAACCCCTAAACTCTGTCTTATGAATTGAAGTCAAGCATGTGAAGAGAAGTGGTTTTGGGTTTCAAACATGGAAATTTCAAAAACCTCCCAAAAGCTTCATTTTAGAGTGACTAAGAAGGATCCATGCTTACCTTTTCATTTTCATGTTTTAAACTTGTTTAAATTATCTTGGTCGTCAAACCTAGGATTTGACAAGATCCAAATGGGCATCAAAATTGAAAAAAAAATCAGAAAAAAGAAAAACCAAAGCAAATAGTTTTCTTATGTCATATATATAGTAAGCATTGAAGTTGATAAACAAGGTCCATACATATTCAAACCACACAAATCATGTATCTATACCCCTAACCCCTAAATTGATTAACTATGTCTTATGAAGTCAAGCATGTGAAGAGAAGTGGTTTTGGGTTTCAAACATGGAAATTTCAAAAACCTCCCAAAAGCTTCATTTTAGAGTGACTAAGAAGGATCCATGCTTACATTTGCATTTTCATATTTTAAAATTGTTTAAATCATTATCAAACCTAGGATTTGACCAAGATACAAATGGGTGGGCACAAAATTCAAAAAAATCAGAAAAATGAAAAACAAAAGCACATAGTCTTCTTATATATGTCATATCGTAAGCATTCGAGTTGATAAACGAGGTCTAGGTATATATATCCAAACCA
Organism: Lolium multiflorum; assembly: GCA_030979885.1. Classification (NCBI taxonomy): domain Eukaryota; kingdom Viridiplantae; phylum Streptophyta; class Magnoliopsida; order Poales; family Poaceae; genus Lolium; species Lolium multiflorum. Next base: position 234,769,559 of record CM061751.1, on the reverse strand, counting down.
GACAAATCATGTATCTACCCCCCATCGATCTTATGAAGTCTAGCATGAAGAGAAGTCGTTTTGGGTTTCAAACATGGAAATTTCAAGAACATCCCAAAAGCTTCATTTTAGAGTGACTAAGAAGGATACATGCTTACCTTTTAATTTTCATGTTTTAAACTTGTTTAAATCTTGGTTGAACCTAGGATTTGACCAAGATTCAAATATATGGGCATAAAATTCAAAAAAAATAGAAAAATGAAAAACCAAAGCACATAGTCTTCTTATGTCTATAGTTAGCATTAAAGTTGATAAACATGTCTAGACATATTCAAACTAGAAAATCATGTCTATATCTACACCCCTAACCCTAAACTCTGTCTTATGAAGTCAAGCATGCATGAAGAGAAGTGGTTTTTTTGTTTCAAACATGGAAATTTCAAAAACCCTCCCAAGAGCTACATTTTGGGGTGACTAAGAAGGATAGATGCTTATTTTTTCATATTCATGATTTAAACTTGTTTAAACCATGGTCAAACCTAGGATTTGACCAAGATTCAAATGGGCATCAAAATTGAAAAAAAAATCAGCAAAAAGAAAAACCAAAGCAAATAGTTTTCTTATGTTATATAGTAAGCATTAAAGTTGATAAACAAGGTCTAGACATATTCAAACCAGACAAATCATGTATCTATACCCCTAACCCCTAAACTCTGTCTTATGAAGTCAAGCATGAAGAGAAGTGGTTTTGGGTTTCAAAATGGAAATTTCAAAAACCTCCCAAAAGCCCCTTTTCAAATATTTCAAACTTATTCAAATTTGGTTCAAATTTGAAAGACATACAAGTTATAGCACACATAGTGCATACATTTTCACACAAACTGCACTAGATGCTAACCCTATAATTTGAGGCCATTTGGATGAGGTCGAAAAAATTCTTGGATTAGAATCGTGTTGTTCGAACCCCGTAGTTGGATTTTTTTGAACCCTTGATCTGTAGAACTGGGCAAAACCCGAGTTTAACCTATTTAATTATAGATTCGTATATCGATTTTTCTACTACCTTTTTATTATTACTATGCAGCACATGGGTGTTTGCCCGTCGAGTGAAACACGGAGGAAGAGGGATCACTCGGAAGGAGAGAAGAAGGGGTGTCTCCCTTTTTCGGGTGATGATGTTGACTTTTGTGCAGGGTTTGTCAGTGAGCAGGGAGCGAGCGAGCGAGCGAGTCGAGCGAGGCCGAGAATGAGAGAGATTTGTTTTTTTTTGTGAGAGGGACAACCGAAGGATCCAGAAGGACCCACGGACTTCCAATACGCATCCTGATGCGTCTTCTCTTAACAAAGAAGATGGCTGGGAGTTTGCGTACCTATTGCACGTGACTTGTGCTCACTGAAGTGTGGGACCTCACGCGTGGGCACCACACGTAAGTGACAGACCTGTTGGTGTAAAAACTCGGTTGATTATTATAGTGCATTAGAACAAAGTTTCCTATGGATTCAAGGGTAGGAAATCCAAGTTAACTCATTTACGTGTTAAACTTGTCTAAATCTTGGTCAAACCTAGGATTTGACCAAGATTCAAATGGCAGAAAAATAAAAAAACAGAAAAATGAAAAACCAAATCACATAGTCTTCTTATGTCATGTAGTAAGCAGTAAAGTTGATAAAAAAGGTCCATACATATTCAAACCACACAAATCATGTATCTATACCCCCTAACCCCTAAACTCCGTCTTATGAAGTCAAACATGGAAATTTCAAAAACCATCCTAAGAGCTACATTTTGGGGTGACTAAGAAGGATACATGCTTCCCTTTTCATTTTCATGTTTTAAACTTGTTTAAATTATCTTGGTCAAACCTAGGATTAGACAAGATTCAAATGGGCATCAAAATTGAAAAAAATTCAGCAAAAAGAAAAACCAAAGCAAATAGTTTTCTTATGTCATATAGTAAGCATTAAAGTTGATAAACAAGGTCTAGACATAATCAAACCAGACAAATCATGTAGCTATACCCCCTAACCCCTAAACTCTGTCTTATGAATTGAAGTCAAGCATGTGAAGAGAAGTGGTTTTGGGTTTCAAACATGGAAATTTCAAAAACCTCCCAAAAGCTTCATTTTAGAGTGACTAAGAAGGATCCATGCTTACCTTTTCATTTTCATGTTTTAAACTTGTTTAAATTATCTTGGTCGTCAAACCTAGGATTTGACAAGATCCAAATGGGCATCAAAATTGAAAAAAAAATCAGAAAAAAGAAAAACCAAAGCAAATAGTTTTCTTATGTCATATATATAGTAAGCATTGAAGTTGATAAACAAGGTCCATACATATTCAAACCACACAAATCATGTATCTATACCCCTAACCCCTAAATTGATTAACTATGTCTTATGAAGTCAAGCATGTGAAGAGAAGTGGTTTTGGGTTTCAAACATGGAAATTTCAAAAACCTCCCAAAAGCTTCATTTTAGAGTGACTAAGAAGGATCCATGCTTACATTTGCATTTTCATATTTTAAAATTGTTTAAATCATTATCAAACCTAGGATTTGACCAAGATACAAATGGGTGGGCACAAAATTCAAAAAAATCAGAAAAATGAAAAACAAAAGCACATAGTCTTCTTATATATGTCATATCGTAAGCATTCGAGTTGATAAACGAGGTCTAGGTATATCCAAACCAGACAAATCATGTATCTACCCCCGTCGATCTTATGAAGTCTAGCATGAAGAGAAGTCGTTTTGGGTTTCAAACATGGAAATTTCAAGAACATCCCAAAAGCTTCATTTTAGAGTGACTAAGAAGGATACATGCTTACCTTTTAATTTTCATGTTTTAAACTTGTTTAAATCTTGGTTGAACCTAGGATTTGACCAAGATTCAAATATATGGGAATAAAATTCAGAAAAAACAGAAAAATGAAAAACCAAAGCACATAGTCTTCTTATGTCTATAGTTAGCATTAAAGTTGATAAACAGGTCTAGACATATTCAAACTAGAAAATCATGTATATATCTACACCCCTAACCCTAAACTCTGTCTTATGAAGTCAAGCATGCATGAAGAGAAGTGGTTTTTTTTGTTCCAAACATGGAAATTTCCAAAACCCTCCCAAGAGCTACATTTTGGGGTGACTAAGAAGGATAGATGCTTATTTTTTCATATTCATGATTTAAACTTGTTTAAACCATGGTCAAACCTAGGATTTGACCAAGATTCAAATGGGCATCAAAATTGAAAAAAAATCAGCAAAAATAAAAACCAAAGCAAATAGTTTTCTTATGTTATATAGTAAGCATTAAAGTTGATAAACAAGGTCTAGACATATTCAAACCAGACAAATCATGTATCTACCCCCTAACCCCTAAACTCTGTCTTATGAAGTCAAGCATGAAGAGAAGTGGTTTTGGGTTTCAAACATGGAAATTTCAAAAACCTCCCAAAAGCCCCTTTTCAAATATTTCAAACTTATTCAAATTTGGTTCAAATTTGAAAGACATACAAGTTATAGCACACATAGTGCATACATTTTCACACAAACTGCACTAGATGCTAACCCTATAATTTGAGGCCATTTGGATGAGGTCGAAAAAATTCTTGGATTAGAATCGTGTTGTTCGAACCCCGTAGTTGGATTTTTTTGAACCCTTGATCTGTAGAACTGGGCAAAACCCGAGTTTAACCTATTTAATTATAGATTCGTATATCGATTTTTCTACTACCTTTTTATTATTACTATGCAGCACATGGGTGTTTGCCCGTCGAGTGAAACACGGAGGAAGAGGGATCACTCGGAAGGAGAGAAGAAGGGAGAGCATTATGGTGTCTCCCCTTTTTCGGGTGATGATGTTGACTTTGTGTGCAGGGTTTGTCAGTGAGCAGGAGGTGCGAGCGAGCGAGCGAGTCGAGGCCGAGAATGAGAGAGATTTGTTTTTTGTGAGAGGGACAACCGAAGGATCCAGAAGGACCCACAGACTTCCAATACGCATCTGATGCGTCTTCTCTTGACAAAGAAGATGGCTGGGACTTTGCGTACCTACTGCACGTGACTTGTGCTCACTGAAGTGTGGGACCTCACGCGTGGGCACCACACGTAAGTGACAGACCTGTTGGTGTAAAAACTCGGTTGATTATAATAGTGCATTAGAACAAAGTTTCCTATGGATTCAAGGGTAGGAAATCCAAGTTAAATCATTTACGTGTTAAACTTGTCTAAATCTTGGTCAAACCTAGGATTTGACCAAGATTCAAATGGGCAGAAAAATGAAAAACAAAATCACATAGTCTTCTTATGTCATATAGTAAGCATTAAAATTGATAAACAAGGTCTAGACATATCAAACCATACAAATCATGTATCTACCCCCTAACCCCTAAACTCCGTCTTATGAAGTCAAGCATGAAGAGAAGTGGTTTTGGGTTTCAAACATGGAAATTTCAAAAACCTCCCAAAAACTTCATTTTAGAGTGACTAAGAAGGATACATGCTTCCCTTTTCATTTTCTTGTTTTAAACTTGTTTAAATTATCTTGGTCAAACCTAGGATTTGACAAGATTCAAAGATACATGCTTCCCTTTTCATTTGACATGAATCCTTGTGGCACGACCATGTTGGGGTCACTCCTGGCTGTCTACCCAGCCGAGCATGCGGGCTCTATTACCTTGTACGAATCCTCGTTTTAAACAAAGAAGTGAACAAACGCCCCCCCCTCCCCCGCGCCACGGACACACACACACACTTTCTCTCTCTCTCTCTCTCTCTCTCTCTCTCTCTCTAGATATCGCATCATTTGTCTGTCAGACTCCATTGATTTGCCCCAAGTTCAACAAGGTCGCCCCCTTTTCCTCTGAGAGTCCATTGATTTTTATTTGCTGGTGTCACTTGTGCTAAACTGTCATTCCTTGTACTCCCTCCGATTCATATTATTTGATGGTAATATAGATGCATCTATACACATTATAGTTGTAGATACATCCATTTTACCATCAATTAATATTGATCGGAGTTGCAGCGTGGTATGAGGCCTGCCGCCTGCCACCGTCGGCGAGGTTCCAAGTAAACGGCGCCAGAAGAAGAGTAGCGCGGCTCCGGATTCAACCAACTGGCGGCGATGGACGGCACTATGGAAATAAACGCTACGAATTTGGAGGCCATCGCGTACAACATCGCTGGAACGGCGCAGGTCATGTGCTCCCACGACGGCTGCGGGGTCATCGTCAGCTACCACGAGTCCCTAAGCCACCAGATCGCGTGCCCGCACGGCCGGTGCAACTGCACGGAGCAGGGCTGCGACTTCGCCGCCCCACCGTCAGCGCTCCTCGTTCACCTCGCAGAGGCCCACTCGATTCAGGTGCACAGGTTAGAGTATGGCAAGTCCATAGAGTTCCGGGTGACCATGACGCACCCGTGCTCGCCGTGCAGGCTGCTCGTCGTCGAAGGGGATGACGGCTCCGTGTTCGTCCTGTACATCGACGCGCTCGGCCCGGCCATTGTCTTGTCTTTGGTATGCGTCAGTTCGGCCACATCCGTGTGGCCGCTCTACAGGGTGAAGATCTGGGCGCACGGCCCGCCGCCGTCCTCGAAATCGGACTGCAGGCGGGATGTCGTGAAGATGTCTGCCGATGCTTCTGGCAGCGCGTCGCCGGGCGCTGTCGTGTTTGAGGAGCTCACGTCGTTCCTCGTTGTGCCGGGGCCATACCTCGTTGGTGCTGGATCGTCCAAGGAGCTGCGTTTCTACATTCGCATATGCAAGCAGATGTAGCTACTGCTACTTTGCGTAGTTGAAAAAACTGTCAATTTGTCATGAGGAATGATAAATTTCGATGAAAAGTACTTGATTGTTCGTACGGCTGCTATTTTTTTATGGATTCTTCGTTTCATATTTGTGCTGAACTGTTTGTAGTAGTACTTATACTGTACTTAATAATAATGCAGCGTGGAAGTGAATACTCCTTTTTTTTGTGAATCGGAAGTGAATACTCCAACTATATGTAATTGTAACCCCTCCATCTGATTTATATAAAACTATGTGCACTTCCAGATCATTTCTCCTGTTTTTTAGATGTCCTTTCACTTACTATAAAAAACAAAGAAGCACTGCTGCTTTGATTCAAAGGAATGTGGAGAGTGTAGAAATAGGAAAGGTGTAGGATTGAAATTTTCCCATAGGAATCAAATCCAACATAATTCCTATGTCAATCCTATGAATCAAAGAAGCCCTAAGTGGTTACCGGTGCTTAATGCACAGTTCCAAAAAGTTCATCCCGCAGTCCAAATAACTAATAATCAGATGATGTCAATTTTTGTGTATGTAGTTGTGCCTATTACCATCACAAATATAGTCTCAAATAGTATGATGGTGGAGATACACATTTTTTAACTACCATGATTTTCGGTAAATGCTTAGTCAATTTTGACATAATTTGACTTTCTAAAAATAATATAAGCTAAGCTTTGAGATGGAGGTACTATATTGGGTTTTCCTCGTCTTAAGCAAAATCCCTTCCCATCCCCTTAAATAGAGTACTCCAGCCTCGAGGCTAGGAGATAAGAGAGGCCATCGATAGGCCACATACTCCTCGCGCGCTCGCAATGCTGGAAACTGTCACCGTTACCCTGAAGATGGACTCCACCGTGCTTCACTGCATTTTCTGCTCCCAGCCCCTCAAGCCCCCCGTCTTCAAGGTCGATCCCTTTCCCTCCCACACTCCATTGATGTTTCTTTTGTGGGTTCACTACTGCAAAAATGGCAATCCACGAACTTTGATTTGTGCAGTGCAAGGGTAATCATTTGGCCTGCGGCCGCTGCCTCAGCGAGCTTCCCGGGAACCGGTGCCATAGGTGCGTGGAACCCCGCGGCGGATTCGAGCACGACCCGGCAATGGACGCCGTCGTATCAGCGGCGACGGTTGAGTGCCCCCACAGCAGCTGCGGGAGCTTGGTGGCCTACCACCAGGTCCACGACCACAAGATTGCATGCCCGCACGCCCCTTGCGCTTGCACGGAGCCCGGCTGCGACTTCGCCGCCCCGCCAACAGCGCTCGTCGCCCACTTTGCAGCGGCCCACTCGATCCAAGTGCACAAGCTCCCGCCGTACAACACGACCAAAGTGTTCGAGGTGCTGGTGCCGGTGCCGGGTTCGCCGTGCCTGCGGATCATCGCCGAAGGGGAGGACGGCGCCGTGTTCGTCCTGATCATCGGCGTGCTCGGTTCGACTTCGACCACCATCGTGTCTACCGTGTGCGTTAGGGCGGCCGCGTGCGTGTGGCCTCTGTACACGGCAAAGATGTGGGCGAATGGGCCGGCGTCGTGCTCGTTGGCGCACTCGAGGAGCAGGGCGGACACCGTGAATGTGTCATTGGAGGCGTCGAGCTGCGCCTTGCCGGGCGACGTCGCGTTTGATGAACTCACGTCGTTCCTCTCGGTACCGCCGCTGTACCAGGTGCTTGGTGGACCTTCCAAGCTGCTGCGTTTCTACATTCGCATCGAGAAGGAGAACAATTAATCCTCAAAATAAGTACTCCTTATATAGAAAGGGACTAACTGTTTTTCGTCCTGCTAATGCAACCTTGAGGTGACCGGGACAACTTTGTACAAAGCATCGTGCTCATATAAATATACGTACTCTACAAAATCATCAGCAGTGGAGTACCTCGTAGGTGCCATGTCCATGGATCGACAAGACAAGACACATACATAGACTGGGTCACTGGGAGATGGATATTACTACTGGATAGCTGTCCTGACGTGATAGGATGCCTACATACACCCTACTCGGCAGGTGACGATACCTTCCCAACAAAGGTATCCAGTCCCATCCATTGATTATATTTTATTATGGACGGAGAGCATTCTACTACGTAGAAGAGATGTCATGTCTTGGGGCAGAGGTTCGGCTTAATCATGGTTTAGATGACTCTAATGTAGATGTATCTAGACATATTGTAACTATAGATACTTCCATTTTAGCATCAAGTAATGTGGATCGGAGGGAGTAATACTATAGTACAATATACTCAGTATAAGGTTAACTTTGGCACACGCTGGGACGCACATATTTGTTAGAAGTACACACATGCAAGACAGAGCACAGAGTAAAATAATTACTATTTACTTATGGGCAACCAAAAGCTTGTACGTGTCCACTCTATATATGGGCATGGACTACACTTATTGCTTGTGGACGAGGATAGCTGTTGTGGACAACACAGTGGATGCTGTTAGAGTGAAACGGCACACTTATTATGGATCGTAGGGAGTATGCAAGATAAAAAAAGATCTACCATACATATTAGTATTATTATCATCAGTTATGTACTCATGACACTGGGAGCATACACACACGATCGTACATACTACAGTAGTACTGTACTACTTTTAAAACTACTTGCAAGATAAAATATACTGTACTACTTATCACTGGGTGCATACACACACGATCGTATACATACTAGTACTGTACTACTTTTAACACTAGGCTATCCTTTTCAGTGGTCTTCCTCTTCAGCTTCCACAGCCTGTACCATGTTGCTCTTCTTCTTCTTCTTCTTCTTCTTCTTACTCCCGCTGTCCTGGAATTCCGCCAATTTTTGTTGACCCTTCTCAAAGTTCACTATTCGCCTGTATACCTCATATGTCGCGTATGCGTCGATGCTTGCATACAGGATATGCTTCATGGACAAGGGCACCTGCTTCCACACCTTGTGTTCCTCTTTCGTAAGTTTTTTCATGATAGATTTGTACTGGCTGTCTATAATGGCCGCAGCATAGTAAGCCAACGAATCCTTATTGTTACTAGTGGAATCGGCAGGCTTCCACCTTTTCTGGATGTCCACGAAGTTCGCCACTGAGAGGTTGCAACGCCCAAGCCTGGTAATGTCGTTGCCGATGTCAACACCTGCAAATGTTATGTCAGGCCTGCCAAGAAAGTCAGCGAGTTTGGGGCAGGGCTGGTCGGCCGAGGAAATCTGGTACAGGAGGCAGTCTGTGCCCATGCACAACTGTATGAGGGCAGCCTTCTGTTCAGGCCCATAGGTGTACTCTACGTCTAGGCCAACAATTTTGTACGAGTCTTCTTTCTCCAGTATCAACTCGATTTTGTTGATGTGTTCCTCCACCTTAGACGCCATATTGGTATAGTTCGCCGTAATGGTGGTTGTTCCATGAGCGAGGAAAGTGTGTCCTTGGTAGAACGCTTCCATGGAGGGTAGCGAGAGAGGGGCACAGGCGAGAGTGTCAGGGAGAAGACGAAATGAGGAAGACGAAATGAGGAAGACGAATGTTAACCGCCACGCCAGGGCCTGGAAACCGCCCGTCGCTAGATGCATGCATTTGGACGGTTTTGAAGATGACGGGCCATAGGGCACGAATGCAGTTTCCCTGTTAAAATAATAATAACCGCCCACGTACTTAATTAATTGTATGCTTATTTGTTTCTCGAGAGGAGCCTAGTTTTTTTCTACGAAACTCTGAAGATCTATTAAAAATCATCAACATTAGTACAAAGAGATTCAAAATTAATATTACCTTCGTCTAAAAGGAGGTGTCTTAGTTTTGTCTAATACGGATGTATAAAGACATATCTAAGTTGTAGAAATTACAAATATGTCTTCTTTGCACCACTTAGCTACCACTACAAAGTACAAACACTAACGCAAGGTAGATCAGCATCATGCAATGTAGACATTACAGTATTTTTGTACTACTGTACTTGTCTTCCCTGGTCTATGATTCAATATCTAGTATACTGTACTGCTTATACACCAGGGAGATTCAAAATACGAGTTGAGCGCCAAAACTCCCGCCTCCATACACATATTTCGAATTCCCTTTCGACCCTATTAGCAATGACGCAAAGGCAGACAAGTGAAGCCGGCGTTGGTTGGGGTCTCGTTCGTAATTTACACACCCCCTCTGATATATATAGTCTACCGCCTTCCATTCGTCTTCCCCATTTCCGCAAAAAATCTGTCGCAATACTCCAGGCCCATCATCTCTCACCTGCCGGACCACCGCACCGGAATATCCCAGCCGTACTTAGCCGGCATACCACCTCACCTACCTGAGGCCACCGACTCCCTCGTCCGCAGCACCAGATCCGCTTCACCAACGCCGCCGTGTACTGCATCGGATCTGCTTCACCGACTGCTTCATCCGCAGCACCAGATCCGCTTCACCAACGCCGCCGTGCACTGCACTATCTGAGTTCACCGACTCCCTCGTCTGCCGTACCTGATCCGCTTCACCAACGACGCCGTGCACTGCACCGGATCTGCTTCACCGACTCCCTCGTTTCAGATCTGCTTCCCCGAACCCATCATCGACCGCCCCAGATCTGCTTCCTCGACGCCGACGCCCACCGCAACCGCAGCACCCCCGCCGTCGTCGACGTGACCCGCAAGGATGCCGAGTATGACTACACGAAGCCGCCGTCGAGGTAACCAGACCCCCTCCCCCCTACACGTTTTGGTCTGTTACCATAGAAGGTTCAAGCATGTCTTGGTCAACTAGAATGTGTCCCATAGATCCAGCTCCGCCCCGCTCTCAATGCGCGTGGCAGATGGCAGGATCCTGCGCATTTGCCCATGCCACTCCTCGAGCTCTCTGTCTTGATGTGCTTCACACACAGGGCTTATAATACTAGGAAGCTTGTGCCTCACATACACTTACACACAGGGCTACTACTACTAGGAAGCTTTATTGGATATCTCAGTGGTACAAAGCTTACTTACATGGGACGGGTGATACTCTATTTAAATTTTTGTACATGACCCTTTAGATTGTTGCCATGTGCCAGAATCCAAACCCTATACCATACTTCTAGAATACTCTACAAACTCTAGATATTTCATACTACTCGTAAATATCTTACTCTAGAACATTCCCCATTCTACAGTTCTCTCTACATACCTTGGATACTTCATGACTAAGCTAGCTCCTTTACTAGCCAACCACATTGATAAGATTACTACTAACAATCCCCCCATAATCTTGTCATATAAACTATCTTTACTATTAAATTTAAAATAGGCCGCGGTGGTTGGTGATGGTACGTCAAACGTGTATACAACTCACCCCGAACATAAAAAGTAAGGTCAGCGTGACCGGCTCCATGAGGAGTTCTTATCAGGATTAGTTAGGTCACGACCAAAATCCAATCCGTAGCACTAGGTAGCAAAATCAGCATCCCTTTCCTAATTCTAATCGGTAAGACAAGCATAGATCGGTCCAGCCACACATCTTTTTTGTTCGCTCCCCTTTTTATTCTCTAAGGAACCCTCTCCTTAACGAGCGTAGATTGATGGAGATGGTTTTTGTACCGGTCAATCTTTATATCCTTTCTGGCATAGTTCTGTAAAAGATCGGCAGGTGATCCGTCCTTTCTCCTCTGCCGTAGTTCATCAACGCGTGTCCGGCAATCCCGGTTAGATCGACACAATCGGCAAAAAAGAAAAAGGCCAAAAGAGACCCATTGATTAGGCTCCTCTTGCCGTGCTACTTTAAATTTTCTAACTTTTCTTTCATTCGCAAACATACAGTGACAATCTATATGACTCTAGGTTTCTTTTCCTAATTTTTGCACGTGCATGCATTTTCCCTTTAAAATTCGTAGGACATACAAATCTCAACACTTATGCAACTAAAAATCCTTAAAAAAAACAAAGCTTTCATACCCTGCAGCTTTTAAGAGGTTAGTCACAAGAATCAACCACATGTTTTGGAGCGCAGTGACATTCTCCCTAAAAAAACATGTTTCATGCGTGGGTGTTTCATTAATAAAGAGAAATATCTGTTCAGTTGGGGCCACGTTTCGACGTGTGTTCTCGACAAATCAGTTTCTCAGACAAAGTATCTTGAAGGTGTTCATAGAGATTGCATGTGCATTTGTGCGTTCGTAGGAGCGAGTATGCATTTAGTGAGCATTTATATTGTACCGTGTTTTGTTAAAAAAGATGGTGTAAAACGGGCACCTTTTACGATATACTCTCTCCGTCCCAAAATGTAAGGCGTCTAAGGATTGGTCAAAACTCAAAAGTCAAACCTTACGAACTTTGACCAAATATTTTAAAAAATATTTACATTTTCAATATCAAATTGACATATTAAGAAATTATACTTTAGGGTGACTCTATTGATAATGATTTAGTATTGTAAATATTTATATTTTTGTGTGTAAACTTGGTCAAACTTTAAAAACATTGACTTTTAACTAATCCTTAGACGCCTTATTTTTGGCACGGAGGGAGTATCATTCAATAAATACTATGAATTATTCGATCGTTTGTTCAAACATGTTAATTAGATCGGTCGATTGATCAACTCGGATCGGTCGATCGAGCATCAGAGTTGTCTCAGTGATGACAAAAAATAAGCACATTGTATGATACTGACGTACCACAGATTCTAAAGAAAAATGAGGACCATGTGGCCACACATCCTGGACATAGACATTGCGATTATATTCCATTTATTCTATATTTGGAGGGAGCCATCTTTCGTTATTAACCCGTTGCAACACACGGGTATTATGCTAGTATCCCCTAATCCAGATCACATGGACCATGCACTTCATCTTGTGATGGCATCACACCGACTCACGTCAAGCAACGACGCCGCACCTTGCTTGTTAGCCTGACACCGACTTCATTTTAGATATCATGTAGTACATGTCAAGTACCAAATCACTGAGAACCAACCTGTGGTTGGATGGTTAGGAGGGCAGTGGCACCCCCAGATTTAACGCTTTGGTGTCTCAAAAATGGAGGAATATTCTTCTGTGGGACGCGGCGTTCCCGATGACATTGTGGTGCTAGTGGTGACTTCGTCAATCTCAATACCCGTCGGAACAGTTTCTTGGATGCAGTTTCCTGAAGGTGCTCGAAGGGGTAGTGTGTGTGCCTGAGTGATGAGTGTATGTATGTACGTGTGAGCGTCTATGATTGTACTGTGTGTTGCAAAAAATAGTATTAATTTTGTCTTGTTCATACTAAGACTAGCAAAGCGTTCCCTGCTCTATAAACTCTCAAGAAACACCCCTATAGTATCCATCTAGTTCGTCCTAATGTTAGAACAGTAATTGCATGCTATGTAATTCATCTATTTTTGTTAGGAAACCTACATGTTTGTTTGCTTTTCTTATTCTCAGGTGACAGGTTGTGTGCTGGGACCATAGCCGCCGTCTGTTTTGTTCGTTGCAAAATGTTGTTTTATATTCCGCCATTCTGTGCTCTTCTGTGTTCACAAGGTTTTACATTATAATTTCCATCTGTTTTGTTGTAAACAATGACGGTAAATGCCAATTACTATTTCCTTTCTGCTATCCTTTTGCCATCCTGTAGTACATGTGTGAACTCATTGCTCTGGTACATTTAAATTCTTCATTGTTTTTTTTCTTCAAGAGCTGCAACCCTAACTCTTTGCTGTAATTTCATGTTGCACTATCACATGGAACACAGCAAATCGTGGAGTGAATCACCCCTATAATCCAGTAAGTACCTTTCATTTTTGTATTGATATGCTTATCGTGCTGGAACCAGTTTGTGTTTAACACATTTACTCTCCATATAGATAGGATAACTGGTTTGAAATAAATCATGCTATTTGTATGACTGCACGTCTTCGTTCATTTTCCTGCTAGCTTCTCAAACTTGTTCTATTGCCTGTCTAATCTTTTTTTGTTTGATCGTGATTAAACCAATTTAATTGTTCTGCTTAACTTAAATGATCTGGCATTTTATTCTAGCCACATAATGTTTGATTGCTCATGCACTTCCTCATACTGTTATGTCTTCTGGATTTCTTCCATAATGATAAGAATGTTTTGCTTGGTGAATATGAGTCAGATGATGATTCAATTGGTTATTAGTCCTTGATTCATTGAGTTGACTGATGATTAAAACATATAAACCTTGCGACTATCTGGCATGCTTGTTGTGGGATATAATGAGCATATTTGTTTTTTGTAAGACTTTTTTCGGATTTCACTGTTGATTAATCCAATGCCACCTTCTGTAGTAGGAAATCCACCTTCAGTAGGTATCATAAATAAGATTTGTTGTTACTTTTTGGCTGACCCATCTTTTATTTTTAGGCACAAAATGGTTCATTTGTTTGTTTCTCCTTCCCTTATATTGCGCTCATGGGTTAAACATTGAAATAATATGTCAGTTTATATGAATCCCAGAATGGTTGCTGTCTAATCTGTCTTAATTGGTCCTGCTCGTTTATATTTGGCACCAAATGGATATATTTCTCTTTTATCTGAGGCATTCCCATGGCTGGCTGATGATTAAAATAATGAAATTTAGGGGGTTGGAGATTCTCCAACTGCACAATGTCTGGCTACCACTTTTGTGGAACTTAAGGGATCTGAAGCACCCCTTCCAAGTGTCAATTTTAATAGACAGCTGTTATGCAGTTTCCTGGCTTATTTTATTAGGCACAGACTGTCTAGTTACTTGATTTATTTTGTTCATATTTGCCATCCGGTTGCTCTGCCTGTTGCATTGGGGTTGATAGCTTGCTTTGTTATATTATGCCTTGTGCTTTGTGAAAATCTGCCATCTGTTTTGATGCTTTGCAAAAATCTGTGACAACTAATAGTATGGTTGTTTTCTCAAATTGTATGGTTCTGTAACTTGCACTGTCTTGTTTTCAGCCCCTGAATAGAGCAAGGAAGGCAGATGGCAGGGCATGTACATCAAGTGTCCAGGTCTTTCCACAGCACAGCCGTGACAATGCCAATTCATCTGATTGTCAGATGATAGCTACTGTCCCAGCCATTCCAGCGCAAACAATCGCTGCCTTTGCACACGAATCACTTGATATAATTCAGCAGCAAAGAGATGAAATAGATTCAAATATCATCATAACAGTCAATGAGATACATGAATTGAAAAATAGGCAAGCTTGGATTGAGCAGATCCTTAATAATCTACTCTGCAGATCTAATGGAAAGCCAGCTGTTACTTGCACTCCGATGAATTCTACCTAACAGAAATGCAGTTTTGCCGATGATGCCATTTGTATGGCTTGTATCATTTGAGTTATTTCGACTTGTTGTATTTGAGAATTTTTGCTGTTATTGTAATCCTTGAGCATTTTTTCCTGTTATTGCTATAGTTTGCAATCATTGTAACAAATTTTCAATGTAATGATTATTTTATCTTGCACTCGGCCTTAAACAGAACTACTAGTATGGTCTCACAATTTTTTATCATTATACTATGCAAGATTTAGCGGTTGCCCCAAATTCAGAGCATCTCCACCGGCGGCCCGGCCTGATAGCGATTTGGGGGCCGGCGTCGTTTTATGGCTCGCACCGGTGCGCTCCAAACGGCGCCGGCCATTTTTCGAGCCCAGTAGAATCTCCGGCATCCCCGAGCCGGCCCCTTCGCCAGGGGCGCGAATCAGGCGCTCCGGGTGCCTCGCGGAACGACGGTTTTCGCTGGTGGAGGCGCCTTGTCAGCGAGAGGACGCGACGGTTCGCATCGACTGGCCACGACGCGGGAAGGTTGGTCGTCGGCGTTTAAATGGCCTCCCGCGCGGAAACCGAGGCAGCGACTGGCCACGAGGGCAGCGACTGGCCACGCGGCGTCCAGTCGCCGTAAATGTGGGTAGTTGCCACCGCTAGATATATAGGACGTACGCCGTCCACCACCGCCGCTCCATTCTCTACTCTCCACATCAAGATGCCGCGCCGTCTGAAGACCACCTACTCGATGCTTGGCCTAAACGGCCGCGCGCTGCCTCCACCACCACGGCAGCCGCAGCCGGAGCCGGAGCCGGAGCTGCAGGCCGACGACGAGCACAGCTCCGACGAGGACGAGGACCCACGGTTCGAGTCCTGGCACGATGTCTACGTAGCAGAAGCGGAAGCAGAGGCGGCGGATCGAGGAGTCAGCGCAGTCGGGCGAGCCGCCGCAGGC
The DNA here is from genome assembly GCA_030979885.1 of Lolium multiflorum. Taxonomy (NCBI): domain Eukaryota; kingdom Viridiplantae; phylum Streptophyta; class Magnoliopsida; order Poales; family Poaceae; genus Lolium; species Lolium multiflorum. Next base: position 234,753,643 of record CM061751.1, on the reverse strand, counting down.
CCCCACCGACCCGGAGCAGGCGGCGATCCTCGCGTCGCTGAACGCACAACGATACCAGCGGTTGAGGGAGGAGGAGCGCGAGTTCGTCAACGACGCGAACCTCGAGCACGTCCTCGAGATATCGCGCCAGCGAGCGGTCACGGAGGAGGCGGGACGCCGCCTCAAGGAGGCGGAGCGACAGAAGCTCGCAGAGCTCAACGCTCATCGCCACCAGGACGAGTTCGCTCGCCAGCAGGCGAGGCGCGCCGAGATCGAAGCTTCTCGGGAAAGGCTGGAAGCGCGGGGACAGCGCCGCCGGCCGCCATGCTCCACCGCCAGATGCGCGAAGCAACGAAGGAGAAGCGGGCACGAAAGCAGGCGGCAATGGCTAAGAACAACGACGAGGCAGTGCCGTCGAGCGCCCCAACCGACGGCCCGTAGACCAGGATTAAGTTTAAGTTTAGTTATGTTTAAAGTCGAGCTACTTTGGTATAAATTTCGTATGATTTTGGGTTTTTAAATGTCAATTTTAATTTTAAAATGGCTGCCGTTTGGGGCCGCTGGTGTGGTGTGGGAGCAGCATCCCCAAATAGAGGATCATGGTAACAGAAATTGTCAACGTGATGATGATTTGATGTTGCACTCGACCTTGAACATAAGTACTAGTACGGTCTCACAATTTTTTTAATCATTATACTTTGCAACATTTAGCGCGGATGCGCCAAATTCAGAGATAGATCATGATCATGGTAACAAATTTTCAACGTGATGATGATTTGATGTTGCACTCGGGCTTGAACAGAAGTACTACTACTGTCTCACAAATTCTTTATCATTATACTTTGCGAGATTTAGCGGATGCGCCAAATTCAGAGATAGATCATGATCATGGTAACACACTTTTCAATGTAATGATGATTTGATGTTGCACTCGACCTTGAACATAAGTCCTAGTACGGTCTCACAATTTTGTATCATTATACTTTGCAAGTTTTAGCGGATGCGCCCATTTTCAGAGGTAGATCATGATCATGGTAACAAATTTTAAACGTGATGATGATTTGATGTTGCACTCGACCATGAACAGAAGTACTACTACTGTCTCACAATTTCTTTATCATTATACTTTGCCAGATTTAGCGGATGCGCCAAATTTAGAGATAGATCATGATCATGGTAACAAATTTTCAACGTGATGATGATTTGATGTTGCACTCGGGCTTGAACAGAAGTACTAGTACGGTCACTAATTTTTTTAGCATTATACTTTGCAACGAATGCACCAATTTCAGGTGCATGTCACCAGATCTGTGTCCGATGATGATCATGGTAGTAACCGATGTTCAACTTGATGATGATTTGATTTTACAGTCGGCCTTGAACAGAGGTACTAGTACGGTCTCACAATTTTTTATCATTATACTTGTACCTTAGCGAAATTCAAAATCTCATAGCGGCAAAACTTCCCGCCCACAAAATACAAAAATTTCACACGCTTCCAAATTCCGATTCTACCCCTGTGGAGATGACAGCAAAGTCGGTTGGTGGGGGGGTCTGGCCGTCATTTTTTGGATCACCACCTCCCTAGCCCCGGATACCCTCCCAAAAAAATTCATTTCCCTCAGTCTCTCATCTGAGACCACCCACCGGAACTTCTCAAGTCCCTCTCTCTACCACCTCCACGACCACCGCACCGGAACATCCCCGCCGGACTTCCCTGGCCTACCCGAGCCCTCGCGATCCTCGTCATCCGGCTGCCTGCCGGAGCCGCTTGATGACCCACAAGTATAGGGGGTGTATCGTAGTACTTTCGATAAATAAGAGTGTCGAACCCAACGAGGAGCAGAAGGTGTTGACAAGCAGTTTCGATGAAGGTTTCACTGTAAATGCTCACAGACAAGTATTCAGGGGTTTTGATATTGCAGATAAATAAAGTACAAGTAAATAAAATGCGAGAGAAATAATTGCAGCGAGTGGCCCAATCCTTTTTAGCACAAAGGACAAGCCGGTTTGATTACTTATAATGACCAAACGTTCCTGAGGACACACGGGATTTTAGTCTAGTGCTTTCGCTACATACAGCTGATTAATCTTCATTGTTTTGATAAGTGTTGTGTGGGTGAACCTATGCTAATGCACCGCCCTTCCTAGGACTAATACATACTTGTGATTATACCCCTTGCAAGCATCCGCAACTACAAGAAAGTAATTAAGATAAATCTAACCACAGCCTTAAACTCTGAGATCCTGCGATCCCTCCTGCATCGATATACTAACGGGGGCTTAGGTTTCTGTCACTCCGGCAACCCCGCAATTAGCAACCGAATACAAGATGCACTCCCCTAGGCCCATAAATGGTGAAGTGTCGTGTAGTCGACGTTCACACGACACCACTAGAAGAATGACACCACAACTTAAATATCATAACATTGAATATTACTCAACCATAATTCACTACTAGCATTTAGACTTCACCCATGTCCTCAAGAACTAAACGAACTACTCACGAGACATCATATGGAATACAATCAGAGGTGATATGATGATGAATAACAATCTGAACATAAACCTTGGTTCAATGGTTTCACTCAATAGCATCTACAACAAGTATAGAATAACACCGGGAGAGTTTCCCCTATCAAACAATCAAGATTTAACCCGAATTGCTACAGCGATGACGAGGTGCAGCGGTGGTGATGGCGGTGTAGATGGTGGAGATGATGATGATGATGATGGAGATGATGTCCCGCTCGATGACGATGGCGATGGCGTCGATTTCCCCCTCCGGGAGGAATTTCCCGGATTCCTGCCCGCGGAGAGCTCTTTTCTCTCTGGTGTTCTCCGCCCCGGAGGCGTAACCCTTCGTGAGGATCCCTCTGTGGCTTAGGTTTTCGGACGAAGGAGTACGCGAAGAAAAGGAGGCGAAAAGGGTCGTGGGCCCCCCAGAGCATAGGGTGGCGCGGCCAGGGCCTGGGCCGCGCCGGCCTATGGTCTGGGCCCACAGTGGCCCCTCTCTTCTTCCCCTTCTGGCTCCCTCCGTCATCTGGAAAAATAGGAATTTTCGTGAAATTCCCTTCCACAGTCGATCTTCCGAAATATTGCGTTCTGACGGTGCTTTTTCCAGCAGAATCCTGGCTCCGGTGCTTGATCCTCCAATGATGATGAAACATGCAAAATAGATGAAATAACATAAGTATTGTGTCCCAATATGAAATATATCAATGAATAACAGCAAATTATGATACAAAATAGTGATGCAAATTGGACGTATCAACTCCCCCCAAGCTTAGACCTCGCTTGTCCCCAAGCGAAACTGAGCTCGAGAAACAAGACCACATGTTTATGGAGTGAAGAGTCGATAAATAAAATACGGACAAGAAGCATCATATTCATTCACACAAGACATTCTAATAAACAACTTCCTCATATAACTCATCTTGAAATAAGTAAAGAGAAATCACAAGTAAAGGTGCATAAGAAATCATAATTGGTGATGGCAAACTTTGTTCTTGGTCAGAGAACTACTAACGGATTGTACTTCTAAGCAAAGCTTTCATATTAGATTTTATAGCTGAACTTTCATATTCAAGCATGACAATCTCTTCATAATCATTGATAACTTCAAAGTCATATTCATTCAGATAAAATTGGTACTAAACAAGAAAGTATAAAAGACATGATCAACTGAATCATAGCATAAATGATTGGTTCACAACAACTCAATTGCTTGCTTAAGATAGAGGGAAATAGGTATACTGACTCAACATAAAAGTAAAAGACAGGCCCTTCGCAGAGGGAAGCAGGGATTAAATCATGTGCTAGAGCTTTTCAAGTTTTGAAATCATATAAAGAGCATAAAAGTAAGATTTTGAGCGGTGTTTGTTGTTGTCAACGAATGGTAGCGGGCACTCTAACCCCCTTGCCAAACGAACCTTCCAAGAGCGGCTCCCATGAGGGACGGCATCTCTACCAGCAAGGTAGATCATCCCCCTTCTCTTTTGTTTACACATGTATTTTAGTTTTATTTAGGATGACACTCCCCCCAACCTTGGCTTTCTCAATCCATGGCTAACCGAATCCTCGGGTGCCTTCCAACATTCACATACCATGGAGGAGTGTCTATTGCAAAATTAAGTTGCTTACTGATGAATCAGAGCAAAACATGTGAAGAGAATTATTAATGAAAGTTATTAATTGAGGCTGGGAACCTCATTGCCAGCTCTTATTGCAAAATTATTGGATAAGCGGATGTGCCACTAGTCCATTGGTGAAAGTCCGCCCAACAAGATTGAAAGATAAAACACCACATACTTCCTCATGAGCTATAAAACATTGACACAAATAAGGAGTAATAGTTTGAATTATTTAAAGGTAGCACATGAAGTATTTACTTGGAATGGCAGAAAATACCATGTAGTAGGTAGGTATGGTGGACACAAATGGCATAGGTTTGGTCTAAGGTTATGGATGTATGAGAAGCATTCCCTCTCGATACAGGTCTTTGGCTAGCAAGGTTTGATAGCAAGCATAAAGGTTGAGGGAAACAAACAAATATACATATGATAGAAACAATCATGCATCTTTCTCATAAGCACAAGCAATTTTAACTTAAGAATACTAAGCATAGAGATAATGGAGCAATGTATCTAAGTGTATTTCTCTCTTCTATCAAGATGTTGTTGTTATTGACCAATGCTAAGTTTGCCAAAACCAAATAGATTTACTTAATGTTCCCAAAGTGATATCAATACTCATGTCAAGAGTAATCATATAATGGAGATTGCAAACTAAAATAAGGTGTGCAAAAAGTAAATGATAAGACTTCTCATTAATATTCCATAACGATAACTCACACCAACGGATACATCGATAACTAACTAAGAGAGATACTTCCACATTGCATACTATTCTATATGATAACTTCCCTACTCATGATATGACGCTACTTGATAGTAAAAGATAAAGGTGGTGATGTGATACCGCGGCACTCCCCCAAGCTTGGAACAAACCAAGGGGATGCCAATACCGATGATGAATTACTCCTTCGGCGATGGTGGTGATGAATTCCTGACAAGCTTCTCAATAAGCTCCTGGAGCTCGTCAATCCTGTATATGAGATTGCGAATCATCTCTGAATTGTGCTCGACGCGGTTAAGGAGTCTGTCCGACGGTGAGTCCCAACTCTTGGAGTTATTTCCCCACTCTTCAGCCTCAGGCTCCTTCTCTCCTGCAGTGTTAGAGCGATCTATATCCCACTGGCTAGGCAATGCTGCCTTGGGAGTCCCTTCAATTTGATTATTGAAAATTAGATTGTGGAAGGGTTGATGAGTGCCTGATAGAGATGACTTTGGAGCTAGGTAATGACGTGGAACCGCTCCTCCAGTGCGAATTCTTGCGCTCTTGTTTGCGCTAAAAGGGTTGTCCACCACCTTGATGCTTGCGATAGTAGCACGCGGGTGCGTGCGCGAATCTTCATCCACCTCTTCTTCATCCTCTTCCTTGACGTCCTTGTCTTCCTCTTTCCGCCCAAGATCTTGATTATCTTCTTCCGGAAACTCCTTGCCCTTGTTCTTGGAGACCATGGCGCTTCTAAACTGAAAACAGATCTGGCAGAAAACAGCTCGAAACAAAACACGACGAGAAAACGATATTACGGACCTCCAGGGGTCCGGGGAATTATATAGCAAATATTTTTACGACAAAAGGAAGGTTCCAGGCCGAAAACGAGTGGAAACGGGACGCCGAGGTGCCGTCACCATAGGTCGGCGCGGCCAGGGTGGGGCCCGCGCCGGCCTGTGGTGACGGGCCCTCGCGCGTCTTTTCCACTCCGTTTCGATTCCGTAATTTTTCATATTTTCCAAAAACAGCAGAAATAATGTTCGGAAAGGTAAACGCGGACTCTTTATTACCTATACTGTTACCTATTCAAAGTCCAGTTCTGGCGGACTGTCAATTTGTCCTTTGATGAAAGCCTCCGGTGTTTCCACTTGAATAATATCAACATCAACATTATAAGAATCACCCGAGATATAATGCTTGAGTCTTTGTCCATTCACCACTTGCGTGGCATTGCCTTGGAGAGAGCTAATTTTAATTGCTCCTGAACGATACACCTCCTCAACAACATATGGTCCTTCCCACTTCGAGAGTAATTTCCCTGCAAAGAATCGTCTGAAGAAGGGAAAGGTCCCATGAAGTCGAATCCCCAACAATCGAATGGTTCAATAACAAGAGTATAATTCATAGGCATCTCATTGCGTCTAGAGATATTACCAACTCTTTGACATTCATCACAAGATAAAATAAATTTCCTTGCATCTTTGAAGAGTGTTGGCCAATAAAAACCTGATTGTAGAACCTTTTGCGCGGTTCTATCTCCAGCGTGATGTCCTCCATAAACACTTCCATGACATTTATTCAATATCTCCTGTTGTTCATATTCAGGAACACATCTTCGCATAATACCATCCACTCCTTCTTTATATAAGTGTGGGTCATCCCAAAAATAATGCCTCAAGTCATAAAAGAATTTCCTCCTTTGCTGAGCTGAAAAGGTTGGAGGCAAATACTTCGAAACAATAAAGTTAGCATAATCTGCATACCAAGGGCTCTCTCGCGAGCTCACCTTTATTACAGCCAATTGTTCATTTGGAAAACTATCATTAACAGGAACAGGATCATAAGCAATATTTTCCAATCTAGACAAATTATCAGCAACAGGATTATCAGCACCTTTCCTATCTATAATATGTAAATCAAATTCTTGCAGAAGTACCCATCTAATAAGCCTTGGCTTAGCATCTTTCTTTGTCATAAGGTATCTAATTGCAGCATGATCAGTATGAATTGTAACTTTTGAATCAACAATATAAGGTCTAAACTTATCACAAGCAAAGACTACAGCTAACAATTCTTTTTCAGTTGTAGCATAATTTCTTTGAGCAGCATCAAGAGTCTTACTAGCATAATGAATAACATTTAATTTTTTATCTACTCGCTGTCCAAGAACAGCGCCTACAGCAAAATCACTAGCATCACACATAATTTCAAAAGGCAAATTCCAATCAGGAGGTTCAACTACAGGAGCAGTTGTTAAGGCTTTCTTTAAAGTTTCAAAAGCTTCCTTACAATCATCATCAAAAACAAAAGGTACATCTTTTTGAAGAAGATTAGTAAGAGGCTTTGAAATTTTAGAGAAATCTTTAATAAATCTCCTATAAAACCCAGCATGACCAAGAACACTACGAATACCTTTAACATCCCTCGGATAGGGCATCTTCTCAATCGCTTCAACTTTAGCTCTATCAACTTCAATACCTCTCTCGGAAATTTTATGTCCCAATACAATTCCTTCATTAACCATAAAATGGCATTTCTCCCAATTAAGAACAAGGTTAGTTTCTTCACATCTCTGCAAAACTTTATCGAGGTTTCGCAGCAATTATCAAAAGAATTCCCATAGACAGAAAAATCATCCATGAACACCTCTACAATACTTTCGCAAAAACCATGAAAAATAGCAGACATGCATCTTTGAAAAGTAGCAGGAGCATTACATAAACCAAAAGGCATACGCCTATAAGCATAAGTTCCATAAGGACAAGTAAAAGTGGTTTTCTCTTGATCTTTAGCTTTAACAGCAATTTGTGAAAACCCAGAATAACCATCAAGAAAGCAAAAATGAGTATTTTTAGACAATCTTTCTAGCATTTGATCAATAAAGGGTAAAGGGTAATGATCTTTCTTAGTAACTTTATTAACTTTTCGAAAATCAATGCACATTCTATACCCTACAACTATTCTTTGAGGAATAAGCTCATCATTATCATTAGGCACAACAGTCATTCCTCCTTTCTTAGGAACACAATGCACAGGGCTAACCCATCTACTATCAGCAATAGGATATATAATACCAGCTTCAAGCAGTTTTAATACCTCATTCCTTACCACTTCCTTCATCTTCGGAATTAGACGACGTTGATGTTCAACAACAGGCTTTGCATCTTCTTCCATATTAATAGCATGTTGGCAAATAGAAGGAGAAATCCCTTTCAAATCATCAAGAGTATAGCCAATAGCTCCTCGGTGTTTCTTCAATATTTCCAATAACCTTTCTTCCTCAATCTCTGAAAGCTTAGAACTAATAATAACAGGATATATTTTCTTATCATCAATATGAGCATATTTAAGATTATCAGGTAAAGGCTTTAGATCAAAAACAGGATCTTCCTTCGGTGGTGGTGTTGTACCCAGATCTTCCACCGGTAAATCATGCTTGAGAATAGGTTGGCGACGAAAAATTTCCTCAAGCTCATCTCTTTCTTTCCTAAAAGCTTCACTTTCACTATTCTCCAAATGTTGCTGCAAAGGGTTATTAGGAACAAGAACAATAGATGCACACTGCTCCATTTTAAAATCATTACTAGGCAAGTCAACTTTATAAGGAGTTTTGGTAAATTTAGAAAAGTTAAATTCATAAGGTTCACCAGCAAATCTAGTCAAAATTTTCTCTTTCTTACAATCTATAATAGCTCCACAAGTATTTAGAAAAGGTCTACCAAAAATGATAGGACAATAATCACTAGCAGCAGAACCAAGTACCAAAAAGTCAGCAGGATATTTAATCTTACCACATAGAACTTCCACATCTCGAACAATACCAATTGGAGAAATAGTTTCTCTATTAGCCAGATGAATAACCACATCAATATCTTCAAGTTCACAAGAACCAATTTCGTGCATAATCTCCGTGTAAAGTTCATAAGGTATAGCACTAACACTTGCACCAATATCACATAAACCATAATAGCAATGATCACCAATTCTAACAGATAGCATAGGAACACTAACTTGTTTGGATTTATTAGGATGTGAAACAATATTAGAAGCATCTTCACAGAAAATAATATGACCATCCTCCACATTTTCAGTCACAAGATCCTTAACTATTGCAACAGCAGGTTCAATTTTAATTTGTTCTTCAGGTTCTTTAGGTTTCTTTTCACTTTTATTAACCGCACTAGATATGACAGAGTACTCCTTCATTTTAGCAGGGAAAGGAGTTTTTTCAATGTAAGCTTCAGGAATAACATTATCAACAGTTTCAACCACTACACATTTGTTTACAGATGAATCAACTTTATCTTTATACGGTTCATGATACTTATCAAAATTCTTCTTAGGCAGTTCATAATGAGAGGCAAAAGCTCTATAAAGATTTGCAACAACTTGGGAATCAAGACCATATGTAGCACTCATATTACGAAATTTATCAGTATCCATAAAAGCTTCAATGCATTTATAATCATAAATTATACCTGATTCTCTATCTTTGTCATTCTCCCATCCTTCAGTATTTTCTTGGATCCGATCAAGAAGGTCCCTTTTAAACTCTTCTTTGTTGCGTGTAAATGATCCAGAACAAGAAGTATCCAACAAGGTCTTGTCTTGAAAAGAAAGTCTTGCATAGAAATTATCAATAATAACATTACCAGGAAGCTCATGAATGGGGCATTTGAGCATTAAAGACTTCAATCTCCCCCAAGCTTGGGCAATACTTTCTCCATCATGAGGCCAGAAATTATATATGCGGTTCCGATCTTTGTGAATTTCACTTGGAGGATAAAATTTGGAATAGAATAAAGGCACAATGTCCTCCCAATCAATAGAATCACCATTCTTCAGCAATTTATACCAGTGCGCCGCTTTACCAGACAGCGATATAGTGAATAGTTTCTTCCTAACTTCATTCATGGAAATACCTGCACATTTGAATAACCCGCATAATTCATGCAAAAATAGTAAATGATCACCAGGATGGACAGTTCCATCCCCTTCATAGCGGTTATCCATAACACGTTCAATAATTTTCGTAGGTATTTTATATGGTACTACTTCCTCACCTGGCGCTTCATCCACTACCGTTGCAGTAGTAGTAGATTTCCCAAATAGAAATTGAAGAGAAGATCTCTCCATAATGATTATAGCAGCAGGCAGAAATAAAATCAGCACAAACAGTAAAGGTTTTCCTTACCAATTCCACTTACCAATAGCGCTTCACTCCCCGGCAACGGCGCCAGAAAATAGTCTTGATGACCCACAAGTATAGGGGGTGTATCGTAGTACTTTCGATAAATAAGAGTGTCGAACCCAACGAGGAGCAGAAGGTGTTGACAAGCAGTTTCGATGAAGGTTTCACTGTAAATGCTCACAGACAAGTATTCAGGGGGTTTTGATATTGCAGATAAATAAAGTACAAGTAAATAAAATGCGAGAGAAATAATTGCAGCGAGTGGCCCAATCCTTTTTAGCACAAAGGACAAGCCGGTTTGATTACTTATAATGACCAAACGTTCCTGAGGACACACGGGATTTTAGTCTAGTGCTTTCGCTACATACAGCTGATTAATCTTCATTGTTTTGATAAGTGTTGTGTGGGTGAACCTATGCTAATGCACCGCCCTTCCTAGGACTAATACATACTTGTGATTATACCCCTTGCAAGCATCCGCAACTACAAGAAAGTAATTAAGATAAATCTAACCACAGCCTTAAACTCTGAGATCCTGCGATCCCTCCTGCATCGATATACTAACGGGGGCTTAGGTTTCTGTCACTCCGGCAACCCCGCAATTAGCAACCGAATACAAGATGCACTCCCCTAGGCCCATAAATGGTGAAGTGTCGTGTAGTCGACGTTCACACGACACCACTAGAAGAATGACACCACAACTTAAATATCATAACATTGAATATTACTCAACCATAATTCACTACTAGCATTTAGACTTCACCCATGTCCTCAAGAACTAAACGAACTACTCACGAGACATCATATGGAATACAATCAGAGGTGATATGATGATGAATAACAATCTGAACATAAACCTTGGTTCAATGGTTTCACTCAATAGCATCTACAACAAGTATAGAATAACACCGGGAGAGTTTCCCCTATCAAACAATCAAGATTTAACCCGAATTGCTACAGCGATGACGAGGTGCAGCGGTGGTGATGGCGGTGTAGATGGTGGAGATGATGATGATGATGATGGAGATGATGTCCCGCTCGATGACGATGGCGATGGCGTCGATTTCCCCCTCCGGGAGGGAATTTCCCCGGCGGATTCCTGCCCGCCGGAGAGCTCTTTTCTCTCTGGTGTTCTCCGCCCCGCAGAGGCGGCTGTAACCCTTCGTGAGGATCCCTCTGTGGCTTAGGTTTTCGGGACGAAGGAGTACGCGAAGAAAAGGAGGCGAAAAGGGTCGTGGGCCCCCCAGAGCATAGGGTGGCGCGGCCAGGGCCTGGGCCGCGCCGCCCTATGGTCTGGGCCCACAGTGGCCCCTCTCTTCTTCCCCTTCTGGCTCCCTCCGTCATCTGGAAAAATAGGAATTTTCGTGAAATTCCCTTCCACAGTCGATCTTCCGAAATATTGCGTTCTGACGGTGCTTTTTCCAGCAGAATCCTGGCTCCGGTGCTTGATCCTCCAATGATGATGAAACATGCAAAATAGATGAAATAACATAAGTATTGTGTCCCAATATGAAATATATCAATGAATAACAACAAATTATGATACAAAATAGTGATGCAAATTGGACGTATCACCGCTTCATCGACGCCGTCATCAACCGGACCGGATCATCCCCGCCGAACCTCGAAACCATATATGCTCATCCAGCAGTCTACCGCAGTCGCTTCAGCTGCGGCATCGTCCACCCCACCGGAGCCGCTTCGCCGGATCCGTCGTCCACCGCATCGGATCTTGCTCACCGACACCGCTGTGCATGAACCGGATCTGCTTCACCGGCGCCGTGCATGATCTAAACTCTTCTACTGTCGCTTTTCTATTGCTTGCCTGCAAGTTCTTGTTTAATCTTGGGGGAACCTGTTTGTGCTAACGACGCGCCGTTACGTTTTTGCAGATGAGATGAGTAATCATGAAGTGTAATGGCCGTCTCTCCAACCCCAAGTAGCACATGTAGCGTACTTCATCACCGGATCTATCAACCCCAGGAAGATCTGCTGTGACTCCCACAGAGTGCTTCTCCTAATGTAAGTCCCTTGTTTTAGCGCCATGTTCTGGGTTCAGATGCTTGTTTGTCTGAAGCTCTTTTAGTTCATTCCTAGCTATGACCGTAACACGTTGCTATTTTCTACTTCATTGCTAACTTTAAGCGATTGAACATTTTGGTTTGCATTCCCTGCTCTGTAGATGTAGCCATCATAACTTCTATCTTGCTCAGTCGTTGTTACAAAAATTATACTGTAGGTATTATAGTAACATCCTGCTATTATTTAGTTCATGGCCAATTTTAAGTAATTGCACATGTTGGTTCGCATTCCCTGCTCTATAGCTTTTGGCATCGTAACTTCTATATTTGGTTTACATTCCCTGCTCTGTAGATCTAGCCATCATAACTTTATCTTGCTCAGTCGTTGTTACAAAAATTATGGCCTGCTACTATGTTGTTTGTGCCAATTTTTTACTCCATGAACATGTTGGCTTGCATTCCCTGTACTACAGGTGATGCCATTGTTTTGTATCTAGTTCATTGTAAGCTAACAAAGTAAGGACTTAGTTTGGCATGCTATCACTCTGCTATCTAGCCTGTAGTACAAATAAACTTGTCATACTACTAGATAATAATTTTGCGTGCCATCTTGTTCTTCAAAAGCTGCATTATTGACTTGTTTCTCTGACTTGGCATGACGCTCACATATGGAAAGCTGAACATATTGGTTTGCATTCCCTCTTATACAAGTTCACAGGTGATCCCACTATATTCTGTATCTGGTCCATCCTAAGCTCCAGCGTTAACTATCCTCCATGTGTTGCTCATTACAAGTTTATATCCCGAAACATCTTGATTTGCATCCCCTTCACTATAAGTTCAGGAGTATTATTTAGTTCACGGCCAAAATGAAGTAATTGCACTTGGCACATGTTGGTTCACATTCCCTCCTCTTTAGCTTTTGCCATCGTAACTTCTATTTTTGGTTTACATTCCCTGCTCTGTAGATGTAGCCATCATAACTTCATCTTGCTCAGTCGTTGTTACAAAATTTATAGCCTGCTACTATGTTGTTCATGCCAATTTTGTACTCCCTGAACATGTTGGTTTGCATGGGACTCGACAGTAGTAAGTCTGCTGTTTCATTCTAACATGCTCTGTTATATTGGTTGTTGGTATGCGGCATGCACTCTTTGTTTGCTTATTGTGCGCATTACAATGATCTTGTTATAACGACAAAATGATGAGTTCCAAATTCTTTGGCAAACAATATTGTAGTGTCTTTGCCTTTCCATTGTTGTTGTCTTAACTTGTAATGTCTTTGTTTCAGATATAGGTGCTGCATGGACAACTTAAAAGATTGCCGGATCGCTTCATTGTATTGCTAGGTTTAATTACCATTCAATTTCTCTGGGTTCTGTAATATTTTTTTCAATGCCTTGCAGCTGATGTAATATTTAGTTAGTTTTTATAGTTCTTTCGCGCATTTTTTCTTTGGTGCTTGTGGTAAGTGAGGCTATCCGACAGAAATCAACTAAATCACGAATTCCCATCCCTTAAACGGCCCAATTAAGCGAAATCACATATGTGCCTGCCCGCAAAATCCTAAAGCGCATATTATGCCGGCATATAAACAGCACCTAAACGGGCTGGCCACTTACTTCTTGGCCAGCCCATTTGATTTACGGTGGACCCCACACACTAATTGGGCTGGCCCACTTGCTTTAAGGTGGACCCCCCTACTGGGCCGCCCACTAATTAGTTGGGCCAGCCCATTTGCTTTTGGAGGACCCCACATAATAAATGGGCCGGCCCTTTAAGAGGAAAGTGGGACCCACCTGTGTTTTGGCCCGACCCGCTATCTTGTTGGGCCGGCCCACTTGCTATATTGTGGACCCCACATACTAGTTGGCCGGCCCTTTAAAAGTGGGGCCCTTTCGCTTATTGGGCCCTATCTTGTTGGGCCCCTTGCTCTATGGTGGTCCCACATGGTAAATGGGTGCCCTTTAAGTGGAAAGTGGGACCACTTTGTGTTTTGACCCACTATCTTGTTGGGCCGGCCCACTTTCTATATGGTGGACCCCATACCAAATGGGCGGCCCATTAACGGAATGTGGGACCCCCTGTGTTTTTTGCCCACTATCTTGGTGGGCCACTTGCTATATGGTGGGCCCCACATACTAAATGGGCGGGCCTTTAACGGAAAGTGGGACCCCTGTGTTTTTGGCCGGCCCACTTTTTGTTGGGCGGCCCACTTGCTATATGGTGGACCCCACAAACTAAATGGGCCGATCCTTTAACGGAAAGTGGGACCCACTGTGTTTTTGGCCGGCCCACTAGCTTGTTGGGCCGGCCCCTTGCTATACGGTGGACCCCACACTAAATGGGCGGCCTTTAACGGGAAAGTGGGACCCTGTGTTTTTGGCCGCCCACTTGCTTCTTGGGCCGGCCGATTCTGTAAGGTGGACCCCACATGTTAAATGGGCCGGCCCATTTAAGTTTTGACCAGTCAACATTAGAGGTTAGGCCGGCCCACTTAACTAATGGACCAGCCCATCTATATAGTTGACCGGTCAAACTATGTCATCTGGCCCGCTTAAGACGTGGCAGGCCTCGTGTGGGCCTACCATCTACCACGGGGTTTCAGCCGGTTAACGCCGTTAACGCAGTTAACGGCGTCTGCCACGTGTCAGTTTGCATGACGTCAGCAGTCAACGGGCTCCCGAAAACACTTCCGCAACGGTCCGATTTTCCGTGGCGGAAGGGCGCCCAAGCGCGACGGACCGAAAAAATCGTCGTTGGACTTTGCCTGACGCAGTTTCGACAACAGAACCCATATCGTCGGGTTAGGCCCATAGGCGACGAAAAATGCCCCTTAGTTGACGATTTTGGGACGTTGTCTATCAGAACTTTTCTTGTAGTGATATAATGTGTATAAAACATGTAGATATCATCAATAATGTAGCATGGAACCTAAGAAATTATCGATACGTCGGAGACGTATCAGTCCACTAGTGAAAGTATGATCCCTAGGCCTTGTTTCCAATACTGCAAACACCGCTTACTTACTGTTCTACTGCATGTTTACTCGCTGCCATATTTATTTCAGATTGTTATTACCACTCATATCCATCTATACCACCTGTGTTTTACTATCTCTTCGCCGAACTAGTGCGCCTATACATCTGACAAGTGTATTAGGTGTGTTGGGGACACAAGAGACTTCTTGTATCGTGATTGCAGGGTTGCTTGAGAGGACTATCTTTGACCTCTACCTCCCGAGTTCGATAAACCTTGGGTGATCCACTTAAGGAAAACTTGCTTGTTCTACAAACCTCTGCTCTTGGAGGCCTAACACTGTCTACGGGAAAAGAAGCGTGAGTAGACATCAAGCTATTTTCTGACGCCGTTGCCGGGGAGGTAAGGTAAAAGGAACTCATACTCCGGTCCCAGGTAACTAAGTTATTTTCTGTTGCCGTTGTAAGTGCTCGAAGCTATCTCCTTTAGACTCTGCAATTGCGACTTTTTGTTTCTTGTTTTACACTAGTAAGGCATAATGGAAGATAACAATGAGCTTCTTATTCTATTTCCTGAGTTAAGACATGGATTGTTTGCTGCGAAAATTAAAAAACCTATGGAATCTTATTTGCATGCTAGTAGCAATGATATTAGTATGAACGCTTTGAACACCATTGTTGTTAATGATATGGAAAATTCTAAGCTTGGGGAAGCTGGTTTTGATGAGCATGATATTTTTAGTCCCCCAAGCATTGAGGAGAAAATTTTCTTTGATGATACTTTGCCTCCTATTTATGATGATTATAATGATAGTGGTCTTTTGGTGCCGCCTACTATGGAGAGTAAATTTTATTATGATTATACTATGCCTCCTACACTTGATGAGAATAATAATGATAGCTACTTTGTTGAATTTGCTCCCACTACAACTAATAAAATTGATTATGCTTATGTGGAGAGTAATAATTTTATGCATGTGGCTCATGACAAGAATGTTTTATGTGATACTTATATTGTTGAGTTTGTTCATGATGCTACTGAAAGTTATTATGAGAGAGGGAAACATGGTTATATGCATCTTAATAATATTAAGTTTCCCCTCTTTATGTTGAGAATCTTGAAATTGCACTTGTGTTGCTTTTCTATGCTTGCCACTTTGTTCTTCATGAATTTATTTGTGTACAAGATTCCTTTTCATAGGAAGTGGGTTAGGCTTAAATGTGCTTTGAATTTGCTTCTTGATGTTCTCTTTTGCTTCAAATCTTAATTCTCGCGAGAGCATCATTAAAATTGCTGAGCCCATCTTAATGGCTATAAAGAAAGAACTTCTTGGGAGATAACCCATGTGTTTATTTTGCTACTGTTTTGTTGAGTCTTGGAAGTTGTTTACTACTGTAGCAACCTCTCCTTATCTTTATTTTCATGTATTTTTGTGCCAAGTAAAGTCTCTATGGTAAAGTTGATGCTAGATTTGGATTGCTGCAGAAAGCATTGCTGTCTGTCACGAATCGCGCAGATCTCTCTGTAAAAAAATTAAAAAAATCTGCAAATTTACGTGCGTGATCCTCAGATATGTATGCAACTTTCATTAGTTTTGAGTTTTTCCGTTTGAGCAAGTTAAGTTCCCCTGCAAAATTCGTCTTTACGGTTCTGTTTTGACAGATTCTGCCTTTTATTTCACATTGCCGCTTTTGCTATGTTGAATGAGTTTCTTTGTTCCATTAACTTTTAGAAGCTTTGTGCAATGTCCAGAAGTGTTAAGAATGATTGTGTCACCTCTGAACATGTGAATTTTTATTATGCACTAACCCTCTAATGAGTTTGCTTGAAGTTTGGTGTGGAGTAAGTTTTCAAGGGTCAAGAGAAGAGATGATATACTATGATCAAGAAGAGTGAAAGGTCTAAGCTTGGGGATGCCCCGTGGTTCATCCCTGCATATTTCAAGAAGACTCAAGCATCTAAGCTTGGGGATGCCCAAGGCATCCCCTTCTTCATCTTATCAGGTCACTTCTAGTGAAACTATATTTTTATTCCGTCACATCTTATGTACTTTACTTGGAGCGTCTGTGTGCTTTTATTTTCGTTTTGTTATTTTCATTCTCTGAATAAATTCATGCTCATGTGGGAGAGAGACACGCTCCGCTTTTTCATATGAACACTAGTGTTCTTCATTCTTACTTTTAATGTTCAAGGGCGAAAGTTGATCGCTTCACTTGTTGCTATTTGGTTGGAATCAGAAAATGCTTCATATGGTCTTGAATAATTTGATACTTGGCAATTGTTTTGAGCTCTCATAAATCATGTTTAAGCTCTTGCATCATGTAGTTTAAATCTAGTAGTGGAGAACTACTGTAGAGCTTGTTGAAATTTGGTTTGCATGATTGGTCTCTCTAAGGTCTAGATATTTTCTGGTAAAAGTGTTTGAGCAACAAGGAAGACAGTGTAGAGTCTTATAATGCTTGCAATATGTTCTTATGTAAGTTTTGCTGTACCGGTTTATACTTGTGTTTGCTTCAAACAACCTTGCTAGCCAAAGCCTTGTACTGAGAGGGAATACTTCTCGTGCATCCAAAACCTTGAGCCAAAACCTATGCCATTTGTGTCCACCATATCTACCTACTATGTGGTATTTCTGCCATTCCAAGTAAATACTTCATGTGCTACCTTTAAAAAATTCAAAAGCCATTATCTCTTATTTGTGTCAATGTTTTATAGCTCATGAGGAAGTATGTGGTGTTTTATCTTTCGATCTTGTCATTTACTTGACAGACTTTCACAATGGACTAGTGGCTCATCCGCTTATCCAATAATTTTGCAAAAAGAGCTGGCAATGGGGTTCCCAGCCCCAATTAATTAACTTGCATTAATAATTCTCTTCACATGTTTTGCTCTGATCTATCAGTAAGCAACTTAAATTTGCAAATAGACACTCCTCCATGGTATGTGAATGTTGGAAGGCACCCGAGGATTCGGTTAGCCATGGCTTGTGTAAGCAAAGGTTGGGAGGAGTGTCATCTAATAAATAAAACTAAAGTACATGTGTAAACAAAAGAGAAGAGGGATGATCTACCTTGTTGGTAGAGATAACGTCCTTCATGGGAGCCGCTCTTGAAAGTCTGGTTGATAAGGTAGTTAGAGTGCCCACTACCATTCGTTGACAACAACAAACACCTCTCAAAACTTTACTTTTATGCTCTCTATATGATTTCAAAACTTAAAAAGCTCTAGCACATGATTTAATCCCTGCTTCCCTCTGCGAAGGGCCTTTCTTCTACTTTTATGTTGAGTCAGTTTACCTACTTCCTTCCATCTTAGAAGCAAACACTTGTATCAACTGTGCATTGATTCTTACATACTTGCTTATTTGCATTCATCATATTACTTTGTGTTGACAATTATCCATGAGATATGCATGTTGAAAGTTGAAAGAAACTGCTGAAACTTATATCTTTCTTTGTGTTGCTTCGATGCCTTTACTTTGAATTTATTGCTTTATGAGTTAACTCTTATGCAAGACTTTTTTATGCTTGTCTTGAAAGTACTATTCATGAAAAGTTTTGCTATATGTTATCTATTTGTTAGCAAACTATAGATCATTGCTTTGAATCACTCCATTCATGTCATATGCTTTACAATAATGTTGATCAAGATTATGATGGTAGCATGTCACTTCAGAAATTATTGTTGTTATCGTTTACCTACTCGACGAGAGGAACTAAGCTTGGGGATGCTTGATACGTCTCAAACGTATCTATAATTTCTTATGTTCCATGCTACTTTTATGATAATACTTGAATGTTTTATACATACTTTACAGCATTATTATACATTTTCCGGCACTAACCTATTAACAAGATGCCGAAGTGCCTTGTTTTCTGCTGTTTTTGGTTTCAGAAATCCTAGTAAGGAAATATTCTCGGAATTGGACGAAATCAACGCCTAGGGTCCTATTTTTACACGAAGCTTCCAGAAGACCGAGGGGAAAGGAAGTGGGGCCACGAGGTGGCGGAACGGGCGGCGCGGCAGTAGCTAGATGGTTGTCTTCTCCGCATGTGCTATCATTGTTTAGATCCACCTGTAAAAGCAGTAGAATGTATTCAGATGTAAAAGAATGGACCGGGGTCCACAGTTCACTAGTGGTGTCTCTCCAATAAGATAACTAACATGTTGGGTGAACAAATTACAGGCGAGCAATTGACAAATAAAGATTCAATACATATCAACGATGATTACTATGTGATTTAATCAGGGCATTACGACAAAGTACATAGACCGCTATCCGCATGCATCTATGCCTAAATAATCCACCTTCAGGTTATCATCCGAACCCCTTCCGGTATTAAGTTGCGAACAACAGATAATTGCATTAAGTATGGTGCGTAATGTAATCAACACAAATATCCTTAGACAAAGCATCAATGTTTTATCCCTAGTAGCAACAACACATCCACAACCTTAGAACTTTCTGTCACTGTCCCAGATTCAATGGAGGCATGAACCCACTATCGAGCATAAATACCCCCTCTTGGAGTTACAAGTATCAACTTGGCCAGAGCCTCTACTAGCAACGGAGAGCATGCAAGAACATAAACAACACATATATGATAGATTGATAATCAACTTAACATAGTATTCTCTATTCATCGGATCTCGCCAAACACAACATGTAGCATTACAAATAGTTGATCTTGATCATGTTAGGCAGCTCACAAGATCTATAACAATGAAAGCACAAGCGGAGAAGACAACCATCTAGCTACTGCTATGGACCCATAGTCCAAGGATGAACTACTCACGCATCAATCCGGAGGCGGGCATGATGATGTAGAGCCCCTCCGGTGATGATTCCCCTCTGCAGGGTGCCGGAGGCGATCTCCTAAATCCCCAGAGATGGGATTGGCGGCGGCGGCCTCTCGATGTTTTCCGTATCGTGGCTCTCGGTACAGGGGATCGCGACGAAGGCTATTTGTAGGCGGAAGGGTAGGTCAGGGGGCGACGCGAGGGGGCGACACAACAGGGCCACGCGGCCAGCACCTGGGCCGCACCGCCCTAGCGTGTCGTCGCCTCGTGGCCCCACTTCGTAATCCTTTCGGTCTTCTGGAAGCTTCGTGTAAAAATATGCCCCTGGGTGTTGATTTCGTCCAATTCCGAGAATATTTCCTTACTAGGATTTCTGAAACCAAAAACAGCAGAAAACAGCTGGCACTTCGGCATCTTGTTAATAGGTTAGTGCCGGAAAATGTATAATAATGCTGTAAAGTATGTATAAAACATTCAAGTATTGTAATAAAATTAGCATGGAACATAAGAAATTATAGATACGTTTGAGACGTATCAAGCATCCCCAAGCTTAGTTCCTACTCGTCCTCGAGTAGGTAAACGATAAATAATTTCTGAAGTGACATGCTACCAACATAATCTTGATCAACATTATTGTAAAGCATATGAGATGAATGGAGTGATCTGAACAAAAGATTGCTAACAAAGATAATGACTAAACAAATGAATCATATAGCAAAACTTTTCATGAATAATACTTTCAAGACAAGTATCAATAAGACTTGCATAAGGGCTAACTCATAAGCAATAAATTCATAGTAGAATGCATTGAAGCAACACAAATGATGATTAAGTTTCAGCAATTGCTTTCAACTTGTAACATGTATATCTCATGGATATTTGTCAACATAGAGTAATATAACAAGTGCAATAAGTAAACATGTAAGAATCAATGCACACAGTTAACACAAGTGTTTGCTTCTAAGATAGAAAGAAGTGGGTAAACTGACTCAACATAAAGTAAAAGATTGGCCCTTCGCAGAGGGAAGCATGGATTACTATTTTTGTGCTAGAGCTTTTGTTTTGAAAACATAGAAACAATTTTGTCAACGGTAGTAATAATTCATATGTGCTATGCATAATACTTCCTACAAGTTGCATGTCTCATGCATAGAGTACCAATAGTGCTCACACCTTGTCCTACTAACTCGGAAACACGGATTCTCATCGCATAACATATGCTTCAACCAAGTGTCACAAAGGGGTACCTCTATGCCGCCTGTACAAGTGTCTAAGGAGAAAGCACGCATTGGATTTCTCGCTTTTGATTATTCTCAACTTAGACATCCATACCGGGACAACATAGACAACAAATAATGGACTCCTCTTTTTTTAATGCTTAAGCATTCAACACCAGTTAATATTCTCATAAGAGATTGAGATTGTATGTCCAAACTGAAACTTCCACCATGATACATGGCTTTAGTTAGCGGCCCAATGTTCTTCTCTAACATATGCATACTCAAACCATTTGATCATGAAGTCCACTTACTTCAGACAAGACGAACATGCATAGCATCTCACATGATATCCAACAAAGATAAAGTTGATGGCGTCCCCAGAAAACATGGTTACCGCTCAACAAGCAACTTATAAGAATTAAGACACATAACTACATATTCATCACCACAATAGTTTTTAAGCTATTTGTCCCATGAGCTATATATTGCAAAGGTAGAGGAATGAAATTTTAAAGGTAGCACTCAAGTAATTTACTTTGGAATGGTAGAAAAATACCACATAATAGGTAGATATGGTGGACACAAATGGCATGGATTTTGACTCAAGGTGTTTGGATGCACGAGAAGCATTTCCTCTCAGTACAAGGTTTGGGCTAGCAAGGTTGTTTGAAGCAAACACAAGTATGAACAGGTACAGCAAAACTCACACAAGAACATATTGCAAGCATTATAAGGCTCTACACTGTCTTCCTCGTTGTTCAAACACTTTACCCGAAAATATCTAGACTTAGAGAGATCAATCATGCAAACCAAATTAAACAAGATCTATAGTAGTTCTTCATTAATAGATTAAACTACATGATGCGAAAGCTTAAACATGATCTATGAGAGCTCAAACAATTGCCAAATTGCCAAACCATATGCAGCATTTTCCAATTCCAACCAAATAGCAATTTAACGAAGCAATAAGCCTTCGCCATGAACATTAAAGCACAATTAAGAACACAAGTGTTCCATAAGAAAAAGCGGAGCGTAATATCTCCAATATAAGAATGGCGGGATCCAACTTTATTCAAAACAAAACAAAAATAAAAACAAACCGACGCTCCAAGTAAAGAACATAAGAATGTGACGGAATAAAAATATAGTTTCACTAGAAGTGACCTGATAATGTTGTCGATGAAGGGGATGCCTTGGGCATCCCCAAGCTTAGATGCTTGAGTCTTCTTAAAATATGCAGGGATGAACCACCGGGGCATCCCCAAGCTTAGACCTTTCACTCTTCTTGATCATAGTATATCATCCTCTTCTCTTGACCCTTGAACTTCCTTTCACAAACTTCAAGAAAACTCATTAGAGGGTTAGTTCATAACCACAAATTCACATATTCAGAGGTGACACAATCATTCTTAACACTTCTGGACATTGCACAAAGCTTCTGAAAGTTAATGGAACAAAGAAACTCATTCAACATAGCAAAAGCGGCAATGCGAAATAAAAGACAGAATCTGTCAAAAACAGAACAGTCCGTAAAGATGCATCTGGAAGGGGCACTTAACTTGCTCAAATGGAAAAACTCAAAACTAATGAAAGTTGCGTACATATCTGAGGATCACGCTCGTAAATTTGCAGATTTTTTCGATTTTTTTATAGAGACTTGTGCCAGAATTCGTGACAGACAGCAATGCTGTTTCTGCGCAGCGATCCCAAATATAACAACTTAGCATAGAAACTTTACTTGGCACAAAAACATGATAAGGAGACGTTGCTACAGTAGTAAACAACTTCCAAGACTCAACAATACAGTAAATAAAATAAAACATGGGTTATCTCCCAAGAAGTGCTTTTCTTTAACGCCTTTCAGCTAGGCGCAGAAAGTGCAATTCAAGTAACATCAAGAGAAGAAGCATCAACATTATTATTTTTCTTGCAAACACAACTTGTTGCAGAGGGTGCTTTAGGTGCTCCATTATCTAAATTTTCTATGGTGGTGCTAGGGGTTTTAGCAATTTTAGGCCTATAATAATTCTTTTGTTTAGGCACTTTAGAGGCATACATGAATTTTTGCTCTTTACCCACATAAGCTTTCTCCTTATACTTGAGAGAAGAAAAGGTTGAACCCAAGGTTCCCATAGCTTTTTCAAGTTCATCAATCCTATTGGTTTGATTATCATGGACAACACAAGTTCCTAGGACACTAATTCTTTCATCAATTCCTCCTAAGGATTTATCAAGTTCATTAGTTTTATCAAGTAACATTCCCAATTTAGTTTCAACACTTGGAAAATTTTTATCTATGGTTTCCAATTTTTTCATAACATCCTCAAGAGAGATTTCAATTTTAACTTCATTAACAGGTGGTATTCCAACTAGACTCTCAATGATGCAACTAGCTTCTAAAGCAGGAGTACCTAGGAAATTACCTCCCGAAAGAGTATCAAGAACATACCTATTCCAACTAGATAAACCAACATAAAAGTTCCTAAGAAGGATAGTAGTGGAGTGTTTCTTAATGCACCTATGATGAGCATTACTAATTTTGTACCAAGCATCTTTAAAACTTTCTCCACCTTGTTGCTTAAAAGAACGAACTTCAACTTCAGGATTACTCATGATAACAGTAGTAAAATAAACTAAGCAAATAAAGTAAAGACAAGTAACTAATTTTTTTGTGTTTTTAATATAAAGCAAACAAGACAGTAAATAAAGTAAAGCTAGCAACTAATTTTTTTTTGTGTTTTGTTTAAGTGCAGCAAACAAAGTAGTAAATAAAATAAAGCAAGACAAAAACAAAGTAAAGAGATTGGAAGTGGAGACTTCCCTTGCAGCGTGTCTTGATCTCCCGGCAACGGCGCCAGAAATTTATGCTTGATGCGCGTAGATGTACACGTCCGTTGGGAACCCCAAGAGGAAGGTATGATGCGCACAGTAGCAAGTTTCCCTCAGTATGAAACCAAGGTTATCGAACCAGTAGGAGCCAAGAAGCACGTGAAGGTTGTTGGTGGAGGAATGTAGTGTGGCGCAACACCGGTGAAACGGCGCCAACGTGGAACCTGCACAACACAATCAAAGTACTTTGCCCCAACGTATCAGTGAGGTTGTCAATATCACCAGTTGCTGAAAACAAAGGATTAAGCGTATCGAGTGGAAGATGGTGTTTGTTTGCAAAGAACAGTAAAAGCATTAGAATGTATTCAGATGTAAAAGAATGGACCGGGGTCCACAGTTCACTAGTGGTGTCTCTACAATAAGATAACTAACATGCTGGGTGAACAAATTACGGCGAGCAATTGACAAATAAAGATTCAATACATATCAACGATGATTACTATGTGATTTAATCAGGGCATTACGACAAAGTACATAGACCGCTATCCGGCATGCATCTATGCCTAAATAATCCACCTTCAGGTTATCATCCGAACCCCTTCCGGTATTAAGTTGCGAACAACAAATAATTGCATTAAGTATGGTGCGTAATGTAATCAACACAAATATCCTTAGACAAAGCATCAATGTTTTATCCCTAGTAGCAACAGCACATCCACAACCTTAGAACTTTCACTGTCCCAGATTCAATGGAGGCATGAACCACTATCGAGCATAAATACCCCTATTGGAGTTACAAGTATCAACTTGGCCAGAGCCTCTACTAGCAACGGAGAGCATGCAAGAACATAAACAACACATATATGATAGATTGATAATCAACTTAACATAGTATTCTCTATTCATCGGATCTCGCCAAACACAACATGTAGCATTACAAATAGATGATCTTGATCATGTTAGGCATCTCACAAGATCTATAAAAATGAAAGCACAAGCGGAGAAGACAACCATCTAGCTACTGCTATGGACCCATAGTCCAAGGATGAACTACTCACGCATCAATCCGGAGGTGGGCATGATGATGTAGAGCCCCTCCGGTGATGATTCCCCTCTCGGCGGGGGTGCGGCGATCTCTGAATCCCCGAGATGGGATTGGCGGCGGCGGCCTCTCAGTAATGTTTTCCATATCGTGGCTCTCGGTACAGAGGGTTTCGCGACGAAGGCTATTTGTAGGCGGAAGGGTAGGTCGGCGCACGAGGCGACACAACATGGCCGCGGCCACTGGGCCGCGTCGCCCTGCGTGTCGTCGCCTCGTGGCCCCACTTCGTAATCCTTTCGGTCTTGGAAGCTTCGTGTAAAAATGGCCCCTGGGCGTTGATTTCGTCAATTGAGAATATTTCCTTACTAGGATTTCTGAAACAAAAAACAAAAACAAAGGCACTTCGGCATCTTGTTAATAGGTTAGTGCCAGAAAATGTATAATAATGCTGTAAAGTATGTATAAAACATTCAAGTATTGTAATAAAAATAGCATGGAACATAAGAAATTATAGATACGTTTGAGACGTATCAGACATACAACCTCAATCTCTTATGAGAATATTAATTGTTGTTGAATGCTTAAGCATTAAAAGAGGAGTCCATTATCTGTTGTCTATGTTGTCCCGGTATGGATGTCTAAGTTGAGAATAATCAAAAGCGAAATCCAATGGTGCTTTCTCCTTAGACATTTGTACAGGCGGCATAGAGGTACCCCTTTGTGACACTTGGTTGAAACATATGTTATGCGATGATAATCCGTGTTTTCCGAGCTGATTAGGACAAGGTGCGAGCACTATTAGTACTCTATGCATGAGACTTGCAACTTGTAGGAGGTATTATGCATAGCACATATGAATTATTACTACCGTTGACAAAATTGTTTCTATGTTTTCAAAACAAAAGCTCTAGCACAAAAATAGTAATCCATGCTTCCCTCTGCGAAGGGCCATTCTTTTACTTTATTGTTGAGTCAGTTTACCTACTTCTTTCTATCTTAGAAGCAAACACTTGTGTTAACTGTGTGCATTGATTCTTACATATTTTCCTATTGCACCTGTTATATTACTCTATGTTGACAAATATCCATGAGATATACATGTTACAAGTTGAAAGCAATTGCTGAAACTTAATCATCATTTGTGTTGCTTCAATTCATTCTACTTAGAATTTATTGCTTATGAGTTAGCTCTTATGCAACTCTTGTTGATGCTTGTTTGAAAGTATTATTCATGAAAAGTTTTGCTATATGATTCATTTGTTTAGTCATTATCTTTGTTAGCAATCTTTTGTTCAGATCACTCCATTCATCTCATATGCTTTACAATAATGTTGATCAAGATTATGTTGGTAGCATGTCACTTCAGAAATTATTTGTGTTATCGTTTACCTACTCGAGGCGAGTAGGAACTAAGTTGGGATGCTTGATACGTCTCAAACGTATCTATAATTTCTTATGTTCCATGCTACTTTTATAACAATACTTCAATGTTTTATGCATACTTTACAACATTATTATACATTTCCGGCACTAACCTATTAACAAGATGCCGAAGTGCCGATTCTTGTTTCTATTTTTGGTTTCAAAAATCCTAGTAAGGAAATATTCTCGGAATTGGACGAAATCAACGCCCAGGGTCCTATTTTTACACGAAGCTTCCAGAAGACCGAGGGGAAAGAAAGTGGGGCCACGAGGTGGCAGGACAACGGGCGGTGCGGCCTAGGCCCTGGCCGCGGACCGTAGTGCGGCCCCTCGCGTCGACGACCTACCCTTCGCCTACAAATAGCCTTCGTCGTGAAACCCCTGCCGAGAGCCACAATACGGAAAACATTCGAGAGCGCCGCCGAAGTCCCATCTCGGGGGATTCGGGAGATCGCCTCGGCACCCTGCCGGAGAGGGGAATCATCACCGGAGGGCTCTGCATCATCATGCCCGCCTCCGGATTGATGCGTGAGTAGTTCATCCTTAGACTATGGGTCCATAGCAGTAGCTAGATGGTTGTTTTCTCGCATGTGCTATCATTGTTTAGATCTTGTGAGCTGCCTAACATGATCAAGATCATCTATTTGTAATGCTACATGTTGTGTTTGGTGGGATCCGATGAATCTAGAATACTATGTCAAGTTGATTATCAATCTATCATATATGTGTTGTTTATGTTCTTGCATGCTCTCCGTTGCTAGTAGAGGCTCTGGCCAAGTTGATACTTGTAACTCCAAGAGGGAGTAATTATGCTCGATAGTGGGTTCATGCCTCCATTTAATCTGGGACAGTGACAGAAAGTTCTAAGGTTGTGGATGTCTGTTGCTACTAGGGATAAAACATTGATGCTTTGTCTAAGGATATTTGTGTTGATTACATTACGCACCATACTTAATGCAATTATCTGTTGTTTACAACTTAATACGGAAGGGGTTCGGATGATAACCTGAAGGTGGATTATTTAGGCATAGATGCATGCTGGATAGCGGTCTATGTACTTTGTCGTAATGCCGATTAAATCTCATAGTAATCATCGTTGATATGTATTGAATCTTTATTTGTCAATTGCCCTGTAATTTGTTCACCCAGCATGCTAGTTATCTTATTGGAGAGACACCACTAGTGAACTGTGGACCCGGTCCATTCTTTTACATCTGAATACATTCTACTGCAATCATTGTTTCTTTGTTCTTTGCAAACAAACACCATCTTCCACTCGATAGGTTTAATTCTTTGTTTTCAGCAAGCCGGTGAGATTGACAACCTCCAGTTACGTTGGGGCAAAGTACTTTGATTGTGTTGTGCGAGTTCCACGTTGGCGCCGGTTTCACGGTGTTGCGCGCACTACATTCCTCCACCAACAACCTTCACGTGCTTCTTGGCTCCCTCTGGTTCGATAACCTTGGTTTCTTTCTGAGGGAAAACTTGCTGCT
The DNA here is from genome assembly GCA_030979885.1 of Lolium multiflorum. NCBI lineage: Eukaryota > Viridiplantae > Streptophyta > Magnoliopsida > Poales > Poaceae > Lolium > Lolium multiflorum. Next base: position 234,725,828 of record CM061751.1, on the reverse strand, counting down.
GTGCGCATCACACCTTCCTCTTGGGGTTCCCAACGGACGTGTACATCTACGCGCATCAGGGATGCTTGATACGTCTCCAACGTATCTATAATTTCGGATGTTCCATGCTTGTTTTATGACAATACCTACATGTTTTGTTCACACTTTATATCGTTTTGATGCATTTTCCGGAACTAACCTATTGACGAGATGGAAGTGCCGATTCTTTTCTGCTGTTTTGGTTTCAGAAATCCTAGTAAGGAAATATTCTCGGAATCGGATGAAATCAACGCCCGACATCTTAGAATTCCACGAAGCTTCCCGAGAGCCACCGAGGAGAGCCACGGGGCCCACACAAGGGGCGGCGCGGCCCGGGGGCGCCCCCTGTTGTGTGGCGGCTCCGTCCCCTCCGACTCCGCCTCTTCGCCTATAAACCCCTTACCTAAATCTTCGATACGGAAAAGCCACGGTACGAGAAACCTTCCAGCGCCGCCATCGCGAAGCCAAGATGCGGGGACATGAGTCTTTAGGCACGCCGCCGAGACGGGGAAGTGCCCCGGAAGGCTTCTCCATCGACACCACCGCCATCTTCGCCATCTCCATCAGATGCTCCCATGATGAGGAGGAGTAGTTCTCCTCGAGGCTAAGGGCTGTACCGGTAGCTATGTGGTTAATCTCTCTCTCTGTGCTCCAATACAATGATCTCATGAATTGCTTTGCATAATTGAGATCCATATGATGAGCTTTGTATCGCTACTAGTCTATGTGCTACTCATGTGATGTTATTAAAGTAGTCTATTCCTCCGCATGGTGTAAAGGTGCCAGTGTGTGCACCGTGTGGTTCTTGTCGTAGGCTATGATCATAATCTCTTGTAGGTTGTGGAGTTAATTATTACTATGATAGTATTGATGTGATCTATTCCTCCTTTCATAGTGTAATGTGGACAGTGTGTATGTTATGTTAGTTCTCGGTTTATTTTGCAAAGATCTATTATGCTCTAAGGTTACTTAAATATGAATGATGAATGTTGTGGCGCTTGTTAACTCCGGCTTGAGGGAGCTCTTGTAGCCCTACACAACGAATGGTGTTTGTCATCCAACAAAAGAGTGTATGTAGCACATATGAGAAGAAGTTATTTATTATGTGATCAATGTTGAGAGTGTCCACTAGTGAAAGTATGATCCCTAGGCCTTGTTTCCAATACTGCAAACACCGCTTACTTTGTTCTACTGCATGTTTACTCGCTGCCATATTTATTTCAGATTGTTATTACCACTCATATCCATCTATACCACCTGTGTTTTACTATCTCTTCGCCGAACTAGTGCGCCTATACATCGACAAGTGTATTAGGTGTGTTGGGGACACAAGAGACTTCTTGTATCGTGATTGCAGGGTTGCTTGAGAGGACTATCTTTGACCTCTACCTCGAGTTCGATAAACCTTGGGTGATCCACTTAAGGGAAAACTTGCTGCTGTTCTACAAACCTCTGCTCTTGGAGGCCCAACACTGTCTAGAGGAAAAGAAGCTTGAGTAGACATCAAGGGGGGGGGGGAGCCATCAGTGAAATACCACTCTGTAAGAGCTCGGATTCTAACCTTGTGTCGGACCCGCGGGCCAAGGGACAGTCTTAGGTAGATAGTTTCTATGGGGCGTAGGCCTCCCAAAAGGTAACAGAGGCGTGCAAAGGTTTCCTCGGACCAGACGGACATTGGTCCTCGAGTGCAGAGGCACAAGGAAGCTTGACTGCAAGACTAACCGTCAAGCAGAGACGAAAGTCGGCCTTAGTGATCCGACGGTGCCGAGTGGAAGGGTCGTCGCTCAACGGATAAAAGTTACTCTAGAGATAACAGACTGATCTTTCCCAAGAGTCCACATCGACGGGAAGGTTTGGCACCTCGATGTCGGCTCTTCACCACCTGGAGCTTTAGGTGGTTCCAAGGGTTGGGCTGTTCGCCCATTAATGCGGTACGTGAGCCAGAATGCATTTGGAGGAAAAGAAACAGAAACAGCAAAAGCATAAACGGAAACGGAAAAGAAAACGAGGGAGCCCTTTCCGACGGAAACGAAAACAGTAGAAGAAATTCCGGAAAAATAAATACGGAAAGTTTCCGAAAACATAACCTAGAGAGGCCTGTGCATTTAGTAGGCCTACATTTACACATGAAACTGGGCTTGGCCACGTATCAAGTCCAATAATTACTCTAACCGTAATCACTTTGTATAATTACGTGTGCATGCAGCTATTAAACTATGTTATTTATGTGTCTTTCGATCTACAAATCAAGGTATTATGCCGCATTGTTGTGGCAAATATCCGTTTTTGTCACGTATCCGTTCTATATTCATAGCCGATGATTTCCCTTTTCATATTCGTTTCCGGGTTTCCGATTCCATTTTCGATTTCGACAAAATAGAGGGAAACAAAACGATAAAGTATGTTTCCGTCCGTTTTCGTTTCATTTTCAACCCTACATATGTTATTACAGACTCAACTCGTAAAGAATATAATGGGTCTCCTTGGCACTGGCTGGCTGCAGCGGAGAAGGTGATAGTGTGTCTAGAGTGAGACGCCGACGAGCAACAGACCTAGGGGTTGGGGCGCAGGGTGTGGGTGCCACCAAAGATGAACAAGTTTTCGCGGAGCTTAGAGGGAAGCTCGGGGTTGTGCAGGATTTTTGAGGAGGGTGGCTAGGCGGCCGTTGACGCATGGTAGCAAGAGGTTCACTTGGTGGCGGTGGAGTGACGGCGGTCACCCTCTCCTCATCTTCTTCCCTCTCACCGGCGGGGTTCATTTTGGCGTATGGCAGTGCTATAGTACCAGTCAGAATTTCAACAGTGGTCAAATGACCATAAGCTAGTACTCCCCAAAAGTTCCGCGATGACAACAAGCCACGTTTTTAGAAGCACAACACCACCGTCACGAGATTGAAGATTCAACGACACCATTAAGTCGTCGATGAATTTACTCCCTCACATGAATATCTATTTTCTATGCTATGATAGACTCAAATTCAACACATAAAAGATACTTTGCTTGTCTCAAATAGGTTGCGTATAGTTCAAAAGGTCAATCCTTTAAAAGTTTTACCGAGATATAAAAAACGACGACACTACAAGAAAATATGAAAATATATGTTATGATAGTTTTATATTGATTGGGTACTGTATATTTTTATATTTAGTTAAACTCGGATAGTATTTGGGTGGAGAAGGGAGTGTAATGAGCCAGCTCGTCACAACCAACCACCCAACCTGTTGCACAGTGAGTGTAAATAATTCCATGGCGACAAATAAGTTAAATGTTTTATGAGAGTTTTTCTTATATTTCATTGGGGTGGGAGTACAAATTACATCAAGGACCCTAAAGAAAAGAAAAATGATAACATAGTCCACGGATTTACACAAAGGGCCCTGAAATTGGAAAGAAATTTGCAATCGAGTTCTTCTTGTCTACCGAGGGAGCCACAGAACGGAGGCGTCGATCGACACCACCGTGGGGGACTACGCCACTTAGGGTAGAATAGGCATGGAGTCCCACTTCGAAGTTGATGAAGGGCCTCGACAAAGGCACACCGACCAAGAGGTTGCGGGGGAGCTGGTATCGGGCAGCTACCGATTCCACATCTTGGAGTGGCCGCCATTAGGCCATAAGAGTCAGTGGCGAGCTAGCTCGTGGCCAGCAGAAGGCAAGTGAGAATGCGCTCCTGAAGAGTCTCCATGATTTCTCGCTCCATAAATCTGCAAAGGACAACAGCATGCCAGTATTGCTCTGCTTGACAATCGTGGCGCTCTCAGAGACGAGAGGAAGAGAGAGATGAGCGGGAAATGAGAGCCCTTTTGACAGTTTGAAGTCGGTTAGTTCATACTACCTCCATTTCAAGAAATAAGGCGCACGTTTCGACGATGACGGGCATGGGAATGCTATTTTTATGGTTCTGAAGAAAGATATATGAAGGTGTGAGTGAGGCTATGACACATCACCAACCCCTCTTAATAATAACAAGATTTAAACTAGTAGATTTTGGAATAGATCATTTTTAAAATGTCTAATAGTTTGTCCAGAGTCGATTTCGATAAAAACTTTAACCAAGTTTTTTTTATAGATTTTTCCAAATCTATAAATTTTGAGTTAAAACCAAGTAGTAATTTAGAGTGAAGGGAGCATTATTTTTGGGATGCAAACATGAAACATCAACTTCGAAATCCATATCCCCAACTTAAAACTTGCTCCGTTCTAATCAATCCCTCTGTAGGTGAGGAGGTTTTTCTCCCAACTTGTTCCTTCTCGAGGCAACTCTTTTCCCAATGCATTGACTGTGGCTCGTCTACCGTCCAAGCTTCCCGGCCTGGCTCGAAGCGACGTATTAATGGCGGGCATGAATGCAGAGGGGTCGCTCGGGAGGCGATGTGATGCGGTGATCTGGTGGTGATATATATCCGTTCCCCGTCCGTCCGTCGCCTTCCTCTGCAGCTCCAGCACCAACCGAGAATCGAAAAAGGCCTTCTGCGCGGCGGCCGGAGGCGGCGAAGAGAGGTACCTAGCGTGATGCGGTGCGAATCTCGAGTTTCTTTGTCCAGCTTTCCAGCCTGATAACTGATCTTACTCGTTCGGTGTCCACCACCACAGCTGCTTCGGCGCAGGACACCTGTTCGACGAAATGGCAGAGCGTCTCTGCAACATGGATGGCAAGAAAGCGGCTGTTCCGGATGGCAATGACCGCCTGAGCGCGCTCCCGGATGATGTGCTCCTGCTGATTCTGTCGTACCTTTACTCACGTGAAGCAGTTCAGACTTGCGTGCTCTCCCCCCGCTGGCGTACACTCTGGAAGTCTGCGCTGTCCCTTGTTCTGAACAGCTCCCACAGTCCTAATTTTATCAATAACATGCTTCGGTCCCGTGACCAAACACCTCTGCGTTATTGTTGGATCAATGCTCAAGATTCGTGTTTCCTGGATGAGTATCGCAGAGATGCTGAGCACTGGCTCCGTTATGCGATATCGTGCAAAGTGAGGAATCTTGCATTCCACATGTTAGTTTTTGGTGCTTTACCGCTATCAGCTGGGGCTCTTGCCTCCGAGCACTTGACAAGGTTAGATCTTTACCGTATTAAGTCTGAGAGTTTCTCTCTAGATATTTCGAGCTGTCAATCACTCGAGGAGTTGGAGGTCGACCAGAGTGTAATCAACATTGGGAACACCGGGACTGACTTCCCAGAATCTTTACAACTTTTAATAATCAAAGATTCAAAATTTCTCCCTGAGGGTATCCGGTCTTCTATTTCTGCACCAGGTCTGGTTACCTTGGAACTAGTTGATTGTTTGGACTGGACTCCGTTCCTTAAGAGCATGCCATCATTGGAAACGGCAATAATCAGGATTGGACATGGTTGCTTAGATTCTTCTGACGAACATAATATTTGCGGGGTCTGTGGTGGTTGGTTATGTGTGCAGTGCTATGGTACAGATGATCGTGTGCTTCTCAAAAGTTTGTCAGACGCTACACATTTGACGCTGTTGAGTCCTAGCTCTCTGGTATGCTCCCTTTTCCAGTGGATATGCTTGCTGTTTCGCTGACTCCCTTTTGTGGTTTGGTGCTATATTAACCTTTGCACCGTTGTATGTGAAAATATAATTCAGATTAATTCAGGAGCCATGTCATGTCAATTTATGCAACCCTTAAATCGTGTAGATTAATTAATTCTGTTTCTGAAAAGTTTATAAAATCTTGTTATATCTTTATCTCTGCTTATGCTTGGTTACTCAAAAGATAGGAACTCCCTCTAAATCTTGTATTCAGCTCAGTATTATTAAAATGGTTCTTCAATTGTCCTTTAATTCTTCACTTTCTCCAGATATTCAGAAGGGAGATAAAATGGCGCCCTATGTTTAGCAAGCTCAAAACATTGTTGCTCTGTGATTGGTTTGTGACTGATAACTTCATTGGACTAGTTTTCTTTCTCCAGCACTCACCAGTTCTCGAGATGCTTATGCTTCAACTTAGTAATACCTCCAAGGTACACCTTTTTTTTCTATCTATGATGTCTTAATATTTGAAATTGCCATGTACTGTTGGTTCATTTCAACAATTTTATTTTGTTTTCAACAGAAAATTCAAATGAGTAATGTCTACAAGCCAAAGAACCAATTCATGGTGTCCAAGCATCTCAGGTCAGTCGACATCAAATACTGGGAGGAAGTTGGAAAGATTGAAGAATTATTAAACGTCCTTGCTTCCCATGGAGTACAGCCAGAACTAATTAACATTGAATCGAAGCCCTATAAGGACTGTAAGTAACTATTATCAGATTTCATTGTTATATAATGTTTATGTAATCTGCATGCATGATAGTTGGGAAATCATATTATTATTCTATTTAAGTTAATCGTGAACTTTTCTTTTATTCAGATAAAGTAAAACACAAACTAAAATCTTGAAACTAAACATTCAACCATCTCTGTGTTTGGAAATGAAAGAAATCCAGCAAACTTATTTCAACTAAAATTTAAACCTCGGCTGAAGCAGAATTACATACGCCATTTTTATATCCTTTGGGTTTTCAATGCCATGATGTACCATAAAATACCTTGCATCAACAATGTCGCATATTGATAGACCATTTAGACCGGCCAGTCATGATCAGTACCTAACAGCAGACATGGCGACTTCGTCTAATTATGCAAAAACTACAGGTCTACAACTGTAAGAGGCGCTTGTTGCCTGGAACTACATGCTTATTCTACTAAGTAGGAGCCTAGGAGGATAATGCTTGTGTTTAGTTGCCTGGAACCCACATTAAACCCAGCAGGTCTACTAAATGCACAAACAGTTTAATGTGGGTTTGTACTGTACCAAAAACTTCTGATTGGTTTCATGTTAATAGCCCATCCTTCCAGAATTATCATAAAATTTCAGTAGCTCAAGTCTTTTGTTGAGTCAATCATTCATGTGGATTTCCTTGTACAGTTTACTCTGTTGATGTGCTCACTGTTTAACCTGGACTTTGATGTGCTCACTATTTATTCTGTTGTATCCACAGGCAACTACTACGAGGACTATAAGCCCATGTCCCTGAAACTTTCGCTATAAGGACCTGCATTTTGTCAACCAAGGCTGTGCACCCTGCCCATGCCCCATTCACATGAAGCATGAACTCCTGCTGATTCTGTTATGTGGCTCACCTGGATTCAGTTCGAAAGGATTGAACGCCATAGCTATCCTGCTGCACCTATTGCTTGTTTCCTGAAGTCTGTCTGGCCTGAACTGAAAACCTGCTTAAGGCTTATGTTTTATTTAAATGTTTTTTAGTAGTTCAGCTTATGCAATATATAATATGTTGTGTATCCAGTTCCATCATGCAAACTTTCATGACTGGGAAAGATGTTTTGTTGTCACTATGCATATGTTCTGTTGGCTGAACTTGTTGAGCATGCCTTTTGGTGTTGCTGTTTGGATTTGTCCGTATGTATGCTTGCCTTCTTGAGATGGATGTATCATGTTTGCCATTTCTTATCTACCAATATAAGTTGTTCTACATGTGACCATGAGTACCAATAATGGTGAATGCACGTGCCATCACATAATTGGGCAGACTCTTTGGGCGAGTCTAGAATTTGCATACAAGTTCACATACCCAGTTTTAAAAGTGATGCATAGTGAAACCAGAAACGAGATGCATGAATACATTTCTTCAAATGTCTTGGATGTTTCGCTGGGAATAACTTCAGGAACTATATCGAAATCTGTTGTATTTGGTTCCAATAATCGCATACACAGTTTTTTGAACCGAGTGCAAGTTTTGAATGAACAGTGAGGATTTTGCTTTTTAAAATTGATCTGAAGTAATATATCTGAGGGCTTGGAGTAATCCTATACACCTTGAGAAAATTTTAAGGATCTTTGGATCTATATTGAACTTTTTTCTAGTAACGAATCAAAAGCTAGTTTTTGACAAAATAATACTCAATCCTATCCATAATAATTGTCAGGTAGGTCAAATATAAACTTAAACTCTGACACTTGTTATGAATCAGAGGGAGTAGTAATAGTAATTAAAATATTGTTTTTAGCAAGAAAATTAAAAGCTTGATTTTTGTAGTCTTTTTTTTGACGGAATGATTTTGGTAGTCAAGTCTGGGTTTTGTTTATCATCTGGAATCTACAAAGGATGCACCCTCCTTCGCAAGATCAGGAGGCACGTTGGAGTCACTCTGTGCATGGTAGAACATGTCGTATGTAATTAGACTTCTCTTTGCGTTGATTTTGAAAATTCTTCTCCTTGATGCCCAAGCAGTAGGAAGATCAAAAGTTAGGAATAAAACCTTGCTAGAAACTATTGCTAGTACCATTTTTTGAAAGTTTGAATGAAATTTTAAAGTTTCAAAACATTTTGAAATAAAATCCTAGATGTTGATAATGCTGTACTCCCTCCGTTCTGAAATACTCTGCATTTTAGGTCTAAACTTTGTTCTGAAATACTCTACATTCTACCTTTTAGTCAACAAGAATACGGAAAACGAAGTGATCCTAATTTATCTATTGGATGTCACTATTTTCAATGTAGCTTCGATTGGTTATTTACCAATTTAAGTAGTACTAATAAATGCACTACTAATTTATCTCATTTAAAAAAAAGTAGACTAAAAGAGAACGGATGGAGTATTCTATAAATGTGTAAAATCTCAAGCCGAGGATTCGCAGCACCTGGGCACTGGTCTTTGGACAAACTGAAATCCGTAGTGTGAAGTTTCAAAAACTAACAGATTTTGGATGTTTCAAAATTTGCACCGTTCACTACTTCAGATCCACACTTTTATCATTTTTCCATAACCTAAAATATAAGGTATTTCGAGGCTCCAGATGGCCACGCCTCTCCTTTCTCGAGGCAGAGGCGCAGGTGGTTGCCGAAGAGGCCGAGCGAGGCGCCTCTCGAGGCAACGAGGGCCTAGGAGGAGGTGGCGGCCAGGGCGGAGGAGATGTGGTGGCCCAGCGACCGGAGATGGCCATGGTGCGACGGTCTAATGGGAGGCCGCGATGAGGAGGCTAGGGCGAGCATCGAGCCCAACCCTCCAAAACCAATTCTCCCCGTGGGAGGAGGCGTAGTGGTCGTCGTGCCCCCCTCGTTCCCCCAGCAGCCAGGATCCGCGGGCCCATCGTAGGGTTTGGGTTTAATGTAATTATTAATTTGATTAGTTTATCTCGTCTGTTTATGGAATATTAGGTGGAATCTCCCTCGTTTAGGGCTAAGGGGCACTTCTTTTTAGCTTCTAGGCTGGCTTCTAGGTTGTGGGCAGTTGAAGCCCAAAAAAAAGTCTGGCTGGTACATTGCTTATTTTCACCAAAAAGCTCTTACCACATGCAATTCCAGAAACTACTCCATGCAGTTTCTCGAGCTTCTAGTTAGAATACCCAAATCGGTATGTGAATTTGCCCCCTCTTTTTCTGTTCGAATTGCAATAGAATGCCCCTCCACTCTAGAAAATAGTTCGGCCAACATAATCCTCACAGATAAAAAAACATAATCCTCCTCAGTCCTCACATTGAACGAATCGTTCTAGGACATGGAACGCTAGGTTTCCTCCCTCCATGTCGCCGCCATAGCCACCCCACCGCCACAACTAATCCTCCGCCACTTCCCCCACAGGCGCTGCTCCTCCTCCGCCGCTCGCCCATAGCTGCCGCTGCACCCTTCCTCTGGTCGCGGCCTGCCTAGTCCACATGCAGCAGGAGACCATGGCCGGCAGCCAAGCTCTCAACACCGGCAGCCAAGCTCTGCCCTGCATGAGACATCCATCTCGGCGACTGTGGTCATCGTTCCAGTCCCTCGCTCGACGTCTTCCTCGTCCGCATGATGTCCTCCTCGTAGTCACAACAATGAAGAATAGTTCACCTTCCTTCTAATTAGCTCAGAGTGCTTCCAATTAGCTCGAAATATTTGCAATTAGGTTAAATCCGTCCAACTTTATGGACATAAGCATTGTAAATTCATGTTGTTGTGAATACTAATGTAATTTATGTGGTATCAATTGAGAATGGATATCATCAGTTATTTGGAGCGCATAAATCATTTAGGGGCGTTACAGACATTTTACAGTTCAGCACATCAATAAGCCAAATTTCTAGAAACCCAAAAGAATGGGAGGAACCAATTTCAAAGAGCTTCTTCCCACTATAGTTTCTCCCCACCATTTCGCATAAGGCGGCTTATGCATAAGCAGGAGCCCAAAAGGCCAAAAGAAGTCGCCCTAATATTAATTGATGCAAACCCACTTTAAAGCATTTTGAATCAAACTAAAAGATTTGGGTGCCCGATTTAGGGGTCAACTTGCGAACAAACGACCAATAGGAGGACAATGTATCCATGCCTCCTAGTGGGGCCACCCAAACGGATCAAATCGGGTTTTTTTTTGTCTGATTAGGGTGGCTGCTTTGAAGATGCCGTGAAGGTGATCCTCTTTATGTTCTCTGAAAAAAAAATCCTCTTTATAATAAAACCCTAGTCCTTAACCATATACTTATGTCTAGGACAAGTGTCAATTAATTTGACCTAGAGGGAGTACTAAAGGTGTTTATTTAATCCAATTAGTTACTTATACATTTTGTCTTTAGTCAGTCTCTAAAAAGTTTAATCAAGTTTTTAATATCCTTACTATAATGTGAAAAACTTTGTACTGTAATTTTACAATGGAGGGAGTCTCCGCTGCAAACATGAAACATCAACTTCAAAAACGGAGATCAAAAACGGGAACCCCTTATTTAAAAAATCCTTCAAAAAATCCATTCATGCCTCTTAAGTATAAAAAATTGCTGCGTTCACAATCTAGTCCCAGCGTGTTCTTTCTCGAGGCGTCTGTGTCTCGTATAGTCGTATGAATGCTCCTGGCCTTCCTCTGCTTGTCTCCTCTTTCGATTCCACGCTTCTCTGGCTCGTTCCCTTCCTCTCCCCCACCAATTGAGACTCGAGATGGATTAGGGGACGGATGCTTTGTGCTCTGCTCGGAGAAGCGGTCGAGGACGGCAGAGCGAACCCACTCACCACTGTACGCTGCCAAGCAGCAGGAGCGTTCGGCCCTTGTCCGCGGCGGCCTACTACCCGGCGAATCTTGGAGTGACGCGGTGCGAATCTTGGGGTTCTCTGTCCATCTTTCCCGCCTGGTAGTTTGATCTCGCTCAATCGGTGTCCACCGCCTCTGCAGCTTCCCCGCCGGACACCTGTTCGACGAAATGCCTAGGAGGCGCCGCAACAAGGGTAACAAGAAAGCAGCTGTGTCTGGTGGCGATGACCGCTTGAGTGCTCTGCCGGAAGATGTGATCCTGCTGTTGCTGTCGTTCCTGCCATCGCGTCAAGCAGTGCAGATGTCCGTGCTCGGCCCCCACTGGCGCACCCTCTGGAAGTCCCTGCCGTCCCTTCGTATTGAGAAGGGAGCTGACACCTCCAAGAGTGCTAAGTTTGTCAATAGCCTGCTTCGCCATCGTGACCGAACGCCCCTGCTTGAATGCGAGATTCTGTCTAATCCTGGTTGGCAGATGGATGAGGATGAGTTTGACACGGATGAGTTGCTCCGTTATGCTTTATCGTGCAAAGTGAGGGTTCTTCGACTCAAAATCTCAAGTGGTCCTCATTTGCGGCTATCAACCGGGTCTCTCATCTCTGAGCACTTGACAAGGATAACTCTTTATCGTGTTGAGTTTGTGGATTTCTCTCTAGATGTTTCCAGCTGTCAATCACTGAAGGAGTTAGAGATGAACCGATGTGAAATCAACACTCAGAATATTGGGACTGACTTTCCAAAATCTTTACGACTTCTAAGAATCAGAAATTCAGGTTTTCTCCCTGAGCAAGACCGGTCTTTTATTTCTGCGCCAGGTCTGGTTACCCTGGAACTAGCTGACTGCAACGATTGGACTCCGTGGCTTAAGAGCCTGCCATCACTGGTAACTGCATTTATCAGGATTGGATTTAAGTGTTCTTGCGCGGGCTGTGATGAGCCAAGAGTGAAGTGTCGTGATTTGGATGATGGGGTGCTTCTCGAAGGTTTGTCAGGTGTTACAAACTTAGAGCTGATAAGTCATCACTTTATGGTATGCTTGCTCTTTCTTTCACTGGATATGCTTGATGTTTTGCTGACTCCTTTGCAGTATGTTGCTATTACTATTTGCATCAGTGTATCCATCAATCTAATCATAGTAAACCGGTTTCTGATGTGCATTGCATTTTAGCATCAATTCATTCTTTTTCATCGTATTGTTTCTATTTGTTTTATCTTGAACACACACCATAGTGTTTGGCATCTTTTATCTGAAGAATAATGCTGAGAAGGGTACCGAAACATACTTGGCAACAAGCCCAAAACAACTCCAGCAAAAAGTAGTGAAAAGAGCTGTAACTAAGCAAAACCTGTCCTGAGACAATCAAAACCAAGAAGAAAGGAATAAAGGAAGGCACGCAGCAGAGGTTTGCAAGCCAGCCAGCTGCTAGCTCCGGAGGCCTGGCATGCAGTGGAAGCCTTCATGTTCCTATCAAGACACCCCCTATAGTTGGTTTGTAAAAAAAAAGCATTATGCATGTGGTTTATAAGGCTACTTACTACTTACATTGTACTATTCAGAAGCATATATTGACTGTCAAATGTCCTTTAATTCTGTCAATTTGTGCGACACTTAATGTCGTCGTGGTGAACGAGCAGATGCCATGGGATGGCTTATCTTGGGGCCGAATGGACGCTAGAGGATTCGGGGGAGGGTTTGTGACTAGATGGACGAACTTCCGGATGCTTTCCTCAAGAACTTGGCCAAGGCCAGAGGTGGAAGAAGAAAGACACAAGGACGAACTCGCTCTAGATCACCATGTTCATTGATCTCAAGACAGGTTACAGGTTGTTCTCCCTTCAGTGGATCGCGCATGTAAAAGAAGCTGCCCCCTCTCCTTATATAGGGGAGAGGGTGGCTTACAGAACAAGAAACCCTAATGGGATCTTTGACTAGACAAACTACTTTACAAAGATACTTTATAAAGCTACTTTAATCACAGATGACGCCGGGGTCTTCTTTAAACATGAAGGATGACGTCCTCCGGCTTCTTTGACCGTCATCCTCCTCCTTGTCTTCTAGTCTTCGTTTAAAGCCACTTTGCTTAGCTCATCTTTGTCCTTTAGCTCCTGACGGAATCTTTGACCAGTCAGCCGGCATGTTCTTCCTTCCGGTGCTCCGGTATCTTTCCTTCCTGGTTCCGGTATACCCCTCTTGGGGATACCGGCCTAGCTTCACTTAGCCAAACTCTATTCTCTTATACCGGCATGAACATTAAACCGGTATCTTGAAGGGTGAGACCATCCGGTATGGCATACCTTTGGCATACCGGGGGTCATCCCCCCAACACTTAAATTGTGGGGGTTAATTAAATATGTTCCTGAATGAACGAAATGTTGTAACATCTTGTCCACGGTATGAATCATTGTCTGCTTATGCTTTGTTACTGGATGAATAAGAACTCTAGAAAGCCTGTATTCATCTCAGTATTATTAAATCATGTAATTGAAGTCACAGCTTCAACTGTCCTTTAATTCTTCACACTGTCCAGGTTTTCAGAAAGGAGATAAAATGTTACCCTACGTTTAGCAAGCTCAAAACATTGTTGCTCGGTGACTGGTGTATGGCTTCTAACTTCAGTGGACTACTTTACTTTCTCCAGCACTCACCAATTCTAGAGAGGTTTACACTTCAACTTGGAATTTCCTCCAAGGTATAATTTTTTTTCTATATGTATGATGCCGTACTGTTTGAAATTGCCATGTACTGCTGATTCATTTCAGTAAATAATTTTGTTTGCAACAGAAAACTAAAATGCGTGAAGTCTACAAGCCAAGGAAACAATTCTTGGTGTCAAAGCATCTCAAGTCATTTGAAATCACATATTTCAAGAAAGATGGAAGGGTTCACCAAATATTGAACTTCCTTGTTTACCATGGAATACTTCCAGAACTGATAAACATCGAAAGGAAGCCCTATGTTGACTGTAAGTAATTATTGCCATATGTTTATGTAGTCTGCAGGCTTATGTAGTCTTCAGTCTTTATAGTTGGGAAACTATATTATTCTATTCATGTAAGTCACGTGTTCTTTTGTAGATAAACTAATACGGAAATTTGGTAACCTAAACATTTGACCCTTTTCTGAGTTTGAGAATGAAAAAAATGACCTAACTTATTTCAATCGGTGCATACGGCCCATGAAAATGCAAACCTAGGCCAAAGCAGAAGTACATGCACTATTTTTACATCCTTTGGCTTGTCAATGCCATTGTGATAGCATGCAGAACCTTGCATCCCAATGTGGCAATTTTATCGACCATTTAGACCGCTCATGATTAATACCTAACAGCAAACCTAGGCAGCAACTACAGGTCTACAGTTGCAAGATGTGCTTGGTGGCTGTAACTGCATGCCTAAGCTATTAAGTAGGAGGATAATGCTTGGTGCTTGGTGGCTGTAACTGCATGCCTAAGCTATTAAGTAGGAGGATAATGCTTGGTTAATGAAACTCAGCAGGTCTACTAAATGCTTGAACACTTTAACGAATATTTTCCCTTTGTTGAATGATAAGTTAGACCTTCTGATTGGTTTCATGTTAATGGCACATCTGTGAGAGTTGTCATGAAGATTCCAATTTGTATGTTTGTTCAATCATGCAACTGAATTTTGCTGTACAGTTTGTTTTTGTGCACTCCAGTGCCACTCGCTAATTGGCCATACCAAACTTTTTTCTATTAGCCTGTAGACCTGGACTTTCATGTGCTTACTATTTCTTTTGTTGTTCCACAGGCTTCAGTTTTGAGCGCAAGCAGTAGTTCAGACATCTACCGCTGCTTCTCTATTCAGACTCCCATGTCTTTGAATCTTTCACCACAAGGTCCTGTGTTTTGTCAACCAAGGTCTGCGTGCAACTCATATCATATTCGCATAAAGCATGAACTCTTGCTGAATTGTTATGTAGCTTGCCTGGATTCAGTTGCAAAGGCTCGAAAGCCATCACTGTCCTGTTGCACCTATTGCTCGTTTCCTGAAATCTGTTCGGCCTGAACTGAACGGTCTGCTTAAGGCCTACGTTCTAATTAGATGTTTCTATCCAGTGAACTTTAAATGATATAATTGGAAGACTGTTTTAGCTACCTGCGGTGATTGTTTGAGTTCCCTGCATACATTTGTTTGACAGCACGTGTTGGAGCATGCTTTATCTTGTTACAGATTGAGTTTGGTTGGCTGCATCAGGACCTTATTTAGATGGATGTTACCGTTGTGCTGGGATGTTTATGTGGACAAAACTTGGGGAATTAAATCGAAACCTCTTTTAGAGCATCTCCAGCCGCGTCCCCCAAACCGCGCCGGATTGAGCGTTTGGAGGACGTGTTTTGTTCGTGCCGCGTTTGGGGGACGTCGCTCCCCAGCCGCGTCCCCCAAACAAACATTTAAAATAATTTTTCTTGGCATTTTTATTTCAATTTCCACAAACTAATACATAATTGGGAACGTGGTTTACACGAAGACATAGTTTGAAACATGGTTTTCCACAAACTAATACATAGTTTGAACCATGGTGGACACAAATATAAAATATTGCAAAAAATTAAACCTAACTAGGCTGTGCATCGAAGGTTTCCTGTGTTCGCTGCTAAGAAACAACACTCTAGGGCACACCCAGTCACCTAAACTGGAAAATCCAGCGGGAGGATGGTGCCCTTGTTGGTTCTACCGATGAGGCGAACATGCAGAAACCTCCGTGCACGTATTCGCTGCGAAGAAACAACACTCAGTCGTCCTCCGAGTCGGTCTGTCGTCGTGGGAGTCCCTGTCGACGTGGTAGTCCCGGCGGCAGCGCCTCTCGTCGAAGACCTTGATGCTCATGTCCCGTTGCCGAAGTAGGAGAACACGAGGATGAAGCCGGCTTGGAGGCTGTGGTGGCGCGCGAACTTCTCCCAGCCGATGTTGAGGTACATCTTGCCGCGCGTCGTAGATCGCGTCGACGATCCACCGGCGTAGCCGCACGAATGCTCCCACAGATGCATCTTGCGCGGGCGTACGCCGCCGACGTACTGGCGAAGGAGTCCGGCAGCCTCGGATGCCGCGCGGGTCGCCCTTGAGGACGTGGACGAACTCGAACGGACGTCGGCTCCACGTCCATCTCCGACGATGAAGACGACGGCGCGGGAGGCGACGGCGATCGTTCAGCTATGCGCGGCCACGACCACGACCACGACCACGGCCGCGGCCGCGGGGTCGGCCTCCGCCTCTACCGACATAGCGGCGAGTCTTGTTGAGAGATGGTAGCGGCTAGGGTTTGGGAGAGAGGCGCTAGGGTTTGTGTGTGAGAGGGACGACGAGAGGCACCTTTTTATAGGCCGGAGGGGGCGGATGAGCGGTGGCGCTCAACGCCGGCACGGAGCTAGGCGCGACGGACGCGTCGCTGCGCCCTCTGCGGGAACTGCACCGTCGGCTGCACCGTCGCTGCGCGCCAATAACTTCCGTCGCGAGGTAGGCGACGGTTGGGTTAGAATTAATTGTGCCGCGACGGGTCGGCCCCGCCACTTGCCGCCTCGCTTTTCGTGTCGCGGCGTCGGAGCGTCCCTGTGGGACGGGGACGGGCTCGGGCGCCGGACACCGTATCGCGCCGGACAAAAAATGGGGGACGCGGCTGGAACGCATTTTTGGTCCGGCGCGCCCCAAATCCCTTTGGGGAACGGTTTGGGGGACGCGACTGGAGATGCTCTTAGTCCTCGCAATAATCACATACGTGAGGTACAAACCTCTTTTTGAAGTGAACACAAGTTTTGAGTGAGTTGTGAGGAATTTGGCTGCTAAAAATGATCCGAAGTACTTATATACACCTTGGGAAAATTTCCAAGATATCATGAATTCCTTTTTCTATGAACGAATCAGATACTAGCATTAGCAAACTAATAATTATACTAATTAAAATCTATTTTTAGCAAGAAAATCAAAGACTTGATTTTTGTAGGCAAACGTGGGTTTTATTCACCTGGAATGTACATAATCGGCTAGAAGGCACGCCGCCTCCTTCATCACAAGATTACGAGCCACGTTGGAGCCACTCTGTTCACGGTAGAACATGGCGTCAGGAATTAGACGTCTCTTTGCGAGCAATCCGTAGAAAATATCTTTATGTGAGCACAAAATTTTCTCCTTGATGCTATTGGCCTGTTGGCCACATTCGGGCAATCGTAACCCAGACAACATGAAGATCTAAAGTAAATACTCACTCTGGCCCTAAACATTTACCGCAAATTTAGATTAAATGTAGACTAAAATATGTCTAAACTTGTTGAATCTGCGACAAGTTTTAAAGGCCGGAGGGGGTAATAAAACCTTTGCTACAAGGAGCTATTGCCACTAGAGTGGTTTGAAGAGTAAGACCCCCAACCAGTACCGACGACGGTCACTTGACGAACTATGACAAATGATGGAATCTTTCTCGTCGAGGTTGAGGTGGACCTCAAACGTGACGGTCCATGTTAACGAATTCATGGATGTGGTGGATCGAAAGGCCATTCGTCAGCTCAAGCTGACTAAGAGTTCAAGTTAGTAGACTGTTGTAGAAAAGTAGAGCTAAAATTAGTCTGATACAGAAAAGAAACTACCCATCATCCTAAGATCGAAAGAAGTCCTGACCCCCCTATCTATCCAGTTTGGGACAGAGAACTCCTCTAAGTTTAAAATGGGGCACTTAGCCTCCCTAACTATGCAATACCGGTCAGTTGACCACCTCCGGACGACTAGAGCAGTTTTGCTACGCGGTATTGCTGACGTGGACGGCTGTATCACTAGGAAGATGCACATAAGCGTGCGAGTGTTCAGGCCGGCACTGCCACATGAGCGGGTTCCCTCTCGCACTGGCATGATCTGCCGATATCGGACAGGAAGGGCCGGAGCGTGTTCGCCGGGAGGGCGCGTTAGCTGCCCGCGCCTTTTCCTTACGGAAAGCGCACTGCTCCTTGGCCGCCAGCAAGAAAAGCGGTCCCCACGCGGACCAGGAGCACGTCCAGGCCGGCGGGGGCGCAAGAATAGCGACGGGCACATCGTGGCGCAGCTGCTCGATTCACCGCTCCCCACGCCGCGCCGCTCGTGCTGCGGATCGGCGGCCGGCATGCCGCGCGCGTACGTGCCCTTCTCCTGGGAGAGCTCCTCGGGTGTGCCCAAGGCCTGCAGCGCCAGCGCGCTCGACGGTAATGTCGACGGAGAGGTGCTGCTCCCGAGGCCGCCTCCGGGGCGGTGCCGCAGCGGCATTGGCATGGGCACGCCGTGCCACACCTGGGCGGCTGGGCGTACTACGGCAACGCCACCAGCACCGACGCGACGAGCAGCGACGACAACGTCGGCGGCAGCGATGACGACGCCTTCTCTGACGGGCTCGACAGGATCCCGTCGTCCGACTGGCTCGCCGCGCTCTCCGCCCGCCTGAGCTCCATTGACGGCGGCGCAATGTTGTGGCGCCTGTCGAGCTTCATCATGGACCGCTTCCTCCCTGCGGCCAGCGCCATCGCCATCACGTCCACGGAGAAGCGCACGAAGAAGTCCCCGCTCCGAGCCGCCGAGGCCGTGGCGCGCGCCGCTCCAAGCACGACGACGAGAATGTGGCGCCAGGCACACGCTGTGCCGCGCGCCCGCGCCCCTTCCTGCGAGCACTACGTCCCCGCTCTCCAGTGGGAGTATAGCTAGGAGGACGACACACCGCCGCAGCAGAACGATGAGGAGGCGCGAGACGACGATGATATGTCTCCGAGGGCGTGCGGGTTCGTGGTGCTCTTCCAGACTTCCACCTTGGCCGTGCCGGCAGCCACCAGAATGCACAGGGGCCACGCCATGTCGCCATCCAAGGACTTCGTGGCGCGGACGTCCTGTCCCGGATCTGCGCGAACGCGTCTGCGGTGCGCGCGTGACCGTCGGCGTCTCTATGGTGTTGCGCTCGGTGACGCAGTGACGTGGTGCATGACACAGGGCGGAGGTGCATGTCAATCCTGACGCTGCTGCGCAGCAACGGAGGCGCCATGGGCTCTGGCACGCTGAGATACCTTGGCCTCGATGCGCATCTTCTTCGTGATACCATTGTCCACGTCAACCATACCACCGAGCAAAACTGCTCTAATCATCATAAGGGGGTTAACTAAATGGTATTGCATAGTTAGGGGGGTGAAGTGCCCCACTTTAAACATACAATAATGCTAGAGCTACGTAAAATTCTTTACGGGATAAACTTACGGACTGACGTGGGTGGATTCTGTTGGTTCGGATTTGGTTGCCTCCAGTGATTTTAGGAACATAATTTCCCCCCTAAGAACCACGTAATCCCGTAAGTTTTTTTACGTAACAAACTTCCCGTAACTCTAGCATTGTTGTTAAACATAAGGGGGGTTTCTGTCCCAGAACCAATAGTTAGGGGGTTTATTTATACTTCTTTCTCCTAAGATCATAGTGGTAGAAGTACCAATTCGGAGGTTTGGCAGCGATTCTAAAGGCATGGTCTAGCGATGCAATGGGTGGAAGATTGTCGTGGCAGGCTGGGGAACAACTCGAAAACAGCACATGATGGGACTTCTTTTGCACAGAACCACAACTTGTTTTTGCAGAAAACACCAACATTTGAGGTAATCACTTGCACGAAACCCAAATTAAGTAATTAGCTGGATTGAGAACAAATTAGTCAGTTAGGACCACATACAACTCAATTTTCTACCAAACTGGTCTAACCAAACCAACACCCGAGACATCGGCCAGTTTAGGTTGAGTCTTGGATGGCGGCAGGAGCGGCAGCACGCCGGTGATGAGGACCGCGGGCGGTGCACCGACATCAGGGGCGGCTCCGTGCTATCCATGGGACACTCGTCGAAGACTTTGGCGTCAGATGTGTCCATCCCGTACTCCTCTAGCTAGCTAGTTGCTTGATTGCACGTTGCAGACAGCACGTCCAGGACAACCGCATGCCAGCACTCGTGTGTCCAGCTCGACATCATCTTACGCCTGGCCGTTGCGCGCATCAGCATCGCCACCCACCATCGCCGGCGGTGTCTGATGCAGACATGCAATCCGTCGTCTCTGTGTATGCATGTGCCGGCCTTCGAAGCTAGACCCTGCCGTGCCCCGCAACGCTTTCCCCGTCGGATTGGTGCCGCCTCCGCAACGGACGTGTGTATCAGTGTATGAACCCCCCCCCGCGCCGGCGTGCCAGATACGTGTGCGGTGGGCAGCTGCACACTACTACGAAAATGGCTATAGCCGTAAATATCATTGCCGACACACCAAAAAAGGTGTCCGCCGATGCTAAATACTACCGGCGCACCATGATTCGGGCGCGCCGGTGATGACCCATTACCGCTGGTGCACAAAAAATTTAGTCCACCGGGGATAAGGGCGAACCATATTCCACGCCATGTTGAAAATCGGAGCCACCTTACTGCCGGTGCACCACCATGTTGGTGAGGGGAGATGCAATTTTTCCTCCCCGCCCCAGACACACTACTACGAAAATGGTTATAGCCGTAAATATCATTGCCGACACACCAAAAAAGGTGTCCGCCGATGCTAAATACTACCGGCGCACCATGATTCGGGCGCGCCGGTGCTGACCCAATACCGCCGGTGCGTCGGGGATAAGGGCGAACCATATTCCACGCCATGTTGAAAATCGGAGCCACCTTACTGCCGGTGCACCACCATGTTGGTGAGGGGAGATGCAATTTTTCCTTGCCAGATACGTGTGCGGCAGGCACACTACTAGGAAAATGGCTATAGCCGTAAATATCATTGCCGGCACACCAAAAAAGGTGTCCGCCGATGCTAAATACTACCGGCGCACCATGATTCGGGCGCGCCGGTGATGACCCAATACCGTCGGCGCACAAAAAATTTAGTGCGTCGGGGATAAGGGCGAACCATATTCCACGCCATGTTGAAAATCGGAGCCACCTTACTGCCGGTGCACCACCATGTTGGTGAGGGGAGATGCAATTTTTCCTCCCCCCCCCCCCCCAACCGCATTTTTTCAAAAGATAAGAAAATGATAGAAAATTAAAAAAATAAAATCCTTTGAAATGCCCATGTATTATGTCATCTAGTTTTAGTGCAAATTTTTAAAAAATGAATTTTGTAAGAATTAGCGAGATCTATGATGCCAAATTAGTGAGATCGGGGATGCCATGGACGATGTTGAATATTCGATTTCAAATTTGTAAGAAACGTGTATGAGTTTTGTGGTAAAACCACTTGAGCAATGTATGCAAGGTTTCTGGATGTTTGCTACAAGTTAGTGCTTTCCTCAGATTTAATGATGTTGCATACATGCTTTCAAATTGTAACAAACACATATGAGTTTTGGTCCGAAAGAACACATAAAATGTTGTAAGATTTTCTGGGTGTTTGCTGAAAGTTCCTATTGTCCTCGAGGTTTTTTTTGACATTGTATACATGTTTTAAATTTGTAACAAACTTGTATGAGTTTTATTGGGAATGGACAAGCGAGATGTTGCAATGATTTCTAGGCGTTCGCCACAAGTTGATTATTCATGAGATTTTTTATATTTCCTAATTGATTCAAAATGTAACAATTGTGTATTAATTGTAACATCACACCTGAGATGTTCCAAGGTTTTCCAGGTGTTTGTTACAAGTTGGTTTTTGCCTTGGATTTTTGTTGTTTCTTATGTGCTCTTAAATGTTGTAAACACGTGCTACTTTTGTTGTAAATGTAAATAGTTTATGTTGCAAACAAAACTACCGATAATTTTTTTGTTCTCAATCATTACATTTAAAAAACATTTTCATAATTTTGTTGTAATATTATATATTTTATATACATAGGGTCATGATTTTTCATAAACTAGAGTGTCATTTTTTCCTAAAGTTGTTAATGAACAAATCTTTCGTTATAGAAGCTACAAAAGATTTGTTGTTTAACCACTTTTTGTTGAAAAATCATTTTGCGTGATTACAACATCTTCATAAAAATGTTGTGAGAAATTGTTGCATAACCACAGATTTGATGCATTACTATTTTGAATTGATGTGAAACTTTTTAGTTTTTTCATAACATGTCATGAAAAATGTAGCTGAGGATTTGTTACATAGCACGTGCCGAATCAGATCCACCCAATCGGACACCGGGGAAAACGGTTGATTTTATTTTGCCGGTCGATCGAGCAACAACTAGCGATCGATTTTATAGAATTATTACGAAAAAATCTATTACCCAAAAATATTGTATTCATAAAATGTTGTATGAAATTACAACTTTAACATCGTCCCCACAAAATTCACGAAAATGTTGTACGAAATTGAAACTTAGTGTGTTGTGAAGAAATCGTACATGAAATTTACTAATAATGTAAGTAGTAGTATTTTTTTATAAAAGTTATCGTATGAAGCTAGCAGTTGAGGTTCGTACATGAAACTACCTCCTTTTAAAGAGGCAGACGGCCATTGGTGGGTTCCACCCACATTCTCCACTCAGGCAGGGCCGGCCCTAGGGGGGGGGGGGCGGCCGCCCCGGGCCCCCGATCCAAGGGGGGCCCAAATCTGGACTAGCTTAGGCATATGCAGAGGCACCGGAAGTCAAGCTGTTGCGCCGGCGCCATTAGAGCAGTTCGAGAGTTCTTCTCTTGTATGGTTCTGGACGAGGACGAAGAGACACGCTATGTCTCAATCTGGGCCCTTTTCCTTTCATCTAGTTGGGCCTTATTCCCTAATGATTTGTCAGGGCCCTTTTGGTAAATTCACTTATTCCCGTATGATTAGTTGGGCCTTAATCCCGTATGAATTAAGTGGGGTGTGTGGCTTCTATCACGTGAAAACTGAGCATTTGCCCACATCACGTGATTCATGAGTATGTATTTCTGCCTTAATGGTCAGTTTTCCAAGCTTATTTTCTTTTGAGAAGTGCATATGATGAAATTTGCATTAGAAGCAAGAGGCACATAAAGAGTTACATAGGCATGGTCGAAACTCCACATATATTGGTTCATTTTCTTTTTTATCACACGCTTGATTTTTTTAGGCTCCGATTGGTCGAGCGGTTTTTTAGCCAAAATAGTTGTAATAGTTATGGCCCGGAACTTTTGTTTGAAGTTAGCGTATGGTTAGCCGGATTTTCATCGTGCCCATTTTTTTCCCAGGCGTGTTTTACTTCGTGACTGGTCGTATAAGTCACGGACCCCGAACGCTACGCAACTTCCGTCAGTAATTAGCGGTCACAACAAAATAACGCCACCGTTCTTTCTAGACAGAGATTTCAACCGACGATCCAATCAGGGCCTCAATGTTTGCAAACGGGGAACTTTAGGGTGTGGCTAGTTAATACTAAATCTCCGTCTAGTGTGTGCTGTGTCACCGAGAGGAGAGCACACCATGGCCATGGCTACCACCACGACTTACTTCTAGGCATAGCCGACATGATAATCAGTAAGACTAATATTGGCATACTCAACATCAAAATTGCATCTAAAAATGATGGAACAAAATTTAAGATAATATAAATATTTTGTTTGATACCAGAATTGCCTTTGTATGCATTTTAACATCTTATTGGTAAGGTTACGATACATCCAAAAAATACTATTTTGATGCTTATGGGGCCCATTTATGTACTTTCGCCTCGGGCCCCTAAAATATCAGGACCGGCCCTGCACTCAGGGAGGTAGTCAGGTAGGCATGCAAATGGTTATCGATAGAAACGGGGCGACCTTTATGCATGCAGGAATCGCGCGACGGGCCTCGACAGCAGTTGCAGCGATAACCTGTGATAAGTCAGATCGGACGGCGCGTATACAACCGATTTTTGCGCTCAAATCGGCCGACCGGCACCTAGCACGGGCCTTTCTCCTTTTCTCCTTCTCAATTTCACGGCTAGCATCAAAATGATGTCCTCGGTCTAATAGTGGTTAAACAAATTGTTGTTCAAATCGTACGACATTGATGAGTACTCAAAAAAGAGCTCCACAGACGAACACATGAACATGGACGAACTTATTTACAATGTTGCAAACAATATGATTTACAATTTCTATGTCTAAAAACTAAACCAACCGAACAAAAAAATTATAATATCCAGGTATTTTCACAAAATTTTCACGAACACCCGACTGGCGTGGAGTCGCCTACCTCGATTGAGCGGCCGAACTAGGACGGGAGATGGTGGCAGCACCGTCCACCTCAATTCACCCCGCGTGAAACAAGCCGAGACGAAAGGAAGGTGTCAGATTGAGCGGCGGCCATTCCGAAGATTTTATTTCCGCCTCGATACCAAATCTAATAACAATTCTACCAGGGTCAGCGGACCATTCCTGGAACTCTGATCGTAAATTCCCTTGATATTGGGCACACTATTCTCTCTGTCTTCCCTAGTCGGTTTCAAATTCCCGAAATGGTAACGGGACACTCTTCACCGCTCTGAACTTGCCAACATTGTTCAAGTGTTCATTCTCCAGCCTGTGGTCAGTAATGTACCCAAGTTATAACTAAAACACTAAAGTTCTTAAAACTGGGTAGAAAATTAAACTGAAGAGAATAATTCCAGCTTTATGCTAGTTTCTAATACCTGTAGAAGTTCCAGTGTCCTCGCCGAATTATTTCTAGTGAAGCAAGGGAGAAATACAGCAGACGAGTCTGGTTAATACTAACACTAATCTCCATTACACTCACCGTCCACCCTAGGCGAAGTACCAGATTTAGCACCTGCATCGTGAAGGAATAAGTGCTCCTACCTTGTATTGATATTGTACTATAAATTAGTTGAGGAAAGTGCAATACCATTGAAACGTAGTAGACTGACTTGTTCTTGAGGATTAGCTCATCTCGAAGCCATCGGTTCTTGGATTTTCGGGCGAAGAAGCCCCAATCCTTGACAAAGTCCCAGTAGAGCTGGTAAAGAGTGGCACCTGAGGATGAAATGATGACCATCGACGCCCAGAATGACGTCGGTGTAGCACTATACTTGAACCTGACAACAGCTGCAACCATCGCCGACACGTACTTGGCAGCATTGGCAAGCTGATTTGTGTCATGTTCCTCCAGGTACCTTCTTAAACACTTCAAAACATATTCACAAGGTTAGTTTGAAAGTGATTGGAACAACTTGAAATCGTACTATTTTTTCATGATTCCATCCATACCTGCATAGCTCTCCAGTAATAAGGGAGAAAGGAAATCACATAGGCTAGGTGCTTGTATTCCTGGCTATTTGTACATGTCTCATATGGGTTAGCCGTAAAGCTTCCTGCCATGAAGTAGCAAGCTGTAAATTCCATGTGCCTTAATAATGGAATCTGCAACAGATACCAGGTTAGATTATAAGCGCTTGCATTTTAAGGCTACCAGTTAAATTATAATTGCGCAAGTCTAATTATTACCTGGCTAGTTAACTGGTCAGCCATGAAGAAATCGGCCATCAGAACCTGCATAAAAAAGAAGGCATGTCATCAAATAGATGTTCATAGCAGTGTGTTGGTCGAAAACTTCAGATGTATCCTCCTTACCTTGTAGAATGGAGAGAATACGATGTTTCGCAAGACGCGCATAAAGTAGTACCGCGTTGAGCGGTAGAACACGTTAAACGGACAAACTAAAACTCCCATTGACAACTGAAATGGTATTTGAGAACTGACATCAGTTGCAACAGAACCTGACTTATGTATTGTCGTCGCATATATGGTTGTGTTACTTACCACAATGAGTGCGCCAGGCACAGCCTTAGCGTAGGACGCACCGACGTTTCTGAGGAAAAGGTTGATGACCAGCGCGGCAAGTACTGT
This sequence comes from Lolium multiflorum, assembly GCA_030979885.1. NCBI lineage: Eukaryota > Viridiplantae > Streptophyta > Magnoliopsida > Poales > Poaceae > Lolium > Lolium multiflorum. Next base: position 234,700,040 of record CM061751.1, on the reverse strand, counting down.
GCACATGATTGAAGCAGACATGAGGAAGGCATCCCGGTGTGTGAGAGCAGTGTTCGGGGCGAAATCGAAGATGAAATTCTTATTTATCCTGGTGTTCTTCCACATGAATAGGTTGCATCCGTACAAGAAGCAATGAAGGCTGACGAGCGCAAACATGCTGCAGAAGGGCGAAAGCACAACTACTGTCATTCTGAAGTAGATTTGCATCCTTGATTGTGAACTGTTGAATAGAGTTATAACTATTTTTGAAACATTGAGCTCATGCCAACAACATAGCATCCTTGCGATTACCTGAAAATATGGTAAACTACTCCCATGTAGGCTGTATTTCCAGCAGAGGAAAAAATGCCAGAAACATGGGCCGAAATAGCATATATGATGAACAAACTCACAAATGTTCCTGTGAACAAACCTGAAAACATGAAACAAAAAACAACAAATTGGGATTTCTTTACCATAGATGGCACACACATATATATATAGAGATGAATCTGCTATCAGAAATCTACGCGCCTACGAGGAAGGTGATCATGTGCGTGCTCTTGGGCTGCTGTGGCTTGAGGTACTTCATCGCCACCATCCTGTCGTTGCCGGCGAAGTGCTTCATGAAGAGGGACTCCACCTCGTCCGCAAGCTGTAGAACCTGCTCCAAATTTCACAGTATAATATCGAATAATTCATTCAGTTCGTGACCCTATAAGTCTGAAACTCTTATAAAAATCTTATGAGATGATGACGACACCTTGTCAGATGTGCTGAACGATGATCCCTTCACCTTCTCTGAGAACAAGTCCGTTGCTCGCTGTTGCTCTGACACCTGAGAGCGGATAGATTTAGTCTATTGCCGATAGCGTAAGACATCAGTTTAGACATGCATGTCAATAATTCTTCGAGAGTGGACTTTCAGAGCAAGTGCTTGGTGAGCACCCGTATCCACACCGTGTATACTGCATCAAGATCCGTGCAAGTTCTTTTTGTTCCCCTTTCAAACAACTTCTCATTTTTGTTTCTCTCACACCACAAATTTTTTGAACTCAAAAATTTGCAGATCACTTAAGCATAATAATTGGAATGTGGGAAAAATATTTTGGATTTTTTCTGTCATTATCTATATATGTATTTCAATAATTTATTTTGAATTTTAAATAATTTAAAATTTAAATTTGCACAAAAAAATTCCGAACTATTTTTCGTCCATTCTATTTGTTATTTTTGAGTGAGCTGCAAAAAAATCAAATCAAAATATTACACAATTTGGAAGATACAAAAAAGACAAAGTTGAAAAAAGTGGAGGTGCGCAGAGCGCACCTGCTCCATTCAACTTTTCCCTAATTCTTTTCTTCAGAGCTGGGCTAGTTTGTGTTGCTGCTATTGTTGCAAAGTCTGAGTCTGCTTGCCGCCCGTTCACTAGGACGGCCACACAGACCACTTGTGCTGGCCGCGTGCTATTTGATTATATTTGATCCTACATCAAGTATATACTTGCCTAAAAAGAAGTGTAATTTAAGCACATCATTGCTCCTTCATTCTGTATACATTTTAAGACTGCCCTCTTGCTGTCCATCAATGTTCCAATGCAGTAAGGTACACCTATGTTTGCTAGTGGGCAGTATGTTATGACGTACCTTGAGGAATTTCTTGAGAATCTTGGTAAACGCCTTTACATTCAGAAAACTGCATCCATTCAAATTTCAAACAGCAAAAGGAAAAAAAAAGCAGAGAAAATCCGTCAGACACACCACAAAAGTTAGTAATACCACAATTCTCACAACAGGAGAAAATGAAAATTGATTAACTGAATCAGTCGTGCATGGCGCATGACGTCGAGGGCGCGCGAATTGGCATACCTGAACTTCTTGAGGAGCTCGAGACCGCGGTGGAGCGCCATGAAGGCATCGCGGATGTTCTTCTCGGCGTGCTGGATCTTCTTGCGGTGGACGAAGGGGTCGGCGACGTCCTTGCGCAGCACGTTCACCAGCTCCTCCCACACCTTGAGCGCCGTCCTGCCGGGGTTGGTCGCCGGGATGTCGATCCGCACCGACGCCGGCATCTGCAGCGGGCCGGCGCCTCTGCCCCTGGAACCGCCCTTCTTGCCCACGAAGCTGACGCCGTTGCCCTCGAGCGCCGCCATCACCTCATCGGCCATGGTGGCACCCTCTGTCATCTGCGCCTGATGCAGCTCCACGCTCCCGTCTGCAAGAGTTAACAGGTATAGTTTGTCACGATGTTTATATGTGTGCATGTCAAACTCTAGCAGATCTCTCAAACCATAAAACCCCCATATGTATGAATACAGGCCGAAAAAAGGTGATTTACGGGTCAAAAAACACTCCCGCAGACCAGACACCCTAAAATAAGACACTAAAAAGGCATATTTGAAAATATTCGACCATTGTTTTTTCCAATCTCCTTCTTTCCAGGCCGCCCCCCCGGCCCTGCCTGCCCCACCGGCATGCCCCGGCTGACTACCCCGCCGGCCGCCGCTGCTCGCCATGCTCGGCCTACCAGCCTGCCTCTGCTCTCCGCGCGCGCAGCATGCCCCGCCTGTGTGCCCCTACTTCCCATGCGTGCAGCACGCCTAGGCGCCGTCCCTGCTCATCGCGGTTGTCGCCCGACCCCTACCTGCCCCACTGCTCGGCCGTCTCTGCTCGAATTCAGCCCAACCGGCGGCCAACTCCGGCGAGCGCGGTTTGATTTTTGCTAATCTTCAATCAGATTATGTGGAAATTTGTCGGAATTTGGCCGGACTCCGACGAGTTTATCGGAGAAATGTGTTGGGGGTTCCCCGTATACAGGTGGTTGGCATGGAAAAACGCCTTCTAAACTTCAACTATACCCGTCGCGGGTTCGTATACAGGTTGGCCTGCAAAAATATTTACGGGTTTGATAATTTTGAGATGTCTGCTCTGGCTAAAAAAAAACATCCAAACCCTCAAGACCACTACCAATTCAAGGGATGTGCTAGAGTTGCTCTAAAGGATGAGCAAAGGTAGTGGCAAGTGGGGTTCATGTGTGCTGACTGCTGAGACGTGACGTGGGTTACTCATCCTTTATGTTCTCATTTTTTTTTAGATTTTTCTTGATTTTCAGTATTTATCATAGTTTAGTCGGTGGTAAAATACATTTCTTTTGATATTGTTCAATCATCTGATTGAATAAATTATATAGACCTGAGTCATGTTGAATCTCCTATTTATTTACTATGAATTAATTTGTATCCACTATGAATCTCGAATATATATCCATGGTAGTTTTGGAAAAATAAATGTGGCTCTGATGAATGTGGCAGCGTATTAACCATTTATATGTTTTTTCACATTTTATTGTGGCGGTTTATGATTTGACTTGCTTCAGTTTTTTCAATCTTGTATGAAACTTGCTTGTATCTTACAGAAACTTGACTGATTCAAGTTTCATCTATAAAGCTTGTATATTTCCACAGGTTTGGCAAGACATACTGTTGATACATTTTTGATACTGTGGAAATTAGTATTACAAATAATGTGGAAATCATCCAGAAATTAATATCTGAGTTACGTGTTAATGGTGATGAGTGCAATTCCCTGTTTTCTTCTCTTTTATATGCTGATTTGTTCAAGAAGAGAAACCAAAAACGGTGGATTTTTTTGGTCCAGACATATTTGTTGATTAATAATACTACTTGTGATATTTGTTGATTAAAATGCTTTACACAAATTGTTCCATTATCCTGGTTCACATTATGCTCGAAATAATATCGGTTCTAAGTTCTTGACCATGTAATAAAATGTGGTTGTAATTAACAGTGATAAAAAATAGTGAAGCATTTTCTTTAGAAAAGCAGCAAAGGATTTGTTCAATTCTAATCGAGAGAAAAGAAACTCCATACAAGCTCCAAATTTTCCGGACAGGAGGGGTGAGCAAATCTCAAACCATCAGTGGACATTTAGATAAGCCATAGACGTCAAACACATGGATAGCTACGCACTCCTGGGTTATACGGAGATTCAAGCCATATAAAAGGGCTGCCCTAGCTGACGCACGATCGCTAGGAGATTAGCGAGCGATCGGTTTCAGACATGATTAGGAGCAAATGTTTTCTCTTGCCGTACATTTGCATGCATGTAAAAAGGAATAAATTTGAAAGTTTAAAACATTTTAACTTTCAAACGACAACTCCAAATTAAGATCCGCTTTCACCAATAAATCCGTCTCGAGATCTTCAAAACTAGCACCCATGTTAATATGTTTCGACAACTTTTTTTGGCAAAAGTTATCAACCTCTCTTTGAATAATCAACCTCTACTTAAGTGATCAACCGAATGTATAAAATTATCAACGCAGTGCAGTAATGAGGAAAGTTAATTGCAAATTCGAATCTGATGTCAGAATCTTTTCAAATTTCAAAATTCAAAATGTTTTAACTTTGAAATGACAACTCCAAATTAAGATCCGCTTTTACCAATAAATCCGTCTCGACGGTCTTCAAAACTAGCCCCATGTTAATATGTTTCGACAAACTTTTTGCTAAAAGTTATCAACTCTCTATTTGAATAATCAACCCTCCGTACTTGAGTGATCAAGTAAATATATAAAATTATCAACATTTTATTGAGGAAAGTTTTATTAAATAAACGAATCTCTGATGCTGAATCTTTTCCAAATCTGAAAATTCAAAATGTTTTAACTTTCAAACGACAACTCCAAATTAAGATTCGCTTTCACCAATAAATGTCTCGACGAGATCTTCAAAAGCACCCATGTTGATATGTTTGAGCAACTTTTTCGGACTAAAAGTTATCAACCCTCTCTATTTGAATAAACAACTCCTCCGTACTTGAGTGATGGTAAATGTATAAAATTATCACCCCAAAGTTAATTTTATTTTAAACATTTAGCGAATCTTTTTTAGTTTAGAAGCTATCAACCCGGTGTCCTGATATTTATCAATAGTAAATATGAATAACTACCAACCCTAAAAATCTAAATTTATTTCGAATATTTTGGCGACTCTTTTTAGTTTACAAGTTATCCACCCGAATCCCTGTTATTTATCAATGGTAATTATAAATAACTACCAACCCTAAAAGTATTTCATTTAGAAATATTTTAGCGAACATTTTTTTATTTTACAAGCTATCAACCTTGTGCCTCGTTATTTATCAACTGTAAATATAAATAAATAATAGCGCTAAAAAGTATTTCATTTAGAATATTTTAGCGACTCTCTTTTAGTTTACAAGCTATCAACCCGGTGACCCGCTATTTATCAATGGTAAATATAAATAAATATCAACCCTAAATTTTTTATTTAATTTAAAATATGTACCGACTCTTTTTTTGTTTACAATTTATCAACCCGGTGCCCCGTTATTTATCAACGGTAAATATAAATACCTACCAACCCTAAAAAAGTAAATTCCATTTAGAATATTTTAGCAACTTTTGTTAGCTTATAGCTTAAAATAATACTTAATTTGAGTAGCAAGTGGTAGTTTATTTGAGTTGCAAGTGGATCTTCCCACCCGTTATTTTTAAAAACCACTGGCCCGAAAAAGGGATAAAGGACCCCTTAAACATGAATTACCGTACGAAAAAAAAACCAAAAGTGAATTGCAAAAAGAGTATTGAGAGTCTCCCTCGTGCGGAAGAAAAAAATGTGAGATGCTATGTGTATGCATGCAACAACTTACGAAGCTGAAAAGTTGGCTCATTAAATGCAAATCCATGAGATGATCTGTGCATGTGCATGCATGCAGTGTGAACGCTCTTTACTGCATGCAACTTGCAAAGTAGTACAAGCTGTTAGTGTGAACACATGTGAATGCAATTAAACACTAGGTGATAAAAAGGGAATTGACTCGCTGCGCGAGCGCTTACGCGCCACGGAAAATGATTGCTCGAGCGCTCGATTGCCAGGGAGGGGATTCGCATATAAAAGTGGTTTTCAAATTTTGGTTCGCTTTTTTATGACAGTCAACACACTATTAAAAAGTCAACGAAAAATACGTTGGTGAGTTGACTTTGACCAAAAAATAGTCATACAAATTTTTTTTGCGGGGATACCGAATTTTTGAAACCATAGTTTTTACACTGGAAATCTATGTTCTACAAAAAAAACAAGCTAAAATAGGTTAATACGGTTTGAATCATCGCATAATCTAGACGTGCGTACTGCGTAGCTACCCATAAAATAGTTTTTTGCTTTTTCGGTTTGTATGTGCGCATGCATAAAGTGGGTTCATGCGTGGTGAGAGTGAGACCTGACGTGGGTTGGTTTGAGCTAGCCGTTAACACGGAACACCAACACGAACGGGACGGACGCGTGCGTGTGCAGTTGTGCACCTACCTGACATGGACTGCGGCGAGGCGAGGCCCGAGGCCGAGAGCAGGAACCGGCCGGAGCCGCTTATCGCCGGAGGGCGTGGCGCTGTCGCCGGCATGAAGTGGGTGCGGCTCAGGAGGCCGCGGGCCCGGCCCCGGCGGGAGGCGGCGTGGTCCGCGAGGATGCGCTTGACGTCGGCGAGGATGCGGAGCTGGTGGATGAGAGCGTCGCCGCGGGCCAGCAGCTCCGCCTCTTTCGTGGCGTAGAACCTGTTGACCTTCTCCAGCTCCTCGTCCGCCCTCTCGAGAAACTCCCTCTCATCGGGCCGCACGAGCTCGCCTGAGGAATCCGAGCTCTCCTCGTCCTCCTGCCGAAATGCACATCGGAAGCAGCACACGTACTACGACGTCAGCACCGTGCACGTAGGCAAAACCAGATGGACGGAGCATATTATCTGCTAAGAAAGACACAATAGATACGCACCGGAGACGCTTGCATTTTGGACGCGAACCGGGCGGCGAGGCCGCGGACGGGGTGGAGGACGGAGAAGCCAGAAGCACCTGCGACGAGCGCGTCGGCGTCGGAGGAGGCATCCTCGTCGCGGCGCGCGACCTTGATCTTCTTGACGAGCTTCTTGAGGCACTTGTAGTCGACGAATGCCGCCTTCCACTCCGGGATGATGCTGGCCTCGTACTCACGTGAGAATTTCATGTCTTCTGCTGTGCCACGCCACCGCCTATATACACGTACGATGATGAGCTAGCTCGACTGGCCGTGGCCGGTGGAATATGTGCGAGTTGCTAGCTTCTTGTCCGGGCTAGCCGAGCTTACATGGGGAGGCATGAGTGATGGCACAAGCCATCGTTCTTATATAGATGGACATGACCATGCATAGACCACAGACGACAGAGGAGAATCCACGGTACTCTTCTCTTCCCACTTATGGACGAAAACGCTGTCAATCGCGCGTCTCCCAACCCCCGGCTCTCCTATCCACACGCGTCAACATCGTCCCCATCCACCGCCTAAAGACAGAGCCCCTTGATCCCCACCCTTTCTTCCTCCCACAGCTCGTCGTTGTCGCTGCGCTCCATCCACATATAATCTCCTTCTCCCTCCCCTGAATTCCTCCCGCTTCTGGCGCGCGCCGGCGCCTGGACCTTGGGCTCCCAAAGACGGTGCGGTGGAGCCGGCGATGAGGACCAGGTCACTGCTGCCCCTCCACCTCCGTGTCCGTGTGCTCCATCCTGGGCTTGCTACAATGGGCGGCCAATCTCGCTGTGTTGCTACAAAGGGCTGGCGGCATTGCTATATGGAGCTGGCGGCGTTGCTACCCTAGGTTGCCCGGATACGGCTATACGGATCCGGATACAGATACCGCGATACACTGTGCTACGCCGATTTTTAAAAAACATCGATACAGGGATGCGTTTGTATTATGTATATAACTAGGAAATATATTAATTCGTGCGTTGCTATGGCTCAGCGTTAGACTTATGCATGTACAATGTGTCATAAGAACTATCGAGGCATTGCCCTGTGTATGACTATGAACCCTTAAGTTTCTGTAGCCTCATGCTTTCTTTCTCATCTTTCTTGGAAATAAGCTTTTGCGACCTGAACCTATAAAAATCCATGCGTTGCAACGGGGTAAAAATATCGCCGCAAACTCCTACTAAAAGAACAACCCTCTGCATATGTGGTACAGATAAAAGAACTCCCAAAAATCCCGAGATAATTTTATATTTCAAATAAATTTTTCTCTCAAATTTAGCTACAAATTATGTAGAATATTAAATTTGATTTAATGTGTCTTTCTTATGAAAACCAAATTTCTAATTTTCCTTTGGTTTTATTTTTGATTTGTATATAAGATAGAGCTGTCCTATTTATCCGCATGTTCCCATTTTAAAGTTTTGTCTAGAGTGGACTGAAATGTCCCATGCGGACCTATACATCTTCATAACATGGTCGTGCCACAACCGGCGCCACACACAAAAAATTAGCTTAAATGTAAGTGAGTGACTGAGTGTGACATATTTCAAACTGATTTTCTCATATCTGATTTTATGATATTCGTTAAGAAATATGTACCATATTCACCATTTGACGTGAAAGACTTTTCCTTCCTGCACACTTGCATCTTGGCTTGTCCGGCCGGTTAGGTACTCCTAGGTCCATGGTTGAAGGAATTACTGCGCAAACAATAATTTTGTTTAGTCGTATAATAGGCTTATCAGTAATCTCATTTATACCTAGAAGCAAGATCGAGCAAGGCGGGTCCTCCCTCCGCATCTCTTTCTTTCCCCCTATTCCTCTCCGACTTTCATCAGATATGGATCGGGATAAGCTTGGGGCGACCGTTGTTGCAACAAAGGGTGGCCGGCGGTGCTACATGGAGTTGGCGGCGTTGCTACCCTTGGTTGCCCGGATATGGCGATATGGATGTGGATACAGATACCGCGACACGCTGATACGCTGGTTTTCAGAAAACATGGATACAGACATAATAGCATTAATAATATATATAGAAGAGGAATTTTTCCTTAACTAAACCGTCAACCATCCAATCAAAATCAGTTGTTGGGAGGATGTGTTTTTTTGAGCGGCATACTCTCGAGCTCTAGCGCCATGCGTACGCTACCTCCGGCTCCACGCCATCTCACCAGTCCTCCCCCTCCCTCCCCCCCCCGCTGGGTGCGATATTGAGGCACTTTCATTATGAAGGATTACGAGGAGATTGTGTTGGTTGACGAGGCCAGTCAGGTGATTGATCGTGCCCCTCAAGATCGGTGGCTTGGGAATAGAGTGCGCTTGATCCTTTCCCGATTTCATGTCCTTCTTATCAGGAGATCATTGTGGTTACCTGATCAGCCATGAGTTTCCGCAAAGGTAGCACATGTCGCATGTTGTCATGTGAACGTGTATGCGTTTTGGTGCACCTGCGGTAATGATCGGGGTCGCATTCGACGTCATCAATGGCGGTTTACGAGGTCCTAGGGTCCGATACACTTGGGCTTCATCCCAACACTGTTCATGTGGAGCAAAGAAAAAATCCATTTGGCGTACATGCATCGCCCACTACTCCCCATTTCCTCCACCCGACCTAACCCTAGATCAAAGGCGACGTGTGGCGTGGTGTTGGTGAGGCAATCAATCACACCCATATCCAATCTAGAGTACGGTGGCGTCGGGGGATCCTAGATTGTTTGCACAGGTAGCCACCACGGCAATGGATCGGTGTGCTACCAAAGTAGATATCCGGTTCGTCGCTCCCCACTACACAATTACTAGCATCCGCTATACCCCGGTTCGAGATTGGTTTCGCTATTTTTGTGGCGCATCTTTCTTGGTGCACCACATAATTAAGATATTCTGTGGCGCACCTTGCTCGGTGCGCCACAGAAATATTCCCAAGAATTTCTCCATTCGTATATCTCCCCGTACGCATCTCCATCCCTTCCTCCTCCCCCTCCGCAGGCGCATCCCAAGCCGCCGCTCTGCCCCTCCCCGCCCGACCCACCAGATTCCCTCGGGGACGGCCACTCCCACCACCCAATCCCCTCCACCCCAGCCCCTCTGTTGTGGGTATACTTTATGGGTATATCAACGACTAGATGGCCCCCTGGCCATGGCCGCAGGTGGTCCATGCATGCCACCCAAGACGAGCTTGATCATGAAGGATGAAGTCCCCAGGGATGCAGGATCCCAACCGACCTACGAAGCGAGGCCGGATCCGTGGAGCCCATAAAGTAGTCGGATCCGGCACGACCATGAGATCCTTGCGTACACGGTAGAGAGTAGTTAGGCAACTTGTAGCGGCTCTCCACTCCCTCTCCATGTAACCCGTAGATCCATTAAGCGATCCGGGAGCCCTGAGGCACAACCACATCTCAACGCAGCAAGCGCCCACGTCATCAAGCGGTGGGTCGAAACATAGCCGGGTGTCCCGGTCCACCCTCCGCCCCACTTCGCCCCAGAGGGAGCCCTCCTCGAGGAACCGTCGAATAGGCAACGACGGTTCCCTGGGGGGGCGGGAGGCGGAACCGGTGAGGGAGCCATGGAAGGAACGACGACCGCAGTTGTGGAATACTCCCGCCGGGAAGCTTCGATCCCGTCCTCGGAATTTTCCGATCCTCGGCTAGGTCAAACCCCGTCAAGCTCTCCATCGTCCCAATCGGCGGCATCCACATCTTCATCGGCGGTTCGATTCCGACGGAAACGCCGGTAAGCGACGCGTCCGTTGAGCTGGACGCTGTCGCGAAGATCCGATCGAGTCGCGGGAGCTTCCTAAGGAAGGTTCCGCCTTAGATCAGGAAAATCAAAGCCCACCCAATCCGCCCTGAGCGGGAGAAACGGTGGAAGACCGCAGATCCGCCTGGGTCTCCCGGTGTTAGAGAAGCAAGGTGTCACTCCGTGCACTTCTTGGCCCATACCGCAGGAGACGCCCTCCACCAGGACAGAGCCGATCCTTTGCAGGTTGAGGCACCGGAAACAACGTCGCTCCGGATCTGCCGGCGATCGGAGACAGCGACGCTCGGGCAAGAGAAGCCGGAAACCGAGGAATCAATCCTCGGTAACTTGAGCCCAAATTCGACGATGCCTCCTCAATAGGCACGAAGAATACAATCGCTTGACGAAGGAGCTCGAGATCGGGGAAGAAGATGACGGCGCTTCATCCATGAATACGGAAGAATTCAACCGCAAGCTTGAGGAACTCGGAGGCGGTGAGCAACGGAATCCGCCCAGCCGATGCGAGTTCTAGCAACCGTGGCACCGATGGAAACGGAAGACGAAGCCTCCAACTCCGGCCCAGGACCATCCAACGTAAGGCCTCCCTTAGGTCGGACACGACACAAAAGGATGTCCTGTCACCGAAGAGATGGTCGAGCAAGCGCGCATGGATTTAGTCGCGCGTCCGATATTCTCAACAAACCAATAACTCCCGAGGAGGCTGCAGACCCGGAGGCCTTAGAAGCCAAACGGCGGGAGATGCGGCAACAGCTCAGAAGTTCGCCAGGACCGCATCCGCAATGTGGAAGAAAGAACAGTAGCTGCAAATTTTGTGGACTACTCCCTAAAAAAGGATCGCGAAGTCGACGAAATGATGGCGACAGCCAAGGGACTCCGAAAGGAGTGGGAGAAAAGGATAGCCCTCTCAACAGGAGGAGGTGATAGGATCGCTCGCGAAGCCATCCCTCCCGCAGGATTACCTTTGCAACACCCACGGAACAACAGCTCGCAACCCCAAAGGATAACATGAAGAAGGCTGCGGAGCTCTGAAAAAGAAGGACGAGGAGATTGACATCAACTACGTCCGGAAGCTCGTTGCCTCAGCAATGCAGCAACAGAGCAAGGCAGACACTTCGCGCAGGTTGGAATCCAATCCGGAGCACTGCATATCCACCGCGCAGAAGGACGCCACAGCAGGTCAATACCGTGATGGAGAGTCACGCACCGGATCCACGGAGCGTAGGAGGAAAGTCAGAGAACATCCGAATCCAATCCCGGTGTCCTCGGATTCAACTCCGAAAAATCCGTTATAAAGGAAAGGATCCGATGTATCTGGCAGAGACAAGTATCGTGTTCCATCACCACCACCCCGAGCTTCGCGTCCTCGCTACTCTCCTCGTCGTGATCCTGCTGGAAACACCGGGCCCATGGGGGTGGAATCAACATCCGCGACAACATGCCGCCTCCTAGGGATAGGAGCAAGGAGCGTACGCCGGAACCACGCGAAGCCGGAACCAAGACCACGAGCACGAGCCTCGTCGGAATCAAGAACGCGAGCCAGCCTCGCAGAAGCCAGGACGCGAGCCGGAACCAAGGAGGAGCGGAACGAAGAGCGCGCGAGCCACGCGGGGCCGGAGCCGACGGAGGCGACCACCACCAGAGGAAAGGGCCACCGGGCGGAGCCAGCCGCGGGAGCCACGCCGAGAATCCGAAGGCGGAAGATCATCTTACGGGCCCCTCGCAGATCTCCCTCGCCACCACCCAGTGGAGGCGGAGGTGGAGGCGGAGGCAGAGGCCGGAGATCCCGTTCCCGCTCAAGATCACCTGGCGGCGGTGACAAAGGATTAACTTGTCAATGCCTACAGATTGTAGACTAGGGTTTTGCTAGAAGTAGAGGGCAAGTAGATCTCGAAGGTTTAGGCGAAAAGTACTCGGCGATTATGAAAACTAGGGTTATGTTGACTAGATTCGATTCTTTCTTTGTCCCTCGACTCCCCCTTATAGGAGGTGGAGCCGAGGTTTTCGTGATTACAAGTTACTGAGTTCGGGACGGTTTCTAACTCGTCCCGCAGATTACAAATAATACTTCCTATTACAACTCTAGCTTTCCTTAATACATCTTGGGCTCCCGAATCTTCTTATTCTTCGGATAGTGGGCCTTCAGTAAATCCCGGGTACCATCTATGGCGGCCCATTTGGGGTGCCTATGTCATAACCCCGAGATTTTGCTTGAATCGCAGAGTCGGGAAAATCTCTCCCGTTTATTTTTGTTCGAGAGCTGTTATTTATACTCCACATAAAATTCTATGTTGTACGGGGATAATGGTAGTTGGGGCTAGTTCATCGACGGATCAGGTACTAGTTAACTGCTCTAGTGGCAATCCGCAAAAACCTACTTCAAGATCACGTCCCGGACATGATCTCGGGATACTGGTGTAAACTTCGACAGTGCCGCTTAAGGTCTTACCATTCTGTCAAGTCCCGGTCAAATTTATCGGGTACCTAACGCGTCGTTAGGATTTTTCTTCGATATCTGTTGATACGGATAAAAAACCTTGATCTTTGGCGATGCCACGCCCAGCCGAAACGGATCTGGGTCTTACCTTCGCAAATTTGCGGCATTCGAAATTGATCGCAACTTTGGCGTTGAGAATATATTGTCGAGTGCTTTTCGCCTTTGGAATAGCACATTTTATTGAGTCATATTTGATGACTTTATTTTGTCTTCCCGATGGGAGTATATGTAGAGTTATTTGTGTAACTCGAAATATACTCACTTCTTTTCTCTATTTCTGATCAAATTCATCGGGCACGCGAACGGCGTTCCCGATGGGACCCGAGGCTACAGCCAAGAACTTGTGCTTGGGTGTAGGCTCCTGATAGCATCCTTTGCCGCTATATTTATAATCCTTCTCGATATTTTTATATTTATCGGGTGCGCGACCAGCGCTCCGATGGTAGCCCCCGAGGCTATGATCAAATTCTTGGATTTGGTCATAGGCTCTCATCTTCTATATTGTCATACTCGAAATTTTCTATTTTTCGAGTAGCCCCAGAGCATTTGAGCAAAAACTTGTATTTGATCAAAGGCTCCAAAAGTATTGAATATTTAACCCTGTCGCCATTCTCTTTTTATTTTTCTTGTCGACATATTTTCCCTTGTCGAATTCTCTTCATCTCTGTCAATAATTGGGATTTTATTTCTGCCTTGTGGGTCCACTATTCCCACCACGTTGACACGTCGTGCAAGTGGGGGACACACGTCCTCCGCTCTGGCGCACGTTCTGTAACCTCGTCAATGTTGAAATACTAATTTGCCCTCGTTGCCACGTGGTAATCATCTCCTGCATTCTTTCTTCATCCAACGGTTCCGTCGCTTCACCGCACCTCTATATAAGATCTCCTTCTTCTTCCTCGAGCACTTTCCGCTCGCGCCGTTCTCTTCCTCCTCTGCCAAAATCTCCCCTTGCGCTCCATTGCTGCCAAAGCTCTTCTCTTCGCTGCTGCTCGCCATTGCCGTTGTTGATGCCACCCGCGGCAACCCAGGCACAGCACTCCTGATTCTTCCATGGCCGCCGCGGATCTGGAACTGCGGAGTGGGAGAGGTCCAAGATCACAAACCAAGACACAACCTCAGAAAAGGGAATCTCGAAGCTTAAAGCGGTTTGCTTTGAAGAAAGCTACCAGCCCCTCCAATGGAGTCGGGTAAGTTTTGTCGACCATCTCATCCGTGGTTTATCCACCCCATCCATCCTTTCCTCCGTGGATTACTCTATGTCTACGGTCTCCGCTTCACCACCTCACGCCAAACTCAATCCTCCACATTTCTATTTTCATCACGCTTTGTGAAGCCTTCCTTGGCGTCTCACCCAATTGGGCGCTTTGGAAGCGCATTTTCTTCTGTCGCCGCAATGGCTCTCCCAATGTCGCCTATAATATAGGCGGCGTTGTTATTTCTATCGTTCACTGCTGATTACTTCGACGTCAAGCTCCCTGACTCCATTCAAGGTTGGCGCAAGAGGTGGTTGTACATTCGCGAAGAAAACGATGGCTGCCTCGAGGATAATATTCCTGCTTATAAAGGAGTCCGCAGATGACTCGAAGGATGTGTTGCTGAAAATCTTGGCGAGCTTTCCGCTTGCCTTGTTGTCGACGAAGTATGTCGACGAAAACTCTCGTCGATCGCGAAAGTTGGAGTCGACCGCTGAAAATTCCGACGAGATCGGAACCGAGACGGTAGGATCCTTCCTTGTTGGCGCCAAATCGGAATTCTCCGAACGTCATGACGATGGGCTCCTCGGATAGGCACATGCATCCATACGGGAGGCGGGTGAGGAATAAAATTGAATAGATCAGTTTTCCCTTGTTACCTCGATCCATCGCGTTGCTTGCTTGTTGATGAAGTCGAAGATCTTGAACGTGCCATCGGATGGATCCTTGCAGCCTCTAATTCCCACCGACGGCGCCAATTGACAAAGTATTAACTTGTCAATGCCCTACGGATTGTAGACTAGGGTTTTGCTAGAAGTAGGGCAAGTAGATCTCGAGTTTAGGCGAAAAGTACTCGCGATTATGAAAACTAGGGTTATGTTGACGGTAGATTCGATTCTTTCTTTGTCCCTCGACTCCCCTTATATAGGAGGTGGAGGCGAGGGTTTCGTATTGTACAAATTACAGAGTTCGGGACGGTTTCTAACTCGTCCCGCCGGATTAAATAATACTTCCTATTACAACTCTAGCTTTCCTTAATACATCTTGGGCTCCAGAATCTTCTTATTCTTCGGATAGTGGGCCTTCGAGTAAATCCCGGGTACCATCTATGGCAGGCCCATTTGGGGTGCCTATGTCGGTGCCCCCGCGATGCCGGGAGCGCCTCAACGAGTACAAATCCGACTACATTGGTCCAAGGTGCTTTGGCGAGATGATCCAGGAACCAAAGCCAAGAAGCTTGAACCTTAAGCTACCGAAACCTGAAGCATTATGATGGCAGCGAGAGGCCGGATACCAGGATTGAGGATTACTACAATGCGGTAACCTTCGCCGGAGGAACCCCGATATAGCCTGCCGCATGCTCCGGTTGTACCTTATTGGTCAGCTCGTGTTTGGCTCGTGACCTTGAGGAAAACACTATCTTTTTTTGGTTGGACTGAAGAAGGCTTTCGAGAACCACTTGGGGTACCTACAAGGCAGGCCACCACCGGCGATCTTCAAGCTTGCATCGAGAAGAAGGGGAGACATCTGGAGCTTCCTCCCGATGGTTGGCAACCCGAAAGCGAGTGCGAACGTAGATAACCGCACGGCAATGCACGCCTTCATTGGTGGTTTGCGGCGTGGGGGGCTGCTGCGCCACAAGCTTACTTGCCTGGTGAATGCGAACAAGCTCACTCTTGATGAGATGATAAACATCGCCGGTGATCACCTGCCGCCGATGACGATGCGGCGGAGATACGCCTTCGACCATACCCCTGCACCAACAAAGAAAACCGCGATAACGGCGGCGTACAACAACAAGCGGAAGAACCCACGAAGACCATAAGGCGGAGGATCCGACATGGTAGCCATGACGTTCCAACGCGGAGGATCGGGAAGCGGAGAGGCCGCGGACGTGGAGGCGGAGCGGCGGGGCGCGCGCGCGGGCTCACCGGCGGATCCGCGCCCCCAAACGTACGAAGAATACGGGGATGTCGTGCAGCCCACGGATCGACTGCGAGCCGTCCACCCATACCAATCATGGCTGCAAGTGGGTCAACGATCGAAGAACGACCGGAGGCAGGATACAAGCGACCGGAAGCACGCCCGCGCGGCAAAGGAGGCAAGGGCAAGAACAAGGACAAAGAGAGGAGTTTCGAGGCCATGGATGAGGATGGCGCTTCGCCGGAACCCAAGGGGATACCGCAGCTAACAAGTCTAACCCCTTTGGCAAGAAGGTGTCGGGAACTTACCACACCTTCCTCGGAACCCCAAGTGTCCGTGCGAAAAATCGCGCTCGGATCTTGAACGCCACGATTCGCGGTGTGCCCGCGATATGTCAAGTGGTCGGAGAAAGCCTGTACCTTTGACGAGTCGGATCACCCGGCCGTCATCCCCAAAAAGTGCTACGCTGTTGTAAGTCCTCGCAGACGGGTATGACTTCTCCAAGTGTCTTATGGACGGAGGAGCTAGCCTGAACATCATGTTGGAGACCCTGGAGAAGATGAACCTCACCAAGGAACAGCTCAAACACGGCCCCAGATTTCATGGTGTGGTTCCGGGTAAGAAGGCAAACTCTCACAGGCAGCATCAAACTTCCGTGGCCTTTGGCAATGTGAACAACTACGCGAAGAGATGATCACGTTTGAAGTAGTGCCCTTCAAAAGCTCCTACCACGTGATCTTCGGCGGCCCACCTACCACAAGTTCCACGCGGGCATGCTACATCTACAACAAGCTCAAGATTCCGGGCCCTAACGGTATGATCACCGTGTCCGGAGACTACAAGAAAGCTAGGGACTGCGAGGAAGGCGAGGCCGCCTTTGCAGAATCAGTCATATCCGGAGAGGAGTTGCAAGGCTACGAGCCGCGGTGGATCCGGCGAGATGCGAACCACCAAGAAGCAGATCTCGAACGAAGACCTCGTTCAAGGCCGCGATAGAAACCAAGAAGCATGACCTCGTTGAAGGTGACAACTCCAAGCAGGTTTCAGTCGGAGCCAACATGGACCCCAAATAGGAAAGCGCGCTCGTCGAGATATTGTACGCTTTAACAGGAATTCGCCCTTCTCCCTGATGAGCTCGGAGTTTTTCTCCGCCAGTTGCTTTTCAGCCTGCTCCTTCTTTTGCTCCGCCTCCATCAGTTTCGTCTCCAACTCTTGGTATGAGGAGCGCAGGTTCTCAAGTTCGGAGGAGGTCGTAGCCAGGGAAGAAGATGCGCCTATAAGGATTCAAGTCAAATACAGTTCAAAGTCGGAACGTGAATTAATAACAAGAAATGGCGTAAACCAACCTTGGGCGTCCGCCAGCTGTTTGTTCAGTTCTGCATTTTCATCCTTAAGGGTCCGGATATTTTCCGCCTGACACAAGGGGTGACGGGCAATGTTCTTGTGCAGCTCATAATGCTGCCTGCTGTTCCTGTAAAAAAATCAGAGCAGGAGTAAAAATTCCGCCTACAAATAGTGGGGTCCTTTGAAGCATCATTGCCGGAATCTTTCCGACATCATGCAGAGCTCTGCGACAATTTAAAAATCTTTCCAAAAGTGGTTTTACTCTAAAGCATCTAAGCGCTAACTAGTACCTAGTTTCCGCCTACATGCTTGGGGGCTCTGGGGAGTACCTTTTGCTTGCAGACAAGCTTGTCGAAGAACTGGCCGACGTCCTTCTTAAACTCTTGGATTTCCAGCGTCGCGGCATCCGGTTTCCCCGGCGTTGTTCAGCATGGCGTTGAGCGGGTCTTGTTCCAAGTTCCCACTTCTCGCCTCGGTCAGCTTGTTGAAAAACTTTGTAGCATATGCCTTGGGGGTGGAAGTGAGGTCAGCCGGATCTCCAAAGTTTTTGGAAAAAAGCAGCGTCGCGGCGCCGCTCCGACCTTCTCGGATAAGTAACCTCGGCCTCTCCTTGGCCTTGAACCTGTTTCTTCTGGGCGGACCTTTGGCCTTAGGATCTTCTCCGCCCACCTTTTCGCTGCTGACCGGAATTACTTCCGGTGGAGTGTTGGGAGGGGAGATTGTTCCGCTGAGGTGGAGAGGCGGTGGGAGCGGTGTGGGAAGTGCTTGGCGGAGCTGGAGTCGGAGGACCAACAGCCGGAGACCTTTCATATATTTTGTGATGGGCTCTTGGCTGGTGGTCCGAGTGGCAGCGGTAGTCGGAGTTCTGCGAACAAATAAAAGAAGATTGCATAAGAAGCATGCATCAAGCGGACGTGCCATACTCGGAAACTTACGGGCGCCGGGGATGATGGGGCGCGAGCGTTTACTGCGTGGAAAGCATCTTCAAACGTTCCCGCTCCGCTTTCCTTGAGTCTAGCGGAGGGGGCTTGATGGTCTTGGGCTTCTTGGCGGAGGCCTCGCCGCTGGCTCCGGCTTCAGAGCCGGGAGCTGGCGCGGGGACGCTTCGAAGGTCGGGGAGCTGCCTTGCGGTGCTGCTGCTCTTCCTCCTCTTCGTCATCCGGAACCTCCTCCGCCGTGTCGCCAGCGGGGACGCGAAGTATGGCGCGCAAGTTTTCCTCCGCCAAAGTAGCGAGATGGAGGGAAAGATATTATATGTTAGTCAACATCCAAAAACTTGTGAAGTTTGAAGTAACGAAGGGATCAGAGCTTACCGGAGGACACTGGTCGTTTGTGTAGATATCCTTGATCAATTCCGGGATCGGTTGCGGCCTATCTTCACGGGCGTCTTGAATCTCCTCTTGAGAGAATCAGCCGGAAGGTCGTGGCGAGTAGCTCGGAGCTGGTCGTCCCCCGGTATATGCGCGGATTAACCGCGCATTGTCGTAGTGGCTGGATCCGCCGGGTGAACAGTGAGTGTTGGGTTCCTTTGTCATGGACTAGCTAGGAGATTCTGCCATTCTTCTCAAGATGGGAGTTAGGGAGAGCGATGGGACGAAGCTCCCTTGCAAGTTCTTCCGGAGGCTCGTTGTTGAATTTGGGGAGACCGTCGTGGCTCCGGAACTGAAACGTTCTTCTCGTAAACCATCCGGCGTTCCAGTACCGGACGGATTCGTGCGAGTCATGGGGTGGATACATACGGCCAGGTCGGAGCATGAATGTCATGCTTCCGCAGTTCAGCATGGCTTTGTCCTTCGTCTCCTTCTTCACTCGGAAGAAAACTGCCATAACTTGACATCTGGTCGGATTCGAGATGCCCTTCGCAAAGTGTCGCGAAGTTGGAGAGCAGAAGGTATGAGTTGGGGCAGATGTTGGGGGGCTGAAGCCGTACGTATTGAGGATGGAGAGAAAGAATTCCGAACAGGGAGCGATAATCCGCGTTCCACCCAAGCTTTGGTCATGACCACTTCTCGGCTCCGGGCTTGGGGACGACGGTATCGCGTATGAAGCTCCGGTGAGCGGAGATCATACCCTCATTTTGAAGCTCTCTAAGCGTATCGGTAGTTTCGCGGAGGCCACCATTGACCCCGTTCTCCTTCGCGGATCCGGGCCTTGGAAGCCTTCTTGTTTTCCGTCTCCTGAACCTTGGCTGCCATTCTAGCTTGCCCTTGAAGTTCTTCTTCGAGTTCTTGAGCGGTTGGGATCCGGCCTAGTTTGGTGCTGAAAGATGCGGAAAAAGGTTGAGCTAGCCGGATGTCGGAAACATATGGTGGAAGGTATGCTATGGGATCCGGACAGATTGGTTCTAGCAAACTGGGATCCGGGCTATTCGGAGAACTACCAGTACAGCGTGAATCGATTGGCATGCTTCCGGCTGCACCCATGCAAAGTATTTGAGTAACCGGAAACTACTCTAGTCTATTTCTTCTTCTACAAGTCCGGTGCATGTACCGTCAATGGCGCGGCGGACCGGCGATGCTCCGGTGAGGATGAAGGTCGCCGAACTTGCTACAAAACGGCCCGCGTGACCACGAATCGGCGGCGGAAGAGATTTCCCGATCAACCGCAACGATCTTGGCGCGAGGAGAAGCTTGGAGCGATGGTGCATGAAGTTCTCTGTGGCGGAGCTCGCCGGAGTCGAGATCTGATGGGCGGCGCAGCGTGAGGAAGAAGATGAAGTGGTGAGGAGGTGAAAAGAATGGGAAGTTACCGCGCGTGGGGGTATTTATAGACTACGCGCGATTCGCGTTCGGATCCGACGGCGGAAACTGAACAGTCTCACCGTTGGATGCATGACGCGTGTCTTAGGTTAAAACGGTAAAATGACGTGGAGGTAACTTAACCATGCGCTCCCGAAATTTCCGGCGAAGGTTCGCATCTGAAAATCTAGCGGGAAATCGGAGGTTGTTGTGGGAAAGATGGAAACTCCGTTACATTATCGTTCTTGAAGGACATGTGATTTCCGAGCAAATGATGTCGGAAAAAAGTTTGGAAGCTCTTCAAGATTCTCTTCGGTTCCGAGTTATTTGAAGACGGAAGAATGATGAATCTTGGAGAACTTCGGGCCTCTTTGTTGTGGGTATACTTTATGGGTATATCAACGACATGGCCTAGATCCGGCAAGCCGGGTGGCCCAGACGGTGATGGTGGCATGGGGCCCATCGGGCGGCCCGTTGCTGTTGATCATGAAGGATGAAGTCCCGGCCAGGGAACATGGAGCCGGATCCCAACCGACCTACGAAGGAGGCGGATCCGTGGAAACCCATAAAGTATCCGGATCCCGACGACCATGAGGAAGGCGGATCCTTGACGTACACGGCAAGATATTGTACCGTAGTTAGGCAACTTGTATTTCAGCTAGGACTCTCCATGTAAACCCTAGATCCGTGCGCCTTTATAAGCGGGATCCCGGGAGCCCTAGAGGCACAACCACAACCATTGTAACAACGCGCAAGCGCCAGATAATTCCAGACAAGCAGCAGTAGGCCCTGTCATCGTGCAGGTGTTCCGAAGCTGGGTAACTCGCGTACCACCGTCCCGTGTGCACTCCGCCCTATGGCCCCTACTTCTTCTCCCCTCGTGAAGATCCCTCCTCCGAGGAACCGTCGAATAGGCATACGACACCCTCATTCCATCCCCAAACCCTAGATGCATCGACCACCTCCGCCCGGTGGATGCCCTCCTCCGCGTTCCTGGCTCGATGCGCCAGCCATGGGCTTCGCCGCTCCTGGACATACGCGGTCACCGGCCCCCTCCAAGACTCGTCGCCTGACCGCGTCGCGCACATGGACGAGGTCGTTTGGTGTGGCTGCTGCTGCACGACGCCTCCGCGCCATCTCTTCTCGTCGTCGCCCTATACGCGTCTTCGCAGTGCTGCTGCTCGATGCCGGCGAGGGGATCCAGCCCTCCTCCCCCCACTTGTAAGCTGGAGGGTGTCGCGGGTTCCTCGCCAAGACCTACGACATGGTCACCGACCCTACCACCGGCGCCGTCGTGTCCTGAAGCGCCAACAACAATAGCTTCGTCGTCTAGGACCCACGCCTCTTCGGGACCGTGCTGCTCCCGCGCTACTTCAAGCACAACAACTTCTCCAGCTTCGTCCGATAGCTCAACACCTACGTAAGTTTCCCCCTCCCCTCCTCCTAGTTCTTCTGGCCATTTGTATGCTAAAATCAGTGCTCGTCACTAAGGCAGAAGAGTTAGGATTGGGTAGCGCTTATAAAGAATTTAATTCTCCAAATGTTTCTTGGCTATGGTAATGGGATAAGTGGATTGGTTAGCTTGATTGATTCCTATGGATTTATTATGGTATACTTGAACAATTGGCTAAATTAATTCTCTAAGGAAAGCGCAAACAATTGATATATATTTCTATCTATATATAAGACATAGGCATCCCGGATGGGCCTGCCGAAGATAGTACCCAGGGTTTACTGAAGGCCCATAACCCAAAGATTAGAAAGCCCGGAAGCCAATGAAAGAGTCGACTATGGCAAGCGGAGATAGATTAGAAATAAGGAGATTTGTATTCTTACGGGTCGAACTCAAAGACTCTTCCGGCAATTGTAACTTGTGTAATACGAAACCCTCGGCTCCGCCTCCTATATAAGGGGGAGTCGAGGGACAAAGAAAGGATCAATCTTATTGTCAACAAACCCTAGCTTTTAGCAGTCGAGCACCTTTTCGGCTGAAACCTTCGAGATCTACTTGCCCTCTACTTCCACGAAAACCCAAGTCTATAACTTGTAGGCATTGACAAGTTAATCCCTTGTCAATTGGCGCCGTCTGTGGGAATTAGAGGCGACAAGGAGACGATCTCGATGGCATCATCAACATCTTCAGCAACATCGACAACATCTTCGGTGGCAAGCAACGCGATGGATAGAGGTAAACAGATCGAAACTGGTCTAGTTGATTTTGTTCCTCACCCGCCCTCCCGTGTGCATATGCGTATCTGGAGGAGCCCATGGAGATGACGTTCGGGAGGTTCCACTTCCACATCGGAAAGGAGGGATCACACCGTCTCGCACCGGATTCTTCGGGATCGTTCGCGGTCGATTCTGACTTCTCGGGATCGTCATCATCGTTCGAGTCAGGCGAAGAAGTGCTCATGGTTGGGTCTTGTTGAACATTTGTCCAAGTGAATTTCCGATTTTGGAGATGTATCTCTTTGAGGTCACAAGCATGAAGAGCATTCCGAAATCTAACTATCCGGCTACGGTTGGAGTTGGCTCGATTTTTGTCTCTAGCACGGTATATTTGATTGAAGTCACCCGTGACTAACCACCTTGTACCAAGAGGAGGCTTTGCCGCAACCAATTCCGCAAAGAAAGCATGACAAATGACGGAATCTTTCTCATCGAGGTTGAGGCGGACCTCAAACGTGACGGTCCATGTTAACGAATTTATGGATGTGGTGGATCGAAAGGCCATTCGTAGCTCAAGCTGACTAAGAGTTCAAGTTAGTAGAAAAATCGAGCTAAAATTAGTCTAATACTGAAAAGAAACTACCCACCATCCTAAGATCATAGTGGTAAAGGTACCAGTTCGGAGGTTTGGCTGCGATTCTAAAGGCATGGTCTAGCGATGCAATGGGAGGAAGATTGTCGTGGCAGGCCTGGGAACAACTCGAAAACAGCATAGGCAACTACTGTGTGTAAACAGATAAAAAAAAACTACTGTATGTGAAAAGAGACCCACCCGGTGTGGCTGCGATCTTTCTACAATCCGGAGCTCTCCTTTCTCGATCGGCGGAGAATAATTTGAGGCGGCCGGTCCGTGCTTTGGCAAAGTTCCATGCGTGTATCTTGTTGGCCACTCACATACGTAGGCATGGGCGTGCCGCGTGCGTGGGTTTGCAAAAACCAGCGATCTGAAGAGCATTATTCTACATCAACTGAAACATGGAGCAGCAGCAATCTGAATTAGCGAAGGCAGCTGCTTTGGACTAGTGGATTCTTTGTCTCCCCCTTTTCAGGCTGAAGCCTGGAAACATCAAACATGTCTGCCCTGGCTTAAACATTCCTCACGGTTGTAATTTCAGTGTGTTCTGATTCGGCAAGCAAAGCAAAGCAAAAGTCGTATCTACATACCCTGGTCGTGGCTGCCGAATGTAATTTGTTTTTGGCAGACGACGAATATATGTAGGCAAGTGCGGAGGACGAAGATTTGGTGCACATGAGCTCCAGTGCTCTCGGTTTTTCAAATATCTGAAAACTGTAGTTTTATGTTTCAAAAAATCGTAAAGAATATTCCATAAATACTCGTGCGAAGTTTCGGTAGAAATTATGTTGTACTTTTAACTAAAGAAAAAAAAACAAATTCATGGCTGTATATAGGGACAATTTTCGTCAGAAATTTGTGATTATTATATAGTTCATAATACAACATATTTTCTTCGGAATTTTTTACAGCACATTCAAAAAAAAATTAAGCTCAAATTTTGTAGGATCTCACAAATATTTAAAAAAAAAACCGGGAGCACTAGTCCTCATGTGCCAAAGTCACTTGTTTTTCCCAAGTGCCCATCGCCAAACAAGTCACGAATAGTCGACTTATGGTTGGATGGTTAGGAGGGCAGTGGCACCCCCAACACAACAGAGTTTAAATCCCAGATTTGACACTGGTGTCCCATCAAAAGATGGAATATTCTTCAGTGGGAGACGATGTTTCCACCGACAGCGAGACGCGTGTGGTGATTCGTCAATATCAAGACCCGCCGAATCAGTTTCTTGGACTTAGTCTCTCGGAGATGCTATGAAGTGCGTGCGTTTATAATGTAGGGATTTCTATTTTCGTGCCCTCGGGTCGTTAGTTGTACTCAGTTTTCCCCAGCCCCTTAGTTTTTCCTCAGTTTTCCCCTCCCTCTAGTTTGAAACCCGCAGAACGAGCTCGGACGGAAGGAATCCGTTTATTTGGACGTTCTGTGCTGGCGTGTTGCGCCGCGTCGTCTGTGGGGCCGCGACGTGTGGGGCCGCGTCGCGTGGGGCTGGTAGAAAGGGACCGCGTGGGACAGGACGAGAAGCGTTTGGTTGCACGTGAGCAGGAGCTGGGTTTTGTCTCTCTCGGCCCAAATTGGCATTTTTAAGAGCACCTTTTCCCCTCTTTCTCTCTCTGTCTTTTTCACCAAATTAGTATCAAATCTAGAGAAGCTTCTATTTCTGTCTTTCTTCAATATGGCAGCAAATCTAGTAGCAAATCTCTGGGGTTATTTATGCCTTTTGGCCCTCGTTTTTTGCCCAATATGGCAGCAAATCTAGTACCAAATGTAGAAGCTAGTATATGATAAATTGACAACTGCATAATCAGAAAGCTAAGTATAATACATAGGGAAACTGCATACAGCAGCCAAAAGCAGCCAATAACGTTGTAATATACAAGACGCACGCAATGTATGGACAACAAGAAGATTAGGATGAATGAATTTGTTCTTCATTCCTCCTCATATATTTCGTCGTTGCTCCAGCCGTGCATTACCCCAAGGAAATATTGATTGAACTCCCTCCGTCTGCAGTGTGCGGCCAATACATCCTCCAAACGGTATGGCTTGTATTCATTTCTCATACCGTAGTTTCCTATTCTATCCACACGTTCTGGCCACTCCTCCCAGGCCTTTGTATCATGAGAGTACTCTCTGATATAACCCAAATCCGTGTAGTAGATGCAGCCAGGTCGAAGTGTCGGGTACACTCTGGTGTCGACGGAGATACACCGGATATAATTCACGAAGAAGGCATTACTGCCAATGTTACTGACCGGATGGAGAGAGCGGCTCTGAGTGTCCACACGGTACACCAATGGTCTGCCCGCCAAAGCCACGCCGACCAACAACACAAGCAGCAGATCACCATCCGACTTTACGAGGTAGAACTTCTGATGTCCAAGTTCTGGAAATGAAATTAGTGTCTCCATCTTGACAGTGCTCGCGCGCTGCTGCAACTGTACATTGGTGCACACTATTCTTCCGTGCTCTAAATTGTCCACAGCTAGTGCATACAATTCACCATTGAACGGTGTAATGCAACGCAGACAATGGTTCTTGATCGAAAATCTGTTTTCCCAATCTTTATCTATATCCTTAGTTGGAGTGCTCTCATCGACCCAACCAATTTCCGACGGGTAATGTGCGGTAACGAAGACCATAGTCGGGGATTTGATCACAGCGACTGATTTCAGGAAAATAGATGGCATCTGCGCCTCAAACATAGTGTATTTCTTTGTGAGTGGGTTCAGAAGCCGTATCTTGTGCGGCGGGTTCTTCTGGGCAAGCACGATGACGCCACGGCAAAATCCGACGAAGTAGTATCTGGGCAAGCACGATAACATTCAGCACTAATTAAGATGTTTAAGATTGAAAATAAAGAGGTAGATATGGAGGAAGTTGAACCTTGTATGAACTTCGGATAGATCTATGGTGACGTAGCGTGATGTGCCGAGTTGGAGGAAGGTGAACTCAGCGACGTGTGGAAGGGCGTGGTGTAGCATGATCCATTCGTCCAGGTGCACGTCGGGCTCAGGCAAACCTGAGCGCCAATTTCTACAGACTTGCCTCATGGCAGAGTACGTGTCGGCGTACTCCTCGTTCGCCAGCAAGCATTCGCCGATCTGGTGAAGTGGTCCATCAGCCGAGAGAGAGGCCCGGTTCACGGAGGAGCCGCGCTTGGATGCGCCGCCCTCGGAAGCGACGCGCTCGCGGCGGCGGCTCGGCGGCGACAGGCTCGCGCGCGGCTGACCAGCGGCGACAGCTCGGCGGCGGCGGCCGCGGAGCGGGCGCGAGGACGGGCGACGGGCTCGGAGGCGACGGCCGCGGCGCATTCTTCTTCTCCATCGCCGGCAGATAGGTGCGTACGGCGGTTGGGGTTCATTTGGAGAAGTTGATGGGACGTGAGAGGGGTGGTTTCGTGCGTGAGCGAGAATGAGACGACTGTGTGCAGAGGGAGGGAGGAGGGGCTTACGCGTCCTAAATGCGACCCGTGTCCTACGCGTCCACTATTGCACGTCTGCACCGCGACACGCGTCAACAATGTCACGTCTTCCACTTCTGCACCGCAACACGCGTCCTCGAGTCTAACCCTGGAAATTTAGATATACTCAGGTATACCCTCGAGTCATATACTAGCATTTTTTGTGTGCTCAGTTTTCTCCTCGAGTGCTAATACTGGCTAGTGCAATATACTCGTTTTACCCTCAAGTGGCTGGTCAACAGAGAGTCAACAAATGGGATTAACTAGTTAAATGAGTTATTTAATGTGCAAAAAAATCCGAAAAAGAGTGGCACTTACTCATGGAGTCTTTACCACAAATTGCCACTTCTCAAATCATAGATAAATCATAGATAAATCAAGTTTCACCACAAATTGCCACTTCTCAAATCACCTAGTAGCTATGAAGGTGCATGGTTTTCCATAATAAACCCTACCCAAAACATACTTTGTCTAAATGAGGCCACAATTCTCACACTGATGTATATTGGTATTGCAAATAGTTTGAGGTAGGCCAAGATGGGTTTCATTGTACAAAACACGCATTTTCCATTTTTTAAATCTCATATTTGAATCCCTTAGTCTGTTTACTACTCACTTGCCCTTGGTTTCTTGATACTACTCGGTTTTGCCCTCTCCCTTCACAAACTCTCACAGACGCCCAACATTGCCCTGATTGGTCTAGCCCATGTCACGCGGATCTTGCCGACCGTTGATCGTATGATCTAACGGGCAGGATAACCCTATCTCTCTCTCTGGTCGGGGCCACCACCCTCTCTCTCTCTGTCGTCGGTTAGCTTCCACACTCTATGTATGCGAAAGGGCGGTTACCTAGTACGCTAAAGTTTGGTTTTCTGCATTATTTTTCACGAGCTAAATTATAAACTCTTTTTGGGCATTACTTTTCACGCAAAAAATGATAAACCATCACCGATTTGTTGTAGCCATTACTTTTCACGCAAACAATGATACACCATCACCCATTTCTTGTAGCCATTACTTTTCACGCAAAAAATGATAACCATCACCGATTTTGTTGTAGCCATTACTTTTCACGCAAAAAATGATACACCATCACCCATTTCTTGTAGCCATTACTTTCAACGCAAAAAACGATAAACCATCACCGATTTTGTTGTAGCCATTACTCACTACAAGAAAAGTTGCCATGGCCGACGAAGTTGAAGTCGCGCCGTGGTTGCTGGTGTACCATGGCCGACGATTTTGGTCCCTCCGTGGTGCATGTCAAAACTTTTTTTTTCTCGTTTTTGAGGCCACCTAGCCCGACGAAAGCGGCCAAAACGTGGCGTATGGTGGCCCGGGACGTGGTGCATCTCGAAATCTCGGGTTCGCCGGCCGAGTCACGCAAATCCCCGCGCGAGGGATGTAGGGCCCAGATGGCAGCCTCTGGCATTGTTTTTTTTCTACATCGCGCCATCTCGTTCAACGTTCTCCGATCGAGCCGTTTACGATGCAGGATCATGGGTCCCGCATGTCATCCTCTATGAACCAAAATTCTTTCTATTCTTGGATTTTTTTGACCCCTGATTTCTGGCTACTTCCTTTTTCTTTTGATCCCTTGCCGCCTTGAAACGTTGAGACTTTCTTGCTAAATGGGACCCGCATGTCATCCTCTATGTGCAATCAACTTTCTTTTCTTGGAGTTTTTTTGGCACCTCAAATTTGGTCACTTGCCTTTTTCTTTCGATCCCCTGCGGCCTCTCAAGCGGTGATACCGCTGCTGCTTGGGACCGCATGTCATCCTCTATGTACTATAAAACTTTCTTTTCTTGAATTATTTTTGGCACCTCATATTTGGTCACTTACCTTTTTCTTTCGATCCCCTGCCGCCTCTCAAGCGGTGATACCGCTGCTTTCTTCTTGGGACCGCATGTCATCCTCAATGTACTATAAAACTTTCTTTTCTGGATTATTTTTGGCACCTCAAATTTGGTCACTTGCCTTTTTCTTTCGATCCCCTGCCGCCTCTCAAACGGTGATACCGCTGCTGCGGGACCCGCATGTCATCCTCAATGTACTATAAAACTTTCTTTTCCTGGATTATTTTTGGCACCTCAAATTTGGTCACTTGCCTTTTTCTTTCGATCCCTGCCGCCTCTCAAACGGTGATACCGCTGCGTATCGGGACCCGCATGTCATCCTCTATGTACTATAAAACTTTCTTTCTTGAATTATTTTTGGCACCTCATATTTGGTCACTTACCTTTTTCTTTCGATCCTGCCGCCTCTCAAACGGTGATACCGCTGCTGCTAAATGGGACCCGCATGTCATCCTCTATGTACTATAAAACTTTCTTTTCTTGGATTTTTTGGCACCTCATATTTCGTCACTTGACTTTTTCTTTCGATCACCTGCTCGCCTCTCTTGGATACCGCTGCTAAATGGGACCCGCATGTCATCCTCTATGTACTATAAAACTTTCTTTTCTTGGATTTTTTGGCACCTCATATTTGGTCATGACTTTCTTTCGATCCCCTGCTGCCTCTCAAACGGTGATACCGCTGCTGCTAAATGGGACCCGCATGTCATCCTCTATGTACTATAAAACTTTCTTTTCTTGGATTTTTTGGCACCTCATATTTGGTCACTTGACTTTTTCTTTCGATCCCCTGCTGCCTCTCAAACGGTGATACCGCTGCTGCTAAATGGGACCCGCATGTCATCCTCTATGTACTATAAAACTTTCTTTTCTTGAATTATTTTTGGCTCCTCATATTTGGGCACTTGCCTTTTCTTTCGATCTCATGCCACGTTTGAAACGTTGAGGAACCTGCTGCTCATGGGACCGCATGTCATCCTCTATGTGCTATAAAAGTTTCCTTTGTTGGATTTTTTTCACCTCGATTTTTGGCTTGCCTTTTTCTTTTGATCCCTGCCCCCTTTGAAACGTTGAGTAATTTGTTGGCTCAAGGGACCCGCATGTCATCCTCTATGTCCATCAACTTTCTTTTCTTGGATTTTTTTTCACCCCCTAATTACTAGCTACTTTCTTTTTCTTTTGATCTCAAGCCGCATTACAAACATTGAGACCGCTGCTGCAAAATGGGACCCACATGTCATCCTCTATGTACAATAAATCTTGGATTATTTTTGGCTCTGATATTTGGTCACTTGCCTTTTTCTTTCGATCTCATGCCGCCTTTGAAACGTTGAGTAAGCTTTGGCTCATGGGTCCCGCATGTCATCCTCTACGAACAATAAAAGTTTCCTTTCTTGGAGTTATTTTTTACCCTAATTTCTGGCTATTTGCCTTTTTCTTTTGATCCCTGCCCCCTTTGAAACGATGAGGACGCTGCTGGCGGTCGGTCCCACATGTCATCCTCTATGAACAATAAAAGTTTCCTTTGGTGGATTTATTTTTGACCCCTAATTAATTTCGGCTATTTCCTTTATTTTTCTTTTGATCCCCACCGCCTTGGAATTGTTGAGAATGCTGCTGCCTCATTTTTCTTTTGGTCTGTGCCGCCTTGGAAACGTTGAGACCGCTGCTACAAAATGGGACCCGCATGTCATCCTCTATGTACAATAAAGTTTCTTTTCTTGGATTATTTTTGGCTCCGATATTATGTCACTTGCCTTTTTCTTTCGATCTCATGCCGACTTTGAAACGTTGAGGATGCTGCCTCATGGGTCCCGCATGTCATCCTCTCAGAACGATAAATGTTTTCTTTTCTTGTATTTTTTTACCAACTGATTTTTGGCTTTTTTTATTTTCGATCCCCTGCCGCCTTTGAAACGTTGACTCCGCTGCTGGCTCATGGGTCCCCGATGTCAGCCTCCCCGTACAAGAAACATGTGATATTTTATTTTGCAGACAATAAACGTTGTATTTCGCTCTGAGCTATTGCAAACGGATAAATTAAATCTTTATATCTACATAAACAAACTTATATGTTGAATCTCCTTGTTTTTTGTTTTTGCGAAGCATAGGACTTTCCTGTTTTTTTTTGAGAAAAATCCGACCTTTCTGTTTTGGAGTGGGCTGAAATTGTACGAGTCAAAAGGCCCAGCAGTATAGTTCGAAGGCCCAGATGTCCAGATACAGCCCAATTAAAATCTTTCTTTTCTTGGATTTTTTTCACACCCTGATTTCTGGCTACTTCATTTTTCTTTCGGTCTGTGCCGCCTTGGAAGCGTTGAGACCGCTGCTACAAAATGGGACCCGCATGTCATCCTCTATGTACAATAAAGTTTCTTTTCTTGGATTATTTTTGGCTCCTGATATTATGTCACTTGACTTTTTCTTTCAATCTCATGCCGACTTTGAAACGTTGAGGAAGCTGCTGGCTCATGGGTCCCGCATGTCATCCTCTATGAACAATAAAAGTTTTCTTTGTTGGATTTATTTTTTCCCTAATTTCTGGCTATTTGTCTTTTTCTTTTGATCCCCTGCCCCCTTTGAAACGATGACGACGCAGCAAGTCGGTCCCACATGTCATCCTCTATGAACAATAAAAGTTTCCTTTGATGGATTTATTTTTACCCTAATTAATTTCTGGCTATTTCCTTTTTTATTTTGATCCCCTGTCGCCTTGAAATAGTTGAGGATCTGCTGCCTCATGGGTCCCGCATGTCATACTCTCAGAAAGGTAAATGTTTCTTTTCTTGAATTTGTTTACCAACTGATTTTTGGCTTATTTTTTCTTTGATCTCCTGCCACCTTTAAAACGTTGACGATGCTGCTGGCTCATGGGTCCCCAATGTCAGCCTCCCCATACTGCAAATCCTCTTTCTGCAAAGGTTGTATTTCTAGATAGATAAGGTGGATTCGAATCTGCCATGGTTCAGGCAGCTCAGGTAAGCCTTCTTGCACTAATTAATGGAAGTAGTGTATCGCAAGGTCAAGACATGTGGCTCGGTGTAATGAATCTATATGAATCATGTTGTGGGTTCAATCTGATAGTTCTCTAACAGGTCAGCCAAAATAGAAATTAAGTTTTTTTCTAAAAGGGAAATGCAAATTAAGATGAACACAAACATTAGTTATCATAATAGCTGATCATACATACATACTTGCTAAGAGCAAAAGCTTGCCAGAGTTTTACCACCCATACAATTAATTAGCAGTTCAGATAAGATAACCTTATATAAGTATAACTACAAATGCATTTGCTAAGGGCTCATGGGACAACAGAACTAGACAACCGCGAACTTTATGACCAGCATGTCACAGCGGCATCGAAAGATCTTGACCTTCAACTTTGATCCAATGCGAAGTTTGGCACCGTCAATGAACTTTTTCCACTGGAAGTAACAGCCAAGCGGCCATCTGTGGGACGACGGAGTACCGTCCCTCCACGGTGAGACCTTCACTCCATGACGAGGGATATCTTGCCCCTTCGCCAGCATTGAGATCCTTGGAGATACTTTTAGGCAATTTCTGATTCAAAGCAAGAGATACCACCAAAAATTAGTCAATGGCACCAATGAACCATGTGAGACTTTGAGCAGAGAAGACATCAAGATAAGAGCAGTTATGCTGTCATATACTCACGAACATAGCCTTCGGATGCGTCCTGGTCACCACACGGGTGGCCACAGCAATGAGCCTCGGTGATCTGGCTGGGGCAGGTGCATGAGCCTGGGCTGGTACACGAGCTGGTGCGATGCAGGAGACTCTGGGCGGGTGCAGAAACGGTGCCTCTAGAGGAACCGGTGCTGATGCGGAGACTATTGGCAGGTGCGATAAACGGTGCAGCTAGAGGAACCAGTGCGATGCGGGAGCCTGCTGGGCATGTGTAGTATATGGGGCCTCTACAGGAACCAATGCTGATGTAGGGGACTGCTGGGTAGATGCAGTAAACGGAGCTGGTACGAGGCCGGTGCTGATGCAGGAGAGTGGGAAGCCGGTGCCGGTGTTGGTGTGGTTGCCCTTTGTGACATCCGCTCCTGTTCCGTCAGGGGATCTGCAGCTTTGATCATGTTAAACCCAGCAAGCTAGAACAGAGGGAATGGTTTAGAACAACTGCTCAGAATGCAGTTATCAAAAGATATGAGTAGAAAAAAGTTACATATTATATATTTGGAAGTGTCTCCAACTCTGTAAGCAGTTACGTATATCTGCCCATTTGAGTTTCTGATCCTCAGCTCGTCGCCCTTCTTCAGACCGTAGTCAAAAGCAAACTTTCTCCAATCATGTCCATACAAATATGTGATGGCCTGCGTCTTGTAGACATACACCTCATAGACCGTGTAGGTGTTCATCAATTTGCCATTGCCATGCATAGTGAAAGATCCTTCATGCGGACACATCTGGTTAATCATTGGACGAAGTTCACAAGGTACAGTCTGCATGTGAAAATTGATACAAATGTAAGAAGCAGGAAGACTAAAAACAAGACTTTACTATATGCCAATTCATGCTAAACCACTGAGAATACATACCTGTAACTCTGTGAAGGAGCTACTAGAAAGGTAGATAGAGCCATAGGAGGTGTTATATGCGGGGTATGTACATGGGCCCGCCATATTCCCGCAAGCTCGGCATCGGGATGGTGAAGGAAACATGGGAGGTACTACTGGTGCGTAGCGCTGAACGTAAGTGGAAGAATTAGGTTGTGTAAAGTGCATAGTTCGGAGCAATGCAAATGTTGACAAGCAAGTGCATAACACTATGTTACAAACTGAACAGTGAAAAATTAGTGTATGATGAATATAAGCATGCTAATTTGGTGTTTCCGAATTCCAAAAAGCATTAGACAGAGCCGGTGATAATATCAGACATAAATCATGGCATGTATATGTGGCTTAAGAAAATATACCCGAACCCTTGGATGGTTACGGCCCGGCTGATCCTTGGACTTGAGCTTATATAAGCATCCAGAAGGTGGGGCTGACAGTAACTTGGTGGCAGCCTCTGCAGATGCCTCATCAGCAGCAGTTGCAATCCTTTTGACCAATGAAGGCTTAGCAGTTTCAGTCTGCATATAAAAATTGAAGAGCAACAGACATCAGCAGTGATATATAAAATGAATCTATGAGACACTGATGCATATAGTGCTGGATGTAAGTGGAAGAATAGGTGTGTGTGTTTTGAACTATTGGTAAGCATTAGACAAAGCCGGCAATAAACAGACAAAAATCAAATCATGTATGAGGATTAAGAAAATATACCTGCTTACTGAAAAGTACCACCCAGCTGGCCCGTGGCCTTGTGCTTGAGGAGGTTTTCAGAAGATGGTGGCAGCACCATCGTCTTCACAGCAGCCTCATCAGGATCATTTTTTATCCATTTGAGTAGAGGAACAGAAGTTTCATCCTGCATATGAATAGCAACAGAACTCATCATTGATATTTAATAAATCTATGAGATAGACTGATGCAAATAGTGCGGGGTGTAAGTGGAAGAATAGGGTTGTGCATAGAGAACAGTTGACAACAATGCAAATGATTACAAAAGAAGCCAATGGAAATCAACAGTTTATATACTGGATGAGACAGTGAAAAGTGAAAAATTAGTGTATGATGATTGTAAGCAAACGAGTGTTTCTGAACTTTTGGTAAGCATTAGACAAAGCCAACAGTAATTAAACAGATAATAATGAAATCATGTATGTGGATTAAGAAAATATACCAGATTCATTAAAAGGTCACCACCCAGCTGGCCCATGGCCTCGTGCTTGTAGAGGTTTTCGGAAGATGGTGCCGGCACCATCGTCCTCACAGCAGCCTCATTAGCCCCATTTTGCATCCACTTGAGTAAAGGCGCAGCAGTTTCAGCCTGCATAAGAATGGGAACAGATCTCAGCAGTGATATTGAATGACTCTGAGACAGACGATGCATATAGTGCTAGATGTAAGTGGAAGGGTATGGCCGTGTATGGACAACAGTTCACAACAATGCAAGGGTGTGTTCGGTTCTGAAACACGTGGAATGGAATGGAATGGTTCCATTTCGGAGGAATGGAATGGTTACATTTTTGTTCGGTTGGGAAAAATGAGAGAGAGATCGAGGTTAAACTAACCAATTGTCTCAAAATTGTAATTAACAATTGCAAATGACATTTTAATCTCAAAGTCGTAATTAACGGCGCCTAATGGTGCTCTTTTAATCTAAAAATCGAAATTAACATCATTTTATGTTGGGTTAGGGGAACGGAGTAGATGAACATTACTGTATGATGATTGTAAGCAAACGAATTTGGTGTTTCTAAACTTTTGGCTTCGAGATCTTATGGGTTTCAACTCTAGCCTACCCCAACTTGTTTGGGACTGAAAGGCTTGGTTGTTGTTGTTGTTGTTGTAAACTTTTGGCAAGCATAGAAAAAACCGACAATAAACAAGAGAGAAAAATCAAGGCATGTTTTGTGGATTAAGAAAATATACCATATTCATTAAAAGATCACCACCCAGCTGGTGCGTGGCCTTGTGCTTGTAGAGGCATTTAGAAGATGGGGGCGGCATCAACATACTGGCAGCCTGATCAGCCGCAGTTTTGATCTTCCTTTTGAGTAAAGGCCCTAAAGTTTCAGTCTGCATATGAATAGCAAAACAAAAGGCAGACCTCAGCAGTGATATTGAATTACTGTATGAGATAGACTGATGCATATAGTGGATGCTCTTAGCCTTTTGCAGCGTGAACACTAGCTATGGACAGACAAAAAAACTAGTTAACTCAGCTTTGTCTAGATATGAATGTACTACCACCATCCAAAAGCTTAAGCCTTATTTATTTTTGAGAAATCAAAACAAGCAAAGTTTGACCAAAATTTTAGAACATTCTATCAACAAATATAATACTGTGTAGATACCGTAGGAAAATATATTTTATTATCTATTTAATGATATTAATTTTGTATTTTGCATGTTACTGATTTTTGGTAAAAGCTTAGTCAAACATGGTATAGTTTGACTTTCTAAAATAATATAAGCCCAAAGCTTTGGGATGGAGGCAGTAGTATCTAGAGCTAAAACACATCTAGATACATCCGTATCTAGAGATAGTTGAGTCAATTAATTTGGATGAGGGAGTATCAGATTCAGACTACATCATGGTAAGTTGGTTAAAAAAATTACCCCTAGGCGGTCCCTGCCCAGCTCGGCGTGGCATTTCGCTTCTTGTCTGCAGATCGGGCCATGCTCCTGCAGCAGGTGGGGGCGCTATTCTCGTTCCCCATAGCCTCAGCACGGAACCTGGAGGTACCAACCTGATACAGAGAATATAGAGCATGGTGTCACAGAGGCTTTACGCACAAACAGCTGAAGACATGTGCTACTTTAAGCATATTCCAGAACAGGAACAGATTGAGGATGCAGAGACCAGAGAGACACTTAAAAGGTAAAGAGTGGATAAGCAAACGGAGTACCTGCTTCGCGGGGCTGGGGACGCAGCTCAGGCTCAGCCAACTGCCCACATGCGTGGTGGCCTTACGCTCCATTGCCCCCACCGCCGAGGTCTTGCCTTTCCTGTACAAGCTGACAAAAGATACAGTGAGGATCAGCAGAAACTACAAAGGTTGCAAATGTCGACAAATAAAGGAAGAACACCCCAATCCAAGCAAAGGTAGCCCCCGCCCCCACCCCCATCAATCACTCCCAGCTCGAGGGTGACCAGAAAGACACCCCTTTGCCCAGAATAGGAAAGAGATGCGCAAGATATCGAGGAGAGGAAAAAAGAACCGATCTCGAGAAAGGAGAGAACATTACTAGTCCTACCTAATCCGCTTGGGCTAGATGCAGCTTGCCCCTCCAAGCTGGATGCCTGGACGGTGGAGGCGAAAGGAGGGGATCGAGCTAGCGGCTTGCATCCGTCGGCAATCGGCACTCGATCGGGAGAGAGGGGTGCTACATAAAGGAGGGGTAACATATTTTATTACACAGTGAACTTACTGATGTGACTAGTCATTACATGTCTCACTGAAACTAGGGCCCATAGTGTGGCACCCCAAATTTACTTGAAGCTGCCCGGCGGGACGCATTGGCGCGTCAAGAAACCCCCGAATTGTAGCGGGGAAATGAAACATTTCACAAAAATTCGAAATTCAAGCACACCGCCACGCGCCAAGCACGCGGCTTTCTTCCTCGGTTCCTCCTCCCCTATCCGAAAAAACCCCAAATCCCAAGCTCAAACCAAAAAAAACAAAAAACAAATACCTGGCCGCCATGCATGTCCTCGTTAACCCGCTGGAGATCGTTCCCGGACGATGCGGACCACCCGCCCGAGATCCAATCCGTCCACCTCGAGGCCTGCGTGCTGTCTCGCAGCAGCGGCTTGAGGGCGCGAAGAGGAAGTTCCGCGGAAAGTGCTCATGGCAACCGTGCAAGCTCACCGGCGTGCTGTATCCCGAGAGGAACTGGTCAAAGCTTTGCTATTCGCCACACACAAAAATTGCGGGCCAAGATCTGGTCAAAGCTTCGTCGATGGCTTGCCGCGAGAGGCTTGGAGTCCAGAGTCAATAAACTAGCTGCTCGAGGACTTGGGCGGTTTACACGGATTCATATTAACCGACTCAAGTTTGTTAGTCTAGTTAACAAATGCATCTAGATACATCCATATCTAGACAGAATTGAGTCCATTAATATGAATCGGAGGGAGTACCTGAAAGTGTTTCATGCTACCAACTAATGCGCTGGCAGGAATCGCTGTAGAAGTAATTGTGCTACTACTTGTACGATGAACTGATTGTGTGGGTGTCGAATTTTGATCATCCACCGAATGCTTAATCTAGCGCCAAAGGCGTACAAATCATAACATACTACAGCACCAGAACATGAGTACGAATCATAAAGTAGCTCAACATTTTGCATCAGGGCTGGGTGGTCCGAGACTACCGGGCCTGATGATCTCCGTGTGCATCCTCTTCAACGCAAAGTGTGTACTCGGTCCACGGCCTCCTTCGTAGGCTGGATAATCTCAGGTGCGGACCTTCGTCTATGAGAGGCTCGTCATCAGTACCATCCACAGTGCATCGAGTGGTGGTCTTGAGACTACCCGGACGCCGTGATGATCTCCGGGCGTGCATCCACTTCAACGCAAAGCTGTGTACTCGGTCCACGGCCTCCTTCTGTAGACTGGATAATCTCAGGTGCGGGACCTTCGTCTATGAAAGGCTCGTCATCAGTACCATCCACAGGTGCATCAAACTGAGATTCATCTTCAAATCTCCCATCAAACTGAGAGACCTCTTTAACTCTATGCTTCTGCAATTAGTACATCAACCGATTAGACAAACATCTAAGGGATGCAACTTGAACAAATGCCGTTTTACATATTTACCTTCTCATCTGGCACAGCACATGTCCCAGAGCTGAAACCCGTTTCCTGAAGCAAGCGCTTTTTCTCTCCTTCCCGTCCATCCATCTGCAACAAGTTAAATTTGAGTACAGAACCTTGCACAACAATGCAAACTATTGATTGAAACAGCGGCGCATCAATATAAATAATTAACTACATATGCGCACACATACAGTGTGAGCAAGATCTGCTTCTCCTGCTAAAGGATCATTATATGGTTCACCATGCTAAACCCGCCTAACATATGTGCGGTCCATCCCAAAAATGTGTAAATGATCTGCCACTACAGGGTGAGGCCTCTTCTCACCATTCATACATGTGCAGCGCGGGCAATACACGTCCAGGTTGTGACCATCATGAGCTCTAATAAACCCCATAAAGGGTTGAACACCATTTATATATGAAGGGGAACATAAGTGTCCATGCAGTTTCCAAGTTCTGTCCATCTGTTTAATTATGAGATACAGTGGTTGGTGATTAATTTAAGGCGAAGTAGGAAATGTATATCCATCGAGTACAAAACTATACTACATGATTATGCATTTCAGCAATCATGTCGAGTACAAAACAAAAAATGCCCATCGACATTTTAGCAAACAGATCGTGTACAAAACTCTGCCATGGCATTTCAGCAAATTAACGGATCGAGTGCAGAACCGACTCTATATGCCCACGCAAATGAACAAATTGATCGATGACAAATCGAGCGGAAAACTATAAAGTGCCAATTAGTTCGAGCATACTGACGAATTTTTTTAGCAGCATCAAGAAAATATAAATCGTTAGGCCGTCTTGCCCGATACATGATTGAGCTAGAGATAGCAGCCCTACCGTGGATCAACTTGACCGCCGGTGCGTCTCGAAGAACGACGGGGAGGAGAAGCTTCTTCTTCGCACGGACGGGACGGAGGAGAAGCTCTTCGCACGGACGGGGATAAGTTGTCTACGGGTGGGTGGGGGTCATGCGGCCGGGCCGCCGGGTGATAATTAAGGTTGGTAGGTGGCGTTTAATGGAGTTGCGTGTGTAATTTGCCGTGCACAAGGTTGAGGAATAGGCGGTTCCCTTTGCCGCGCGCACAATTCAAACTATCCCGCCCATGTAGTTTAAATCGACATAAAGTCATGTGAGTGGGGGAAAATTAGCAAAGTTGCTTGAAAAATAGTAAAACTCTGGAATTATCCTTTAAATATGCTCTACTTCGTGTGAAAATCGGGGTGTGGAAGCATGTTGAGCTGTTTTATTTGTACTTTCTTCATTAAAACTCCCATTTTATGCACTTTGGATGGAAAGAAATCATTTGTACATAAATTTTGACAACGCCATTTGCAAACACTAATTGTTTACATGCCAAGATGCACCCATCCACCAAATATATATGTGGCAAAAGTTTATCACAATCTAGCAGATATGCATAATTAGTGAGGGACCCCTTTTGATTTTGTGCAATTTCCACTAATTAGGTAGAGATCGAGAAGGGTTAATTAATTAGGCCATGTTAGGGGTTATGTGTTTTAATAGGTTGTGTGGATTCAAATACAACTTCTTTATTTGTGTGCTATGATTAATCAAAACTAGATCGATCGACTGCGCACACATTATTAGAGGCGCATGCCTTTGCGCACAAAGTGCATGTGTGTGTTGTTGGCCAGAGAGAGAGAGAGAGAGAGAGAGAGAGAGAGAGAGATAGAGGTAGAGAGAGCTACATACGAGAGAGCGATTGAAATCCCCAAATTAAACACATATATATGCATGGCACATTTAATTTAATTAGAGGACCGCGAGGCACCCCTGGCTGCTTGATGCATAATTAAGTGTCATTGGCCTATATATATAGGGTTTAATTAGGGTTTAGGGTTTAGGGTTAGGAGGTTAGGGTTTAGGGTTTAATGTTTATGGTGTTTAGGGTTTAGGGATTAGGGATTAGGGTTTATTTAGGGTTTAAGGTTTAGGGATCATCGATCGAGTGCGCATACACACATTATTAGAGGCACACGCGCCTTTGCGCATAAAGTGCATGCGTATATGTGTGTGTTTTTTGGCCACCAACGACATATAGATGATCGAGAGAGAGATTGAAATCCCCCAAGAATATGTTCAAATATATATTAAAATATATGCACGAATTAATGCATGGTAGGCCATGCATGCACACTAATTATATATATATTATGAGGAAACTTAATCAAATGTGTTTTCATTCGAGAGAACTTGTCAAAATTCAAGTTAATTAATTTATCATCGATAATTATATAATTAATTAATGAATCTCGGGGAGATGTTATACAACATATGATCGATATATAGGCCATGTATATATTAATTGGTTTTAATCTACCGTTTTTGCTAGCTAGCTGCATGCTATATATAGAGCATGTTTTTATTAGATCGGGTTATAGCTAGTATAGTTTAGGGTTATGTGTTTTAATTAACTAGGGTTTGATTAGCTAGGGGTTAGTTATATATATGGTTTAGGGTTAATGCATGTCACATTTAATTTAACTAGAGGACCGCGAGGCACCCCTGGCCTGCTTGATGCACAATTAAGTGTCGTTGGCCTATATATATAGGGTTTAATTAGGGTTTAGGGTTAGCTAGCTGGGTTTAGGGTTTAGTGTTTTGGGTGTTTAGCTAGGGTCTAGGGTTTAGGGTTTAGTGTTTATTGTGTTTAGAGGGTCTAGGGTTTAGTGTTTAGGGTGTTTAGGGTCTAGGGTTTAGGGTCTAGTGTTTAGGGTCTATGGTTTAGGGTTTAATTAGTGTTTAGGGTGTTTAGGGTTTAGGGTTTAGTGTTTACGGTGTTTAGGGTCTAGGGTTTAGGGTTTAGTGTTTAGGGTCTAGGGTTTAGGGTTTAATTAGTGTTTAGGGTGTTTATAGGGTTTAGGGTTTAGGGTTTTAGGGTTTAGGGTTTAGGGTTTAGGGTTTAGGGTTTAGGGTTTATGGTTTAGGGTTTACGGTGTTTAGGGTCTAGGGTTTAGGGTTTAGTACGTGTTTAGGGTGTTTAGGGTCTAGGGTTTAGTGTGTTTAGGGTGTTTAGGGTTTAGGGGATTAGGGATTAGGGTTTTAGGGTTGTTTAAGGTTTAGGGATCATCGATCGAGTGCGCACACACATTATTAGAGGCACACGCGCCTTTGCGCATAAAGTGCATGCGTATATGTGTGTGTTTTTGGCCACCAACGACATATAGATGATCGAGAGAGAGAGATTGAAATCCCCCAAGAATATGTTCAAATATATATTAAAATATATGCACGAATTAATGCATGCATGGTAGGCCATGCATGCACACTATTATATATATATTATGAGGAAACTTAATCAAATGTGTTTTCATTCGAGAGAACTTTTCAAAATTCAAGTTAATTAATTTATCATCGATAATTATATAATTAATTAATGAATCTCGGGAGATGTTATACAACATATGATCGATATATAGGCCATGTATATATTAATTGGTTTTAATCTACCGTTTTTGCTAGCTAGCTGCATGCTATATATAGAGCATGTTTTTATTAGATCGGGTTATAGCTAGTATAGTTTAGGGTTATGTGTTTTAATTAACTAGGGTTTGATTAGCTAGGGGTTAGTATATATATATGGTTTAGGGTTAATGCATGTCACATTTAATTTAACTAGAGGACCGCGAGGCACCCCTGGCCTGCTTGATGCACAATTAAGTGTCGTTGGCCTATATATATAGGGTTTAATTAGGGTTTAGGGTTAGCTAGCTGGGTTTAGGGTTTAGTGTTTTGGGTGTTTAGCTAGGGTCTAGGGTTTAGGGTTTAGTGTTTAGTGTTTAGGGTCTAGGGTTTAGTGTTTAGGGTGTTTAGGGTCTAGGGTTTAGGGTCTAGTGTTTAGGGTCTATGGTTTAGGGTTTAATTAGTGTTTAGGGTGTTTAGGGTTTAGGGTTTAGTGTTTACGGTGTTTAGGGTCTAGGGTTTAGGGTTTAGTGTTTAGGGTCTAGGGTTTAGGTTTTAATTAGTGTTTAGGGTGTTTATAGGGTTTAGGGTTTAGTGTTTAGGGTTTAGGGTTTTAGGGTTTAGGGTTTAGGGTTTAGGGTTTAGGGTTTATGGTTTAGGGTTTACGGTGTTTAGGGTCTAGGGTTTAGGGTTTAGTGTTTAGGGTGTTTAGGGTCTAGGGTTTAGTGTGTTTAGGGTGTTTAGGGTTTAGGGGATTAGGGATTAGGGTTTAGGGTTGTTTAAGGTTTAGGGATCATCGATCGAGTGCGCACACACATTATTAGAGGCACCCGCCTTTACGCATCAAGTGCATGCGTATATATGTGTGTTTTTGGGCCACCAACATATATAGATGATCGAGAGAGAGAGAGATCGATTGAAATCCCCAAGAATATGTTCAAATATACATTAAAATATATGCACGAATGCATTGTAGGCCATGCATGCACACTAATTATATATATATTATGAGGCAACTTAATCAAATGTGTTTTCATTCGAGAGAACTTGTCAAAGTTCAAGTTAATTAATTTATCACGATAATTATATAATTAATTAATGATTCTCGGGGATATGTTATACAACATGATCGATATAGGCCATGTATATTTTAATTGGTGTTAATCTACGGTTTGCTAGCTAGCTGCTATATATAGAGCATGTTTTTATTAGATCGGGTTATAGCTAGCTAGTATAGTTTAGGGTTATGTGTGTTAATTAAGTAGGGTTGATTAGCTAGGGTTAGTTACATATATATGGTTTAGGGTTAATGCATGGCACATTTAATTTTATTAGAGGATCACGAGGCACCCATGACCCGCTCGATCGATGCACAATTAAGTGTCGTTGGCCTATACATAGGGTTTAATTGGGGTTTAGGATTAGCTAGGGTTTAGGGTTAGGGTTAGGGTACGTTTAGGGTCTAGGGTTTAGGGTTTAGTGTTTAGGGTTTAGGGATTAGGGATTTAAGGTTTTAGGGTTGTTTAAGGTTTAGGGATCATCGATCGAGTGCGCACACACATTATTAGAGGCACCCGCGCCTTTACGCATAAATTGCATGCATATATATGTGTGTTTTTTGGGCCACCAACGATAGATGATCGAGAGAGAGAGATCGATTGAAATCCCCAAGAATATGTTCAAATATACATTAAAATATATGCACGAATGCATTGTAGGCCATGCATGCACACTAATTATATATATATTATGAGGCAACTTAATCAAATGTGTTTTCATTCGAGAGAACTTGTCAAAGTTCAAGTTAATTAATTTATCACGATAATTATATAATTAATTAATGAATCTCGGGATATGTTATACAACATGATCGATATAGGCCATGTATATTTTAATTGGTGTTAATCTACGGTTTGCTAGCTAGCTGCTATATATAGAGCATGTTTTTATTAGATCGGGTTATAGCGCTAGCTAGTATAGTTTAGGGTTATGTGTTTTAATTAAGTAGGGTGGATTAGCTAGGGTTAGTTACATATATATGGTTTAGGGTTAATGCGGCACATTTAATTTTATTAGAGGATCACGAGGCACCCATGACCCGCTCGATCGATGCACAATTAAGTGTCGTTGGCCTATACAGAGGGTTTAATTGGGGTTTAGGATTAGCTAGGGTTTAGGGTTAGGGTTAGGGTTAGGGTTAGGGTATGTTTAGGGTCTAGGGTTTAGGGTTTAGTGTTTAGGGTGTTTAGGGTTTAGGGATTAGGGATTTTAAGGTTTTAGGGTTGTTTAAGGTTTAGGGATCATCGATCGAGTGCGCAC
Source organism: Lolium multiflorum (assembly GCA_030979885.1). Lineage (NCBI taxonomy): Eukaryota > Viridiplantae > Streptophyta > Magnoliopsida > Poales > Poaceae > Lolium > Lolium multiflorum. The sequence goes on along the minus strand of CM061751.1, from coordinate 234,656,513 downwards.
ACATTTATTATTAAAGGCACCCGCGCCTTTACGCATAAATTGCATGCATATATATGTGTGTTTTTTGGGCCACCAACGATATATAGATGATCGAGAGAGAGAGAGAGAGATTGAAATCCCCAAGAATATGTTCAAATATACATTAAAATATATGCACGAATGCATTGTAGGCCATGCATGCACACTAATTATATATATATATTATGAGGCAACTTAATCAAATGTGTTTTCATTCGAGAGAACTTGTCAAAGTTCAAGTTAATTAATTTATCACGATAATTATATAATTAATTAATGAATCTCGAGGATATGTTATACAACATGATCGATATAGGCCATGTATATTTTAATTGGTGTTAATCTACGGTTTTGCTAGCTAGCTGCTATATATAGAGCATGTTTTTATTAGATCGGGTTATATCTAGTATAGTTTAGGGTTATGTGTTTTAATTAAGTAGGGTTGATTAGCTAGGGTTAGTTACATATATATGGTTTATGGTTAATGCATGGCACATTTAATTTTATTAGAGGATCGCGAGGCACCCATGACCCGCTCGATCGATGCACAATTAAGTGTCGTTGGCCTATACATAGGGTTTAATTGGGGTTTAGGATTAGCTAGGGTTTAGGGTTAGGGTTAGGGTTAGGGTTAGGGTACGTTTAGGGTCTAGGGTTTAGGGTTTAGTGTTTAGGGTGTTTAGGGTTTAGGGATTAGGGATTTAGGGGTTTTAGGGTTGTTTAAGGTTTAGGGATCATCGATCGAGTGCACACACATTATTAGAGGCACCCGCGCCTTTACGCATAAATTGCATGCATATATATATATATGTGTGTTTTTTGGCCACCAACGATATATAGATGATCGAGAGAGAGAGATTGAAATCCCCAAGAATATGTTCAAATATACATTAAAATATATGCACGAATGCATGGTAGGCCATGCATGCACACTAATTATATATATATATTATGAGGCAACTTAATCAAATGTGTTTTCATTCGAGAGAACTTGTCAAAATTAAAGTTAATTAATTTATCACGATAATTATATAATTAATTAATGAATCTCAGGGATATGTTATACAACATGATCGATATAGGCCATGTATATATTAATTGGTGTTAATCTACGGTTTGCTAGCTAGCTGCTATATATAGAGCATGTTTTTATTAGATCGGGTTATAGCTAGTATAGTTTAGGGTTATGTGTTTTCATTAAGTAGGGTTGATTAGCTATGGTTAGTTACATATATATGGTTTAGGGTTAATGCATGGCACATTTAATTTAATTAGAGGACCGCGAGGCACCCCTGGCCTGCTTGATGCACAATTAAGTGTCGTTGGCCTATATATAGGGTTTAATTAGGGTTTAGGGTTAGGGTTAGGGTTTAGGGTCTAGGGTTTAGTGTTTAGGGTGTTTAGGGTTTAGGGATTAGGGATTAGGGTTTCAGGGTTGTATAAGGTTTAGGGATCATCGATCGAGTGCGCACACACATTATTAGAGGCACCCGCGCCTTTGCGCATAAAGTGCATGCGTATAGTTTAGGGTTATTTGTTTTAATTAAGTAGGGTTTGATCAGCTAGGGTTAGTTACATATATATGGTTTAGGGTTAATGCATGGCACATTACATATAGTTTAAATCTCAAGAATGTTTATACATGATAGGCCATATGTGCAAAGGAATTTTTTCCTCGTGAACTTGTCAAAATTCAAGTTTATCAGTGCCAATGGAAACTAGTCCAAAAAATTACATAGAGGACCAAAAGTACTAGACAATAACTAATAGAACCTGCAACTTTACAAAAAGGACCCCAAAACATATAGAAGAAAATCAATCGAGTCCTTCTCGACCGCATCGGATCTCTGCTCGCATCCTTTCCACAACTCCGTCGGGGACGCACCACTTGGGACGGTGTCGCCGGTAGTCGCCGGACGAAGGAGAAGAAGGGCCTCGACAACGGCATATTGGCTCTGAGAAGGGTCGCTGAAAGTCCAAGATGTGCACGGGCAAGACGGATGACGCCGTCGTATGCCCCGAGCTTGTGAACTTTAGCAGCTTGACTTCCCCATTGGCCGGATCGAACGACCAAAGCAAGCCTCACCGTTAGCGCCATCACATTGATGGCACCAGATCGGGGTTTGGCCGGCAAGATCCGCCGATTCACCATAGGCCAGATCGAAGCCGATGACGAGATCCCCGACTCCATTGCGCCATTCTGCTCATGGGAAACACTGGATCTAAGCTTACAACAACACTAACTCCCTCGGATCCAAATTAGCTGACTCAACTTTGCTTATCTAAATATGGATGTATCCACACATGTTTTTACTCTAGATACATACACGTCTAAGGAAAGTTGAATCAATTAATTTAGTTCGGAGGGTGTACAATATACAGAGAGAAGTCGGCCTCGTCTCCGGCCGGCGAGGCCGGAGAGAAGGGGGAGAGGAGCGGGGGAGTGGGAGAGACTCGAGAGAAAGAGAAGAGGAAGAAATGAGAGCTCCCTGGGAAGAACATTATTTTTGTCGTTCTGCTCGTAGCTTGAAACCGAAAATTTCGGCCACGCGCCAAATCATCCCGCCGCATCCATTCGAAAATCCCGTGACCAGTTTTAACCCTGGTCCGGAAGCTACAACCCACCGACCATGGAGGGCTCATTCGGTAACAATGAAATATCTTGCCTAGATCCCGAACCCTCCCCACAGGCCCACACCCACCCACCAACCATTCGCCCCATTAGCTCAAATACTCTCACACGCCAAAGCTCGACTCTCTACGATTAGATCGCTTCGCGGCATACTCCTCCACGGCGTAGCCTTGATCGTGTTGGCGTCCACCCACCCGATCCGCTCCCCGCCGCCCTCGTCACCGACGGATCGCTTACCGCCGACCTCGCCACCGACGGATCCGCTCACCGCCGACCTCGCCCGACGGATCGCTTCACCGCCGACCTCGCCACAGACTACCTCGCCGCAGCGGTGTATCAACTTCACCGAATACCTTGCCGCCAACCGGATCTGCTTCACTAACGCCCGCTTCTCTTGAAACATGGTCGATTCATCGTCTCCCGCGTTCGCCGCCGCTGGAATGCAAGTTGCCCGTCCACCCTACCTTGGTTAGTACGGCCCGTTAGATCGCGGTGTTTCTTTAGCCATGTTTTGTGTAGTTATTTGCAGATCTCATATGCCGTTAACTTTCTTGATGTGTTGCTTCGCATGAAGTTTGTTTAAATGTTGTACAGTACAAAAGCATTATCCGGTCGCTACCATCCTGTTCATTCTACTGACACCTGTGTGCATCCACATATTTATAGCCTTGTACCCATTCATTTGCTGCCAACTGTTTTTGTATTGCATGCTATTGTCGCACTGCTTTTATAGTCGTGCTATGGGCATTCCAATCTGCTTGTTCTTATACCACGTCATTAGCTCACCGCTAGCTTTTTCTCGTGTCTGCTATTCTCACACTGCTTTTATAATCATGCTATGTGCATTTCCAATCTGCTTGCTCTTATACCTCGTCTTTAGCTTATATAGTTATTGCTGCGTGCATGTCTGGTCTTTGTATTATTATCGATCGACTTGTCAATGTTATTTTTCCTTGGGATTGATCATGCGAACCACTTATTAGAACATCCAACATTAACAGCGGGGACGCTAGGTAAGGTTGGAATCTGAGTTCGTGGTTGGTAATTTTGGCAGTTTACTTCCGTTATTATCTATAACCTATATGCATTGTTCCTTATGCAAGAGATTAACACTTGGAACCCTGCCATAGCAATGCCATTCATGCTTTACTATGTTTTTGCCTATTTGATATGCTTGTCTTGGAGAAACTTCGAGGGTGATTTGAACCTGACATTTGGTCATTCTTAATGCCCGTTTACTTTATGTGTAAAACCTTGGCATTACCCTACTCTAAATCTGAATGTCTGAAATTCGTATCTCATGCAAAGCAACATCTAGTTGGTTTTAATTTGATATCTGGTAACTATTGGCTTATTCATTTGGCAGCTCAAGTTTTTTGTTATTTGAAACCAGCTGACTTGGTCTTAAATGTGATATCTAAACACAGATTAAGGACAATGGAGCAGGAGGATTAGCATTTCACTTGATGGCTGAACCTAAAATGATAGGCATGTTGACCACGACTAGTGCACGCAAGAGAAGGACCAGTGAGCCAGTATGTGCTTAGTACATGCATCTTATCTTATCTTGTGCTTATTTATGCTACATGCTGTTATCTGATCTCTACATTGCGTAATACATGTTTGAATAGTTAATTGTTGTAACTATGTTTACAATGTTACCAGAATGCTGTTTTAATGAAGCAGTCATCATTAGAAGATAGTCGCCAAAAGGATCTGTAGCGACCCTGTGCAACATTATGATGTAAGTTTGTGCTTAGTACAAGTTCCATACATGTCTTATTTATGCAACTTGTTATTATCTTATATCTACATTGCATAATAAATGTTTGCATAGTTCATCGTTTAACTCTTTTTGCATTATTATCAGAATGCAGTTGTGATGAAGCAATCTTCATTACCGGTGAGGCCCACAAAAAAGTTCTTTTCTTCGATGCATCTTCTCATAGCAGTCAACCTAGACCATTTCTTTCATCGACAGTAAATATCTCAAGGCTGTACTTTATAAAAGACATGGTATTGCTGCTTTAAGATGTAGCTGATATGTTGACAAAGAGTACACAAGATTCAATCAAGGCGATTGCCAAATGTCAACTTGTTATTGATGATGCTAATAGAAGTCCTCAATGATTCTATGTAATTTTTTTATTTGGGCACATTAATTGCCTTGTAATTTTCCTATTTGTTTTATTTGTGTATGTAATTGTGTGTATCATTGAAATCAGATTTTAGGCTCATGAAATTTAATGCAAGTTGACTAGTCAAACAAGTAGGGCCCTACAACAGATTGGGCCGGCCCACTTATGTGGGACCCACTTTCATTTTGGGCCGGCCCACTTCTTTAGTAGGCCGGCCCGGTTACGATAATGGGCTCCACATGCTTATTGGGCCGGCCCACTTGCTATGGTGGTCCCACATGGTAAATGGGCGGCCCTTTAATAGGAAGGTGGGACCCACTGTGTTTTGACCGGCCCACTATCTTGTTGGGCGGCCCACTTTCTAGATGGTGGACCCCACATACCAAATGGGGCCACTTTCTATATGGACCCCACACACAAATTGCCCTTTAATAGGATGGTGGGACCCACTTTGTGTTTTGGCCGACCCGCTATCTCGTTGGGCGGCCACTTTCTACATGGTGGACCACATACCAAATGGGCGGCCCATTAACGAATGTGGGACCCACATGTGTTTTTGGCCGACCCGCTATCTTGGTGGCCCACATGCTATATTGTGGACCCCACATACTAAATGGGTGGGCCCTTTAACGGGAAGATGGGTCCCGTGTTTTGGGACCCACTATCTTGTTGGGCGGCACTTGATATATGGTGGACCCCACGCACTAAATGGTAGGCCCGGGAGAGTGGGACCCACCTGTGTTTTTGGCCGGCCCACTAGCTTGTTGGGCGCCCACTTGCTATACGGTGGACCCCACACTAAATGGGCGACCTTTTACGAGGAAAGTGGGACCCACTTGTGTTTTGGCCGCCCACTTGCTTCTTGGGCGGCCCGATTCTTTGTAAGGTGGACCCCACATGTTAAATGGGCCGGCCCATTTAACTTTTGACGATCAACATTAGAGGTTAGGCCGGCCACGTAACTAATGGACCGCCCGGCTATATAGTTGACCGGTCAAACTATGTCATCCGCCCGCCCGCTTAAGACGTGGCCGGCCTCGTGTGGGCCTACCATCTACCACGGGGTTTCAGCGGTTAACGCCGTTAGCGCAGACCGCGTACGCACGTGTCGGTTGCATGACGTCGACGGTCAACGGGCTCCGAAACACTTCAGCGGTCCGATTTTCCGTGGCGGAAGGGCGCGCGACGGACCGAAAAATCGTCGTTGGACTTTGCCTGACGCAGTTTCCACAACGGAACCCATATCGTCGGGTTAGGCCCATAGGCGACGAAAAATACCCCTTAGCGGACGATTTTGAGACGTTGTCTATCAGAACTTTTCTTGTAGTGACTTATCACGCAAAAATATGATACACCATCACCCATTTCTTGGACCCATTACTTATGACGCAAAAAATGATACACCATCACCCATTTCTTGGACCCATTACTTATGACGCAAAAATGATACACCATCACCCATTACTTGTACCCATTACTTTTCACGCAAAAAACGATAAACCATCACCGATTTCTTGTAGCCATTACTTTTCTTTTAGACTAGTCATAGTGGAGAGTAACATAGAGTAGTAACATGCACATGTTACTACTCTATGTTACTACCTTCATAGTGGGAAGTAACATATGTGTAGTGTCATGCAAAGCCATATTAATTAGGTTGTAGACTCGTATAATCTTGGAAAATGTGATGTTATGGTAACATAGCTCTATGTTACTACCCAAGTTACTCCCACTATGAGTAGTCTTAGGCATTACTTTTCACCGTAAAATGATAAACTAGTCAACATAGTCCGCATTACTTTTTTTGTTGAGATATATACCCCCACAACGGTCCTCCTCCTTAATTTATTGTGTATAAACCCCCACAACGGTCATCTCCTCCTTATTTTATTGTGTAAACCCCTACAATGGTCATCTCTCCCTTATAAACACCCACACGGCCATCCCTTGTGTCAATAGGTTTGCCTCTCTCTTCTTCGTTCACATACACTTTATCCATTGCCATGGCTTCCACATCTCGGACGCGGACCGGAAGGGGAAGGGGAAGGGGAAGGGGAATGGGAAGTGGATCATCATCATTGCCACCACCACCGTCAACACTGCCATTGATCATCGTCGTCTATGAAGACCCTTTGGTCAAGAAGGTACGTACGCGTTCCCACATATATGATGCATGTGATTAATTATGGGCATGTTCTAAAAAACCTTTAATTTCAAGGGTTCCCTAATTTCAAACGATCGGCGCTCGATCTCTTTGCAGGAACTCCCAAAAAATTTGCGGACTATCTTGACGGCAAGGAGCCAGCTAAGGTGTATCTGCGAGCAGCTGACTGCGGTCCTCGTCTCTGGACCGTGGAGGTCCTATTTGACGGACAAGGCCGGATGTACCTCGACAAGGGCTGGGAGAAATTCGCCATCGCGCACGGTGTGGATTTGGCTGGTTCGTACACTTCAAATATGAAGGCGATGATGTGCTCACAGTGAAGGTGTTTGACGGAACAATGTGCGGGAGGTACTACTACTCAGACGACGAAGATACTGATGAAAGCGACGACGACGTGAAGCCATGCATCCATCCCCTTTAGATAATTAAGGGGATCATGACCAAGAATATATATGTAGCTTCATATGCATCGATTTAGAGATCTAGCTATTTTCTATATATTATGCATGTAAAAAATAATATCGCATTTCCACTATTATTCGAGCACCACATCCTCCAATGCTAGGTCAACGCCGGGATGCACAATGTTTAGCACAAAAGTCACTTTAGATTAAGCTGCGAAAATAGTCACCTGCCATGGGCTGAGGCGGCCCCTACAGAGCGGCTCTATATTATATTCTCTAAATAAAATAGACGACCACAGCGGTCATTGATTGCGGAGGCCCCAGAGGCAATATATAATTGGGATCCCTATATAATTTTCTATAAATAAATAGACGACCCATGGTCATTGGCGGCAGCCCTATAGAGCGGCCCCATTTGTCATTGGCAGCACCGCGTATACAATCATAAATAAAACGGCCCACGCGTCAGGATCCAGTGAACGAGGACGGGGCGGAAGCCGACCTCTGAAGGTGTCCGACCTGACGGCAACCCGCGTCTTCGATGGGTTTCAAACTAGAGGGGGAAAACTGAGGAAAAACTAACGAGCTGGGGAAAACTGAGTAAAACTAACGAAGCAGGGGCACGAAAATAGAAATCCCTATAATATATGTACGTATGTGTAAGTCTGTAGAGTGTTTGGAAAAAAAGTCCAGTCCCATCGTCATGTTGGGCCCGATCCGTTGGTGTTCTCCCTAGGTTAGGTCCGGTGGGGACCATGACTCCAACGGGAAAGTCTCCGAAATACTCACCCACCGACAGAAAAAGCCACCCCACGCGTCAGCCAGCACTACTCGCTGCCCGGTGGGGCCCACTGCCGCCACCTCAGCGGCCTCGTCGAGGAGCATCTCTTTCTCTTTCTCTTTCTCGCCGATGGGTCAGGTCCGTCAATGTGACCGTTGGACACAGCGCCGCAAGCAACCAACCAAGCGAAACAAACCCCAACAAAATTACCCCAAAACCCCCAGCCCAGCCCTGCTCCACCACCCCGCACCACACTAGCTAGTACCAACACGCGCCACGCCGCCGCCGCCCGCCTCCGTCCTCGCCGACGAGCGGAAAGATGATGATGCCCACGGCAGGCGAGTCCCGCTCCCCCGTGCGCGCGCTGCGCCGGATGGCCGGCGCCCTCCTCGCCGCCGCGCGCCTCCGCGGATCCTTCAGCGCATCCAAATGGTGCGTCCCCTCCCTCCCTCCCTCCGTTCCTTCGCCCCCATCGGGCGCGCCGTGTTCGATGTCTCGCAAGACTACTAACTGACGGGCGCGCGCCGTGTTGTGGTTTGCAGCAAGACCGACGCGGATGGCGGCGGCGAGGATGAAGCTGCTGCGGAACCGCCGCGACGCGCAGCCACGCCGCCAACGACGATGCCGCGCGCTTCGCCGTCCCGCGACACCTCCTTCGGCGTCGTTGTCCCCGTCGTCGACCTCGAGTCCTCCGACGACGACATGTACAAGCCATCCCCGGGGTGGTGGGGAGACGCCGCGGGCCGCGCCAGCCGCGCGGCGAAGGACGACGACGGCGACTACACGGTGTTCTACCGCCATTTAGGCATGTAGATCGCCGTGTTTTAGAATTAGCATTTGAATTCCCCTAGCCGAATTCGAAATATAGTCGAATTCGGCCTCTATGTATGAACTCCGCCCGTTATATGATAAATATCATTAAATTTAGTCTATATTCACCCGTTTTTAGCCGTAGTTTGTCAAGTTTCCGTTTTTCAAATTCGCCTCGTCGACTTCGCCGGGCACGCGGCTGGGAAGCTACTACTCCCCACAAATCTTTCAATCCGGACGAAAAATTCGCCGGATTTGGGCGTGGGGAGCGCCAACGAGTGGGGATGCTCTAAGTTCCGTAGAGTGTTTAGAAAGAAAAAAAAAGTCCAGTCCCAGCGTCATGTTGGGCCCGATCCGTTGGTGGTCTCCCTTGGTTAGGTCCGGTGGGGACCATGACTCCAACGGGAAACTCTCCGAAATACTCGCCCACCGACAGAAAAAGCCACCCCACGCGTCAGCCAGCACTTCTCGCTGCCCGGTGGGGCCCACTGCCGCCACCTCAGCGACCGTTCGCCTCGTCGAGGAGCATCTCTTTTTCTCGCCGATGGGTCAGGTCAATGTGACCGTTGGACACAGCGCCGCAAGCAACCAAGCGAAACAAACCCCAACAAAATTACCCCAAAACCCCCACCCCAGCTCCACCACACTAGTACCGCACGCGCCACGCCGCCGCCGCCCGCCTCCGTCCTCGCCGACGACCGGAAAGATGATGATGCCCACGGCCGGCGAGTCCCGCTCCCCCGTGCGCGCGCTGCGCCGGATGGCCGGCGCCCTCCTCGCCGCAGCGCGCCTCCGCGGATCCTTCAGCGCATCCAAATGGTGCGTCCCCTCCCTCCCTCCCTCTGTTCCTCCGCCCCCATCCATCCCGTCGGGCGCGCCGTGTTCCATGTCTCGCAAGACTAAACTGACGGGCGCGCGCGCGCGGTGTTGTGGTTTGCAGCAAGACCGAGGCGCGGATGGCGGCGGCGAGGATGAAGCTGCTGCGGAACCGCCGCGACGCGCAGCTGCGCAAGATGCGCGGGGACGTCGCCGCGCTGCTCCGCGACGGACGGGACGACACCGCGCGAATCAGGGTACGCCCACACGCGTCTCGTCCCCCCTTTCCCCCCCCAAATGCTTGCTCGGTTTACACGCTACGGTTCGTTTTCGGGTTCGCGCGCGTCCTCGCCGCCGTTGAGTTTAGGGCGTGCGTCCGACCGGACCGCTGGTCGAGTTGCCTTCCTCCTCTTGCCGCGATGCGGGATCCCGCGGCTCGGGGCGAATCCACATTTCGCTAGTGCAGGCAGGTATGGCAAGAAATAGTTTGGGCGATTTTCTGACAAAAAAAAATTGCCCGACAGATTTCACACTTCGATTCGATATTTCGATGCGGACTGGGGTCGGTCGCCGGCTCGCCGCCGTCTACTCTAGGCGCAGCTCTGGTCGAGTTGCCTTCCTCCTGCCGCGATGCCGAATCCCGCGACTCCGGGTCCGGGCGAATCCAGATTTAGCTAGTGCAGCCCGCATGGCAAGAAATTGTTTGGGTGATTTCGGACCAACAGAATCGGCCAACAGCAGATTTCAGGCATAGATAGATAACTTCGATGCGGAAGGAGATTATAAATGCCTTAAATTTGGCGTTTCCACTTTTATTTATTACCTGTTCTATCGCATCTCAGATAAGGAAACACTTAGTTTAGTTCCAAAAAGGAAGATAAGGAAACATTTCAACTATGCCTTAATAATTTCCTTATAAGCAAAGCAAAACAAAGATTTTTCGTTTATACACACCCAACCAGCAGTTAATTTGTGCTCAAATCACAGAGGTGACATTTGCTGTTACGCTTCAGTCTAATCCAAGATTGACTTAAATTTATTTTCCCTCATTATATACCTTTGTAAGCTAGCATATGTGCATGTACATTTTTTGAGTAAAAAGGATATGGAGATGTAGGAGAATCTCTGTAGACTGCACTTCGGTTTGTTTCTCCTGCAGTGTGGCCCGCACATGCTCAGTTGTGTGCTTCGGTTTGTTTCTCCTGCGCCAGGCGCCAGTTTGCCCTACAGATTAGGGCTGCTGCCGTTTCGTGCAGGCATTGGAGCTTTGAGTTGTCTTTGTTGTGCCCATTCTGAATCTCGAGACATGTGGTATATAGGTAGGTACTAGGTAGATATCTTAGCACATCAATAGTTCAATACTAGCAAGAAAAGGAGACATTGAACATATGCATCGAGAATTTCGTTAGTTGCTTCTCCAGTATTCAGAGTATAGCCCAGATGCAGGTAGATAGCATGCTACCACGTATTGCAATCCGGATTACAGAAACTCAGGAACCACTATAGACATTTCGTTTGTAGGAGCTCCTTCACTTCAGCCAAGGCAATGCAAATGCGAAAGACCATCCTTTTTCACCCTCCATGGCTGCTCCAGCACCAGAAAGTCGATTCCCATCAGAGTTCCAGACCTACTGACTTATTAAACATCAAAATAGCATCTGTATTAGGGCAGAAGAGATGGATGGGCGTAAATATAGTCTATATGAAAACCCAACATGACAGGGATCACACGTTTAACTAGCGTTGAAAACAGTTAGGCAACTGTTTCTATTTTGTCTAAATTTGACATCACATCATGTAAAAAAGTTGAGAATAATTCCTTATCTTAGCCATAGTTTAAATTATCTGTCAGGATCTTATATCATGCGATTTTTTATTGTCTCTGGCAAAGCACATGCATTTTACATGCATTTTCCTCCAAAGAGCAAATGGTTGCTGTTACATTTGACTATAATCCAACATTGAAGTGTCTCCTCTGCTTTATTAACCTTTGTAAACTAGAAGACGCACACTTAAGAAAAGGATAAGCACATTGTTACATAACAAAGAGGAAATATCTGTAGACCATTATGGCCACATATTCAAACCAAGGTATTTGGTGTTTTGCAGGTGGAGCATGTAATTAGAGAACAGAACACTATGGCTGCAAATGAAATCATTGAACTCTTCTGTGAGCTGATTGTTACACGTCTTCCCATCATTGCCAAGCAGAAGTATGTACTTTACAACATTTCTTGCTTCCGGAATTGTTTGTGCTGAAAAACAAGGTCCTAAATTTGTCCTACTGGCCAACTTTCTGTAGGGAATGTCCAGCAGACCTGAAAGAAGGTATCTGCAGTTTGATATTTGCAGCTCCAAGGTGCTCCGAACTCCCTGAACTCAGTCGGATGCGTGACCTTTTTGAGAAGAAGTATGGGAAAGATTTTGTAGCTGCTGCAGTTGACTTGCGCCCAAATGCTGGTGTTAATAACCTTGTAAGTGTGTGTATTTTTTTTAAGTCATTCATTGTCACTGCTGCATTTGTTTTCTGCTAACTTCTGGAATTAATGTCCTTCTGAAGCTAATTGAGAAGCTATCAGTCAATAAGCCTTCTGGGCAGACTAAGCTGAAAGTTCTCAAGGATATTGCAAAGGAGCATCAAATCGATTGGGATACTACTGAGACTGAGCAGGATCTTCTCAAACCTCCTGAAGAGCTGATTGTACGTGCCAACAGAACTCTATTGCGCGTACTTTTAAACCTTGAGCTAATTGGTTTAACTCCTTTGCAGCAAGGACCTAGTTCATTTGTTGAAGCTTGCAAGATGCCCGTGAAGACTACGTTATCAGCTAACTTTGCCCAACCCTATCCATCGAATTACAGGTTTCTAAGTTCTTTCTTTGAATATACATCTGTATACAATACAAATGACTTAAACACGAATAACATTGGTTTCTCATCCATTCCTTCTTGTTACTCATTAGCAGGTCTGAATATGCTGATGAATATGATAATGGGAGTGCTATGCAATTCAAAGATGCTCCTTCAGCTGTGGAGTCTGCTGCTCAACACTATCCATCGAATTACAGGTTTCTAAGTTCTTTCTCTGAATATATGTCTGTATATAATACAAATGACTTAAACACGAATGGTTTCTCATCCATTCCTTCTTGTTCTCATTAGCAGGTCTGAATACACTGATGAATATGATAATGGGGGTGCTATGCAATTCAAAGATGCTGCTTCAGCTGCTCGAGCAGCTGCGGAGTCTGCTGCTCAAGCAGCATCTGCTGCCAAGGCTGCAGCTGATCTTGTCAATAAGAACACCCGTTCATCCGATGGATCTACCCATTCATCTGATGACGATGAAGATGAAGACTGGAAGACTACTCGTAATGAATCTACTCATTCTAGCAGACGCCAAACAATGAGCAACACAAGCAGATCCTCCAGGAAAGAAAATGTATCCACCTTTGATGAACTAAGGCCCCGAGGAAGCACAGGGAGGAGGTTCAGTGCATCGAACCACACAGAAGATGAAGACACAGACCTAATGGATTTGGATACTGGGAGGATGCGCAAAAGGAACAGCACTGGCCGTGCTGCTCGCAAGGTGCACTCGGAGATAAAGTTTGATGATTCAGAGGCAGAGGATGAAAGTGATACCCGCAAAAGGGGTAGCCGTGCTGCTCACAAGGTGCACTCGGAGGTAAAGTTTGACGATTCAGAGGCAGAGGATGAAAGCGATGCGCGCAAAAGGGATAGCCGTGCTTCTCGCAAGGTCAACTCGGAGGTAAAGTTCGACAAATCAAGGGGATGGAATTCAGAGGCAGAGGATGAAAGTGATGCTGAGATACAGTCCCTTGAAAGGCCACCTCCTCGAAGAGAACATTACCAAGGAAATGGTCACTCTGATGAGAAAGAACCAGATGACGACTTCCCTGAGCCGCCAAAGGCAAGCCTTGCTTCCCGTGTTCATCCGAGCATGCCCCTGGATTTCGAGACCCTGACCGCACGCTTTGAGGCGCTGAGATCTGGGAAGCTTCCTTAGGGGCGTAACCATGATGTTAATACCAGAACTTACATACCAGTAGTAGGTTATAGTACTTCTCTAGTGCATTTTATTTTGTACTGCAAGTGTTTCCGTACCACCAAAAATATTATTCTTGTACTCACCCAACCCCCAGTATATATCTTTCTGAACTTCTGAAGTGAATGAGAATGGGAACTTTTTCTGTAATCTTCAGATGGTTGAATGAAAGTTAACTCTGCACTAAATTGTTAGTAAGGATCTGCCATGCTTTTACGTACGTCTTTATTTTCAACGTTTGTTGCTGCGTCTACTGCAAGATATTTGAGCTCCTCTGTTCCCAATTCGTGTTGTACTACAAACCAGTAAGCAAACAAGAGGAAACTAGTCCGATATCATCCCTAATATCCCGCCAGAGTGAACACATCTGTGAAACATTACTTCGAACGCATTACGATACAAGACTAGGCTGGCTGGACTCGTTAGACAAGCTCTAGCAGATCCCAGATATCCCCGAACTTCGGATCAGGTACCCGGTACATGTCTTCCTCCGCCCCGTTGAACCGCTGAACAGATCCCTAAATTCGTACCGGATAAGTTAACCGGTAAGAGTTTGGGGCACGTGTTTTACCTTGTAGTAGCATGGAGCGTACGAATCCTACCACAATTGTCAGCTCTACTGCTTCCCGGTCCTTGTCTCCTAGCCACTGGCTTTCACACTTGACATTTCGTATACGCAGTCAGCAGGATGAGATGGGAAGCACCCCTCGATGGAAAACTTGTTCCGCGTGTTCCATAAGGTTCAGCAGAGCGCCGCACAACTAACCCAGAGGACTCTTTTCGTTTGACCCGCGCACTGTTGTAGCATTGTATAGACGTATGCGAGGCAGGAAGGGTTCCAGCCCAGCCCCTAACTGCGCTCCACATAAATTTTGCTAGGACGCTAAAGAATATGTGGTTCATGTCTTCTTCCTCTCCATACAGGGTGCATCTCCCCGAAGATGGCACATCAACATACTCCCGTACCCTATCACCGCCGCCGTGCGTGGCGGCACCAGCTGCGAGGTGGTGCGCTCCGGCGTGGACTCCTCCCTCGCGGCGATGGGCGACACCATCCCGTGCATCTGCTTCCTGGATAATTTTAGCGACTTCCTCCTCACCTCGCTGTTCATCCAGGACGTCCCCGACGAGATCTACGCTCCCTGCGGAGGCCAGCGGGTCAAAGAAGCCCGGCTCCTCGCCGCCAAATGCGAGGGTAATTAATCTATGATGATCGATCGGCTCTCACCTCCTGCTCATCGCTTCCACGTACCTATGTTTTTATCAGTTGGTTTGACACACTACATTGCATTGCGCAGGGATCCAAGCATCTGTGGTCGCCGTCTCCGACCAAGGACAAGGGCCACATACTCGAGACCATCTCCACCAACTCCACCAACCAGTAGCAGCCACCGTCTCAGAGGGAGCGCCAGTGGAAAACGTACCTTTCTGTTGTAGCTCTTGAGTAGTAGCAGTTGTCTGGTCTATGGGGCACTTCATTTTCAGTCTTGTTTTTTTCCTCCTCTCAACCTATGTGGAACCTGCAGTTCATTTTCAGTCTTGTTTTTTCCTCCTCTCAGCCTATGCAGAACCTGCATCTGTAGTCAGATCGTGTCCGCTACTCTGCTTCTGTGACTGTGTGACTTGTTTCAGTACGCGTTCGTGAGCTCAATGTAGACCACCAACAGGGACGGAGCTGCCTTAGTGCCATTGGGGTCAGCTGACCCCAATGATTTTTGGTAAATGCTTCACTAAGTAGTACAAATTAGACATATTTTAGACAAGATGACACCAATGAATTAGAGCAAATATAGGGCTGACCCCAGTGATATTTTTTTCTAGCTTCGTCCCTGACCACCAAGTATGTTCCTGTTGCTACAAATGGTTTTGCATTCCACTGCTTTTAATCAGGTTGCACAGAGTGACCGGCGCATACCGTTTTTTTAACAAATTCCCTTTGTGTCTGATCATTGTGCACCCAAGCTCTCGACTACTTTTAATAAATGAGATAAAGTGCAAGACATTCAGTTCTGAATCCTATTATTGGGTCGATAAGCAAGGTTTTCTTCAGGTCGTGGACGAAGCTTCAGTAACAAGCTGAGAAAATACTACATCAAAAGCGCTTCAGAGTTGGAGCACAATATCCTCGCCAAGAGACGTCTAGTTCCAGCCACCAACAGTGAGTCCCAAGGTGGCCGATTGTGTTTGCACGTTCCAGATGAATAAAACCCACGTTTGACTAGTACAAAAAATCAAGCTTTTGTTTTTCTTACTGCAATAAAAACTAGTTTTTGATCTGTTCCTAGAAAAACAAGCCTAAAGCGAATTCAACTAAGATGGATATCTTTCCAAGGCGTATAGGATTTACTCCAAGCCCATTTAACTACTTCGGATCAACTTTAGCAGGCCAATTCCTGACAGTTGAAACAATGGTAGAACTTACATCGGCAGCCTAAGAAATGGCAAACAAGATACATCCATCTCATTTAGGTACTCATGCAGATGGGCATCCACAATCAGCAACAAGAAAAGCATGCCTAACAAGTTCAGCCTACCCAACATATATGCAGGGAACTCGGACAATCACTAAAGCAACACAATGACAAGTCATGATAGAACTGGATACGCACCATAGTATACATTGCATAAGTTTTACATCTAGAAACATGTAATTAAAACTAGGCCTTAAGAAGGTCATTTCAGTTCAGGCTAAACAGGAAATGGGCAATACGTGCAACACGACCGCGATGGCATTTAAGCCTTTCCAACTGAATCCAGGCGAGCCACACCACAAAATCGGGAGGAGTTCATGCTTCACGTGAACGGGATATGAGCTGCACGCACGACCTTGGTTGACAAAATGCAGGAACCTTATGGTGAAAGATCCAGGGATATGGAAGTGTGAATAGAGAAGCGATCGTAGATGTCTGAACTACTCCTTGCGCTTGAAACTGAAGCATGTGGAAACAACAAAAGACAAATTAAGCACATGAAAATCTAGGCTAATAGAAAAATAAAGGTTTGGTATGGTCAATTAGTGAGTAGCACTGAAGTGCATAAAAAACCGTACAGCAAAATTCAGTTGCATGACTGAACAAACATATGATTCTCACAAATGTGCCATTAAAATGAAAACAATCAGAAGCTCTAACTTATTATTCGACAAAGTGCAAACATTCGTTAAAGTGTTCATGTATGTAGTAGACCTGCTGAGTGGTAGAATCTAGGGTTCTACCAGGACGGGGGCGTAGATTATAGGGGTGGAAGTGCTGCGAGCGAGAGGAAGAGAGGTGGCGCCGGCGGCAGGGCGCCGTCGCGGGCGCGTGGGAAGGCGGCGGCTAGGGCTTGGGGCGGCGCAGACAGAGAAGGCCGACTCCTCTGGGAGTTGGCAATAATGATATTGATTATTGCTTGATCGATATAGTCTATTACAACTTGTATTTATAAGAGAATTGCAAAACCCTAATCTGCTAACTGGGCTAAGCCCCTAACTAGGCCTGGCCGGTTGGGCCAGTGGGCCCCCTCCGGCGGTAGACCAGGCCGGTCATAACATCTCTCCCCGCCTGCGCAAACAGCTCGTCCTCGAGCTGGTAGTCTGGATAATGCTGCTGGAACTCCTCGCGTGGCTCCCAAGTCGCCTCTTCCTCAGAAAGGCCCTCCCACTGCACCAACAAGTGCCACACATCACGACGGCGCTGAGCGCAAAGCACCTTGGCCGGGCTGGGTAGCAGACGACCCTCGGCCGTCGGCGGAAGTGGTGGAGTGGCCACCGGCTGGGCACCGCGATAGGGCTTCAGAAGTCCCACGTGGAAGACGTCGTGAATGCGGGCCCCTTCAGGCAACTGAAGTCTGTACGCCAGGGTCCCAATCCGCTCGACGATGACGAAGGGTCCCGCATAGCGCGGACCAAGTTTGCGCTTGGCACGCGGGTCGAGGGACTGGTGAGAGCGGTGCAACAGGCGAAGCCACACCCAGTCACCCACTGCGTACTCAACCTCGCGGTGACGGCCGTCATAGTAGTGCTTGGCGACCTGTTGAGCTTGGACAAGACGCTGCCGCACCTCGGCCAACATCTCGTCGCGGGCGCGGATGAGCTCACCAGCTGCCTCCGTCCGCGCCGTCGCTGGATCCACCGGTAGAATAGGTGGTGGTGGCCGACCGTAGACCACCTCGAATGGCGTAGCGCGCAGGGCGGAGTGGTAGGAGGTGTTGTAGCAGTACTCCGCCCATGCAAGCCAATCCCGCGAGGACGATCGCCTGTAACACAGCGCAAATACATGGCGATCACCTTATTGACCACCTCGGACTGGCCGTCCGTCTGAGGGTGGAACGCCGTGCTGAACCGGAGTTGGACCCCGGCCATGCGGAAGAGGTCCCTCCACACGTGCCCCGTGAACACCGGATCCCGGTCACAGACGATGGACGAGGGAAACCCGTGTAGGCGGACGATACCGTCGAAGAAGGCGTGGGCCACGGACGATGCCATGTAGGGATGGCCAAGCGCGATGAAGTGGGCGTACTTGGAGAAGCGGTCAACCACCGTGAGGATGACAGACTTGCAGCCCACCTTCGGAAGTCCCTCGATGAAGTCCATGGAGATGTCGGCCCACACCTGCGAAGGAACGTCAAGCGGCTGCAAGACGCCAGCTGGGCGCAAAGTCTCCGTCTTGTTGCGCTGGCACGTCTCACACGAACGCACCCAATCCTGGACCATGGCCAGATCGCCAGGGATGTAGAAGTCCGCGCGCAGACGGTGGAGGGTCTTCTGGACACCCTCATGACCCGCGGAATGCGCCAAGAGCAGCACCTGGTGGCGGAGATCATCGTGGTCGGGAACGAACACGCGGCGCCCGTGGAGTAGAAGGCCGTCGGTGACGCGCCAGGGGTCGTCCAGCTCACCCGCGTCGAGCTGCTGCCGCAGATGCTGGGCGTCCGGCGCGGACACAGTCGCCTGGCGGATGCGGTCGAAGAGGGCGAAGGAGGGCCCCAAGCGGATGCATAGCAGGCGTCCCTCCGAGACTCCCTCAGCCGCGTCGGGATCGGCGTCGCGGCGGGACAAGGCGTCGGCCACCGTATTGAGGCGCCCCGGACGGTACTCCACCGTGAAGTCAAAGCCAAACAACTTGCTGATCCACTGGTGCTGGGGCACCGTCGACACCGCTGGTCCAAGAGGAACTTAAGGCTGTAGTGGTCCGTACGTACGCGGAACGAGCGCCCCCAGGTAGGGACGCCAGTGGCGGACGGCCTGAACCAAGCCAATGAGTTCCTGCTCGTACGCCGCAAGCTTGAGGTGGCGTGCAGCAAATGGCCGGCTGAAGTAGGCGAGCGGCCCGTCACCCTGGTGAAGGACGGCGCCAAACCCCGCCCCGGAAGCGTCGCAGTCGATGATGAACGGCTTGTCGAAGTCCGGCATCTGGAGGACGGGGCCCGTCGTCAGGGCCCCTTGAGGGCCTCGAAAGCAGCGGTAGCCTCGTCATCCCAAGCGAAGGCCTCGTGCCGCAACAGGCGCGTGAGTGGCGAGGCGATGAGGCCAAAATCCCGGATGAACTTCCGGTAGTAGCAGGCGAGGCCCAGGAACCCGCGGAGGGCGCGTGGGGAACGCGGCGGCGGCCAAGCGGCGACAGCCGCCACCTTGTCCGCATCCATCACCACGCCGTCGGCGGAGATGACGTGACCGAGATAGGCCACCGAGGTCATCGCAAACGAGCACTTCGAGCGCTTGAGGTGAAGTCGATGCGCTCGAAGCTCGTTGAAGACGATGGCGACATGCTGCAGGTGCTCCGCCCATGATGCGCTGTAGATCAAAATATCATCAAAAAAACCAGCACAAAACGGCGTAAGTATGGACGAAGGACATCATTCATCAGGGCCTGGAATGTCGCGGGCGCGTTGGTGAGGCCGAAGGGCATCACCACGAACTCGAAGTGGCCATGGTGTGTCCGGAACGCCGTCTTGGCGATGTCCTCTGGGTGCATGCGCACCTGATGATAGCCTGAGCGGAGGTCGAGCTTGGTGAAGAACCGCGCGCCGTGGAGCTCGTCAAACAACTTGTCGACCACCGGGATCGGGAACTTGTCCTTGAGCGTGAGGGCGTTGAGGGCGCGGTAGTCGATGCAAACGCCACGTGCCATCCGACTTGCGCACCAACAGCACCGGCGCGGAGAACGGGGACGTGGAGATCCCGATGATGCCCGCCGCCAACATGAGCGCGCACTGGCGCTCCAGCTCGTCCTTCTGCAGCTGGGGGTAGCGGTATGGGCGCACCGCCGGCGCCCCCGGGAGCAAGTGGATGCGATGGTCACACGCTCGTGGGGGCGGCAGGTCCTGCGGTTCCTCGAAGATGTCGCCGTGCGCGCAGAGGTGCGTCAGAGAGGGTGCTCGCGTCGTCGGCCCGGAGACGAGCCGCACGCGGTGGAGGTGCCCCCGAGGCCCTCCCAGCGAATGTGGCGTCCCTGGCGCCAAAAGGTCATCGTCAGGGCGTCGAAATCCCAAATGATGGGACCGAGCGTCCGCAAAGTCGACGCCAAGGATGAAGTCGAAGCAGCCCAAGTCGATGCGCACGTGATGACGAAGTGCTCGTCGCCGATGGTGAGGGGGACGTGCTGGACCACCCCATGGCAGTGGAGGCGGTCGCCGTTGGCCACGGTCATGCGGAGGGTATCCCCACCTGTCGGCTGTAGCGCGAGGCGGCGCATAGTGGCGGCGGGGAGAAAGTTATGCGTAGCCCCCGTATCCAATAGCGCCACCAGAGGCTCGCCCAGGATAGTGACCGGAAGCAACATCGTCCGCTCGTGGCGGATGCCGGCGAGCACGTGTAGAGACACGACGAAGGCCGTGGCAGCCGCGTCGGTCGGCCCGGCCGTCTCGGGCGCCGCGGCAACCGGCCCGGTCGTCGGATCGCCCTCCTCCACGTCGACTGTCTCCAGGTAGAAGAGGCGAGGGCACACGTGACCGGGCGTGTATGGGTCGTCGCAGTTGAAGCAGAGTCCCAGGCGGCGGCGTTCGAGCTGCTCCGCCGGGTGCGGCGGAACGTGCGTGTAGCCGCGGGCGGGGCCGGTCGGTCCAGTGGGCGGGCGGTTGGCGCCGCGGCCGTAGGGAGGCCGGGCGGCGCGGTGCCGCGGGCCGGGGCGCTGCGAACCGCCTGGGCGCGACGCTCATAAGCGCGCGCGTAGTGCATCGCCGTCTGGAGGTCCTGCGGGGCCTGTAGCTCGACATCCACGCGGATGTGGCCCGGGAGACCGCCAATGAAGAGCTCGGCGCGCTGTTGGCCCGTCACGCGGGCGCATGGCATGCGAGGGCTGGAAGCGGTCGGCGAAGTCCTGCACCGTGGTGGTGAACGCCAAACGCCCAAGTTCCGCCAAGCGATGCCGCGAAGCGGAGGGCCGAACCCCATGGAGGCATGCCAGCTCCAGGGAGTAGTACCACGTCGGCGGCGCCGCGGAGGTGGTACGAGGCGAGCCACGTCCGGTCCGGCCGGGTACGCTGTCCCCGGAAGAACTGCCGCACTGGTTGAGCCGCTGAGGGGGTCCTCGACGCCATCATACGTGGCGAATTCCAGCTTGCCGTAGCGTGGGGGAGCGAGGCCGGTGGCGCCCTGGGCGGGGTACGCCGCGCGACCAGCGGAAGGCTCGGCGAAGCGTGCGTGCGGCGGGTCCGGGAAGGACGGGCGCGGAGGGTCCCCGGCGGTGGTGTAGACGGGAGGCGCCGGCGCGGCCGAGTAGACGGGCGGGGGCTCTCGTCGCGGTCACCCACGCCGGAAGTCGGGAGGGTGACGGCGGAAACGGACCCGCTGGATGGGCACGCCCTGGGCAGCGGCGGGGCCCGCGCGGGGGCCGATCGCCATGACGCCCACGGCGGCGCGGCGCGGTGAGGTGGCGGAGCAGCGCGCCCGGCCGGTTAGGGCTGCCGGCGCGGCCGGGTGGCGGCGAGGGCGGCGGCGGCGTGGTCATCCCCTGCGTCGGAGTAGGCGGATGCCCTGGACGGCGGTGGCGAGGTCGCGGATGGCCGTCGAGAGCTCTTGCTGCGAGAGGAGGGGCGCGCCGGCTACATCCCGGGCGCCGCGTCGCCCGTGAGGGCGGCAGCGTGCGCGGCGGAGAGGCCGGCGGCGTCTCGGCGGCGGCGGTGGTGTCCGTGGTCTGCTCGAAGACATGATCGTAACGGAGGTCTCTGATACCAAATTGGTAGAATCTAGGGTTCTACCAGGACGAGGGCGTAGATTGTAGGGGTGGAAGTGCTGCGAGCGAGAGGAAGAGAGGCGGCGCCGGTGGCAGGGCGCTGTCGCTGGCGCGTGGGAAGGCGGCGGCTAGGGCTTGGGGCGGCGCGGACAGGAGAAGGCCGACTCCTCTGGGAGTCGGCAATAATGATATTGATTATTGCTTGATCGATATAGTCTATTACAACTTGTATTTATAAGAGAATTGCAAAACCCTAATCTGCTAACTCTAATCTGCTAACTGGGCTAAGCCCCTAACTAGGCCTGGCCGGTTGGGCCAGTGGGCCCCCTCCGGCGGTAGACCAGGCCGGTCATAACACTGAGTTTCATTAATCAAGCCTTATCCTCCTACTTAGTAGCATAGGCATGCAGTTACAGCCACCAATCACAGCTTGCAGCTGTAGACCTGTGGCTGCTACCTCAGAAGATGCAGTCGCGACGTTTGCTGTTAGATATTAATCATGAACAGTCTAAATGGTCGATCAAGGTGCCACATTGTGGATGCAAGGTACTGTGTTGTACCACAGTGGCATTGACAAGCCAAAGGATGTAAACATAGTGAACGGAATTCTGCTTTGGAACTCAGAAAAGGGTCAAATGTTTAGATTACCAAATTTCAGAATTAGTTTGTGATACAGTTTATCTACAAAAAATACTTGTGACTTACATGAATAGAATAATACAATTTCCCAACTGTGAAGCATACATACTACATAAACATTATAATAGTAGTATATGGTTGTAGTTACTTACAGTCATCATAGGGCTTCCTTTCGATGTTTATTAGTTTCGGATGTACTCCATGGTACGCAAGGAAGTTTACTATTTGGTCAACCCTTACATCTTTCTGGAAATATGTTATTTCAATTGCCTTGAGATGCTTTGACACCATGAATTGTTCCTTTGGATAGACTTCATGCATTTGAGTTTTCTGTTGCAAACAAAATGATTTACTGAAATGAATCAGCAGTAAATGGCAATATCAAGCAGTGAGGTATCATACATAGAATTTTTTTTATACCTCACAGTATCTACCAAGTTGAAGCGTAAATCTCTCTAGAATTGGTGAGTGCTGCAGAAAGTAAACTAGTCCAGTGAAGTTAGAAGCCATACACCAGTCACTGAGCAACAATGTCTTGAGCTTGCTAAATGTAGGGTAACATTTTATCTCCTTTCTGAAGACCTGGAGAGAGTGAAGAATTAAATGACAATTGAATCTCTGACTTCAATTGCATGATTTACTAATACTGAACACAATACAAGCTTTCTAGAGTTCTTATTCTTCGAGTAACAAAACATAAGCATACAATGTTTCATACCCTGGAAAAATGTTACTTTTGGTTTATTCAGAAACATCAAACATATTTAATTAAGCCACACAATTTAAGTGTTACATAAATTGACAGAATTAAAGGACAATTGACAGTTAATATATGCTTCTGAATAGTACAGTATAAGTATCAAGTAGCCTTATAAACCGCATGCATAAAGCCTTTTTCCACAAACCAAGTATAGGGGGTGTCTTAATAAAAACATGACAGCTGCCGCTGCATGCCAGGCCTCCGGGGCCAGCAGCTGCTGGCTTAGGCTTGCAAACCTCTGTTGCATGCCTGGCTTTATCCCTTTCTTATTGATTTAAGTTGGGTAAACACTATAATGTGTGCTCAAGAGAAGAATAGAAACATGGTGATTAAAAAGAGTGAATTGGTGGCAAAAATGCAATGCACATCAGAAACCAGTTTACTATGGTTAGAGATGGAAAGGGGAATAGCAGCACACAAGAGAAGGAGTCAGCAAAACAGCAAGCATATCCACTGAAAAAAAAAAGATGGAGCATACCATTGAGCGAACGCTTATCAGCTCCAGATTCGTAGCACCTGACAAACCTTTGAGAAGCACACCATCATCAAACTCACATGCCTCGCAATACGAAAATCCTGACTTGTGTCCAATCTTGATAAACGCAGTCACCAACGATGGCATGCTCTTAAGCCACGGAGCGCACTCATAACCGACCGCTAGCTCCAGGGTAACCAGGCATGGCGCGGAAATGAAAGACCGGGTAACGATGGGGTCAATATTTGTGTTTCTGATCCTTAGAAGCCGCAAGGACTTTGGAAAGTGGGTTCCAACGTCTCCGATATTGATGTCACAGCGTTTGATCTCCAGCTCCTCGAGCGACTGGCAGCTCGAAACATGTAGATAGAAATCGTCGATCCAAACCTTACGAAGAGTCAGCTTGGTCAGGTGCGCGCAGAAGAAAGTCCCGGCCGATAGCTGGAAGTAACGTAGAGAGTAGATTTTGATTCGAAGATCCCTCACTCTGCGCGAAACAGCGTAACGGAGACACATGTCGACATCTTGGCTGAACCGGTCGCTAGACAGAATCTCGCATTCAAACAGGGGCGTTGTTGGGTCACGGTAGCGGATCAGGCTCTCGATGAAATGGAAGCTCCGGGAGGTGTGGTCAAGTCCCATGTCGAAACGGAGGGACGGCAAGGACTTCCAGAGGGCGCGCCAGCGGGGGCCGAGCACGGACATCTGCACGGCTTGACGCGATGTCAGGAACGACAGCAGGAGCAGGATCACATCTTCCGGGAGGGCACTCAAGCGGTCCTCGCCACCGGACACGGCTGCTTTCTTGTTACCCTTGCTGCGGGGCCTTTTAGGCATTCTGTCGAACAGGTGTCCTGCGCGCGCGGAAGCTGCAGAGGTGGTAGGCAAGGAGTGGGCGAGATCAGCTACCAGGCGGGAACGATGGGCAGAGAGATTGAGGATTCGCGACGCGTCAGGTACCTCTCTTCGCCGCCTCCGGCCGCCGCGGACAAGGGCCGAATGCACCTGCTGCTTGGCGGCGTACAGTGTTGAGAGAGAGTCGCCTCACTTCATCAAAGAGAAAGGCAAATTGTAAAATCCCCCGATTTTGCACATAGGACCCTCGAAACACTCGGTATTAACGGTTTACCCACGAAGTTGCCGGATGGCGCCGTTCTCACCTGCCTGGAAGCCGCCGCCGCCGCCGCCGCGGGTCCCAGTTACCGAGTCTGCCGCGCATCTTCGGGCGCCTACCGCTGGGACATTGGCGGTGGCTCGAGCACCTCCTCCGCTGGCCGCTGCACACTCCGGTGAGGGTTTTGACTCTTATAGGCCCTTTAATCAGCAGCACATAGCAACGCACATGATTTTTTCCCGATTTAAACTGGTTCACGGGCATTTGATGATGTTTTTTTGCGTGTTGATTTAGCAGACCTGTTTAGACTCTGGAATACATCGCCCAGTTTCTCAAAGCGCAGTGGAAGATTTTTTTCTAATTACTGATTTTACTCTTCTGCTTCAAAGAAATCAAGATTCAGCGTCGTGTAATTATACACTGATAGCGAGAATCATGCTTAGTAAGCCATCATTTGGCAGATCTTAGTACAGATTGAATGCTACATAAGAGCTGTGCTCGAATGGCTAAGCCCTTCATAACTATTGGCACCAGGTTATTTGACATGGGGCGCCGCATTTCTGAGCTGCCGAGGGCCGGGAGCCGCTCCTGCAATGCTTGTAAGTTGCCATTACCTCTTAGTGCTCTCGTGTTTATGGATACATACATTGATTTCAGAATGTGCCCTTGTTTAAACTACAATCATGTAGATGCCGCCAGAATTTGAGTCTATTTAGGTGTTATAGGATGGCGATGAATCATCTTCCCGCCTGCCCCATTTCAAAGTTGAAACCAGGTACTGCCCACCGCAAAATACAGAACCAGGAAACGTGGGTCGAATGAAACATATCACATGGCCTGCTGTGAATGAAAAATAGAACATATCTCTTGATATTGCAGCAAGTTGTCTGTGTTGCTAATTGCCAAATGTTCTAGATATGATTCAGATAGCTAGTGGACTGAATTGAATTCATTGGTGGCCGGTGCTTTGAAAGGGACGGAATTGACTTCATTGGTGCCTTGAAAGACATTTGCATAAGTTGAAAAATGGATGACTAGGCATTGTCCAGCAGGAGTAAACATCTGTTTTGTTTGTTTGTCTGTCTGTCTTGGTTTTTTTCTTGTTTAAATCCTTCTTTAATAATGAATTTAGCAGCCTTCCTGCATTTTTTTAGAAAGAGATATGACTGCTCAAGTCTTTAGCTGAGAAATAATGGTCCAGTAGTACTGCTTACAACTCAATATAAAATGACATTAAGCTAGTTGTAGTCTAGTAGGTCCATATTGGAGAGTGTAAGAAGCAACAACGAAATGGAGCTCACATGAGATGCTGATAATCAAACAGTCAACCAACAACAGCGTTTGTGAAATTTTTGGGCAACTTGTTTACTTATTTGAACCACTAATCTCATTAAAAATGGTTATTCAGAAACAATGTGTTGTGGGCATGGACGATCGTCAGACTATGCATCTCACTCTCAGGGGATATCCAGATCTTTAAACAATTGGTATCTCAGTCCTCAATATTCACACGTTGGACCAGACTTTCACGTAGTTCTCATGAAACATGCCCGCGAGCCACTAAGCAGGCCAGTATGGCAGCACATTATGATATCCAATCACACAAACACTACCACCACTGTCCCCAATAAGTACCAAAGAGGTAGCCTCTAAACATTGCATGTTCAAAGCTCATGGCCTTGTCCCTTGCCAGCTTGCTGTGATAGCTGCATGCTTATCGTTCCCCCCACCTATAAATGCATCAGCTCTGAACCACCGGTTCCATCCACAAGCAAAAGCACTACATCTAGATTAACACTTGACACAAAACTCTGAGCTATCTGCCAAGAAAGAAGGAGATATACAACCATGGTCAGTCCGAAGAGACTTTATCAAATGATAAAGAAGTGGCAAAGAGTGGCAGCCATCGGGAGGAAGAGGCTTATGTGGACGGCAGCGAATGAAGTCGATGAGTGCTGCACATCTGTGGTAGTGAAGGGCCACTGTGCCATGTACACTGCCGACGGGAGGCGGTTCGAGGTGCCATTGGTGTTCCTCAGCACAACGATCATTGAAAAGCTCCTGAGGATGTCTCAGGATGAGTTTGGCTTCACAAGTGACGGGAGGATCACACTGCCTTGTGATGCAGCAGTGATGGAGTATGTCATGTGCTTGCTCAGAAGGAATGCATCAGAAGAGGTAGAGACAGCTTTCCTGAGCTCCGTGGTCAGACCTTGCCACTATGGAAATGGTTTGGAGCTATCCATGGGAGTTAGCCAGCAAGTAGCTATTTCTAGCTTCTGACGATTCAGTATTGTTTTACTTTTTTTCTTCTCTGTCCATTTTTGGGATGATGTAAATATTTCTATATGGAACATAGGAAATGAAAAAACGGTACCGCAAGTTGCCTATTTGACTTCGTCTTGGCTCCTGACTACTTAGTCCCGCTACTCTCTTGTGTGAATTAAGGTTTATGTTTGGTTGCAAAACTAGTAATCATTTCTTAATGATCAGGGGATCTTAGTATGTTGCACATTTCCCTTTGGGCATTTTCAGGACCACTGCCTTTGAAGTTTTACGACGTTCAGTTTATCTGCAGCAGTTAGACATAACCCACATATTTTACTCTAAAAGTTTGCTCTGCAGCTTTTACTGCTAATTTCTCTTCCATTTTTTTTGGATTTTATGCAAAAATATATGATATGTCCGCTGATATGTCTTGCCTGACTAGCGATCATTTTTTTGTATTTCGAACAAAAACACCCTCAGTAGTTGCAGAAAATTTGCTTCTATAATATGTATTATCTGAGAGAACTGCATATATATTATAGATCATGAAACAATTGAAGAGTTTTGGTGGCTATTATTTTTCTCGAAACTATCACTTCATCGATAAATAAATATATCTTCTGTATCTTCTGTGAGCTAGACATTTGTACCCTGAAGCTCGAGGTTGAAGTAAATAGCTTTCAGGGACCCTATGGCCTAATGCTACTCCGTATGTAGTTGTAATTAAAAGGAGTACATAACATAAAACAAGCTGGTATGCTAATAAGTAATTTTCTCTCTAGCGCTGAACTCTTTTACGTCGTACTGGATAAGACATGCAAAATGGAGAATAATGAGGCAAAAACTTTGCATATATTCAGGAGCTACAAACTGCAAGCTGCTGGTGCAGCGCTGCATGCGGCACCATACAACTTGGATATTGGCAAGGCATCACTACGGAGCTCAGGAACGCCCTCTCTACTTCATGCGATGCATTTCTTCTGAGCAAGCACATGACGTACTCCATCACGACTGCATCGAAGGGCAGTATGATCCCGCTGTCGCATGTGAACCCAAACTCCTCCTTGGACATCCTTAGCAGCTCGCCAAAGACTGTCGTGCCGAGGTACGCCAGTGGGATCTCGAACCGCCTCCCATCGGCTGTATACATGGCACAGTGACCTTTATCTGCGACCGGCGATGCCGTGCAGCATGCTTCGTCGTCTCTGGATGCTGTCTTCACCCTTTGCCACTTTCTCACCAACTGAGCAATCCTCTTGGGATGGATCATGGCCATGGCTAGGTGTTCTTGATTCTCAGGTATTTTGCTCGGAGATGCTTGGTTTGTGAGTTTGCTGATGAAGTGTTGGTGTCTTAGCTCATGAATATATAGGCACAGATATATGAGACTTACTAGCAGTTGACAGGGGACAAGGTGCGTGCAATGTTGGCTCTGAAGGGAGGCAGACAGATTCAGATCAGATTTTGCTGGGCCATGGCTTGCTCTGTAGGGGCAAAGGTAGTGAACTAGTGGCTGGGCAATAGATGCATGCTACAGCCATTGATATTAATTGGGTAGAAGCATTATGCAACCTTCTAGGGTCCAGCTTTTATGGATCTGTTCCATTTGGTTCGGTGTCCTGTATCATGAGATTGAGGTTAGCTAGTTAGCCTTGTTCAAAAGCAAATCATTTCTGAATGGTTCGATGACCCAATCTTTGTATTTTTGTAGCAACCCAGTGATTGCAATCAGGTGAGGTGAAGAGCCAGCATCACAGGGGACACTTCATATGATGGTCAGGAGCCCTTTGGTGAGTAAATGCAGAGTTTGTGTCACTGCTTTTGGTTGTGTACTTTGAACTTACAGCTGCATGCTAGCTGTTTGTTGGGCGCTTTAGCAGTGTTTTGATTGCTTCAAACCTAGCAAGTTGCTTGACAGCTCCATATCTCATGGTCTGCATGATTTCTAGCATTGCATGTGTCAGCCATTCCCTTGTATCTCCCCTGCTTTTCCAATTTGCCTACAACTAGTTGCTAAGAATCAGGTCACCAGCTTCACCCGGAAAGTCTAGTCCTGGGGCTTTAGGGCATGGCATTGATTCCGTCTCTACAGAGCTGTCATTGGTTCAATTCAGTACGGTGCAGGACTGCAGTAATCCAAGTTGCAAACCAGGGCTCATTTGTTAATACCTGATAGCTATTTGCATTTCCATGACAGATTGACAGGGAAGTAGCTAGTGTATCAAATTTCTTTTTGCCAACGACAAGTCTTAATGAGCTCATGCTGTGTCACGAACCCAATTTCTGTATATTCACCGGCTTTCTGTCCCAGTTCAAATATAATTCGACAATTTTATCATTGTTGAACAAAACACAACAGCTTCTCCCCAAAAAATCTGTTCACTTCTCCATCTGTGAAGATTAAGACTTTTTCTTGCGGGGAATCTGTGAAGATTAAGTCAACGTTTCCTTGTAAAATTTTGGGTTTGAGGCCGTATAACTGTGCAGAAGAAATTTATTGATGCATCCTGCATAGGTCCCAAAAAGCTTTGATAACTCATTTATCTCTGCAACAAAGTATATGCATCCAGTGTCTAACTACTGGTTATCTTCCTTGACTGCTTCTTTGCTTTCAAGATTAAAATGTTTTACATAAACAATTTAACTTTTTTCCTATTCCTAAGCCGATAAGTTGCACACAAGAGCTGCAGAGACCAGCATGCTGGGCAACACACGGACGTGGCGCCCCACAGCTTGCATCTTAGTGGCATGGTAATGACATCGCCATGGAGCTGAGGAGCGCTGCCTCCATCTCTGCGGAGGGGCCCTTTGTTTTGTTTCTCAGTCAGGAATGACTACAAAGTGAGCCTCTTGATCCCGAGGACTGACATCCTCTCCCACTTCTTGGCCAGCTGAGCAAGTCTCCCGGGACACATCATATTAGCCCTTTGTGTTCTGGTAACTGAAGAGATTCTTCTGTGTGTTGGAGCTTGGAATGCTTTGTCCTGTGGATGGAGCGATGGTGTTTGGAGGCATGTAGCCATGGATTTATATCTCCGGGCTGCCATGGGCAGGAGACAAGACCATGAGCAGCCAAGATTATGCCGGGGCAAGTGTTTGGTGTGTGCCGGAGCTTGGACTGGACATCGGCTAGTAGCATGCTGATTGGTGTAGGGTCCCCATGTTAATTGTGAGTCTGCAATGCTCACCCGGAATGCAGCGCAAGTTGCCAGAGTTTGCGCAGTGGCTGATCACCCTGACCCAAAATATGGTCCCACGGAAATCTCGTCAACATCATTCAACACATTGTCTGCAGCTAGCTGCAATAACATTGCATCCAGAGCACTAATGGCATTGTCTCCTGCCCACCGCTCTTGCTGATAGCTACACATAACCCACACATATACATTTCCCTGAGCCCTCTCTTCCTTCTACTATAAATCCATGGCCTGCTCAACACAATTTCTTCACATCATCTGCAAGCAACATCAGAATCTACACCACACCTTCAGACTTTCAGAACCAAAGTAAAATTTTAGCTAGCCAAGAACACATCAGACTCAACCATGATCCATCCAAAGAAGCTTGCTCAGCTGGCCAAGAAGTGGCAGAGGAAGGTCGCAGCTGGAGCTGGTGGCCAGCAAGCTGACGAGTGCTGCAGCACAATCGCTGACAAGGGCCATTGTGTGGTGTACACTGCCGACGGGGCACGGTTCGAGGTCCCGCTGGCATACCTTGGTACGACGGTCTTCGGCGAACTCCTGAGGATGTCCGGGGAGGAGTTTGGCTTCACGAACAGCGAGGGAGGCAGGATCACTCTGCCATGCGATACCGTGGTTATGGAGTATGTCTTGTGCTTGGTCAGGAGAGACGCCTCCGAGGAGGTCGAGAGGGCGTTCTTGAGCTCCATTGCTGGGCACTGCCATGGCCAAGATGCACCGATGGGACTCTCCCATCAATTGACTCTTTGTACTTAGCTTAGCTACTGAGAATCTGTTTTTTTAGGTGAAATTGCAATGTACAGACTGATATAAGATTGAATTATCACAGGAAATGATACAAAACATATCTTTGTTTCTGAGAGAAATTTTATTATTTGCCACTCCAAGGTCAAAGTGCAAGCACATTATTTGTTGTAGTTTCTCCAAGTCCAAACACATTATTTCCTTATGTTCTATACCACCTGCGTTGAGTACAATGTTCCCAGTTGCTAGAGAAGCTATACTATTATATATCTTTATGTTACTGCTTTTGATCTTCTATTTCGTTGACATCACCCAAAATCTAGATAAACCCTTGAGAAGTTCTTTAACATGAGAATGCTACCTTTCTGCGATCCACGGTAACTTGCCAGTTTGATCTCTGAAAGCATGTGCCATTCTTGTTTGCAACTTTAATACATTTTACAATACATCAGCCCTTCTAGAGTTTTATCCTGAGGGTTTATCATTGAAATTGTTCATGAAACTTCAGCTGATTTATCTTGTCTGACTAGTGATTCTTTTTTGCATTTTAAACAAAATAGCTCAACCATTGCAGCACATTTCTTCTGTAACATGTACTCCCTCCCAGTGGCGGAGCCAGGATTAGAGCAAGACCCGGGCCAAAAAGTTAAACGCAAAAAAACACTAAAAACCATGTAATAGCAAAAAACTTGGCATGATTTCAAATATGAACATACGGTTTTTTTAGAAGGAGCTCCCCGGCGGCGCTCACGCCTTGCACAGTGACAGAAGGGACCAAGGGAGCGAGCTAGCGAGGCGCCTAGGAAGAAATGAGTGTTCGAGGCTTTGCTAATTGGATTCGCTCGTTAGCAGTTCTGCTAATTCACTCGTGTTGAGCTAAGACAAGTTGGGAAAGTGCTGGAGTTCAGCCAGGGCGAAACTTAAAAATCAGTATAGGTAAAGCTAGAAGTATGCTGCGCCCGGGCCATGGCCCTGTTTGCCCGGGGTGTAGCTCCGCCCCTGCTCCCTCCATCCACAAAAGGATGTCTTAGATTTGTCTAAATTTGGATGTATCTATACTGTCTACATACGTCCAACTCTAGACAAATCTAAGAAAACCTTTTATAGACGGAGGGAGTATTACATTAGGGAAGTGTATATGAGAGATCACGAAGCAATGTAAATCTTGGTAGCTGTTAATTTTCTTGAAATTGTTTCTCATCAATGAATGCAAATTTGCTTTTTACTATCATAGAATAGAATCACATCTTTCATTCTTTTAGTGGTAGTAGTGCTTGTTAGCGTCAGCTATGAGCTAGACATTTGTACTCTGATCCCGAGGTTGAAGTAAGTCGCTTTCTTGCACCCTATGTCCTAATGGTACACAACTGTAGTTAATTATAGTTCATATAATGCAACAAATTAAACGGCTATGCTGACTTATATTTTCTATTTTCCAGTATTGTTTGGATAAGACATGCAGGAGAACACCGAGGGAAGAACTCCGCATGTATTCAGGAACTACAAGCTGCAAGCTGATATGCAGAAAATATGACTAATCTGTATTTGGTAGGGGGCAAGGCCATGAGCTTGGTGCGTGCAATGGTGGCTCCCGAAGGAGGCAGTGAGATTCAGATTAGATTTTGTTGGGCCATGGTACTGTTGAGGCAAGGATAGTGACTAGTGGCTGGGTAATCAGATGCATACAAGATATACAACAGCCTTTGCTACTGAATTTGGACAGAGGCACTGTGCAGCCATCCAGGGTCCATCTTTATGGCGGTGTTCCAGTTCTGTCTCCTGTATCAAGAGATTAGAAGATATGTGATATTCATGTGCACCGGTCGCCGTGGTTTTGCAGAAACTGTGTGATTGCACACAGGTTAGGTGAAGAGCTAGTGTCATTCGGTACAAGGCATATGATGGTCCAGGAGCCTTTCCTGAGTAGATGCAGAGTTCACTTCATTGCTTTGGGTGTGTAATTTGCGCTTACAGCTGTGCATGTTAGGTGCTCGTTGGTTCAACAGTGCTTTGATTGCTGCAGATCTGGCAAGTTTGCTGGGAAGTTCCATATCTCATTGTCCACCCATGGTCTGCATGGTCCCTAGCAGTACCATTTTCTGGTATCTTCCTTGCATTTAGCTGGGGAAGGAGTTTCATTGTGGTATTTTTGTTTTGGGAAGTGAGCATGCTGCAAAGTGAGTTGCTATAAAAAAGCTTATATATTAGTTTATGACTGAAAATTTGCCTGACCTACTGACGTACTTGGATATCCTGATGAGCTCATGCTGCATGACAGACCTGATTTTTTTCTTAACATTTGCAGATTTGCCAATCCTGACTTGAGCATAATTCGATGATTTTACCTATAGTTGAACAGAACGCAGTAGCATCCAAAAGGTCAGCTTCCCTTTCCATATGTAATGACTTGCCTGCCCTCCTCAAAAATCTGTGATCGATCATTTGTCTTTGGAAAAATCATATATATACATTGAAAGAATAATGTCTAACATAAACAATTTCCTTGATTGCTTCTGTGATTGCAAGATCAAAAAGCTTCACATAAACAATTTCCTCTTTTCCAATTCTCCTATATCTCCACAGTTGGTTGGTAATCAGGAGTTGCAGACACTGAAGTTCTGGATAACTCCCAGATGAGGCTCCGCATGATACTTACATGACATCGCCATGGAGCTGAGGACTGCGGCCTCCATCTCTGCGGAGGCACTTCTCCTGAGCATGAACATGGCGTACTCCATCACCGAGGCATTACATGGCAGCGAGATTCTGCCACCGTCGGTGCCTACGAAGCCCATCTCTTCTTGGGACATCCGCAAAGCTCAATGAAGACTGTCGTGTCAAGGAGCACCAGTGGCACCTCGAACCTCATGCCACCAGCGGTGTACACGGCACAGTGGCCCTTGCTAGCCACCGACGAGTACAACGTGCTGCATGACCCTTCGGTTTCTTCCTTCAACGTTGATGACAACCAGGTGAGCCTCTTCCTCCTGATGGCCGCCACCCTCTGCAACTTCTTGGCTAGTTGAGCGAGTGCCTTGGCATTCATCATGTTGGTTTCTTTTGTTCTTGGAAATGGGAAAAACTCTTCTGCAAGTTAGAGATTGGAATGCCTTTGTATGTTGATGAAGTGATGTTGTTTGGAGGGCACTTAGCCATGGATTTATAGCTCAAGGGTAAAGCAGGCGCCCACACGGTGGAGTGTGTGGTGATCTGGATCGGGTTTTGATGGGCCAAGTGTTTCGCACTCACCAGAGGTTGGGCTGGGAGCCACCACAGTCGTGGTGATTTGTTTGCCAGGGAAATGGCATGAGGACCCCATGGGGCTCTGTAACCACAAGCACATTTCAGACATGGATGGTGCTTGAAAATATCATCAAAATCATTCATCATATTGTCTGCAGCTAGTTGCAACAACATGCATGCAGAACACTTATGGCCTTGTCTCCTGCCCACCACTCTTGCTGATAGCTACACACAAACTACACGCATATGCACTGCCCTGTGCCCCCTCTTCCTTCTACTTCTACTATAAATCCATGGTGTGCCCAACACAAACCTCTTCATCTCATCTGCAAGCAACATCACAGTCTACAACACAGTTTCAGGCTTTCAGAGCCAAAGTGAAATTTAGCCAGCCAGGAACACATCAGACTCAACCATGATCCATGGAAAGAAGCTTGCCCAGCTAGCCAAGAAGTGCCAGCGGATGTTGGTGCCTGGAGCCGGTGTCCACCGCCGGCAGGCCCTGGATCCCGAGGACGAATGCTGCAGCACAACATCATCTGTTGTTGCTGACGAGGGCCACTGTGTGGTGTACAGCGCTGATGGAGCACGGTTCAAGGTCCCTCTGGCTTACCTTGGAACAACAGTCTTTGCTGAGCTTCTGAGGATGTCTGAGGAGTTTGGCTTCACGAGTGGTGGCGATGGAGGCAGGATCACACTGCCCTTTCATGCCACAATGATGGATTACGTCTTGTGCCTGGTCAGGAGAGACGCCTCTGAGGAGGTCGAGAAGGCGTTCTTGAGCTCCATTGCTGGGCTCTGCTGCAGCTACAACTCTAGCTGCATGGTGCCATCAATGGAAATCAGCCATGAATTAGCCCTTTGTACTTAGCTTTAGCTTCTCTTTTTTTTTTGGTTAGGACAAGAGGAGCTCTGCATAGTTTCATGTAAGATCCGATTATCACAGGAAGTGATATAAAAGAGACAGTTTTTCGGGGGAAAAATGGATTGTTTTGACGCATCCTTTAACATAGTATATATAGAGTACTGAAAAGTAGAAAAAAACCATGGGCTTATAGTTCGCGGTCATCATTTCCAGGGGCAGGAAGTACCGACTAAAAGGGGAGGATGGAGATGACTGGAAGTTGTCTGAACTAGGTAAACAGCATGACGAAGAAGATGGCGATGGGCAGTAAATAAACTGCTGTTCCTACCTCTGACAGTCAGACTGAGATTGCCTATCTCAGATGGAGGTGGGTTGAGCAGTTTGTAGGTTCTGAATGGACGCTTTCACTGTCATTGCCGGAAATGGCCAATTCTGGATCTCCATTCCTCACGTCGTCTCACCACACTCCAGTGAGAATTCCATATCAGAATAAGCACTCTAATCAGTAGCAGTATGTAGGAAAGCAAGTGAATTTCTGATACATGTCTCTCGTACTTGCTTTTGATCTTCTGTTCTGTAGACATTGCACAGAAATTAAATGAGCCTTGTAGTTGAACATAGGTTACAATGACTTCATTTTTACTGTTTTCTTCTAGAATGGGATCTATTCACTATTTTTATATGCAAATTCATTATCTTCTTTTGTGAAGAAACTGCAATAGAAAAATTGACAAAATTTTGATGGCGGGTTCTGGATTGATTAAAGCCTCGCACCACTGAAACGGCTTTACGTAGATTGCATTAACATTAAGAGAATTATAATTTCCGTTCTTTTTCTGTCTATCCAAAAAACTGCTGTACTAACAATGTAAACACCCATAGTGGAGGTTGAAAATGCATTCTTCAGCTCCATACTGATGCCATGCCACTATGTTTTTTTGTAGTGGCATGGCATCACTATGTTTTTTTGTTTAGTACTACTTGTTAGTAAAACAGTTTTTTTATGGCAACATGATCCTGTCATCGTCACTGCCAAAAGTAAACTCCTCCTGAGACATATGGAGGGCTCTCTGGAGATATCGTACCGAGGTACGCTAATGGCACCTCGAAACGAGTCCCATCAGTTGTGTACATAACACAGTGGCCCTTGCCTGTCACCATCATTGAGCACCCTTCGGCTTCTTTTTCCACTGTAATGGTAAGCCGCTTCCTCCTGATGGATGCAAGCCTTTGCCACTTCTTTGCTAGTTGAGCAATTTTCTTGGCACCGACCACGGTCGGATCTTTCTTCTGAAAGGTGGGACTGGAAGTTCTACTTGAGTTGCAGTTCTTTGTTTGTGTTGAAGGATACCAAGATTTATAGCTGAAGGGAAGCAGGAGGCCTGTCAAGTGTCATTGATGATTGGGTAAGGGGACACGGCCATGAGTCTGGTGCGTGCAATGTCGCAAGCAGATCAAGGCAATGTTATTGACACTACATGTTGCTTTGGGCCTAACTGTTTGGTGTGTGCTGGGTAAATCACCATGCACCGCCAGTGACGTGTTTAGTAGGTAAGTAGCACGAGGACCCCATGCAAACCAGGCTGAATGCGTGACGGCTAATTCTTTAGCTATCGTGCAATGATGTATTGGCAGACAATCCTTGTGACTTGTGATAGGGATATCTAGTCATCATGTTCAGTTGTCAATCGTTTTCCTTTAGCAGATGATAAACTGACTTATTTGGATTTCTGGTTGCACTTTAATGCGTGTTGTTAACATTTTGATTAGGTGCGAAAGAGACGGTGTTAATTGTCACAACACACGCAAGACGCAACTTGCTGAGCAGTGTCATATCTCAGCCCTGTTGGTGACCTACCTTAATTGTAGCATTGCATGTGGAAGCCATTCCGTAGCTCTTTCTCTGAACTTTCCTTTGGGCCTTCAACCAGCTGCATTGAAATGAATAGAAGGCATATACTCCATCTTGCACCGACACAACCTTCTGTAAAGTTGTGGATAGGAGATTCAGTTTTTCAGTACAACAACAACCAAGCTTTTTGTCCCCAAAAAAGTTGGGGTAGGCTAGATATGAAACCCCCAAAATAAATATGTCTTATAACCCTAAATACTTTTGGAGTAAACCCCGCCTTTTTCTTCTATTTTCTGTGTTTTATCCTACTTTGTTACTTGTATTGATGGCCTTCTAAATTTTTTCCTGATAATTTATCATTGTAAATGGCTCCTTTACCACCCAGTCATTTCACAAATTCACAATTTTTTATATCCTTTTATGGCCTGGCTTAGATGATGAAACTTGGTTTGTATTCTCGTTCACGAGTATGCAACTTTCAATATCTAAAAATAGAGTTGCAACCATTACTGGTTCATTTTGTAGTCTTCTGCAACTAAAATGTAATAAAAGAGAATGGCTGCAACAACTGGTTGGCGAAATCACGATTTACATACAGTCTCCTATTTTCTGTTATTTAACTATCTTACATTACCTAGGAAACTACACAAAACAAAAGACAGCATCAGGGTCCCTGCATGCATGTTCTTCAGTAGCTACAAACAGCAAATTTGTTGGCTGGCTCCAACAGCTGGTATCACACAGCCAGTGTAGTGGCAAAAGGTCACCATAGAGCTTAGCAGCGCATTCTCGACTTCGGCGGAGGCATTTCTTCTGAGCAAGCTCATGACATATACTCCAGGACTGTGGCATCACAAGGTAGTGTGATCCTGCCATTGCTTGCAAAGCCAAACTCCTCCTGAGACATCCTCAGGAGCTCGCCAAAGACCGTCGTGTTGAGGCACACCAAAGGGACCTCAAAACGCCTCCCATCGGCTGTGTACATGATGCAGTGGCCCTTGGCTGGTACAGAAGTGCAGCAACCTTCATCTTCCTTGGCTGACACTGTGAGCCTCTTCCCCCCGAGTGCTTCCACCCTCTGCCACTTCTTTGCCAATTGGGCAAGTCTCTTTGCGCCAGCCATAGTTGGTTCTCGGTCTTTGTGTTTTCAGCTGTAAATCTGAAGTGAGCTATGGATGTTGCAATGCTTAGTTTGTGGATGAGCTGATGAAGTGATGGGTGTTGAGCTAGCCGTTTGCTGAATTTATAGGCGAGGGGAAGGACATCCTGACAGTGAACTGTGATTGTCATTGAGAAGAGTTGGCAGCTGGCTAGGGACAAGGCCATGTTATTGGTGCATGTAGTGTTTCAGTATGATCAATTTAGATTAGATCGTGATGGGGTCAAATGTTGGGTGTATGCTGGAGCCTATAGTTGCAACCTGTAACCTTTTGGTTCGTCTTATCAGTTGAGGGAACAAGAGCCGTGTCGAGAACATGGCCATTGAAAACGTGCAAGGAGAGTACATCAAATTCAGAGATTGAACAATTTAGGCGAGCACTGATCGATTACGCCATCTACGCACTTCTCCTGACAGATATCCAACATGGTTATGTGCATTGTTCATGCTCTTTATATCAGTCTGCTCTTTGTGAAGATTCAGTCAAAAGCCTGTGTTAGTCTAGCACATGATCCTTTTGATTTCCAGCATCTCACATGGTGACTGCTTGGGGTCTTGCGGTCTCATTTCTTCTAGGTTACAGGAGTACAGTACTAGAACCAAACAGATTGTGAAGCCAACCTTTGTTTCCTCTGATAATGGTAGGTACATCACATGACCACACTGAAGCTGATGTCTCTCGTAGTCTATGTGTGTTGTGTTTACTGTTTGGTTCCAGTAATGGTACAGCATAAGAAAAATTCAGAAAAGGAAACCTCTCACGAAGAATGCCATGGCACATGTATTATTAATTCCTCGTGGACTGCTTCAGCATTGACTTGTCCAGCTTTCTCTAATCCTTTTCGTTCTGAACCTGTATACATTTGGGAAAACATGTTTTGGTACCTGGTCTTTGTTGCATTGAGCTTTGACTGCTTTATAGAATCATACAATCTGGTTGGCTTGATTAGTTTGACAATTGCGACTGAAATGGATGTTAGCTTGGATCTTGATGTTGCAATTCATCTGTTTCAATGCCTGAATTTGTAGGGTCAAGTGCAGTGCATGCACCTGTCAGTGGCAAGCTGGAAGGGACTGGTCAACGAGCAAATAGCATGCATAGCTGCTGCATACAAGCCCAATGGATACGCGCCGCGTGTGTACATTCTGATCGACGGGGCCAGGTAAGTGCCGTATCTGGTAGTAGTAGTAGTCTTAGTAGTAGTATAGCTAGTGTGGTTCCTGTGCTTTGGTTGCACAGTTGATGCAGCGTGCCATACTGACCAGTTCAGTGTGGAACCGGCATGTTGGATGCATGCTAATCAGGCACAACGTGTGTGATGATATTATTAATCCTTCGGTTCCATTAGCAAGCAACCACAACGATTTGTATCGTGCATATTAAGCAGGCCAGTATGGCATCACATTGTGATCCCCAGTCATCCAGACACGCACTACTATGGTTGTCTCTGAGAGAGATCAAACCAAGGTCACATTGCTATATTTTCCTGGCCGTCTACCTTCAGTTAGCACTGCACGCAGTATTACTGAGAAAAGTTTGAACTGCATATTTTTCCTGACCAGAAAGATTGCAAATTTCATCACGAATCATTGTTCCATTTCAATATTGCTAACTTCATATTTACATCTTGCATCGAACAAAAATGGTGCCTGGAACAAGGATTCTAGCTAGCTGTCATTCTTCATAAGCTAACAAACAGCTACATGCTGGCTAAGCCCTACACCGCCGTCAAAGCGGCATGGCCTTGCAATGGAGCTCAGGAACGCCATCACGACTTCAGCAGAGGCATCTCTCCTGAGCAAGCACATGGCGTATTCCATGACCTTGGCATCACAGGGCAGCGTGATATGGCCATCATAGCCACCTGTGAAGCCAAACTCCTCCTGAGACATGCTCAGGAGCTCTCCGAAGACCACCGTGCCGAGGTATGCCAGTGGCACCTCGAACCGGACCCCATCTGCAGTGTACAATACGCAGTGTTCCTTTGCTGACACTGAGGTCGTCGTGTGGCACTCCTCGGAAGCTCTTTTTTCCATCATAGTCTGGGTGATCCTCTTCCTCCCCATGGCCGCCATCCTCTGCCACTTCTTTGCTAGTTGAGCAAGCCTCTTGGCGCTGACCATGGTTGCTTCTCTTTCTTTGTTGGCTCAAAGTTCAGAAAAACTCTTGCCTCAGGTGGTAATACTCAGCTAGGTGTTGTAGTGGTTGGCTTGTGGATGAAATGATGATGGTATGGTAGTGCTAAGCTGATAGATTTATAGGCGATGAGGGAGAGACGCATCATGCAGTGTAGGTGCAGCTGATCAATCTACCATGACAAGTTGGCAAGGGACAGAGCCATGAGGGCAGAACGTGCAGTGCTGCAAGAATACAGGAGCAAGCAATGTGATCTTGATTTGATTTTCTTGGGGCCATCAGTTTGCCACTTGTTAGGGACTGTACTAGCAGATGTAGTGTTGGGTGCCTGGATATCACAATGCTGAAACTGCAGGATATCAATGTGATCTTGATCTTGATTTGATATCTCAGCTAGGGCCAATCCATTTGTTTCTTGTCGGGGACAACGATAATCGATAATGCTAGCAGAGTGTGTTTGGTGACTCAAAGATCAAATCAGAGTGTGTTGCGTTGCGGCTTGCTTAATGGCTGATGATTAGGACGCATGCTTTATGAGAACTTGAGAAGTTATTACGTACGTTGTAGCTTATTAACATGTGGCCCACATGCCGGTTCCCCACTGAACCGATCGATATGGCATGCAGCCGCACACGGCCTGCGCCCGTGGTGTGCAAAATGCACTACTAGATCCGGCCAAAAAAAAAGCCTAAATACACTCACCGCGCACACAGTTTATAGACCAGGCAGTTCATGCATCCATTCATTGGGTACACAGTTCGCGACTGGCCATACACTTGCAGTTAGCACTGCATGTTCAGAGTTCATGGCCCTGTCCCTTGCCAACTTGACATCTATGATAGTGTCGCTGCACCTAGACTGCATGCATTGCTCTCCTTTCTTCATCCTCGCCTATAAATCTATCGGTCCAGAACCATAGTTTCCATCCACATCCAAAGCACCGCATCTACCACAACTTCCATCACCAAGCAAAGCACCACAGCCAGCAACACATAAAACTCTCTGAACACCATGGTCAGCGCCAAGAGGCTCGCTCAGATGGCCAAGAAGTGGCAGAAGATGGCGGCCATGGGGAGGAAGAGGCTCACTCGGACTACGTCGACAGCAAAAAGAGCCGCCGATGAGTGTTGCACGACATCGCCCGTGGCAGTGAAGGGCCACTGCGTGGTGTACACTGCCGACGGAGCGCGCTTCGAGGTGCCACTGGCATACCTTGGCACGACGATCATTGGCGAGCTCCTGGGTATGTCCCACGAAGAGTTCGGCTTCTCCAGCGATGGAAGGATCACCCTGCCGTGCGATGTGGCGGTCATGGAGTACGTACTGTGCCTGCTTAGAAGGAACGCATCGGAAGAGGTGGAGAGGGCTCTCCTGAGCTCCATGGTCAGGACTTGCCACCTGGACAGTGGCTCGGAGCCGTCCATGGGAGTTAGATCAGTAGCGGTTTCTAGTTTCTGAAATCCACAAAGGGATCTTTTTAGACTTCTTAGCCATTAGTTACGATGATCCAAGGCCAATGAACTTTTGGGCAATTAACCAATTTTCCGGATGTAAATACGTCAGGT
Source organism: Lolium multiflorum (assembly GCA_030979885.1). Lineage (NCBI taxonomy): Eukaryota > Viridiplantae > Streptophyta > Magnoliopsida > Poales > Poaceae > Lolium > Lolium multiflorum. Next base: position 234,614,507 of record CM061751.1, on the reverse strand, counting down.
TGAGACTCTTATAAACAGTCTTATATAAATATCTGTTCTTTTTCACATCAGAGATGAGACCCCTGAACGCTGAGTTCTGCAGTTATGGTGTGACAAGTTAAGGCTCAATTGTATAACGGTGTGTATCTATAATGTGTTCGAGTTCACCAAAGATCACAGTATGCATAGCCCGGGAGTTAATCTTCCTTTACATATCAAAAAGTACACCAAAGATTCGAAGAGGATGTGGTACAAATTTTCCCTGAAAAGGATTGTGGCACTGATTTGCCTAAATCACAGCGAATCTCTGATAGATCATCAAATCTTGTTCTGGTAACTCAAAACTTCTCTTCTCTTTTTTCTTTTCTTTTTTCTGAATAAATCCTGTAATCAAAGTTCACGTCGTAACCGTAGCATGTAAGATAGCAACTCCCCATCTTTGCTCCTACAGAAAAAATGAAGATAAAGATGGCCATCTCGATTATCAACTGATAAATGTGGTCCCTTACTTGATAATATAATCATCAGCTACTTGTAATCTTCAAACAAATGTCATCACCAATCTTTGTTCCATTTCCAGTCTACTAACTTCATATTTACATCTTCCATGGTAAAAATGGTGTCTACATGAGGGATCCTAGCTAGCTGTCGTTCTTGAGAAGTTAACAAAAAACTACATGCTGGCTAATCCCTACACTGCCGTCAAAGCGGCACGGCCTCGCAATGGAGCTCAGGAATGCCTTTACAACTTCCGCAGAGGCATCTCTCCTGAGCAAGCACATGGCGTACTCCATAAGTGCGGCGTCACATGGCAGCGTGATACGACCATCCTCGCCGCCTGAGAACCCGAATTCCTCATGAGACACCCTCAGGAGATCGCCGAAGACCGCATTGCTGAGGTATGCTAGTGGCACCTCGAACCGGACCCCATCGGTGGTGTACAATACGCAGTGTCCCTTCACCGGTACTGAGGTCGTCGTGTGGTCAGGGACTCTTTTTGCCGTCATAGTCTGGGTGATCCTCTTCCTCCCCATGGCTGCCATCCTCTGCCACCTCTTTGCCAATTGTGCAAGCCTCTTGGCATTGACCATGGTAGCTTCTCTTTCTTTGTTGGCACAAATTTCAGAAAAACTCTTGCCTCAGGTGGTAGTTTACTCAGCTAGGTGTTGTAGTGGTTGGCTTGTGAGTGAAATGATGATGAGATGGTATGCTAAGCTGGTAGATTTATAGGCGGTGAGGGGGAGGGAGAGATGCATCATGCAGTGTAGGTGCAGCTGATCAATCTCTCATGACAAGTTGGCAAGGGACAGAGGCATGAACTCAGAACATGCAATGCTGCAAGAGTGTATAGACAAGCAATTAATGCGATGTTGATTTGATTTGATTTTCTTGGGGCCATCAGTCCTCCACTTGTTGGAGACTATCGACCGATACTAGCAGTGTGATCTTGCATCCTTGACATTACAATTTGCTTCCATACTCACCTGTTTCAAGCAGTGGCCAAAACAGAGGACCACATGTAAATTGGTCAATTGGGTCCATTTCTGTTTCGATTGCACAACGAGAAACCAATTGATTATTTTGATGTTGATGGGGTCCTAATGGTAAGAAGTATATAGAGTGGCCCCTGAGATGGAGATGTCTTGTCTAACAGTTTGTCATGGATCCTTACGGGAGTCATGATATGCAATTGTTCATGCTCCTTACAGTCTACACTTTTCTGCACATTCAGTTGTGAACTTGTGCTGGTCTAGCATATGATCTGTGTAGGTTTCCGTGTCTTGCATGGTGGCTGCTCCCTGTCGCATCTCATATCTGTTAGGTACATGAGTACATGACCAGAACCAAACCTACTGTGATTTGTGAAGACACCTTTGTTTCCTCTGAAAGTGGTACCTCGCATTTCCATGCTGAAGCAGTCGCGTGTTGTGTTTACTGCTCGACTGCAATGCAATGTACTCTGTATTGTATTTGCAACGTGATGTTTCCGGTTATAGTCGATATCCTCATACATGACCATATAGATGATCCAGAAGAGGAAACCTCTATAAGGATGCTGCCTGGGGCAATGTTCTTAATTCATTGATGTTCAGTAGCATGTAATTATATGTACAGTGTTGGCCCTGTGACCTTGTATTAATATAAAAATTACACCGTAAGGGATTCCCCTACAGTAGAACTGTCAAAAAATGTTCAGGAGCATCGAGCTGTCCAGCTTCTCTCTGTACTTGTATAGGGAACATGTATATTCTGTACAGAGCTTTAAAGCTTGGTCAAGTGAATGTATGCACTTGCGACTTTGTGAGCGTGGTGATGCTGCTGAAACTGCAGCCGGCAACCCAAACCGATGGATCATGGATGCATGCATCCGAGTCCCAGCTTGCACATCACTGGCGTAGGGCTTACAGCCATTGCCATACTGAGCGGTTCAGAGGAGGAGAAGCAGCATATGGGCCACATGTTAATCTGGCACAACGTGCGTGATAATCCTGAAATCCATTAGGAAGCAACCAAAACGATTAATCGGTAGTTCTCATGATGCACAGGTCCTAATCATCAGCCATTAAGCAGGCCGGATAGTATGGCAGCACACTCTGCTTTGATCTCTCCAGTAGTCCAGTCACCCCCGACAACAGGCAAATAGGTTGGCCCCAGAGAGATTGAATCAAGATCACATCGATATCATGGCCATACACTTGCAGTTAGCACTGCATGTTCAGAACTCATGGCCATGTCCCTTGCCAACTTGTCTCCCATGATAGCGTCGCCGCACCTAGACTGCATGCATTGCCCTCCTTTCTCCCATCTCACTCACCTATAAATCCATCGGTTCAGAACCACATCTACCACAGCTTCCATCACAAAGCAAAGCACCACAACAAGCTAACTTCCATCCCTGGCATACCTCACACACAGAACTCACTGAACACCATGGTCAGCGCCAAGAGGCTCGCTCAGATGGCCAAGAAGTGGCAGAAGATGGCGGCCATGAGGAAGAAGAGGGTCACTCGGACTACATCGACCGCAAAAAGAGCCGCCGATGAGTGTTGCACGACATCGCCAGTGGCCGTGAAGGGCCACTGCGTGGTGTACACTGCCGATGGAGCGCGCTTCGAGGTGCCGCTAGCATACCTCGGCACGGCGATCATCGGCGGGCTCCTGGGTATGTCCCAAGAAGAGTTCGGCTTCACGAGCGACGGAAGGATCACCCTGCCGTGCGATGTGGCGGTCATGGAGTACGTCATGTGCCTGCTTAGAAGGAACGCATCGGAAGAGGTTGAAAGGGCTCTCCTGAGCTCCGTGGTCAAGAATTGCCACCAGGATAGAGTCTTGGAGCCGTCCATGGGAATTAGATCAGTAGCTGCTTGTAGTTTCTGAAATCCACAAAGGGCTCTTTTTAGACTTCTTAGCCATTATTTAGGATGATGTAAATATTTTTTTTCATATGGGAGATAGTGAATGGAACTATAGTACGTAAATGTATGTTCTGTTTTCAGTTCATAGCCCGGAGTTAATCTTCCATTATATATATAAAAAGTACACCAAAGATTCGAAGTGGATATGATACAAAATGTCCCTAAAAAGGAATAGTACTGATTTGCCAAAACGACAACAAATCTTGTTCTGGTCAGTCAAAAATTCCTTTCTCTCTCATTTCTCAGTTTTTTGATTAAATTGTGTAAAAAGGTCCATACCAAACATGTAAGAGCGCAGCTCTCCACCTCTACTCCTACTGAAAAAAATAAAGATAAATATGGACATCTCTAGTATCAACTTATGACTGTGGTCCCTCGCTTCATAATAACTTTTAGGTGTTTGGGCCACTGAAGAGATTTAATCTGGTTTTTCATCAACACTCTGTCGTGGGCATGAGGTTAGACTAGATATCTTCATCCCAGGGGCCACTCTACATATATCATTTCATCAGGATATGATTGATCAAGCACCCAAAATATCAGAAATGGACCATCATCATCAATCAGTCATATGCCTCAGGTGAGTTATTCTCAAAAAAAAAAAAGCAGGTTAGTATTGTTAGAGATGTATAGCACACTTTAGTGTACATCCTAATGTATTATAGGTTTCCTCTACTTTTCTATACTTGTACATGTATTCGGTATTTTCCTGTGAAACTTGGTATCAGAGTCCGTCCCCTTGTACCAACTCAATGATTCTCCAGCACGCCGCCGTGAGGCTTTTTGGCCGCTGCTACTACTCCCATTCTTTCTCGTCGTGTTTTGTGCTCTAAGGGCTCGATTGGTAGCTTGCATGGAGGCCAACCAGGTCTTGGAGAGCAGAAAATGGCCTGATTAGATGATTGGGCTGCGGCTACGTTGTAGTTGGCACGCGCGTCAAAACACCTCCGGGCCAGACCTATGGGGAACGCCCGAATCAGCTGTTTCCCAGAGCCAACCTTGTCGCTGGCTCCCAACATCCAAAAGATGTCAATGCCGGCATGCTTTGGTCCGACCAGGGAGATGGCGCGAGCTCCTGCACACAAGCGAAAAAGGGGGCGAGAGGATTTTGTCACCTTCTGCCAAGACCGTCCCCTTATTTCTACCCCCTCCTATCACCGCAGATTTTGAAACCACCATTTCCCCCCTTCCAGCACTCTTCTCCAGTCTGCAAGCAAGGTAAGTAGGCGGTGTCGACAGCTATGGCGGTGGGGCGACTCCGACAAATTCATCTAGCTCGCCACTCCTTCGTCCACCTCGAGCGATGACTGTGAGTAACATCACCATGACTTCTTCTTCACCTTTATGTGGTTAGGGTTAGATATCTAGCCACTTTAGGTTAGATCAGTCACCGATGTAGGCTTCTAGGTTCGATTCGTGGCATTACACTGTTAGTTCTTTGATCCTTTACCTCAACGAGCATGGTTTGTCTTGTTCTATCATGTTGGTTGCCTATATTGTGCAATCGTAGTCTCATATGATCTAGTTGTTTATATGCCTTGATCTAGTTTTATTTAGGCTTATGATCTTGTATTACGTCGATTGTACCATCATTTAATTAGTTTGTAGATTCTTGGTAAATGTAGGACTCGTTGTGCCAGGATTTTATTAGCTAGGCTCTTGTCCCCTTTGAGGACTCGCAGATCATTTCTTTTGTCGATGATTCTCAAGCTCACGTGGGTGAGAACTCTGTCAATGTGGAGGTGGCTTAGAGTTCTAAGAGGCCTCAACATGTGACATAGGCATCCCCAATAGGCCTGCCGAAGATAGTACCCGGGATTTACTGAAGGCCCACAAGACGAAGAATACGAAGTTTCGGAAGCCCAATTAGTTTTAAGGAAAGATAGAGTGTATTAGGAAATATAGAGTTTGTAACTTTACGGGTTGAACTCAGAGAGTCTCCCGGAATCTGTAATCTTGTCTAACACGGTACCCTCGGCTCTGCCTCCTATATAAGGGGGAGTCGAGGGACAAAGAGAGGATCGAATCTATTGTCAACATAACCCTAGTTTCTTAATCGTCGAGTACTTTTCGGCTGAAACCCTCGAGATCTACTTGCCCTCTACTTCCAACTAAACCCTAGTCTATAATCTGTAGGCATTAATAAGTTAATCCCTTGTTAATTGGTGCCGTCTGTGGGAATTAGAGGCAACATGGAGCTGATCTCGACGGCACGTTCAAGATCGTCGACGTCTTCGGTAGCAAGCAACGCGATGGATAGAGGTAAACAGATCGAAATTGATCTAGTCGATTTTGTTCCTCACCCGCCCTCCCGTTTGGATGCATATGTGTATCTGGATGAGCCCATGGAGATGATGTTCGGAAAGTTCCACTTCCGCATCGAGAAAGAAGGATTGTATCGTCTCGAGTTTCCGACTTCGTCAGGACTGCTGGAGGTCGATTCCGATTTTTCGGATTCAACATCATCAATTGAATCAGGCGATGAAGAGATTTCGCCGCCACGCTTCATCAACACCATGGCGAGCGAAAAACTTGCCAAAATCTTCGGCAACATGTCCTTCAAGTCGTCTGCGGACTCTGATATAAGCAGCGACTCAGACAACATCGACAGCTTCAACTTCATCGACAGATCCATATCCGTTGGAGAGGTCTTCGCCGATCTATACGACGGTGTTACCAATCCCGATAAATATAAAAGTTCAAGATATCATCAAATCTATGCAATTGGAGATACAAGTCATCCACAGGAGGAGACATCAGAGAACTTCGACGACTCGGGAAATCCGTACGTCGATCCCGCAGATCTCACGCGAGGTTTGGGGACCAAATATATTGGGCCGGGAACACGAGAGATGGTGCAATTTCCGCAGGCAGTATGGGACAAAGTTACAAGAGCCATTGATGGCACAGAGCCAATGACTGTAATGGCGACACCTGAAGAGTTACAAGCTTACCAATATAGACTTGCTCGTACTAGACGAGAGCTCGAAAAACAGAAAATTGAGCTAGATAGGAGGCAAGCCGCAGCTTCCGCGTCAAGCAGGCGAAGGGCGGAGTTGAGCCGACAATCAGGTACTTCGTGAGATAGTCACATAGCAGCTCGTAACAGAGCAAGATCTCGACTGCAAAACATACCTGAGGCTGAAAGGGAGAATCTAGTTCAAAACCTCGACATATCCTTTATGTCTATAGACACAAGGAGGAACATTATTCCCAAAACACCAGAAGCTGGATACATTGCAACGCAAGTTTTTATACTCGCATCCAGGCCACCTCCTGGAGACCCAAGGGAACCATTGTATAACATGGCCATGGCAGGAGTTGGAGTGATGGGAACAACGTTTGCAGGCACGCCTCCCGAAGGATCAGCAAGGTAAAATAGTCCACGACCTACTGCAGCGGTGCAAAATCCTGCAAGAACGAGTGGGGCAAGAGTTGCAGCTACTCAGGCAAGGGTGGACAGAGCGCGACAGGATAGAAGGGAACACCGGCACTCACCAGAGGTCAATGAAGAAGATATGTGTGGGCTCCCGTGTTTCACAAGACAAGTCCGCAAAACTCGAGTTCCATCAGGGTTTAAACTACCCGATAACTAAAAAAAATTCAACGGCCTACAAGATCTTGAGGATTGGCTAGTTGATTATCTCGAGACGGTGAAGCTGATGGGTGGAACTAGAGCAACAGCCATGCAGAGCATTCAAGTACACCTGAGTGGAGCCGCACGATCATGGATAAAGAAGCTGCCGCCAGGTTCCATCGACAGTTGGGACAGTTTCGAGGATATATTTGTCAAGAATTTCGGATCCACATGCAAAAAACCCGCATCACTAGAGGAGTTGAGGGCTTGTAGGTAGAAGCACGATGAATCAATGAGAAAATACATCCAGAGGTGGAACATCATCAAAAACTCGGCAGAGAACATATCTGACGAGAGAGCAATAGATGCGTCTGTGGCTGGAATTCGACGGGAAATTTTGTCGAAGACTTGGGGAGAACCAACCCAAAGACAGTATCAGCATTAATGGAAATAGCAAATAGGTGGGCAGATGGAAAAGATGCTGTTCACAACAAACGACATAGGTCGCCTGAAGAGGACCGCAGTCGAAACTTGCAAAACAGGCGACGATTTCCTCGGCAGTTCTCAAATTATGATGCCCCTGGCCAGATATCGGCTGGCTTTCGAGGAAATAGTGGAGGAAACAATCGATATGATCATCAGAGGAGTGGCGAGCAGCGCAGCGATTACAAGGATGATTCCCGTTCAAACAGACAAAATGGTGGACCAAGATTTCAGAGGCCGTACGTCTCACCCGAGGACCTCTTAAACTGACCATGCCAAATGCACTTTTATCTCGACAACAATGGAAGAAGGCAGTCCGGGCATCTGCAGATGGATTGTCAAACTTTTCAGGCAATGCAGAGATATGCAGGGCAAGCCAACACACAGGCAACACCTAGAAACCCTCAGGGGCCAAGAAGTGAGATCCACCTGCCACCTCCACCCGCAATTACAGATGCAAATCGACATCACTTACAAATAGCGGCAGCTCCAAACCCACCTCCATATATCGACACCAATGGCGCGGTTTCGATGATTCAAAAAGCCAGGCCATCCAATAGAGCTCAGAAAGTAATTTCGCGACAAGTGTTCATGGCAGAAAAGATGCCCTCGCCAACAATTGAGTACCTAAATTGGTCGGGGCAGGACATTGGCTTCACCATAGCAGACCACCCGCAGCAAGTTCCTCGACCAGGGCAATCAGCATTGATTTTGCCAGCAGTGATCGCAGGATTCGACGTTTCAAGAGTATTCATAGATGGAGGCAACAGTCTAAATCTTATGTACGCGGATACATTGAGGAAGATGAACATCTCCTTAGCAAATTTGAAACCAACTGACACACGCTTCCATGGGATCACACCGGATAAGCCGAGCTATCCGTTGGGAAAGATCAATCTCGACGTTCAGTTTGGAACTCGAGAAAATTACAGGATCGAAAGGCTGGAATTTGAGGTTGCCGACTTCCCGTCACAGTACCACGCCTTGTTGGGATGACCAGCCTACGCCAGGTTTATGGCGGTACCACATTACACATACTTATTGTGGAGACTCCCTGGACCTAAGGGAGCAATTACAGTAAAAGGCAGTTTTGCGCTAGCTGATAAGTGCGACAAGGATTTTCATCGGCTGTCGGAAACCTTCGGGATGCAAGCAGAGTATATGGAATCAAGGCTCACAACTGACTATGATGTGTTGCCAGACGTGGGGAGGCCGCTCAAGGAACCAACCTTTAGCACTACCAAGAATTCTAAGGAGGTACAGATCCACCCGACAGATCCCAAGAAAACAACATCCATTGCAGCAAATATGGACCTCGCATAGGAAAGCGCGCTCATCGAGTTCCTCCGTGAGCGCTGGGAAATCTTCGCATGGTGCCCAGCTGACATGCCAGGAGTACCCATGGAACTTGCCGAGCACCACCTTAACTTGGATCCAGTGGCGAGGCCAATAAAACAACCTTTGCGGCGTTTTTCGGAACCAAACCGCAAAGCTATGCTGTCAGAAATCAATAGACTCGGAGAGGCTGGCTTTATCAAAGAGTTACACACATTGGTCACGTGGGTAGCTAACCCCGTAATGGTCCCGAAGAAAAACACGAAGGTCCTTCGCATGTGCGTCGACTTCACGTGTCTCAATAAACATTGTCCAAAGGATCACTTTCCCTCCCAAGGATCGATCAAATTATCGACTCCACGGCAGGTTGCGAACGTCTTTCCTTCCTGGATGCATACTCTGGTTATAACCAGATCAGATTAAAAGAAGATGACGAGGTCAAAACAGCTTTTATAACACCTTATGGCGTGTTCTGCTACAGAACAATGCCTTTTGGTTTGAAAAACGCGGGAGCAACATATCAGTGGATGATGCAGAAGTGTCTTGCAACACAGATTGGCAAAAACGTACAAGTATACATCGACGATGTCATCATAACAACAAAGAAGGGGTCAACTTTAATCGAGGATCTGAAGGAAACTTTCGAAAACCTCGATAAGTTCTGCCTCAAGTTGAACCCGACAAAGTGCTCCTTTGGCGTCCCTGTGGGAGAACTTCTTGGTTTCCTAGTCTCAGCAAGAGGAATCGAGGCCAATCCAGAGAAAATTCAAGCCATCGTAACGATGCGGAAACCAACAAAACTGAAGGAAATACAACAGCTAACTGGGCGAGTCGCAGCTCTGCTTCGTCGCCAGTTAGGAGAAAAGGCGTTGCCATTCTACGCTTTAATCAAAAAAGGTGACAAATTTCAGTGGAACGAAGAAGCAGACAGAGCTTTCGAGGATCTCAAGCGCACAATCTCGACACCACCAATCCTGGTGGCACCTAGGGAGAAGGAGCCTCTCCTATTATATATAGCAGCCACGCCTCAGGTGGTCAGCACAGTCCTTGTGGTCGAAAGAGAAGAAGAAGGAAAACTCCACGGAGTGCATACTTCGTCAGCGAAGTTTTATCGCCTTCAAAACAGAGGTACCCGCAGTATCAGAAGTTGGCATATGGAGTATTTACAACCACAAGAAAACTACGACACTACTTTTCGGCACATCCGATAATAGTGGTCAATGAAGCGCCTTTATCCAACATACTAAACAATCCAGAAGCCACGGGTCGTGTCTCCCTTTGGGGAATAGAACTTTCCCCTCGGGACATCACATACGAGAAAAGAAAAGCAATAAAGTCGCGGATCCTGCCAGACTTCATCGCATAGTGGATGGAGCTACAAAATACGGGACCTCCAGATTTGTCGAGAACCTGGACTATGAACTTCGACGGGTCCAAGAGATTAGAAGGAGCAGGAGCAGGCGTGATATTAGTATCACCCCAAGGCGACAAGTTGAAATATGTGTTGCGGATGACGTTTCCAAACGCATCCAATAATGAATCAGAGTATGAAGTACTCATACACGGGATGAAGATGGCGATAGCTTGTGGAGCAACCCGACTAAAAAAATTGGCGACTCACAGTTGGTGGCCCAACAAGTGATGAATCAATGCGACGCAGTCAATGATAGCATGATAGCATATAAAGAGGTATATAACGAGCTCGAGAAGTTATTCGACGGGTGCGAAGTAAATCATATCAGTAGGCTCAACAACGATGAAGCCGACGTTCTCGCAAACATCGGGTCACAATGCCTCGCGATTCCACCTGGCGTGTTTTGGGAGGAGATAACCGAGAGATCTACCAAGCCGAAAAAATAGCAGAAGAAGGAAAAGGATGAGAAACCCTCGGGGGCTAAAATAGTATCACTGGAAGAAGAAGAGGAACCAGACGTAGTGATGATGGTACAAATTCCTTGGATGCAAGCATACATAGCATACATCCTAAGAAAGGAAATACCCGACGATCCAATTGAAGCAAGGCGAGTTATCAGACGTTCTAAAGCCTTTACTGTGGTCAAAGGGGAGCTATACAAACGAAGTATTTAGGGAGTGTTACAAAGATGCGTCACACTCGAGGAGGGAATGCTAATTTTGAAAGATGTACACGAAGGAGTATGCGGACACCATGCAAGCAGTCGAGCTATAGCAGCCAAGGTTTTCAGAGCAGGGTTTTATTGGCTAACAACAATAGAGGATGCAAAGGACATAGTACGCACTTGTGACGCGTGCCAAAGGTTTGCCGCAAAACCGCACTCTCCAGCAGCTGAGTTGATGCCAATACCACTGTCATGGCCCTTTGCTCAATGGGGTCTCGATATGGTGGGAAAATTGCACAATGCCTGGCCAGGAGGATACGAGTATATGCTCGTAGCTATCGACAAGTTCACAAAGTGGATAGAAGCAAAGCCGATAAACTCACCAGATGCAGCATCCGCAATCAAGTTCGTGAAAAGCATCGTCTTTCGGTTTGGAGTCCCTCATAGCATAGTCACAGACAACGACAGCAATTTCACATCCAAGGAATTCAAAGCTTATTGCGCAGAGGTAGGCATCAAACTACATTTTGCATTAGTTGCGCACCTGCAAACCAATGGGCAAGTCGAGAAAGCAAACGGTATCATCTGCAACGGCATCAAGAAACGTCTGCTCACACCATTGGAAAAAGCTCGACACACATGGCCAGAAGAGTTGCCCAGTGTTCTATGGAGTATCCGAACAACACCAAATACAGCGACACAGGAAACACCGTTTTTTCTAGTTCACGGAGCTGTGGCAGTGTTGCCAATAGAAATAGAACACAATTCTCCGAGAGTGGCGGAGTATGACGAAGAAACTTCAAGAAAGGCACTAGAGGACGATGTCGACGCGCTCGACGAAGCTCGAGACGAAGTACTGTCACGAGTTACCAAGTACCAGCAAGATCTGAAAAACTACCACAGTCGACGTTTGCGACCAAGATCCTTCCAGGTAGGCGACTTAGTTCTTCGGCTCATGAAAAATAGCCATGAGAAACTTGAGTCGCCATGGATTGGCCCATACATCGTAATAGAAGTAATTGAAGGAGGAGCGTACAGAATAAAGGACAATAAGATTGGAGTCGCCGAGCCAAATCCCTGAACGTGGCGCAACTTAGGCGTTTTTACGCTTGAAGTCGAAATATAGTCCTCTCTGTAAACATACAATGTACTGAAACGCCCGCGAGTTTTCAGACGCACTCTTTTCCTTTCAGGGCACCGAGTGGGGCTGAAAGGTTTTTAATGAGGCGGGCTCGCGGTGCTGCAATCACTGTTCAAAAACTAGGCCGATTCAACGATTACTAGGCCGATTAATCGCTACTAGGGGCCTAAACGTGTCGATTACCATTAATCGTTTGGGTTAATCCTTTAGCCCGATTAATCCGTCTGAAAGTCCGATTACCAGGTATGTTCCCGATTAACTAGTACACTTGGTCAAAAAAGTTGTAAAAATTGCAATTCATATTGCTAATACAGGCGCTACCCCTCCCTAATAAAGTAGGTTTTGCGAAGCTCCCGCTTGATTGCAGCCTCCGGTAGCTTGATTTCCACAGTCGCCAAATAGTTTCTTGCCCTCCCAGACCAGTTACTCGTAGTTGCCCAGACCTCAGATACAGGAGCTCTACCACCTTGAGGAGCTCGTCCAGGAGCTCGAGGACGCCTTCAATAGGTTAAATGGTTGAGGTGTAAGAGGGATCGTACCATAGGTAGGTGGTGGGAGAAGATAAACTTCAGAGGTGAGAGAAGAAGAAGTGGAACGAAGGAACACGGCTTCAGCTAGTGGATCCTGATTCGCTCGTGACCTTGAAGATTAGGTCACGAAGGAGAAGCGTAGATGTTTTTCTAATATTTTAGGCACTAGAGATGCAGGGACAGACATATAGAGACTCGTATACTATTAATTTTCTTATATTAACTATTTTAAGTGCTAATTTGTGTAGGTTACACCGATTAATAGCTGATCGATTAAATCAGTTAATCTTCCGAATTCCGATTAATCGCTACTCCCAAGCCGACCGAGCAGTTAACGATTACCGATTTCCTTAACATTGGCTGCAATATAATAAAGATATTGGTGATATACATCTTTTTTCGTCGACAGGCTCGGGGGCTCGTAACCCGCAAAAAAAACAATATATATATATAGACTTCTGCACAAAACAGTTATTCGCCTTGGCATAAAAAATAGTTTGCACGTCAAGAAAGATATAAGCACGGTCGGGGGCTTGGTAAAAGAAAAAACATACAAGATATTTTACAATATACATTATGCTTGCAATATATCTTTACTATTAAATTGCAATAGGTGACTGGCTGGTGTCACATATAGGCCAATTTTTTTTGGGGAAGTCCCGAAACCAAATCCAACGTAATACGATTAGAACCTGACTCCTGTCCAAACATACATAGGCAGGACTCACACAAGTCCATATCTTAACTATTATTAACTATTAGATTGGGACCGGATCTCATCGCTTGTCCGTCACGCTCGACGATCTCGTGCGAAAGAAAACCGTTCCTCGACATCGTGCTATGGCCTGGTTACGGCCCGGAGACCGCGCTCTTCATGCACCCGTGCACGTGTCGTCCGAGACCTTCCTCGTCAACAATCCAACCAAATCTCCTCCCCTCCCACAGGCCACTCCTACTCTATATATACACACACGCCCCGGACGATCGAACCTCTCCGTTATTGTTGTTCCTTCTTCGTCTTGATTTCGATCGGATTTTCCTTTCATGATTTCTCTGTCGATTAGCCCTAGCTGACCTCGTCGAAGGAGCCCAACACCTCCATCATCAGGATCTTACACGGAAAGAAGCCTCACGGTGTCACGTTGCACCACGTGCTGACTCGACTCTGTAGAAGGACATCGCCGATCGGCCGCTCCTTTCCATGGTCTGGGCAAGCTTTAGCTAATAAGACGGATGGGTTGGCTTCAGAGAGAAGAACGCTCGAGAGAGATGCTGAGGATTGAGGACGAACTTCAGATAAGAACGGCATTGTAACATGAAAAATTGCACAGCGTCGCCGCCGGTAGCGTAACAGTGAACCGGAGGAACAGGATGGAGGTCGACGACGCTGGACTCCTATGATGAACCGGAGGAACAGGATGATAGTCAGATCGATCTGACGATGAAGCGAGGTCGCGGCCAGCCAAACGGGGCGGTGACGCCGACGCCGCGGAGGTTGCAGATGACGCGGAGATTACTGAGCACAGCTCGCGGCAGCGTATGCGCGAGTAGGGCACAGCGGATACGACTCACTGAGGCTCTGATACAAGCTGACGCCTTCCCGCATGGCCGGCTGCGCGACCACGCATTGCACCATGTGCGGCTGGCGGAGGCCACGCCCATCCCCTGCATGAATAATCTGAAGACGAACTGGGCTCTGGAACATAAGAGCTACTCTTGGCCAGGGTTACCTTGTTGATCTGTATGATTGCAATTTTGTTTAGTACAATCGGTGGTGACAGTCAGGAGGATCTCAATGCAGACTTTCAATTTAAATAGATATTTTATTAGATGAATTTATGGACCAGTTGTGAGCTGACAAATTTGCAGATCAATAGTCTTGCTAAATTTGATAGCACAAATATTCCCATTGAGACAATACCAAGGTAGGAGTTAGGTTTTTTTTCTATTATAAGAGTAGTCGTATTTGTAACTTGATGTAGTAGAGGAAGAGTGTGTTGTGGATGCTATCAGATGCAGTAATTCTCTCCTTGATGTTCTGTTTATATATCAGTTACTTTCTCGTAAAGAAGCTAGCTGCAGCGGCGCCATCTCATTGATAAGGGAATGCTCAACTAAGTGTCGTGTTTATATTTTGGTTAGGCAACCACTTCTGAACCGAGTTATCTTTTCTAAAGTTTTGCTTCCATCTTCTTCAAAACGTACTTAAACAAGTGTTAGTGTTTTATTGTAAAATCTCATGTTCTGAACTAAACGCATCGTACCTTATCTATGTGACAACACCATACCCGTCGCGGTCTAGATTTTTTCTTCGTGCAAAGGGATAGTTAGCATTGTCTTTCCAATTACACAATATGATGGTTCTTCTATCAACTTAAAATCGATGTTTTCTTATTTCCAAATTGCACATTACAAAAGATAATTCGGTCAAGAACTCTCTCAATTTGGATTTGGTGAGATGCGGATTTAGCACATAAAATGTTATTCATTAGATTCAATGTAGCACCGTAGCAACGCACGGGTTTTATGCTAGTATATCTTTACTATCAAAGAAAACTCGACAAAGGAAAAGAAAAGTTTTAATTCTGCCCAAGTATATCATCTATGTTTACACCCTCATTGCTTGCAGCACCAGTCCTATGTTCAGCATCGCTCCCTCTTACGAAGAATTCGGCATCAAGTCGAAGTAATTCATCCATCATCTCTTCCGCTACAGGGGTCACAGCATCGTTGATTTTGTCAATGTCCCTCCTCCTCTTAGTCAGTTTAGCCTGACAATTGGCGACAATTTGAGACATGTCCAGCTTCGGGTAGCAGACCTGGATCATAATCATGGCAAATCTTGCCCCAGCGGACAGTTGGGCCCGCACAAATTCGTGGATTCGAGGGGCATCCCAGAATTTTTCCATCAAAGCAGGAAGAGTTTCTGGGGGAGAGTTGGGTGGAAACATGGTATTATAAACTAAAGATAATTTTTTTGTGCAGAAGGCGAGAAAATCGCGGACTTGGCACGCGCGATCTTGAAATCTGACGATTTGTCGGGTGCGTTCAGGCGTAGCCCAGAAATTAGAACCATATTCCCGTGCAAGCCTGAGAAGCACGTTAGACCGAGCCTCAACACGTTGATCTTCGATAGCAGTATCCAAAAAAGAACCTATCCAACGGAAGCATCCGCGAGAGAGAAAACAGAAAGAATACAGTCAAATATGGGCAAGTTCAAGAAGTGTACCCGCCATATCCAAGCTGGCGTCGTTCATCAGTTAAAGCATATGATTTTCCCGTGAGGCAGCTTCGACAGCTTCAGTAACTGCGGCTTCCTTCAACACTAGGGCTTCCTGAGCTTGTTGAAGAGCAAATGTCTCCCTTTCCAAGGATTTTCGAGACTGTTCCATTATCACGAGAGTTTGTTTCTTCATCGAATGAAGTTGTTGTCGAAGCTCGTCCAACTCCTCATTCTATGCAGCACTTGAAGAACCTTCAGTAAACTCATCAACATGAGTTTTTCTCGAGTAGGCCGCGGCTGGTAATGTATCCGAAGAACAAGGCA
The DNA here is from genome assembly GCA_030979885.1 of Lolium multiflorum. Classification (NCBI taxonomy): domain Eukaryota; kingdom Viridiplantae; phylum Streptophyta; class Magnoliopsida; order Poales; family Poaceae; genus Lolium; species Lolium multiflorum. The sequence goes on along the minus strand of CM061751.1, from coordinate 234,598,421 downwards.
CCATGGTATAGTTGTCAAAAACCAACTGGAGAAAAATATTTCGACATCAATAACTCGGCAAAGATAGCATTGTATTGATTCATTGTGGATATTTACATGAGCGTTATAAAAGAAGATCCCTAGTGAATTAGCGGTAAGCTGTCGCAAAAGCTACTACGGCGACAGCAACAAAAGAAGAAAAACAAAAGCAAAATCAAAGACAAGACGGTCTACTTGACCTCCGGCTTCGACGAACTAGGAGAAGGAGTTGGTTTGCATCCGAGGAAGGAGAGGATCTTCTTCGAGTTAGGCTTGGCAGCCTTAATCAAGGATTGCCACCTCTTCGTCTCCATCTTCTTTGCATCGCCAACCTTCGCCCAATCGACGTTTTGTTGGCTGTCAGCAACCAATGCGATGGTGCCTTCAACACCAATCTTCAAACCCTCTTGATGGAGGCCCAGCCCGAGATCTTCCTTGGGGATAAAGCACTTGGTTAGGGCAGCAAAAGTATCGGGCTCCTCTTTCTTCGCGAAGAAGTAGGGAAAAAGCCGCGACAACCCCGACCTAGCATCAGCAATGCTTTGGCGAACTTCGTCTCCATGAATTTCCAGGAGAGACAGCGCGTCCAGAAGGCGGTCATCTTCAGGAGTTTCCAGCTCAAAATCTTGGTGTGTTTTTCCTGCTGAAACAAAATCTTTGAGTTATCAAGAAACGCATGGAAAAGCAAATATCTACGATGAATCCAAATAGTTAAAGCACTTACTAACGAAGCGCCCGTTCTGCGACTCCAAGCGAGTAATGATATCTTCCTCACGAGTAGACTGCCGCGCCGTGTTTTCGCTCAAGGCATTTTTCGCGTCATGGAGTTTCTTTCGAAGACCCTCGACGGCGGCAGCATCTGCTTCAGCCTTTTCGCGAGCTTTTTCACTTTGTTCAAGCTTGCGAGCAAGATCATCAGCGCGCTTATTCGCTTCAGAAAGGGATTCTAACAAAATAAAAGGTGACATAAGTTATGACAAAATAGAAGAGGAGAATCTACTCAATGGAAAGATGAAAGAAGAGAATACCTTCCAGCTTATTAGCATGGTCACGGTACCCGATGAATTGGGTACCAAGACGAATAAATTTCTTCATTCAAGGCTGACAAGGAAAATGGAGGAGTAAAAATCAACATAGGAAATAAAAAGCTCGACAGCAAATAAAAAACAAAGGAGGGCTGAAAGGGCTGAAAAGTTCGAGAAATGTGAATAAAAGGAGGCCTTACATCACCCATCGAAGGAGTTGCTGAGCTACCAGTCAACAGACTTGCTTCTTTGCCCAGCTCAATCCTCGCCTTCTTCGGTGAAGGGGCACGGGGGCTCCCGACGGGAGTCGAATGTCCCGTGACTTGTTGATGAGGCGAGGTTTCATATGTAGTAGGACGGGATTCGGATATCACTAATCTACGAGACGTACTCGTTAGAGCCGTCACGATTAACAGGAGGATCTTCTTCCTTGTCGCCACTGAGCATAAGGAAAGAATATAAGAAACGATTCACAGGCAAAACATCGGGTGCATAAAAAAAGCGGCGGTGGTAATAACTTATGAGCTAACAAGGGCATCATCATAAGGGTTGAAAGTTGTCCCCTCTTCTTCGGGAACAGCTTCTTCGGCAGGAGATTTGTCAGCTTTGGAGGTGCCGAAGTCTGTGACTTCATCCCTTTTTCTTTTGTTCCTTGGAGAAACAGCAGACGGGAGGGAGTGCGTAGACTCGAAGGCCTCAGATTCAGCTTCTCTTTCAGAGGAAGCCGCGGATTTGTGAGAACCCGCAACTTCGCTCTCAGGGCGAGAAGTGCCCTGGTTTTCATCGGCGACGACGGTTCGTTCTTCGACTTCCCCGCCTTCAGGAAGAGGGGGGAGAGAAGATAAAACCTGATGTTTCTACAGAAGACAAAATACATCGATAACAAGTTACACCAGGGAAGTCAGCAAAAAAGCAGTCGACAAATGTAAAAAACCAAGCAGTCGATAAAATAGCAGTATGAATAATGGTAGTATACCTTAGGGAGAGCGTTGGTGCTGCTATATGGCTCCACGCGGCAAGAGGATGGAACATCATCTTTCTTGCTGAGCGATGAGATTCTTCGGACAAGCTTTTCCAAGTACTTCACTGCAAGGTCCTTGGAGAGCCGGTCGACATCTTCCTCGCCAGCGTACATCCAGAGGGGATTTTTGCGAGCCTGCAGAGGCTGCACCCTAATCCTAAGGAAATACGCTGTGATTTGGATACCCGACAGTTCCTTGCCTCGGGTATTTTGGAGCTCGTGGATACGGGACATCAAAGCCTCTGTCGCCGTTTTCTCTTCTTCGGTGGCCTCTGCGTCCCAGGATCCGCGGCGAAGAATTTCAGCACCCCCGTCGAAGGGAACGATATTATACTCCACCGAGTCGGGACACTCTTCGTGGATGTACAACCATATTTTGCGCCACCCTTGGACGGAGTCGGGAAATTTGACGTCAAAATATTCGACATCAGGGCGAACGCAAATAACAACACCGCCTATGTTGTAGGCGATGTTGTGGGAGCCATTGCGGCGGAGGCAGAAGATGCGTTCCACAGAGCCCAATTAGGATGGACTCCGAGGAAGCATTCGCAAAGAGTGATGAAAATAGAGACATGGAGGATGGAGTTGGGAGTCAGCTGATGAAGCTGCAACCCATACACAAAAATAAGACCGCGGAGGAAATCATGGATGGGGGCAGAAAGGCCGCGGATGAGATGGTCAACGAAGCTAACCCGATATTCCATGGGAGGCGTCGGGTAGCTCTCCTCGCTGGGGAAGCGCAGCGCATTCTTCTTCTTCATCAGCCCAAGTTTCTTCATCAGGTTGATGTCCTGATTGGAAATCTTGGATCTTTCCCACTCCGCCGTTCCCAGATCTTGCGCCGCCATCTTTGATTCAGGAGTGTTGTGCTTTGCGAGTCTTGCGTGTGGTTGCATCAACAATGGCGTAGGCGTGAGTGAGAGTGTGGTTGATCTCAGGAGGTGTTGGGCGCAATGGGGGATTTTTGGAGAGAGAACAGAGGTGCGGCAATGAACTTGATGGGTTACACGTGTCTTAAGGGGTAAAGTTGTATTTTCACGAGGATGGAACTGGACAGGCGCTACAGCGCGCGTGCCAGAAAAAGTGGAGGATGTGTGCCCCCCACTTGCCTAACGTGTCAAACTGCCGCCGATTTTGGGTCCACCAGTCAGTGACAGGACAGAGCTCGTGTTTTCAGATATAGAGGTCGTGGCTAACGTCAGCATTGATGTCACTTTGATAAAGGAAATTCTCGATAGTGCTAATATGAAGACCGATCAAAGAATACAAGTGATGATAATTTCGAGAGCCTTTGGTCAAATACAAGTTTTTGATCAAATGCTCGGGGGCTACTTTAGAATGAAGTAAATTTCGAGTATGACAAGAAAGAAAAGGCGAGAGCCTATGGTCCAATGCAAGCATTTGTCCATAGCCTCGGGGGCTACTCCCATCGGGAGCGCTGGTCGCGCACCTGAGAAAAATAAAAAGATGACAATATAGCGACAAGAGTCGTGAAAATGTTGAGCCTACAACCAAGTACAAGTCCTTGGTTGTAGCCTCGGGGGCTACTCCCATTGGGAACGATATTCGCGTGTCCCGATGAAATTGAAAAAAGTATGAGGAGAATATTTCGAGTTATACGAATAACTCTTCATATACTCCCATCGGGAAGGCAAAATAAGTCATCCGTTGACTCGATAAAATGTGCTATTCCAACAGCCGAAAAGGCACTCGACAATATATTCTCAGAGCGCCTCAGTTGCGAATAATCTCTGAATGCCGCAAAACTCTGCGAAGGTAAGTCCCCGGATCCGTCTTTAGCGGCGTGGCACCGTCTCGACGTTGGTTTGCTACTTTTCCGTATCAACATACGAAGAAAATCCTAACGGACGCGTTAGGTACCCGATAAAACATGACTGGGACTCGGCATATGGTAAGACCTTAAGCGGCACATGTCGAGTCACGCCATTATTCCGAGATCATGTCCAGGGACGTGATCTTGAAGTAGGTTTTTGCGGATTGCCACTAGAGCAGTTAACTAGTACCTGATCCGTCAGATGAACTAGCCCCAATTACCGTTATCCCTGTACAATATATGACTGTTTATTCAAAGAAATATTTTCATTCGAAGAAATTACGTGATGATTATAAAGTTGGAGATTTCTCCTGAATCTACGATTCAAGCAAAATCTCGGGACTACTAACATAGGCATCCCCAATGGGCCTGCCGAAGATAGTACCCGGGGTTTACTGAAGGCCCACAAGACGAAGAATACGAAGTTTTGGAAGCCCAGTTAGTTTTAAGAAAAGATAGAGTTGTATTAGGAAATATAGAGTTTGTAACTTTACGGGTTGAACTCAGAGAGTCTCCCGGAATCCGTAATCTTGTGAAACACGGTACCCTCGGCTCTACCTCCTATATAAGGGGGAGTTGAGGGACAAAGAGAGGATCGAATCTATTGTCAACATAACCCTAGTTTCTTAATCGTCGAGAACTTTTCGGCTGAAACCCTCGAGATCTACTTGCCCTCTACTTCCAACTAAACCCTAGTCTATAATCTGTAGGCATTGATAAGTTAAACCCTTGTCAACATGTGCAATTCGAATTAATGTCGCAGAGAAGTGCATAGCCTTGTTAGCATCATGGCATTGAAGGTTGCCCTGAACCTTGCTAAGGCAAGGCAGGAGCAAGAGCTGCATGATGCTCGCGATGTAGGAGAACGTTGCATAGAAAACAAAAAATTTCCTATCGCGAACACGCAATCCAAGCCAAGATGCAATCTAGAAGATGGTAGCAACGAGGGGATGATCAAGACTAACCCTTGAAGAGATTCCAAAGCCTATAAGAGTAGGCTCTTATTGCTGCGGTAGATGATCACTTGCCGCTTGCAAAAGCGCGTAGAAGATCTTGATCACGATCGCTTCCGGCGCCACGAACGGGCAGCACCTCCGTACTCGGTCACACGTTCGGTTGTTGATGAAGACGACGTCCACCTCCCTCCAGCGGGCAGCGGAAGTAGTAGCTCCTCTTGAATCCGACGCACGACGGCGTGGTGTCGGTGGTGGAGAAATCGGCGGAGCTTCGCTAAGCGTGCGGGATGTGGTGGAGGAGAAAGACCGCTAGGGTTTGGGGAGAGAGGGGGTTGGGCGCCGGCCCTCTAAGGGGTGCGGCCAAGGCTGAGGCTTGAAGTGATCAGCCCCCTCTCTATGCCCCTCATTATATAGGTGGAAGCCCCAAGAGTTCTAGTCCAAGTCTTCGAATAAGACCCCAACACTAAAACCTCCCATATGTGGGAAACCTACTCAAGGAGGGAGTCCTACCAAGGTGGGACTCCCACCTTTCCTTGAGGTGGGTTGGCCGGCCACCCTAGGGGAGTCCACCTTGGACTCCTCCCTTTAGGGTTGGCTGGTCATGCAAGTGGAGTCTCTTCGGGACTCCACTTTCCAAAGTGCCATTCTTCCGGACTTTTCTAGAACCTTCTAGAACCTGCCATAAATGCAGGATCATTTCCAAACTTGGAATATGACTTCCTATATATGAATCTTATTCTCGGACCAGGAACTCCTCGTGATGTCCGGGATCTCATCCGGGACTCCGAACAAATATTCGAACTCCATTCCATATTCAAGTTCTACCATTTCAACATCCAACTTTAAGTGTGTCACCCTACGGTTCGTGAACTATGCGGACATGGTTGAGTACTCACTCCGACCAATAACCAATAGCGGGATCTGGAGATCCATAATGGCTCCCACATATTCAACGATGACTTCCGTGATCGAATGAACCATTCACATACGATACCAATTCCTTTGTCACGCGATATTTTACTTGTCCGAGGTTTGATCATCGGTATCACTCTATACCTTGTTCAACCTCGTCTCTGACAAGTACTCTTTACTCGTACCGTGGTATGTGGTCTCTTATGAACTTATTCATATGCTTGCAAGACATTAGACGACATTCCACCGAGAGGGCCAGAGTATATCTATCCGTCATCGGGATGGACAAATCCCACTGTTGATCCATATGCCTCAACTCATACTTTCCGGATACTTAATCCCACCTTTATAACCACTCATTTACGCAGTGGCGTTTGATGTAATCAAAGTACCTTTCCGGTATAAGTGATTTACATGATCTCATGGTCATAAGGACTAGGTAACTATGTATCGAAAGCTTATAGCAAATAACTTAATGACGAGATCTTATGCTACGCTTAATTGGGTGTGTCCATTACATCATTCATATAATGATATAACCTTGTTATTAATAACATCCAATGTTCATGATTATGAAACTAATCATCCATTAATCAACAAGCTAGTTTAAGAGGCATACTAGGGACTTCTTGTTGTCTACATATCACACATGTACTAATGTTTCGGTTAATACAATTATAGCATGATATATAAACATTTATCATAAACATAAAGATATAAATAATAACCACTTTATTATTGCCTCTAGGGCATATCTCCTTCAGTCTCCAACTTGCACTAGAGTCAATAATCTAGTTTACATTTGTAAAGATATAACACCTTGGTCTTATGGTGCTTTATCATGTATCGCTCACGGGAGAGGTTTTTAGTCAACGGATCTGACACGTTCAGAAACGTATGTATTTTGTAATTCATTTGCGTCTCAACGCATCACTCATTTCCAAATGAGTTGGCATTAAATATGTTTGATCTTCTGGTGGAACCTTAATTCCGCGGTCTAAATATGTCACTAATATTGTCACACACAATATAGCTTCAAAGTTCGAGTCGGAACTGCACCAAGTTCTCAAAGAACCTCTTGACTTAACATCCTTTGTCATTGTCAAAATAATGACATACTCTGCCTTCTTTGTAGAATCCATCACAATATTTAGAACTCTTCTAAATCTAGCATAGACAACTTCTAGCTCATTGTGCTACCTTTTAAACAACACTTAGTCTAATTTGAGATTGAAATTATATTTTATATGTGACAAAACCAATATCGGTGTAACACCTTACAGCGATTTGTCATTTCTTCATACAAAAATATATATATATATCCTTAGTTCTTCTAAAGTACTCAAGGATATTCTTACTGTCGTCCAATGATCATCATATGAATCATTCTGGTATATGCTCATAACACTTTATAGCACATGATATCTGATTGTGTACATATTATTCGTGATCTATAATCACTCATGTGTTATTACTCATTGAGTGTCAGATACACTCAAGTCTTGTTAAACCTTCACATGACAAGAACATTTTCTTAATATTTCTATATTGAACTACTTCAATATCCATCATATGTACTTTGACTTAAACTTATTTATGTGTTTCAATCTATCTTCATAGATCTTGACACTAAATTTGTTTCAGTCCATATCCTTTCATTGAAGTTAATTCTCAATGAAATCTTTTTAATCAAGTATATAATTACATCATTTATAACCAACTATATGTCACCTACATAAAGTATTATAAATGTGTCTTAGCGCTCCCACTTAATTTCTTGCAAATGCAAGCCTCTTCATCGTCTCTGATGAAATCAAAAACTCTTTGACTATTTCATCGGTGAAGATTCAACTCCGCGATACTCACTTCATTCAATTGAAGTTTGTATACCTATCTAGTATTCCAGACCAGCAAAACTCTTGGTTGTATCTTGTATACACCTTTTAATACATACTTCTGATAAGTAATGTATTTTGCCATCCTACTAGCATATCTCATAAAAGAAATATGTAGTGATTACTAGAATAATCCACATAGACTATAAGCATTGCTACGGAAGATCTAATCTTATCGTAGTCAACTCTTTGAACTTTGTCGTAAACAATTTTTCGACAAGTCGAGCTTCTTTAAGGATATTCCATCCAAGTCCATCAATTTTATAGATCCATTTACTTTCAAAAAGTATTTATCTATCTTGGATTTCATGGCATATAGCCATTTTAACGGAGTCAGGGCCCATCATAACTTCTTTGTTTGTAGTTGGTTTATCATTGTTCAAAAACAATCCTTTGTCCACAAATCATTTATTTGATCACAAAGTAAACCATACATACAAGGTTCAATATGTACTTCGATCTCCATGGCTAAAACACTTTGTAGTCATGGGAGCCATGATCGTCGTGGCCGCTTCCGAAACCAATTCCGATGATGTGCTACTCTGATCATTATGCTCAGTTTCATAAACCTTATCAAATTATATTGTCCTCCCACTCAAATACTTCACTAGAAACAATTTCTCGGAAATAAGAAACATTGACAAACACTTTTGTCTTTGTCTCGTGGGAAGAATTCCCAATTAATTCTTGGGATAACCAACAAAGACATTTATCCGATTTTGGTTGTAAACTTTTAGACCAAAATTTAAAGAAAAAACTATTAGGGTTTATACCCATACCATAACTTGTATGGTGTCATTTCAACGGATCATGATGATGCTCTATTCAGTGTAAAAGCGGTAGTCACTAAAGCATTATCTACAAAAATATAATGGCATCATAATATTTTATCTCATCATTAATCCAACAAGGTTTGGATACATCTCTTGAATACTTCTTCATCACTATGATACTCCAAGAAACGTGAGTTGTAAAACAATTTCATAACTCTCTTAGATGTTCGCTAAAACTCGTAATTCAAATATTTCCACCATGATCCAATCATAGATATTTGACTTTTCTATTACGATGATTTCCACTTCATGCTGAAATTTATTTGAATCCATTCAAACGTTTCAAACTTTTCCTTATTGAATATATCCACATATATACTCAATTCATTGTTTGAAAGTTTTCATGAAGTAGAAGAATCTCCCGCACACAACTATGCTCAGTGAACCACATACATCATTATGTATTTTTTCACTAAGTTTGTTGCCCGTTCAACTCTTGGCCTATGAACGGTATTTTAATCATTCTCTTTAGAAAAGATTTGCAAGCGCCAAATGATTCAAAAATCAAATGACTCCAAAAATCCATTTGCATGGAGTTCCTTCATGCGTTCCTTTCTAACATGACCTAAATAGCGGTTCCACAAATAAGTGGAATTCAAATCATTTGCCTTATGGCATTTTTAGCGTCAGTGTTATGTGTTTCACCATTAAGATTTATAATAACTTATCCATCGTACATGGAGTAATGTCATAATTTAAACAACTCATTGTTTTCATTTGACCAGAGCAAAATAACAATTATTAAGTTCTTTATTATAAATTCTAAGGGCTAGATAGAATGCTAACGACGAACATAATAACACTTTATTTTGTTCCAAGCGTGCATTCTTATCATATTCCTTGTCAGTCATTTTAGGCCATTGTATTCTTGTATTGCGTTGTTTTGTATGACACTTCATACCAACCAATATAGTACTAATACCCAAGAATTTCATAGTGTGACTTAACTAGGAATACAACCATAACATGTATATCATTTATATACACCGAGCTAGACTTTCTAGTCTTTTCTTTTCTTTTTGCCAAAATATCTTTTGCAGTTTCTCTTTTAGCTTTCCTCATTATTCAGAAAAACACTTCAACATCATTAACTTCTAGGTTTGTTGGTCAAATACCAATAACCTTGAGGTTCTTACTTTGAAGTTGATCATCATATGACAAGTGTTCCGATTTCACTATTAGTAACTTTGTAATATGATGAACAATTTCACTCATAATTTTATCCATCATATCATGACGACTTTCCGAGACCATGTCTATACATGCTAGGCTCGTAAAGTTTTAACCTTGGTATTTGCATGTGCAAATCTAGCTTGCACCCGTTTTATGCACACGTAGAATCTATCACACCCGATCATCACGTGATGCTTCGAAACGACGAGTCTTAGTAACGGTGCATATTTAAGGATGGTCACTTCGTGGATATGCGAATATCATTAGTGCCCCAATAGTTGGAGGATTGTGACGTCTTGCGTCTTCAACCTTCGTACATTCCCATAAAACTTATGAGTTTATGTAGTCTCACCAAACTTTATTCTATCATCTTGCAATAAGGTCTTAGATATCACATATATCTCATACCTTGATTATTTCTGAAAACTAAATTTTCAGCTCCTTACTTTTCAAACAGATTTGAACTTCAAGTTTCACGGAGACAAGATAACTTTAGGTACTAATTGAAACCATAGCTCATTGAATCAACAATGTGAGGTTTACTAAAAGTTTGCAATAGGACTTAATCAATTCTTGATTCTTTAACAATACGGTACCAATCCGTAAAGTTTCTTGTCAGATTTTAACAGATTTCTATCTCAATTACAAGACTAGCGCATGGTAGAAAACGGATGCCAATACTACAAAATTAATTCAAAATACTACTCAGACTATGTTTATGATAATTAGTTCATGTTTTAATCTAATTACTAATGAACTCCCACTTAATACAACATCCCTCATAGTTGTTAAGTGGTACACGATCCAAATTCACTACACCAAAAACCGATCATCACGTGAGATGATGTAGCTTCAATGGTGAACATCAACATGTTGATCATATCATCCATATGACTCGTGTTCAACCTTTCGGTTTCCGTTGTCCCGAGGCCATGTCTGTACATGCTAGGCTCGTCAAGCAAACCCAAGTATTCGCGTGTGCAACATGGCTTACACCCGTTGTATGTGAATCGTTGAATCTATCACATCCGGTCATCACGAGATGCTTCAAAACGATGAACTGTAACGGTGCATACGAGGAAGAACACTTTATTATCTTGATATTAATGTGAGGGATCATCTTATAATGCTACCGTCGCGATCTAAGCAAAATAAGATGCATAAAAGGATTAACATCACATGCGGTTCATATGTGATATGATATGGCCCTTTTGTCTTTGCGCTGATCTTCATCTCCAAAGCACGGACATGATCTCCATCATCAACGGGCATGATCTCCATCGTCGGCGTAGCGTCAAGGTTCATGGCGCCGTCTTCATGGTTGTTCACCTCATGTAGCAACTATTACAACTACTATGAAATACTACTCAACATGAAATTTAAAGACAACCATAAGGCTCCTGCCGGTTGCCACAATACAATAATGATCATCTCATACATATTCATCATCACATCATGGCCATATCACATCACCAAACCCTGCAAAAACAAGTTAGACGTCTCTAATTTGGTTTGCATATTTTACGTGGTTTAGGGTTTTCGAGTAAGATCTAATCTACCTACGAACATGAACCACAACGGTGATACTTGTGTTGTCAAATAGAAGAGTAAGTTGAATCTTCACTATAGTAGGAGAGACAGACACCGCAAAGCCTCTTATGCAATACAAGTTGCATGTCGAACGAGGAACAAGTCTCATGAACGCGGTCATGTAAAGTTAGTCCGAGCCGCTTCATCCCACTATGCCACAAAGATGCAAAGTACTCAAACTAAAGATAACAAGAGCATCAACGCCCACAAAACCATTGTGTTCTACTCGTGCAACCATCTATGCATAGACACGGCTCGATACCACTGTAGGAGAACGTTGCATAGAAAACAAAAATTTTCCTATCGCGAACACGCAATCCAAGCCAAGATGCAATCTAGAAGACGGTAGCAACGAGGGGATGATCAAGACTAACCCTTGAAGAGATTCCAAAGCCTATAAGAGTAGGCTCTTATTGCTGCGGTAGACGATCACTTGCCGCTTTGCAAGCGCGTAGAAGATCTTGATCACGATCGCTTCGGCGCCACGAACGGGCAGCACCTCCGTACTCGGTCACACGTTCGGTTGTTGATGAAGACGACGTCCACCTCCGTTCCAGCGGGCAGCGGAAGTAGTAGCTCCTCTTGAATCCGACGCACGACGGCGTGGTGTCGGTGGTGGTGGAGAAATCCGGCGGAGCTTCGCTTAAGCGTGCGGGATGTGGAGGAGAGAGACCGCTAGGGTTTGGGGAGAGAGGGGTTGGGCGCCGGCCCTCTAAGGGGTGCGGCCAAGGCTGAGGCTTGAAGTGATCAGCCCCCTCTCTATGCCCCTCATTATATAGGTGGAAGCCCCAAGAGTTCTAGTCCAAGTCTTCGAATAAGACCCCAACACTAAAACCTCCCATATGTGGGAAACCTACTCAAGGAGGGAGTCCTACCCAGGTGGGACTCCCACCTTTCCTTGAGGTGGGTTGGCCGGCCACCCTAGGGGAGTCCACTCCTCCCCTTTAGGGTCGGCTGGTCATGCAAGTGGAGTCTCTTCGGGACTCCACTTTCCAAAGTGCCATTCTTCCGGACTTTTCTAGAACCTTCTAGAACTTGCCATAAATGCACCGGATCATTTCCAAACTTGGAATATGACTTCCTATATATGAATCTTATTCTCCGGACCATCCGGAACTCCTCGTGATGTCCGGGATCTCATCCGGGACTCCGAACAAATATTCGAACTCCATTCCATATTCAAGTTCTACCATTTCAACATCCAACTTTAAGTGTGTCACCCTACGGTTCGTGAACTATGCGGACATGGTTGAGTACTCACTCCGACCAATAACCAATAGCGGGATCTGGAGATCCATAATGGCTCCCACATATTCAACGATGACTTTGATCGAATGAACCATTCACATACGATACCAATTCCCTTTGTCACGCGATATTTTACTTGTCCGAGGTTTGATCATCGGTATCACTCTATACCTTGTTCAACCTCGTCTCGACAAGTACTCTTTACTCGTACCGTGGTATGTGGTCTCTTATGAACTTATTCATATGCTTGCAAGACATTAGACGACATTCCACCGAGAGGGCCAGAGTATATCTATCCGTCATCGGGATGGACAAATCCCACTGTTGATCCATATGCCTCAACTCATACTTTCCGGATACTTAATCCCACCTTTATAACCACCCATTTACGCAGTGGCGTTTGATGTAATCAAAGTACCTTTCCGTATAAGTGATTTACATGATCTCATGGTCATAAGGACTAGGTAACTATGTATCGAAAGCTTATAGCAAATAACTTAATGACGAGATCTTATGCTACGCTTAATTGGGTGTGTCCATTACATCATTCATATAATGATATAACCTTGTTATTAATAACATCCAATGTTCATGATTATGAAACTAATCATCCATTAATCAACAAGCTAGTTTAAGAGGCATACTAGGGACTTCTTGTTGTCTACATATCACACATGTACTAATGTTTCGGTTAATACAATTATAGCATGATATATAAACATTTATCATAAACATAAAGATATAAATAATAACCACTTTATTATTGCCTCTAGGGCATATCTCCTTCACGCGAAGCGCGCAAATTAAGTCCACGGTGTGCAGATAAAGGGCGCCATGGTGTCTTCCATTCCAGTCCTCCTTCGTGGTAGAGAAGATGTGGGATATCATCAGATCCGGCGTCCGTACTGACGAAGGGTTCAAGGAGGTCCACCTCACTGTTGTTTCCGGCATGAGCAAGGTAGAACTTACCCTGTGGGACTTGGAGGCCATCATGTCTCTCCAAGCTATTAATCGTTGCACCATGGGCTTATTCTTATCATCCTGCTAGAACATACGTGAACCTCATATCAAAATCAACAGCTACCAACACATCTTGGCTTGTGTAGTATTTCCTCTCCATGTATGCATGCGACATCTCGCTTCTTGGCACTCCTGTAGTTACATGAGTGCCATCAACCGCACCAATGCAATCCTGACATGAAAATTAGCAGCTTGTGAGGGCTTGCTGAAGTAGAACAGTGTTATGCACAATGATGTTCGCTTGCTCACTTTGAAATATGGAAACCATCGGTAGCTGTCTTTGATCTTGGTGGGAGTGCGGGCATATGGCGGCTTGATCATCTCTTCTATGAGCTTCCTAATAGCATACAAGACTTGCTTGAAATAGCGAGATATTTTTTCAGTGGATCTCCTCCCTGTGTTGTGAATTACTCAGAATATCTGGTTATGTCCAAGAACATGGAGAGACATTGCCACTTGCTCTTTGATACAGCAGTGGATGCTATGTTTGAGCAACCCCTAGCCCTGAATGTGTTCACCAGGTTGTTAAAGGGACCCTTTTCATCCTCAGCAGCCTCTACATCGTTGTTGTTATAGGTGTAGTTCAGATTGTTCATCCGCTTTTTGCCACGTTCGAACAGTGGACCATAGGTGAAAACCGAAATGGCATTGCAACGAGTTGCTCGCTCTAACGTCACAAACATTTAGGCATGAATCACAGCTATGAGCGTAGCCGCGTGAATGCAAATCTTCTACTGTTCATCATAATTTATTCGGTGTTGCATACCGGAAAATTCAGCTATGTAACGGAAAATTGGCTTAACTAATGGTTTCAGCCGGTAGAGGGTTAGAGGTGCTTACAACTGATGTAGCCCCGCTCACCGACGTCGCTACACCAAGACCAACAAGTCCCCCAAGTGGACCGATGACACGAGCCCGAGTTAAAGCTCTACATGATGAGGTGAACTCGCCCCTCACCACCCTTGATCTTGGTACCCCTTTGGATGGATTGCTACCTCATGCCGACGTGCTATGTGTCATTAGGTACAAGGCACATCAAGACCCCGGAGAGGAGGAGACGCCAAGGTCAAGGGAGGGAGAGAAGCAGCTGGACATGGAGATGATCATGAAGCCGAAGCCGACGTCGCTCGAAGCGCTCCAAGGAAGAGACGGACGGCCGGGACCCGGAGAAAGCACCCACAACCGGACGCCGGTCAACGGCGCAAACCGCGCAGCCTCGTGGGACGACGAGGACCCAGACCGGAAACCGCAGATTCCGGTTTGCGCCGTCGAGGACCAGACCGGACAGCCCGGTCACACCCGGCGACGGACCCAAACCGGATCCGACGGGAATGACCCACCAAACTGCCTTAACTTATCCTTTCGTACCTGTTCGCCCTGCCGTGTATGCCTATATAAGTAGCTGGACCCCTCCTTTACCCCTTAGACTTGTTTTGAACTCAAACCTACCTTTGAGCTTAGTCTCCCTAGGGTTATCATCCCTCTGTAATCAAGGCACCTTGGTTGTTGATTTGGATCTTGTTGAGTGAGATTCTAGTACAAGCTACTCTCTCTCCCTCATCAAGCTCTTCTTCTCCAACCCCAATCTCTCTCCGGGAATTCTGCCACGTGCCTCTTCCTCGGAGATTCTATTGGCGTGGTCCATCGAGCCACGGAGGTAAGCATCGGGTGTATCGGGTTGGTGCGTGCGTGAGTCTCGTGTTCTTCGTGTTCTTCGTGTTCCTCGCGTTCTCCCACCTCTTCCCTTGGTATTCGGGGTCAAACCGCGAGATCGGGCCACACACGGGGTCTTAGACCTCATCATATGGTATCAGCAGCTCTTGGTTACCGCGGATTTGACCCTCCACCCACCCGATTTCGTTCCTAGAAAATTTTCCAAAAAAATCCCCAAAAATAGCCCCAATTTGCCTCTTGACCGATCTGTGATTTGGTTGCGTTTTGAGTGGTTTTGGTCCGTGGATCTGGTGTTGTTGTGCTTGATCTACTATTTCCCCAACTTTGAGCCTCCAATTCCATCGTTTCCCGTCGATTTGCTCTTTTGGATTTGGTTTGGGGAAGAACATGAGAGAGAAAACTCCAAATCGCGAAACCCGGTTGCGAACCCGGTCAACCGGATCCACGACCGGCCGAGCCAGCCCAGAACCCGATCGACCGGGCGGCAACCGGACAGTCCGGTCCTCGGTCCGGTCCAACCGGCCCCCAGACCGGGCGCATCTTCGCGCCCTCCTTTGAGCTCGTTTTCCGGCGACATCCACCACCACCACCATCATCGCAGGTATAACTTGCAACTTTTCCCTTGTAACCCCTCTTCCTTTTGCGATCTATCCCATCGAGCATTGCTTGTTTAGTGTTGCGAGACATTGCACGTGGCCCCGCATTGTGAGGTGTGTGTGTCGTGTTGAGTAAAGCATCCAAGCAAACACTCGTGTGGCAAGATAGCAAAAGCGAGGCTAACGCTAACATAGTGCGTCAAAAAGCCCCAAAAACACAAAAAGAGTGCGAGTAGCACCATACATCCATACATACATACGTCCATACATACAAAAGTGTCCAAATGCCACCAAAGATACAAACGAGTGCAAGTGCCACCATATACAAAAGAGAAAAAGCTTTTAAGCAAAGAGAGATAGGAGAAGAGAGGCCGCGTGTGAATCTTGTTGTCTCTTCCTTTGCAAAAAGCTTTGGCTCTCCTTGTGTTAGTGTGACACCGAGCACTTATACATACACTTTTCCGCTCACTTTTGGTTGCACTAACCCCGCTTATCTCGTGTGTGTGTTCCACAACTTTTCCGTGTTTATAGTGATCTTCACATTGACATTTGGATTTTTGGACCTTACCCACTTTTAACAACATACTCGATCTTGGATTTGTCTTTTGGCTTTCCACAACACTCGCCTAACACCATATTTGCTAGCTTTTGTGTGTGGTTTTGCGTGTGTCCCGATACACTTGATCTTGCTTTCGGCTTGGTGATTGCCTCAATACTATCTTACCTTGGTAAGAGTGCGAGGTAGTCTCCTTCCACTAACATACACAACATAGTTCTTGTCTTTCCATCATGGATAGGAACGGAGATACCCCAAGGGATGATGAAGTCCTCCGCAACACCGAGAGGTTGGTGACTCAACACAACCTATGGACGCATCGTCAAGAGTTCAAGGAGCAACTCGCTCTCTTCGAGACGCGCATCGATGAGCAATACGATGAGGTGGCTCACAACTTCTCCGCCGTGAACCAAGACTTGGCTCTTCTTCGTGAAGCTACGGACAACTTGAATGGCCAAATGGCGGCTAATGATGCAAACATGGAGCGGCGCATGGATAGCCTTGAGCGCGCCATCACCAACTTGGGTCGCCATCGTCGACACCGCTCTACTTCCTCTTCATCAAGCTCGCCACAAGATTACTACTCTCATGGTGGCCTTTCGTCCTCAAGCTCTTCCTCAAGGCATGAAGACCATCATCGACCTCATCGCCCACATGCTCGTCATGAAGACTCTCGCTCCAACTCTAGACATGGAGAAATACATCGCCATGCTCGTCCACATGAGCGTCCTCCACAAGACCAAGTCCTACAACAAGATCATCACCAAGCGGATCACCATGCCCACCATGGGCGTGACGACCAACCCCAAGACCAAGGTCCTCAAGATCAACCTCGACGAGATCTCCGTCGCCACCCTCGCCATGACCAACGTGGACGAGGAGAACCACACCATGATCAAGATGAGAGACCCAACCTTGAGCATCGTCAACAACCACGACAAGATCTTCAACCACATCCTCACCGTGAACCAAGTGAAGCAAGTGTGCACCTCCAACGCCAACCCAATGCTATGGTTGGCCGTCGAAGACCTCCTATTCCTCCTCAAGCCGCAAGAGATGAAGTCGCCCCTCCTCGTAGAAGAAACTTGGAGGATGAAGAAAACATGTTTGGAAGACTCAAGTTCACCATGCCGAAGTTCAAAGGTGAAGAAGATGCCGAGGCATATCTCTCATGGGCACTCAAGGTTGACAAGATATTCCGCATCCACAACTACTCCGGTGCCAAGAAAGTGGCTATGGCATCACTTGAGTTTGAGGATTACGCCAACACTTGGTGGGAGCAAGTCCTCACTCTTAGGGAAGAAAAGGGTGAACCTCCTATTGATACTTGGGAAGAGATGAAGAAAGAGATGCATGCTCGCTTTGTCCCAAATCACTACATGACCGACCTCTTCAACAAGCTCCAAAAGTTGAAGCAAGGCACCAAGACCGTTGAGGAGTTCTACAGGAGATGGAGCTCACTATGATGCGAGCCAACATCCAAGAGTCCGAGGAACAAACCATTGCTCGTTTCTTCAATGGCCTCAATTACCCCATCAAGCGAATTGTGGAGTTCCAACCATACTCCAACATGGTTGAGTTGGTCCACCAAGCATCGAAGGCCGAGCGCCAAGTGATTGAGGACATCAAGTACTCCAAGGCCAAGACCTACTTCTCCTCCAAGCTCGCTACATCGACTCCTCCTACTACATCAACTCCTCATACTACAAGTGCCAAGGCCGACGCATCCTCTACACCATCCAAGAAACCGACTATCCAAAGTCGTATGAAGCAAACGGTCTCCTCCACCGCCTCCTCTAAGGCATCCACGGGACCCTCTAGTGTCACTTGCTTCAAGTGTGGCACCCAAGGTCACAAATCGTTTGATTGCAAGAACACCAAGGTTATGATCACTATGGAGAATGGTAACATCGAGACGCTAGATGAAGATGAATACGAGGCCCTTGTGCAAGCCGCCGTGGAAAGTGAAGAAGCTTATGCGCAAGAAAGTGGAGAAGATCCTCTCTTATGTGAGCATGACCCAAGTCCCTCACTTGTGGTCACAAGGGTGCTAACAACACAACCTCATGCTATGGAAGAACAACGGTGCAACATCTTCCAAACCCGTGCCGGAATTGGTGGCAAATCGATCAAGGTCATCATCGATGGTGGAAGTTGCCATAACCTTGCTAGCACCGAGTTGTGTGAGAAGCTCAACCTCACTCTCCGCAAGCATCCTCACCCTTACCATATCCAATGGTTGAGTGACAAGGGCAACGTCAAGATACAACATACCGTCACCGTCACTTTCGAGATTGGACCTTATGAGGACACTATCGAGTGTGACGTGGTACCCATGATGGTGTGCCACATGTTGCTTGGCCGCCCTTGGCAATATGACAAGAAGGCTATACATGATGGACTCTCCAACACATACACCTTCAAGGTCAACGACAAGAAGTTCGAGTTGCGCCCGATGACTCCTAGCCAAATCATCGCGGATAATGCGAAGGCTTTAGCGAGGGCACAACTCCGCACCCACCATAGTGAGATGAGAGGTGAGGGAGCGACCCACCACAAAGATAGTGAGCGCCACAATCCATATATGAGTGAGACCAAGAGTGTTCTCCTAGCCACCAAGAGTGAGTGGAGAGAGGTCCAAGATAACCCATCCACCATATTGCACTACGTGCTCATATGCAAGGGACCCTCGTCGGCGACTAACGACTTAACCAACATTCCTCCATCTTTGTTGTCTCTTTTGCAGGAGTTTCAAGACGTCTTCCCCGATGAGCTCTCTCATGGACTACCACCACTTCGAGGCATCGAACACCGCATCGACCTCATACCCGGCGCTCCGCTTCCAAACCGTGCCGCCTACCGCACCAACCCCGAAGAGACAAAGGAGATCCAACGCCAAATTCAAGATCTCCTCGCCAAAGGGTATGTCCGCGAAAGCCTTAGCCCTTGTGCGGTTCCCGTGATTCTTGTGCCTAAACCGGATGAGACGCAACGAATGTGTATGGATTGTCGCCCCATCAATGCCATTACCGTCCGTTACCGCCATCCCATTCCGCGTTTAGATGACATGCTTGATGAGTTAAGTGGTGCCACGATTTTCTCTAAAGTCGATTTGCGTAGTGGTTACCATCAAATCCGCATGGCCATTGGTGATGAATGGAAAACGGCATTCAAGACCAAACTCGGTCTCTATGAATGGCTCGTTATGCCTTTTGGTCTTTCCAATGCTCCATCTACTTTCATGCGCCTCATGAATCACATCTTGCGTCCTCTCATTGGCAAGAGTGTGGTTGTCTATTTCGATGATATTCTCATTTATAGCAAAAACCTCGAGGACCATGTGCAACATGTGAGAGAGGTCTTGTGCATCTTGCGTCATGAAAAGCTTTATGCTAACCTCCCCAAGTGCACCTTTGCTCAAAACAAATTGGTTTTCCTTGGCTTTGTGGTTTCCGCTAATGGGATTGAAGTTGATTCTTCCAAGGTGGAGGCCATCCACAATTGGCCTACTCCTACAAATGTTGGTCAAGTCCGAAGTTTTCATGGACTTGCCGGGTTTTACCGCCACTTTGTGAAAGATTTTAGCACCATTGCTTGCCCTTTGAATGAGCTTACCAAGAAGAATGTTCCGTTTGTTTGGGGCAAGGCCCAACAAGATGCTTTTGATGAGTTGAAGAAACGCCTTACCGAAGCTCCCCTTCTTGTTCTTCCAAATTTTGCAAAAACTTTTGAGATTGAGTGTGATGCAAGTGGGCTTGGTATTGGTGGTGTTCTTATGCAAGAGGGCAAACCCGTGGCATACTATAGTGAGAAGTTGGATGGCGTACGCCTCAACTATCCTATATATGACAAGGAGCTCTACGCTTTGGTTCGTGTTCTTGAAGTTTGGCAACACTATCTTTGGCCAAAAGAGTTTATCATTCATTCCGACCATGAGTCCTTGAAATATTTGAAAAGCCAACACAACTTGAACAAATGACATGCAAAATGGGTCGAGTTCATTGAGTCCTTCCCATATGTGATCAAATACAAGAAGGGCAAGGACAATGTTGTGGCGGATGCTCTTTCCCGCAAAAACACTCTTTTGCTTACTCGTTTGGATTTTCATGTCTTGGGACTTGAAGAGATCAAAGAACTCTATCCTTCCGATTCTTTCTTTGCTCCCATATTTGAGAAGTGCTCCGTTGAACGAGGAGTGGATGATTTCTATTTGCATGATGGCTACTTGTTTAAAGCTAACAAGATTTGCATTCCCAAGTCTTCGCTTCAAAAATTGCTTTTGCAAGAGTCACATGGAGGTGGTCTTATGGGTCACTTTGGACGTGACAAGACATATGCCATGCTCTCAACCCACTACTATTGGCCAAAGATGAAGCGAGATGTGGAGCGCCTTTGCCGCCGGTGCACCACTTGCTTACAAGCTAAGTCTACCTCCAACCCTTATGGTCTTTACACTCCATTGCCTATTCCATATGCACCATGGACCGATATTAGCATGGATTTCGTTTTAGGCTTGCCTCGCACTAAGCATGGTCATGATTCTATATTCGTGGTAGTGGATAGATTCTCTAAGATGGCTCATTTCATACCTTGCCATAAGAGCGACGATGCTTCACACATTGCTTCATTGTTTTTCAGGGAAATTTTTCGCCTACATGGAGTACCGCAAAGCATTGTGTCGGATCGAGACGTCAAGTTCATGAGTTATCTTTGGAAGTCGCTCATGGCAAAGTTTGGAGTGAAGCTCCTATTCTCATCATCCTCGCACCCGCAAACGGACGGCCAAACGGAAGTGGTCAATCGAAGCCTCTCCACCCTCCTACGCATCCTCGTGAAGAAGAACTTGAAGTCATGGGAGGAGTGCCTTCCTCACGCGGAGTTCGCCTACAACCGCGCCAAGCACAAGACTACATCAAGAAGCCCCTTCATGGTCGTCTATGGCTTCGAACCTTACACGGCACTCGACATACTTCCGCTACCCCTTCACGAGCGCATCAACATGGACTTCGACAAGCGCACCGCCGCCGTCAAGAAACTACATGAAGAAACAAGAGCGACCATACAAGAACATGTGCTTCGTCAAGCAAACCGCATCAACGCCAAGAAGAAGGAAAGGATATTTCAAGAAGGAGACCTCGTTTGGATCCACCTCCGGAAGGAAAGGTTCCCTCATGAGCGCAACTCCAAGCTCAAGCCAAGAGGAGATGGCCCCTTCAAGGTCCTCAAACGCATCAACAACAACGCTTACGTCATCGACATACCGACATCAAAGTACTTGGTGAGCAACACGTTCAACGTCTCGGACTTGTCGCCCTATCATGGAAATGAAGAGGTGCAAGAGTCGAGGACGACTCTTTCCCAAGGGGGGGGGGAGATGATGTAGCCCCGCTCACCGACGTCGCTACACCAAGACCAACAAGTCCCCCAAGTGGACCGATGACACGAGCCCGAGTTAAAGCTCTACATGATGAGGTGAACTCGCTCCTCACCACCCTTGATCTTGGTACCCCTTTGGATGGATTGCTACCTCATGCCGACGTGCTATGTGTCATTAGGTACAAGGCGCATCAAGACCCCGGAGAGGAGGAGACGCCAAGGTCAAGGGAGGGAGAAGCACTGGACATGGAGATGATCATGAAGCCGAAGCCGTCGCTCGAAGCGCTCCAAGGAAGAGACGGACGCTGGCCGGTCCAGGACCCGGTCAGACAGCACCCACAACCGGACGCCCCGGTCACAGGCCCGGTCAACCGGGCGCAAACCGGCGCAGCTCCCTCGTACCAGACGACGACCGGACCCAGGACCGGAAACTTGAGATTCCAGTTTGCGCCGGTCGACCGGACCCAGACCGGACAGCCCGGTCACAGGCCCGGTCAGACCGGACCCAAACCGGATCTGACGGGAATGACCCACCAAACTGCCTTAACTTATCCTTTCGCGTACCTGTTCGCCCTTGCTGGCTGTGTATGCCTATATAAGTAGCCTGGACCCCTCCTTTACCCCTTAGACTTGTTTTGAACTCAAACCTACCTTTGAGCTTAGTCTCCCTAGGGTTATCATCCCTCTGTAATCAAGGCACCTTGGTTGTTGATTTGGATCTTGTTGAGTGAGATTCTAGTACAAGCTACTCTCTCTCCCTCATCAAGCTCTTCTTCTCCAACCCCAATCTCTCTCCGGGAATTCTGCCACGTGCCTCTTCCTCGGAGATTCTATTGGCGTGGTCCATCGAGCCACGGAGGTAAGCATCGGGTGT
The DNA here is from genome assembly GCA_030979885.1 of Lolium multiflorum. Lineage (NCBI taxonomy): Eukaryota > Viridiplantae > Streptophyta > Magnoliopsida > Poales > Poaceae > Lolium > Lolium multiflorum. The sequence goes on along the minus strand of CM061751.1, from coordinate 234,575,820 downwards.
ATCGGGTTGGTGTGCGTGCGTGAGTCTCGGCGTTCTTCGTGTTCTTCGTGTTCCTCGCGTTCTCCCACCTCTTCCCTTGGTATTCGGGGTCAAACCGCGAGATCGGGCCACACACGGGGTCTTAGACCTCATCAACAACCTTGCTTGAAGGCGGCGCCATGGTACCGTCGGTAGAGACGACGGGGAAAAGATGGTGCCGCAAATCTGTGAACCCCGCTTCCCAGGGGAGTCGGTGAGGCCGATCTGCCTAGTACGACCTGCTGGTGCCGACCTGCTGGTGCTGCAGATCTTAAACGCCACCGCCGCCTTCGTTTTCCGAGAGGGAAAATGGGGAATGTTGTCTTCTCCAGCGGAGGTGACCCCCGATGTGGGCGGTGAGCCTACTTTCCATGCCATATCGTCCGGCCAAATTTCCCCCTCCCTCCATCTCCCTCGACACCCATGTGCTCCCCCCGCGCGCTCAACTTCCCTCCTTTTGCACCCGCCAGTGCGTCCCAGTGACAACAGACCAATCGAGCATGCCTAGCGGGCCTGTCCTGACCCTGCTTTAAAGTTCATGCGAGCCAATAACAAGGAACACGGTTGCCTTCCAATCTCACGATTTTTGCATCCCTGGAGCCAGGGTACAACTTTCCGAGCAACCAAACTCGTCCTAGATGCATGCGTTTGCCTATCCACTTGCCCAACAGAGGTCATTCTTTCTTTATCATCTCACGTGGTCTCCAGTTCATTATTGTTTCCCCCATTTCGACTTTAAATCAGTTGTAAAAAATATATAGTATGTTTTCATAGGTATATTCTTTAATTTAATTCCTGACGAAACTGGTAATACTTATTTAGGAGGATTCAATGTTTTGGTAATTAGGTCTCACTCAGTTGCTAAATTTTCCAGGGTCCCCTATTTATTTAGCTGAGTTTTTTTGTTTAGTGGAAGTTTTTCTTTCATCTGATTCCAAGATGCTAACATGTGTAAAACTCATGTGGCATGCATACTCGAATGTATCACCCTTTGCTTTTCTCTTCAATTATACGAAAGCTCTGGCGTCGTTTTATAGTTCACAAAATAGCAGCACAGATTAGTTATAGTTTCAAAGCAATGTGTTAACACACAAATATAGCTGTGTTACTGAAGCTCAGTGACTATATACGGACTCTGAAATAAACGGTTGAACTCCATATTTTTTATGACTAAAAAGATTGCAAATTTCATCACGAATCTTTGTTCCATTTCAAATCTACTAACCCCATATTTACATCTCCGATTGAACATAAATGGTATCCAGAACAAGATCCTAGCTAGCTGCCATTCTTCAGAAGTTAACAAACGGGTACATGCTGGCTAAGCACTACAGATGATGCCATCAGGCCACAATCAAAACGACACGGCCTCACAATGGAGCTCAGGAATGCCTTCACAACTTCCATGGAGGCATCTCTCCTGAGCAAGCACATGGCGTACTCCATGACTGCGGCGTCACATGGCAGCGTGATATGGCCATTGTCGCTGCCTGAGAATCCGAACTCCTCATGAGACATCCTCAGGAGCGCACTGAAGACCGCATTGCTGAGGTATGCCAATGGCACCTCGAACCGGACCCCATCGGCGGTGTACAATACGCAGTGTCCCTTCACCGGTACTGAGATTGTCGTGTGGCACTCCTCAGCGGCTCTTTTTGCCGTCGTAGTCTGGGTGATCCTCTTCCTCCCCATGGCCGCCATCCTCTGCCACTTCTTTGCCAATTGAGCAAGCCTCTTGGCATTGACCATGGTAGCTTCTCTTTCTTTGTTGGCACAAATTTCAGAAAAACTCTTGCCTCAGGTGCTAGTAAGTACTCAGCTAGGTTTTGTAGTGGTTGGCTTGTGAATGAAATGATGATGAGATGGTATGCTAAGCTGGTAGATTTATAGGCGGGGAGGGGGAGACGCATCATGCAGTGTAGGTGCAGCTGATCAATATCTCATGACAAGTTGGCAAGGGACAGAGGCATGAACTCAGAACATGTAATGCTGCAAGAGTGCATAGACAAGCAATTAATGCGATCTTGATTTGATTTTATTTTCCTGGGGCCATCAGTCTGGCACTTGTTGGAGACTATCGACTGATACTAGCAGTGTGATTTTGCAGCCTTGGACATTACAATTTTCTTCCATACTCACATGTTTCAAGTAGTGGCCAAAACAGAGGACCACCTGTAAATTGGGTCCATTTCTGCTTGTGATTGCCCAACGAGAAACCAATTGATTATTTGGATGTTGATGATAACCTAATGATAAGAAGTATATAGAGTGGCCCCTGAGATGGAGATGTCATGTCTAACAGTTGTTCATGGATCCTTACGTGAGTCATGATATGCAATTGTTTATGCTCCTTACAGTCTACACTTTTCTACACATTCAGTTGGGAACTTGTGCTGGTCTAGCACATGATCTGTTTAGGTTTCCGTGTCTCGCATGGTGGCTTCTCCCTGTTGCATCTCATATCTATTAGGTACTCCAGTACTTGAGTACATGACCAGAACAAAACCTACTGTGATTTGTGAAGCCACCTTTGTTTCCTCTGAAAGTGGCACCTCGCATTTCCATGCTGAAGCAGATGTGTGTTGTGTTTACTGCTCAACTGCAATGCAATGCATTGTATTGTGCAACGTGATGTTCCAGTTATAGTTGATATTCTCATACATGACTTTGAATATAGATGATCCAGAAGAGGAAAAAACCTCTCTAAGGATGCTGCCGTTCTCTGTACAGAACTTGTATAGGGGAACATGCATGTTCTGTAGAGAGCTTTGAGGCTTGGTCAAGTGCATGCATTCACCTGTGACTTTTTGAGCGTGGCAATGCTATGAGCACGTAGCATGCAATGCTGCTGAAACTGCAGCCGGCAACCCAAACGGATGAACCATGGATGCATGCATCCCAGCTTGCACATCACTGGCTTGCAGCCATTGCCACACTGAGCGGTTCAGAGGAGGAGAAGCGGCATGTGGGCCACATGTTAATCTGTCACAACGTGCGTGATGATCCTAAGCAACCAAAACGATCAATGGGTAGCTCTGATGTAACACGCGTGCTATCATCAGCCATTAAGCAGGCCGGACAGTATGGCAACACACTCTGCTTTGATCTCTCCAGTCACCCCCGACAACAAGCAAATAGGTTGGCCCCAGAGAGATTGAATCAAAGATCACATCGATATCATGGCCTTACACTTGCAGTTAGCACGTTATGTTCAGATCTCATGGCCATGTCCCTTGCCAACTTGTCACCCATGATAGCGTCGCCGCACCTAGACTGCATGTACTGCCCTCCTTTCTCCCCCCTCACCTATATATACATCCATCAGCTTAGAACCACAGCCTCCATCCACAACCAAACCACCACATCTACCTAGCCAGCTGAATACCTGACACGCAAGACTCTGAACTCTCTGAACACCATGGTGAGTTCAAAGAGACTTGCTCAGATGGCCGAGAAGTGGCAGAGCGTGGCGGGCATGGGGAGGAAGAGGCTCACCCGGACAACGACAGCGAGAGCCGCTAACGAGTGCTGCGCAACATCGCCATCGTCTTTGGTGGCAGTGAAGGGCCACTGCGTGGTGTACACTGCCGACGGAGCGCGCTTTGATGTGCCGCTGGCATACCTCGGAACAGCGATCATCGGCGAGCTCCTGAGCATGTCCCACGACGAGTTTGGATTCGCGAGCGACGGAAGGATCACCCTGCCGTGCGATGCGGCGGTGACGGAGTACGTCATGTGCCTGCTTAGAAAGAACGCATCGGAAGAGGTGGAGAGGGCTCTCCTGAGCTCCGTGGTCAGGACTTGCCACCAGGATAGTGGCACGGAGCCATCCATGGAAATTAGATCAGTAGCTGTTTCTAGTTTCTGAAATCCACAAAGGGATCCTTTTAGACTTCTTAGCCATTGATTTAGGATGATGTAAATATGAAGTTTCATATGGGAGATAGTGAATGAAGGAATCATACACAAGTTCCCTTTTCCACATCAGAGCTGAGACTCCCGAACCCTGAGTTCTGTAGCAATGGCCGTGATAAGCTAAGGTAGGGCTCAATTGCATAATGGTGCATGTATAATGCGTTTGAGTTCGAGAAAGATCACAGCATGCATGGCTAGGGAGTTAATCTCTCTTTTCCCTCACAGATAATCAAATATGTGAAATATATAAAAGAAATACACCAAAGATTCGAAGAGGATGTGGTACCGATTGTCCCTGAGAAGGAACGTGGTACTAATTTGCCAAAATGACATGGGAGCAACGCCAATTGGCCAAATCTAACTTCCGCAGGAATGATTGGAATCTGAATCGCTCACATCAAATCTTGTTCTGGTCAGTCAGAACTTACTTTCTCTCTCATTTTGCACTTTTTTTTTGAATAAATCATGTAAAAAAAGTCTATGCTGAAACATGTAAGTAGCAGCTCTACACCTCTGCTCCTACGTAAAAAAATGGAGATAAATATGGTCATCTCCAGTATCAAGTGATGAATGTGGTCCCTCACTTGATAATAATCTTGTAGCTAGGTGTTTGGGGAACTGACGAGATTTAATCTGGTTGTTCATCAACACTCTGTCACAGGCATGAGGTTAGACTAGATATCTTCATCCTAGGGGCCACTCTACATATATCCTTTCACTGGGATATGATTAATCAATAACCCAAAATATCAGAAATGGACCATCATCAATCAGCCATATGCCTCAGGTGAGTTATTCTCAAAAAGAAAAGGAAAAGCAGGTGAGTATGGCAGCACAACGGATTGTCCAACAACACACAAGACACTGCTAGTACTGTTCCCAACAAGACTGATGGCCCCAGAGAGATCAAATCAAGATCACGTTGCTTGCCCTGCACTTGCAGCATTACATGTTCTGCGCTCATGGCCATGTCCCTTGCCAACTTGTCATGATAGCTGCACCTAAACTGAATGGTTCCCTTCTCATTCTCCCTCAGTCCCTCGCATATAAATCCATCAGGCTAGCACCACCATCCCCTCATCAGTTCATCCACAAAACACAAGCTAAAGCAGCACCACTACACCTAGCCAAGAAAGGAGTAGCGAAACAAACCATGGTTAGTCCCAAGAGACTTGCTCAGATGGCAAAGAAGTGGCAGAGGATTGCGGCCATGGGGAGGAAGAGGCTCACCCGGACAGCGGTAGCAGCGAAAGGAGCAGCCTACGATGAGTGCTGCACAGCATCATCGGTGGCAATGAAGGGCCACTTCGTGGTGTACACTGCCAATGGGGCACGGTTTGAGGTGCCGCTGCCGTACCTCGGAACGGTGGTCTTCGGCGAGTTCCTGAGGATGTCTCAGGAGGAGTTTGGCTTTGTGGGCAGCAAAGACGGGAGGATCACACTGCCCTGTGATTCCGCGGTCATGGAGTACGCCATCTCCTTGCTCCGGAAAGATGCCTCCACGGAAATCGTGAAGGCGTTCATGAGCTCCATTGTGAGGCCATGCAGCTCTGATGGCTGTGTGGTGGCACCATACGTAGATCTTAACCAGCAAGTGGTTGTTTGTTAGCTTCTGAAGAACTGCCGCTGTATTGCTAGCTTTAGCCCTGTTTTGTTTGTAGCATGATGTGAATATACAGTTTTTTTTTGAGAGAAAGCATATAGCTTTATTACGCAACAATCTGGGCAGAATCGCCCATTACAGCAGTACTGGCGCACTCCGGCACCTCATACTCCCACCGCAACACAGTTGCAAGTGGTAGAAATGGAAACTGAAACAAAGATTATCTTGCAGTTTGCAACATGGTGATATTTTTAACAATAGAAAACCACGAGCATGTAGAAAAGGAATTAAGGATACATACCTTGTTGCAAAAGGTACAAAATGTTTTGAAACTACAGACCATACAATACACCAACAGCTCATCATTTCATCTCTCTCTGATTCAAGAGACCAAGCTCATTTACGCAGCCGTTTGCTTCACTGAACTGAAGTAGCACTATCATGATGACGTACAGATGAGTCCGACAGCATACTAAGATGGTCATCCGGGTTCATCGATGAGTGGAGGAATTCAATGGCATTAGCAATCGGCATCTGCCCCTTAACAGCACTGGATGGACAATCAATTGAGATTACGAACAAGCCTCTTTGAAGTCTCATATCTTTGATATTAGAATCCAGTCCTTATCCAAACTTGGTTGGACTACACATATTTTTCTCTTCTGGCTGTGTTTACATGCATCGTGATGATATATAAATATGACCTCTACATCATACCGAGATGGTCGGGTTGCTCCCTCAGTGAACGGATTCATAACTGCATAGAGGAATTCGAATGGACAATCACTTGAAGCCGCGAAGAAGACTCTGAAAGACGCATCTTCTTGAGACCAGAATCTAAATCTGAACTTGGTTGCACTACGCATATTTTCCGTTTTTCTCTCATGGCAGAAGCTTCTTCATGCCCTGGTCCCTCGCTTTCCATTGGATCACCATTTTTGAACAACAAGAGTCTTGGCCTATTTGGGTGGTTCTTTGTTGCTTCTTCCCAATCTGTTCTTGTTTGGTCAGACACTGCACGGTCAATTGTGACCTCCTTAAGATGTCTGAGGTGTCTGATTTTGATGCCAGAAAGACCAACTAGACCGGGGCAGAGAAGTTGGAGTGAGACAATGTTTGGAAGAGCTCCTTGTTCGATTGCTGGCAGAGGTGAAGCAAGACTTCGCACTACAAAGCACAGACGCCGCAGGCTTGGGAAGGCCCCTTTTCTCATTTCAAAATTCTCAAGCTGATTCGCGATCAGCTTGAGATAAAGCAGGTTACCCAAATTGATCAGAGAAGATAGAAGACCCCGTGTAAGGGTAGCTGATGAAATAGACAGTTCCTTGAGACCTACCAGCAAGGTAACAAATGGAGGTAACTGGAGTAGCTTGCCATGTAGCTTCAGCGACCTTATATCATATTTGGAACCTTCAGGGCATGGCTCAAAATAAAGCGAACTCAACATGTCTTCAGAACATTCTTCTGAATCAAGCGATAGAGAACGAGCACCTGCATTGTCGATGGGAACCTTGCTGAAATCCTGAATGGCCTCAGAAAGCTCAGTGGTGCTACTACCATTTGCAGCTGGCTCACACCATATCTTGACCTTTCTCAGATTTTTCATATGACCCATAAGTTTCATAAACCCTTGGCTCTCGCTTGTGACAAATCCGGCTAAGGTCTTTAGGTTGCTCTTATTTCCAGACAAGAACTTCACCACCTTCCTCATCTTGTTTGCATTCCTCAGATCATCTTTGTCAATCGTGAACTTTCCGAACAGATGGGTTAAGTGGTAGAGCATAATGGCCTCAATGGGCAATGTCTTTATATTGGTTCTCCTCAAATCCAGGGTCTCTAAGCAATGCAGTCCTTCGATGCTACTCGGAAGTTTCTCAATAGTGCCCCCAACACACAGATATTTCAGATGCCATAGCTTGCCTATGTGTTTGAGGTGATTGTCTTCCAGATCATTGCATTCATCCAGATCCAGAACTCGTAGCAGTTTGCACTTACGGACATAAGAAATAGCATCACCTGCTTTCCCAGAGACTGTCAGAGACCGAACACGGGATAAATCCTCCTCAGATGCCTCACTATCTGTCAAACTGCCACCGTGGACAGAAAGATGGCAAGCATTATTAAGATAGGCACAGGGTCTTGGGTGGTTCCGAGACGACGGCACGATGAACCCCTTCGACATGGACTTGTGCAGCAGAAACTCATGCATGATGGCATGAGTCTTGAAGGTCTTCACTTGTGCATCGTTTCTTGTCTCAATAGACTGGATGATATTCCGATCAATAAGCGTCTTGAAAGTCTCACCTGCAATGTCCTCTTCGCTGCGCAGAGAATCGCTCCGCGCGTATCCTTCAGCTAACCACCGCCTGATCAGAACTTTCCTCTTAAGGGGGCGATTGCTTGGGAATACACTGAGATATAGTAAGCAGGTCATATCATACACAGACAAACTGTCATAGTTATGCATCAACACCCTTCTTAGTTCTGCGAAGTTGTCATGGTCATGCTTCTCTCTCAGATGATACCCCAGGCTGCGGCATAGCTCTGCGCACTGCTCCCCCGTGGGCTCAACTGAACTTTTCATGAAATCGGAGACACTGACAAGAGCAAGTGGAAGACCACCACATTTCTGCAGCAGCGTCGTCGAACCCTGCTCCAGCTCAGGCGATCTCACCGCCCCCTGAAGAGCTATCTCCATGGAGTCCTCTTCACCAAGTGTGTCCAGTTGGTACACATAGCCACTGCCATGGCTGCAGTTTTTAGCTGTTTTGTGAGTAGCTGTGGTCAGTAGGATTCTGCTGCTTTTGCCATTGTCTCCAAAGATGAAACTTATAGCGCTCCACTGCTCCATCGCAATGTCATCTATGACAATCAGGTACCTAGCAATCAAATTGGTTGGTGAAGGTTAGAAGATGGCGTTCCACTAAAATTTCAGTAAAATTTGGAAGAAGTGGACAATTATGATTTGCAATGCTAGAATTCTGGGATTTCAAGATTCAGATTTTAGAAGAAACGATCTGTAAATTATTTGGGATAAGGATAAAAGAGGAGTATGGAAGATGCAAACACCTCGTGTCCTTGAGGTATTCCGTGAGCAAGGCTTCAATACGTTGGCCATCAGTAACAGCAACATCCATGGCGTCCTCCGGACGAACTTGCCGGAGTAGATCTCGTAGGATCTCACTGACCCTGTCATCATTGGTGTCCAGTGACCGCCGACCGGCAGCAACCCAGGCACGGCAGTGGAATTTCTCCATGGCGGGAGGGCTTTCGTAGACCGCCCTGGCGAGGGTGGTCTTCCCCAGCCCGCCGAACCCCACGATGGAGATAACCCTCGTCTGCTCCGTCTCGCCCTCCACCTCGTCCAGCATCGAGATGAGCTCCTCCACTGGCTTTCCGATGCCCACCGGGTTGCGGTTGCGGGCCACGCGACACGACCCCGAGGACGACGCCGCCGATTCTTGGCAGGCGGTGGCGTCCATGGGGATGCCGACGACCCGGTCGTGCGCCTGCTTGAGGCGGGCCTTGAGCTTGTGGATCTCGTCGGCGAACCCCGAGCGGCTCTGGACCTTCTTGAGCTCGTGGGCGACCCGGCGGACGAGCGCCGACGGCGACACCCCGCCGCCGGCGCTGGAGCGGGAGGGCTTGCAGGTGAGGCGGTGCACGATGCGGTCGATGCAGTCCTGCGCGTCGTGCGCCAGGCCGAGCATCTCCTCGCTGTACAGCCGCGCGACGGCCGAGCGGCGGTCGCCCCGGCCCAGGGCGTGGATGCGGTCGTCCATGGCGGCGGCGATCATGCGGAGGTCCTGCTGGATGGAGAGGGTGTCCTGCCTCAGGCCCTTCTGCTTGTTGTACTCCTTCTCCAGCACCTGGAAGAGCCTCCCCATCACGCTCTTCAGGAAGGCGCTCGCCGCCGCAGACTCCATGGCCTGCCTCCTTCGACAGCAGGATCCGCTCTACACCACCGTTGACTCACCAACTACTGAGTACTGACGTAGGAGGAGGGATGCAGGTGTCACGGAACAATAAGGGCACTCCTCCAGCGGCGCGACCGTTTGCCGATGGCATCACCTCCAGGGACGCCACGTAAAGTGACCGGCCGTTCGCGGAGCTCAAATATGCGGAAGGTTTGCGTCTCCACAAACACTTCGCGGTCGCGTCCGCATCTGGCGGACGTTTTGTCTAGCCTGCCTGGCAGTGACCCAGTCGATGCGTCTTCACCGCTAGTATTGACGCCGAGGCATCGCTTCGGCACTCTGCGGCCGCGTAAATGGCGATGCCTCGCGTGGCCGGCGCCGCGCCGATGCCGGCATGTAGCGGGCTCGTCACCCGCCAACCGCGGCGGAGCATCTCATCTCCGACACCCAGCGCTAGCCGGGCCGCAGCTCTTCGGCCGAGGACCGGCGCGAGCCCCGGCTCGCCCTCCACCTCCTTCACCGCCGCACCTCCACCTCCTCCCGCCTCGAGCTCGACGAAGTTCGAGCTCGGCGACCGCGGACTCGCCCGGTCGGTGGACGCCGCGGCTGGCTGAAGAAGGGCAGAGAGGAGCGGGCGGCCCATGCGGCGGTCGACGCCGAGCTGGAACAGCGTAGGCTGGCGGCCGCCGCATCCGCAGAGGACTCCGACTCGGAGATATCTTGGTCTTCCGATGACCCTGATGCGCCTACGCCCGAGGAGAGGGCGGAGGAGCAGAGGGCGATGGAGGAGCGACGCAACGACGGGGCCGGCTCGTCAGGAAGCAAGTAGTCTAGGCCTATAGATCTACATTGTATAGTTTTTATGCATTTTTATATGTACTACTTTCTATGTTTTTAACTATGTTGCAATTCAAAAAATGGGTCGTCCCGGTGGGAGCACACCCAGACGCAAACGGACGTGCGGACAATATATGACCGCGAGGCGACGCAAACGGACGCCCGCGACCACTTTTGGGCGTCCGAAATGTGTCACCCCGTTGGAGATGCCCTCAAACGTAAGAGCATCTCCAGCCGTTGGGCTCCCCAGATTAAAATCTAGCGCTGGATTGGACGAAAGTTTGACCTGCGGAGGACCATTTTCCCTACGGCGAGATGAATGAAAGTTTTTGACAAAACTAGGCGAATTAAGATAAAATTATCCGAAACTCGTTCAAACATAAGCGAAATTTAGTGATATTTAACATATATAGGTGAGTTCGTACATATATAGGCCGAATTCGTACATATATTTGAATTCGCCCAGATGCAAACATAAACTAAAACTAATAGCGGCCTTCTACATGCTGAAATGGCGGTAGAAGGCCGTGTAGTCGGCGCCGTCGTCATCATCACTCGAGTTGTCGGCGTCCTCGGACAGCGGCGCCTCGTACCAGCGGCTAGAACCCTGGGTTGGGTCACCGGCGCGTGGCGGCATCGGTCGGTATAGGTCATCGTCGCTGCTCTCCTCGAGCTTGATCAGCTCGACGGGCGTGGGCGCGGCGTTTCTTGCTGAGGCCGGTGGGGCGGCTGCCGCGCGGCAGCCAGGTCCAGCTGCTGCTCCGCCTCCTACCGCTCCCAGTCCCGCCTGGACCACTCCAGCGCGGCGTCGATGGGGAGGGTGTTGTCGGCGGGCACCAGGTCCTTCAGCGATCTGGCGATCGCCTCCTCCACCGCGGCGTCCTCGGCGCGCTGGGCCTCCTCCTCGGCGAGCTGGTTCGCGGTGGCGGCCGCGGCGGCTTCCTTCTTCGATGACTTCCTCTTCCGCCCGTGCGATGGAGAGGAGGAGGGTTAGTCGCGGATGACGAGGGAGCTGCCGCTGCGCCCTCTGGTCAGCGGTGGCGATGTCGTCTCCTTCTTGACGAAGCGCGGTGTCGTCGGAGATGCCGGCTCCTTCTTCACGTAGCGCGTAGGCGCCGACCCGTCGGACCTGGACGCGGACCGCGACCCAGACAAGGAGGAGGACGGCGCCATCCTCCTCGACATCTAGGAACTACCGTGTCGGCGCGACACGGTAGCCGCCTCCGGTGGTGGCATCCCCAGAACGGTGAAGTTCCCACCCTCGATGTGCGCGAGCACATTCGGGAGGGTGCGGCCAGGCGCGCTCCACCACCGGTGGCGGCCGGCGGCGTTGTTCCTAGCGGGAGGTGGAGGAGGGTCGTCGTAAGCGGCGAGTTCGCGCTCGTACCTGCACCGGAAGAACTCTGTCCACGACATGTAGTTGTCCGGCCAGAACCGCTCCTCCGCGCGCTGATCGTCACTGATACGTCTCAAACGTATCTATAATTTCTTATGTTACATGCTAGTTTTATGACAATACTCACATGTTTTATATACACTTTACATCATTTATACGCATTTTCTGGCACTAACCTATTGACAAGATGCCGAAGCGCCAGTTCTGCTTTTGGTTTCAGAAATCCTACAAAGGAAATATTCTCGAATTGGACGAAATCAATGCCCGGGTCTTATTTTTCCACGGAGCCCGGAAGACCGAAGAGCATACGAAGTGGGGCCACGAGGCGGCCAAACCATAGGGCGGCGTGGCCGTGGAGGAGCCCGCGCCGGCCTATGGTGTGGGCCCCTCGTCAGCTCTCCGACTCTGCCCTTCCGCCTACTTAAACTCTCCGTCGCGAAAACCCTATTACCGAGAGCCACGATACGAGAAAAGTTCCAGAGACGCCGCCGCCGCCAATCCCATCTCGGGGATTCAGGAGATCGCCTCCGGTACCCTGTCGGAGAGGGGAATCATCTCCCGGAGGACTCTACATCACCATGATCTCCTCCGGACTGATGTGTGAGTAGTTCATCCTTGGACTATGGGTCCATAGCAGTAGCTAGATGGTTGTCTTCTCCTCATGTGCTATCATGTTAGATCTTCTGAGCTGCCTATCATGATCAAGATCATCTATTTGTAATGCTACATGTTGTGTTTGTTGGGATCCGATGAATATGGAATACTATGTCAAGTTGATTATCAATCTATCATATATGTGTTGTTTATGATCTTGCATGCTCTCCGTTGCTAGTAGAGGCTCGGCCAAGTTGATACTTGTGACTCCAAGAGGGAGTATTTATGCTCGATAGTGGGTTCATGCCTCCATTGAATCGGGACAGTGACAGAAAGTTCTAAGGTTGTGGATATGCTGTTGCCACAAGGGATAAAACATCGATGCTTTGTCTAAGGATATTTGTGTTGATTACATTACGCACCCTACTTAATGCAATTGTCTGTTGTTTGCAACTTAATACTGGAAGGGGTGCGGATGCTAACCCGAAGGTGGACTTTTTAGGCATAGATGCATGCTGGATAGCGGTCTATGTACTTTGTCGTAATGCCCTAAGTGAATCTCATATTACTCATCATGATATGTATGTGCATTGTTATGCCCTCTCTATTTGTCAATTGCTCAACTGTAATTTGTTCACCCAACATGCTATTTCTTATTGGAGAGACACCACTAGTGAACTGTGTACCCCGGTCCATTCTTTTACATCTGAAATACAATCTACTGCAATCATTGTTCTCAACTGTTCTTTGCAAACAAAGATCATTTTCCACACCATACGTTTAATCCTTTGTTTACAGCAAGCCGGTGAGATTGACAACCTCACTGTTAAGTAGGGGCAAAGTATTTTGATTGTGTTGTGCAGTTCCACGTTGGCGGAATCCCGGTGTTGCGCCGCACTACACTCCGCCACCAACAACCTTCATGTGGCCTTCATCTCCTAATGGTTCGATAACCTTGGTTTCTACTGACGGAAAACTTGCTGTTGTACGCATCACACCTTCCTCTTGGGGTTCCCAACGGACGTGTGCTTTACCGTCACAAGCAACTCTTTTTCTGGCGCCATTGCCGGGGACCTGAAGAAAGTTACACTACAGAGATCTCTAACTCCCACGTCAACTGCACGCCAGCAACTCTTTTTCTGGCGCCGTTGCCGGGGAGCTCAAGACACGCTGCAAGGGGAGTCTCCCACATCCAATCTCTTTACTTTGTTTTTGTCTTGCTTTACTTTACTTTATTTTCTGTTTTGTTTGTTTTCCTTATATCAAAATACAAAAAAATTAGTTACTTGCATTTACTTTATTTACTATCTTGTTTGCGTTCTTTATATCAAAAACACAAAAAAATAGTTACTTGTTTTACTTTACTTTATTTAGTTTGCTTTATTTACTACTGTTAAAATGAATACTCCTGAGAACACCAAGTTGTGTGACTTTACTAGCACAAATAATAATGATTTCATATGCACACCTATTGCTCCACCTGCTACTACAACAGAATTTTATGAAATTAAACCTGCTTTACTAAATCTTGTTATGAGAGAGCAATTTTCTGGTGTTAGTTCTGATGATGTTGCTGCCTATCTTAATAATTTTGTTGAACTTTGTGAAATGCAAAAGTATAAGGATGTAGATGGTGACATTATAAAATTGAAATTGTTTCCTTTCTCCTTAAGAGGAAGAGCTAAAGATTGGTTGCTATCTTTGCCTAAGAATAGTATTGATTCATGGACTAAATGTAAGGATGCTTTCATTGGTAGATATTATCCTCCTGCTAAAATTATATCTTTGAGAAGTAGCATAATGAATTTTAAGCAATTGGATAATGAGCATGTTGCCCAAGCATGGGAAAAATGAAATCTTTGGTAAAGAATTGCCCTACCCATGGACTAACTACTTGGATGATCATCCAAACCTTCTATGCAGGATTAAATTTTTCTTCAAGGAACCTATTGGATTCAGCTGCTGGAGGTACTTTTATGTCCATCACCTTGGGCGCCGCAACAAAGTTTCTTGATGATATGATGATCAACTACTCTGAATGGCACACTGAAAGGACTCCACAAGGTAAGAAGGTAAATTCTGTTGAACAAACCTGCTCCTTGAGAGATAAGATTGATGTTATTATGTCTATGCTTGTGAATGGTAGATCTAATGTTGATCCTAATAATGTTCCTTTAGCCTCATTGGTTGCTCAAGAAGAGCATGTTGATATGAACTTCATTAAAAATAATAATTTCAACAATAATGCCTATAGGAATAATTCTTGTATGAACTATAGCCATATCCTTCTAATAGTAATGGTTATGGTAATTCTTACAACAATAATAGGAGTGTACCCTCTGGTCTTGAAGCCATGCTTAAAGAATTTATTAGTACACAAACTGCTTTTAACAAATCTGTTGAAGAAAAGCTTGGTAAAATTGATATTCTTGTTTCTAAGGTTGATAGTCTTGCTGCTGATGTTGATCTTTTAAAATTGAAAGTTATGCCTAATGAAACTAAAGATATTAAGTCATTTGCTACAGCAAACGCTATTCAAGTTCGAATTAATGAAAATATTAGATTGATGGCTGAATTGCATGCTAGGTGGGAAAGAGAAGAAAAACTAGCTAACGAGAATGATGTAGCTAAAGTTTGGACTATTACCACCACTAGTAATGTTGATGCTTCACATGTTGCTAAACCTCCTACTATCAATGGTAAAATAATTGGTGTTAGCAATGTTTCTACTCCTAATGCAAAGCGTGTAAAACTGCCTGAAACTGCTAAAACTGCTGAAATTGTTTGTGATAAAACTGCTGAAATTTTTCAAAATATTGGGGACAATGATCCCATTGCTTTAGATCATAATGGTTTATATTTTGATAATTTTCACATCTCTGAAGTTATTAAGTTCTTACAAAAACTTGCTAGAAGTCCTAATGCTAGTGCTATAAATTTGGCATTTACAAAACATATTACAAATGCTCTCATTAAAGCTAGAGAAGATAAATTAAAACTTGAAACTTCTATTCCTAGGAAGTTAGAAGATGGTTGGGAGCCCATCATTAAGATGAAGGTCAATGATTTTGATTGTAATGCTTTATGTGATCTTGGTGCAAGTATTTCTGTATGCCTAAGAAAATCTATAATATGCTTGACTTGCCACCATTGAAAAATTGTTATTTGGATGTTAATCTTGTTGATAATTCTATAAAGAAACCTTTGGGGAGGATTGATAATGTTCACATTACGGTTAACAATAACCTTGTCCCCGTTGATTTTGTTGTCTTGGATATTGAATGCAATGCATCTTGTCCCATTATTTTGGGAAGACCTTTTATTCGAACTGTTGGTGCTATTATTGATATAAAGGAAGGTAATATTAAGTATCAATTTCCTCTCAAGAAAGGTGTGGAACACTTCCCTAGAAAGAGGATGAAGTTACCTTTTGATTCTATTATTAGAACAAATTATGATTTTGATGCTTCATCTCTTGATAATACTTGATTCACACTTTCTGCGCCTAGCTGAAATGCGTTAAAGAAAAGGGCTTATGGGAGACAACCCATTATTTTACTTCCGCACTTTTGTTTTATATTTGAGTCTTGGAAGTTGTTACTAATGTAGCAACCTCTCCTTATCTCTATTTTATTGCATTGTTGTGCCAAGTAAAGTCTTTGATAGTAAGGTTGATACTAGATTTGGATTACTGCGCAGAAACATATTTCTTGTCACACGAATTTGAGTAGCCTCTTCGTAGGTAACTCGAAAATCTGCCAATTTACGTGAATGATCCTCAGATATGTACGCAACTTTCATTCAATTTGAGCGTTTTCATCGAGCAAGTTAAGTGCCGCTAAAAATTCGTCTTTAGTATCGTTCGTTTTGACAGATTCGCCTTTATTTCGCATTGTGTTTTGCTATGTTTGATGGATTTCTTTGTTCCATTAACTTTCGAGCTTTGTGCAATGTCCGAAGTGTTAAGAATGATTATGTCACCTCTGAATATGTGAATCTTTGATTATGCACTAACCCTCTAATGAGTTTGTTTTGAGTTTGGTGCGGAGGAAGTTTTCAAGGGTCAAGAGAGGAGGATGATACAATATGATCAAGGAGAGTGAAAACTCTAAGCTTGGGGATGCCCCCTGGTTCATCCCTGCATATTTCAAGAAGACTCAAGTATCTAAGCTTGGGGATGCCCAAGGCATCCCCTTCTTCATCGATAACTTATCAGGTCACCTCTAGTGAAACTATATTTTTATTCCGTCACATCTTATGTGCTTTACTTGGAGCGTCCGTATGTTTTTATTTTTTGTTTTTGTTTGAATAAAATCGGATCCTAACATTCTTTGTGTGGGAGAGAGACACGCTCCGCTGTTTCATATGAACACTGGTGTTCTTAGTTTTACTTTTAATGTTCATGGCGAAGGTTGAAACTGCTTTCATTGTTATATGGTTGGAAAGAAAATGCTTCATGTGGTAATTGGTATATTGTCTTGAATAATTTGATACTTGGCAATTGTTGTGCTCAAATAGATCATGTTTAAGCTCTTACATCATGTACTTTGCACCCATTAATGAAGAACTACCATAGAGCTTGTTGAAATTTGGTTTGCATGATTGGTCTCTCTAAAGTCTAGATATTTTTCTGGTGAGGTGTTTGAACAACAAGGAAGACAGCGTAGAGTCTTATAATGCTTGCAATATGTTCTTATGTAAGTTTTGTTGTACCGGTTCATACTTGTGTTTGCTTCAAACAACCTTGCTAGCCTAAAGCCTTGTATTGAGAGGGAATTCTTCTCGTGCATCCAAAATCCTTGAGCCAAAAACTATGCCACTTGTGTCCATCATACCTACCTACTACATGGTATTTTTCTGCCATTCCAAAGTAAATTGCTTGAGTGCTACCTTTAAAATTCCATTATATGTCTTTGCAATATATAGCTCATGGGAAAATAGCTTAAAAACTATTGTGATGAAGAATGTGTCGTTTATGTATCTTATTTCTTATAAGTTGCTTGTTGAGCGGTAACCATGTTTCTGGGGACGCCATCAACTATTACACCTTTGTTGAATATCATGTGAGTTGTTATGCATGTTCGTCTTGTCTGAAGTAAGGGTGATTTATCATGATCAAATGGTTTGAGTATGCATATTGTTAGAAAAGAACATTGGGCCGCTAACTAAAGCCATGTATCATGGTGGAAGTTTCAGTTTGGACATTAATCCTCAATCTCTTATGAGAATATTATCTCGTTGTTGAATGCTTATGCATTAAAGAGGAGTCCATTATCTGTTTTCTATGTTGTCCGGTATGGATGTCCTAAGTTGAGATCTATCAAAAACAAGAAATCAAATGCGATCTATCTCCTTGGACCTTTGTACAGGCGGCATAGAGGTACCCCTTTGTGACACTTGGTTGAAACATATGCTATGCAATGATAATCCATTTAAATCCGAGCTAATTAGGACAAGGTGCGAGCACTATTGGTATTCTATTGTTGCGGTCAGAAACCCACCGGCGAGCAGCGACAGGCAACACAGTAGAGCCGGGAGGCTCCCAGGACTGCGGCTGGCCCTGGTCCCTCCGAGCGACGGCCCGCAAAGACTCGGCACGCACGTTTGATGCTGGTGCAAGGGCATGCCACCTGACCTATACAGTCGAAGGTGATGGAGATGCCTCGCTTAGTTTCTGCATGGCATACACGTAAACATTAAATACGAGCCTCGATCGGCTCTCAGGTTGTCCTGTGAATCGCTCAAAGAGCCGATCCACCCATGATTCGCACGAGGTGTACGAATATATGGTGGTCCTGCTTGATCAAAATAAAGCTAAAATGATCTACTACGATTTAGGGTTTTCACCACATAATCGGAACATCCTACGAATAACATCGGTTCCTAACAAGTCTGAAGCGCTGGACGTATTCTGCCACAGTTTCTCCACGCTTCTGACGTACTTGTGCTAGATCGGCAATGCCAGCCTCGGAAGCCTCGAGTGATACCGCATGTGGAACTCGCTCTTCCAATCGCTCCACGTCCGGATTGAGTCCGGTGGCAGCGATGTGTACCACCCAAAAGCCGATCCCGTGAGGGACTGTGCGAAGAACCTCACACGCGGCTCATCTGTGCCGAGATCGTGCCCAGTTGTGCCAAATATCGGCTCACATGCTCGATGGAGCTGGAACCATCCGATCCATTAAACTTGGAGAAATCGGGGAGCCGATATTTGGGTGGTAGCGGGATCAACTCGTACTCGTTGGGGTACGGCTTGGAATAGCCGATTGTCCTCCTTTTCGGCACCATGCCGAACCGGTCTCTCAGGATGGTACTGATCGATCCGCGGGCGGGCAGGGAGTCGAACTCTCAAGATTTGCCGGAGTGGCATACTTAGCCAGCCACTTGCTTTTCCAGCTCGAGCCAAGGAGCTGAGCTCAGAGGTTTGTCGGAGTGGCATACTTGGCTAGCCACGTCGCTTCTCAAGATGCATGCTGAAGTTCCCCGTTTTCCGAAGTCCTGTTGGTAGCCTGGTTTGTGAGTGCCGACCACGCTTGCACGTATGTGCACGTGTATCCGTGAGGGATCTCCTTCGGCGCCTCATGCAAGAACTAGTAGTCACTAGGGTCACCACCGATCTTGTAGACGATGTATGCCTGAACTCGGCACTGTTCGCCAACGCGAATGGCAGCGGTGGACGGGACCGGAGTGGCATCTCTCCTTGGTAAGTCCCGAGAGCTGGTCCCACGGAGAGTACTGATGCCTCATGATT
Source organism: Lolium multiflorum (assembly GCA_030979885.1). Taxonomy (NCBI): domain Eukaryota; kingdom Viridiplantae; phylum Streptophyta; class Magnoliopsida; order Poales; family Poaceae; genus Lolium; species Lolium multiflorum. The sequence continues at coordinate 234,556,789 of CM061751.1, read as the reverse complement.
TCCTGGATCACCCGAAGAGCGACACGCTCCAAAGTGTTCACCAGGCTCTCGTAATGGCGGCAGCGAGTGAGCCACCATGTAGTTAATCTCCGACGCAGGGACCTGGTGCGTTCTTCGATGGGGTGGACAGGTCCACTCCATCGAAGGCCAGGTGAGAACCCTTTCCACCCGATGCCATGTGAGCGGGTTCTGTGAAAGAGCCGAGGTCGGCTTCGAGGATCGCTTTGACCTCATCATACTTCTTCTTGAGCTCCTCGGTCGATCCTCGTACGTGACTGGGTGCCGTCCGCCATCTCGATGTAGATGGCGATGCGGTTGATGTCGAAGACGGTCCCACCGGGCGTGCTGAATGTGTTGCGGTCAAACCACCGGCGAGCAGCGACGGGCAACACAAGAGAGCCGGGAGCTCCAGCTGCGGCTGCCCTGGTCCCTCCGAGCGACGGCCCGCAAAGACTCGGCACGCACGTCCGATGCTGGTGCAGGCGTGCCACCTGACCTATACCCGGTCGGGAAGGTGATGGAGATGCCTCGCTTAGTTTCCTGCATGGCATACACGTAAACATTAAATACGATCCTCGATCGGTCAGTTGTTCTGTGAATCAGCTCAAAGAGCCGATCCACCCATGATTCGCACGAGGTGTACGAATATATGGTGGTCCTGCTTGATCAAAATAAAGCTAAAACGATCTACTACGATTTAGGGTTTTCACCACATAATTGGAACATCCTACTCGTGATTGAGCCTCGCGGCCACGCACGGTGTTCGTAAACCGACCCTAGGCAAGGCCTAAAACCAACACGAGGTTGATCCCCAACATCCTGTCTAGGCTACAACCACACCCTACGCCACAGATCCTTCAACCCGTTTGTAAGGCCTAACTATGGATATTAAACTAATATTTGAAGAACAAGGAGCAACCATAACGGATCGGATCTACTAAATAATGATCAGGTGCCGCCTTACACCTAAGATAGGCGTAAGGGCGGCTAGATGTCTAAGGGTTGCACGACGACAGCATATGATACGATGAACCATGCTAACCCTAACACATCTAAGATAACTACGTTGCTCGCCATCAAAAGGCTTCAGCACGAGCAACGCATGAACGGCGATAAACTTGACTGAGATCGCAAGATGCGATCTAGGCGCATGATGCTTACCCGGAAGAAACCCTTGAGACAAGGAGTTGGCGATGCGCCTAGATTGGTTTGTGGTGAACGTGATTGTTGTTTATTTCATAAACCCTAGATACATATTTATAGTCCGTAGACTTTCTAACGTGGGAATAATCCCACCGTGCACGAGCCAAACTCTAACTAACCGACACGTATCCTACTATATTACAGATACACGGGCAAACTAGCCCAAACTTTGCATATAAGACCGATTCACGTATATTCTTCCATGTATATTCTTCAAGCCCATCTTGATCGCGGCCCACCTCTAGCTCGGTCAAATTCTGGTGATAACACATGCCCCCTGGTTTTGGAATTGATAATTCCAAAATCACTCGCTTTTTCTTCGTCGAGTCATGTCGTGGGAACCGCGCAAAGATCCATCATCATGATGCCCCGCCTTCTCAACTTCTCCGCGTGACTTGGCCTTTTTTTTTTGTTGGGCACCACTTCCTCGAAACTGCTATGGCATTGAATTTCCACTATATCCCCTTTTATTTAACCGCTCCAAACAGTTTGCTTCTTCATCCCCTTCGCATTAGCACCCAAAAGCCCTCCGCGCCACCATGTCTTCTTCCTCCTCTCCTCATCGGATCTTTCCACCCAATCCTCCTCCGCGAGCCGCCGCCGAGTGGAACTCGAAGGAGGCCCACGCGGCCAACATCCGCCGCGCCCATCGGCCGAGGAGGAGTCTAGTCACGACTTCTCCGTCTCCGAGGACGACAAGTCCTCGACCGACGGGGAAAGTGACCTCCGCTTCCTCGGGGAAACGGAGGAGGAGAGCGATGACGATCGCTTCTCCCGGGATGACTTCACCTCCCTCCGAGGAGGAGGAGGAGGAGAAGGAGGAGGAGGACGACACCTCCGACGAACCGCCGGCCAAGCGCTGTCCCGGGGAACGACTTCGACAGCGATGACGATGACGCCGACGAGGAGGATGAGGACAACGAGGGTCCTGTCGGTGGCCGCTAGAGCAGCGATGACGAGCCCGCCGGGAGTAGCGCCGACGCGGCGACGACGCGGAGACGAAGGCAGACGCCCGTAGATAGGACCATTAGCATAGGATCGTAGTAGTAGATGGGGCAATGTATCCCCTAGTACTTCCTTTTGAGAGCAATCAGCTCTTCATGTAAGAAACTCGTTATCAATGAAGAATTTCCTTCAATTTGATTTTGCCGATTTCCTTTAAGCTAATTTAGCCGATTCCCCTCATACTGACTTTGCCGATTGTTCCCTTAGCCAATGCTCAATCAGCCGATAGCAACGCATCGGTTCTTCACAATCCATCCTTCAATTTTTCAACTGATCACTTTGAGATCTGGTGGATAATGTGGAGTCTTCAAGAGAGCCTTTAAATTCCTCCCACCAGGTCCAGTGATCCTCTTCTGCAAGAACTCACATTTTTTGAAGAAGGTTGCGACGCAGATCAGCCGATGGCACCCCAATCGGCTTCTAAAACAGGGCATCTACCAGGCCAGCTGCCCCCGAGCCTTAATCAAGGCGAGAATATCGGTGAGGATGCACAGATCGGACAAAGGGCCTTGAACTCAGGCAATTGAGACAGCCACCATGCAGAGGTCCTAGTCATTCCTACGAGCGTAGCTGAGAAAGTGGCCAACTTAGCCAGGCCGACGGTAGATGCACCAGAGCCGATCACCTTTCTTCCTTTAAACGCCGATATTGTAGATGAAGTACCAACGGCTTAAAGAACAGAAGGCTGCCTTGTATGCCAAAACTGACGCTTCTGACAGTACTGCTGAACTGGCGCAAAGGGTTGGAAGTCCTCGACGAGAAAGTTCAGGCACCAAAATCGGCTCATTATGGCTGAGGAAGCTCTCATTGTTCAGTCCCTCGAGGAAGCAGAAGGCCTCACAGCTGAACTGAAAACCGACCTGGTCGAAATCCGTGTCTTGAACACGCAGCTGGTAGATCTTGTGTAATTGTACTAGAGTCGATGGCGTGCATCGGCTTTGTTTCTTAGCTCTAAAGTCGATGTCCGTGCATCGGCTGTATCTGAAAAAAAAAGCCGATTTTTCTATCGGCCCCCAATATTTCACCGCACACATGTTCATCCACATGTTCATCCGTGTAGGTGCCCCGAGCCGAATCGCAGTAACTGCGGATATCGGCTCGTAGTTAGCCAAGGCACCGTATTTGAACGTCGGTCTGGACTAATGTTGACTCTCATCAGCCGACGAAACCGCTGCCCATTAGATCGACGTTGAACACGGGCAGAATGTGTGGTGAGGATAATTTTGGCCGATTGCTGGAATCGGCCTCCACGTTGATCGAATCGCTCAATGAAGGTTTTGCAATGTTCCTCCATAGATCTTTGGGGCCGATCCCAAGGATCGGCCTCGCCACGTTTGTCCATAGGTTTGTTCTTGCTACACGGTCAGGCCGGTGGATAAGACCAGCCTAACCCCATCCTTTGTCACGCGATGCGCTCGCACTGCATTGATGCCGAGAGCGGCTCTTGGCCTGCTGTTTCCTGCCGTTCATTCCAGCCGAAATCTCGGCTGAGTCATCTGCATGGACGACCTCTACTTCATCTCCATCCCACCGTATACGCATTGGTGCATCGTGGATGGAATGCAACAACGTGGATCCAATCTCTTCCTAGTAGGACAGCATAGGTGCTCTTGCTATCGACGATAAAGAACATCGTAGGGATGGTTTTCCTTCCTACGGTCAGATCCACATTCAGAACACCTTGTGACGCTTGGCCGTTGAAATCGCTCGTCACGTTGGTCTTGACTGATCCGAGCTAGAACGTCCCAACCGACGTAGCATGGAGTATGGCATAATGTTGACTGCCGCTCCGGTGTCCACCAGCATCTTGTTGACAGGTTGCCCATTGATATAACCTCGCAAGTACAGGGCCTTCAGATGTCTGTAGCTTCTTTCTCGTGGCTTCTCAAAGATAACCGGCCGTACAAGTTGTGCCACGGTGCCTCGCTAATCTCGGAGCACTAAACTCCGTCGGAAGGATGAACACCATGTTTGTGCCAGCCGATGTTTCATCATCGGCTTTCCTTTGCTTGGGGCGCCACTCCATTTTTTGTGGTCGACCCTCTTCATCCAGGGTTCGCTGAATTTTCGCGCCAGATCAGGCCGCGCCTTCCTTAGCGTGTGCGTATAACCTTTCGGCTTCCTCCAAGCCACGCAGTCGCTGAACCCTACGCTTTTGGGAACGGCTGAGTCCATCGTGCACCACCTTGGCGGTGGTACTGCTTCTTCTTCTTCATCATCGTCTTCCAAATCCTCGAGATCTTCCACCCGAGGGGACTCAGCGTGCTTGTTCGAGGTGGGAGAGGCCCTAGACGTTTGAACACGGACACGTTGCATCCTTCCTCTTCTGTCTACATTTCGGGCAGCTGCCGATTGTAGGCAATCGGCCCATTCCCGAATCCCCAGTGCGAAGAAGGGACAGTCCCTGCCTATCCTCGTCGTCTTGCTCCCTTGACTTTTCCTTGGCGTGGCGCTCATATCTCTCCTCGTCGCGATCACGCCTCCCGGCGTCCCTAGCCGACGATCTCTTTCATCATCGTCGTTGGGTCGTCGGCGTTGGGCATATTGACTCACATACTTGTTGAGGAGGTGATCGGAGAGAGGTCGCCGATATCTCACGTTCCTCACTTCTCCTCTCGTGATGTAGCGCTTGCCATCGTGACGGAGCCGATCGCGTGGAACGGCTTCCTTCGTGTCCTTGCTACGAGAGCACTGCCCTCGTCTCCGTCCTTACCAGAGTGGTGTCCAAGTCCTACCATGTTGATGTTGAACGAGAAACTTGGCTGGCACCTCCAGGGTAAGTGCACTCCACCATGTTAACGCGGGGAAGGGGTGAGTGTCGACTTTCATGGCGTACTGGTTGAAAATTAGACGTCCTTGTTCTATCGCCATTTGGATCTGCTGACGCCACACCCGGCGTTGGTGGTATGGGAGAACGAGTTATGCCATTTGGCGATGGCTTTCCGTTCAGCTCCCTGTACGTGGGGATTTTGAGGCCTTCAGGTATCTTCAGCTGCTTCTCCTTGAGTAGGAGGTCGAAGATTTGCTCAGTTTTAGTCACGTCAAAATCAAACCCTCTGGGGCGGACCTGGTGGCTTAACCCATTTGCAGGATACGGGGGTTGCCCCCGAGTCCATTCAGCCATCGCTACCTCTTGATCTCCGCAGAGCCTTCGTCTTCATCTGCCTCAACCAGGACTACGCACGCTTGAATTTGTCCCGGTACAAGTCTCTGGTGGCGCCTGCTCATATAACGACAATTTCGAACCATGTGCGCTAGTGAAGGGTAGTCCGCTTGGGAGGCCATATCCTTGATTGGTGACGCAAGGCCCACCACCGCCAACTCGATCGCTTCTTTTTCAGCCACACGAGCCGAATAACATCGGTTCCTAACAAGTCTGAAGCGCTGGACGTATTCTGCCACGTTCTCCACGCTCGACGTACTTGTGCTAGATCGGCAATGCCAGCCTCGGAAGCCTCTGTGATACTGCATGTGGAACTGCTCTTCCAACTGCTTCCACGTCCGGATTGAGTCCGGTGGCAGCGATGTGTACCACCCAAAAGCCGATCCTGTGAGGGTGCGAAGAACCTCACACGCAGCTCATCTGATGCAGATCGTGCCCACCGTGCCAAATATCGGCTCACATGCTCGATGGAGCTGGAACCATCCGATCCATTAAACTTGGAGAAATCAGGGAGCCGATATTTGGGTGGTAGCGGGATCAACTCGTACTCGTTGGGGTACGGCTTGGAATAGCCGATTGTCCTCCTTTTCGGCACCATGCCGAACTGGTCTCTCAGATGGTATCGATCCGATTCACGGTTGGCCGCAGAGTCGAACTCGAAGATTTGCTGAGAGCATACTTAGCCAGCCACGCTTGCTTTTCCTCCGAGCCAACGCAGGAGCTGAGCTCTGGAGGTTTGTCGGAGTGGCATACTTGGCTAGCCACGTCCGCTTCTCAAGATCCGTTGTGAAGTTCCCCTGTTTTCCAAGTCCCCGCTGTTGCAGTCGGTTTGTGAGTGCCCATCAGCTCGGCACGTATGTGCACGTGTATCCGTGAGGGATCTCCTTCGGCGCCTCATGCAAGAACTAGTAGTCACTAGGGTCACCACCGATCTTGTAGACGATGTATGCCGGTGAACGGCACTTCCGGTGCCGCCAACGCGAATGGCAGCGGTGGACGGGACCGGAGTGGCATCTCTCCTTGGTAAGTCCCGAGAGCTGGTCCCGACGGAGAGTACCGATGCTCATGATTTCCCGGATCACCCGAAGAGCGACACGCTCCAAAGTGTTCACTGGCTCTCGTAATGCAGCGAGTGAGCCACCATGTAGTTAATCTCCTGACGCAGGACCTGGTGCGTTCTTCTCGATGGGGCGGACAGTCCACTCCATCGAGGCTTCAGTGAGAACCCTTCCACCGATGCCATGTGAGCGGTTCTCGTGAAAGAGCCGATGAGGTCGGCTTCGAGGATCGCTTGACCTCATCATACTTCTTCTTGAGCTCCTGGCCGATCCTCGTACGTGACTCGGGTGCCGTCCGCCATCTCGTATGTAGATGGCGATGCGGTTGATGTCGAAGACGGTCCCACCGGGCGTGCCAATGTGTTGCGGTCGAAACCCACCGGCGAGCGACAGCAACACAAGAGAGCCTGGAGGCTCCCAGGACTCACCCCCCGGTCCCTCCGAGCGACGGCCCGCAAAGACTGCACGCACGTCCGATGATGCAGTGATGCCACCTGACCTATACCGGTCGGGAAGGTGATGGAGATGCTCGCTTAGTTTCCTGCATGGCATACACGTAAACATTAAATACGATCCTCGATCGGCTCTCAGGTTGTTCTGTGAATCAGCTCAAAGAGCCGATCCACCCATGATTCGCACGAGGTGTACGAATATATGGTGGTCCCGCTGATCAAAATAAAGCTAAAACGATCTACTACGATTTAGGTTTTCACCACATAATCGGAACATCCTACTCGTGATTGAGCTCGGCGGCCTGCTTCTGAACCGACCCTAGGCAAGGCCTAAAACCAACACGAGGTTGATCCCCGGAACATCCTGTCTAGGCTAGCAAACTACACCCTACGCGCCACCGGATCCTTCAACCCGTTTGTAAGGCCTAACTATGCAGATATTAAACTAATCCTTGAAGAACAAGGAGCAACCATAACGGATCGGATCTACTAAATAATGATCAGCGGGGTGCCGCCCTTACACCTAAGATAGGCGTAAGGGCGGCTAGATGTCTAAGGGTTGCACGACGATAGCATATGATACGATGAACCATGCTAACCCTAACACATCTAAGATAACTACGTTGCTCGCCATCAAAAAGGCTTCAGTACGAGCAACGCATGAATGGCGAATAAACTTGTACTGCCTAGATCGCAAGATGCGATCTAGGCAGCATGATGCTTACCCGGAAGAAACCCTCGAGACAAGGGAGTTGGCGATGCGCCTAGATTGGTTTGTGGTGAACGTGATTGTTGTTTATTTCATAAACCCTAGATACATATTTATAGTCCGTAGACTTTCTAACGTGGAATAATCCCCACCGTGCACGAGCCAAACTCTAACTAACCGACACGTATCCTACTATATTACAGATACACGGGCAAACTAGCCCAAACTTTGCATATAAGGCCGATTCACGTATATTCTTCCATGCATATTCTTCAAGCCCATCTTGATCGCGGCCCACCTCTAGCTCGGTCAAATTCTGGTGATAACATCTATGCATGAGGCTTGCAACTTATAGGATGTCTTATGCATAACACATATGAATTATTACTACCGTTGACAAAATTGTTTCTGTGTTTTCAAAATAAAAGCTCTAGCACAAATCCATGCTTCCCTTTGCGAAGGGCCATTCTTTTACTTTATGATGAGGCAGTTTACCTACTTCTTTCTATCTTAGAAGCAAACACTTGTGTCAACTGTGTGCATTGATTCCTACATACTTGCTTATTTTCATTCATCATATTACTTTGTGTTGACAATCATCCATGAGATATACATCCATGAGATATACATGTTGAAGTTGAAAGCAACCGCTGAAACTTATATCTTCCTTTGTGTTGCTTCAAAACTTTCTACTAAGAATTTATTGCTTTACGAGTTAACTCCTATGCAAGTCTTATTGATGTTTGTCTTGAAAGTACTATTCATGAAAAGTCTTTGCTATATGATTCAGTTGTTTAATCATTGTCTTTACCATTGCTTCGAATCACTTCATTCATCTCATATGCTTTACAATAGTATTGATCAAGATTATGATAGCATGTCACTTCGAAATTATCCTTGTTATCGTTTACCTACTCGAGGCGAGTAGGAACTAAGCTTGGGGATGCTTGATACGTCTCAAACGTATCTATAATTTCTTATGTTCCATGCTAGTTTTATGACAATACTCACATGTTTTATATACACATTACATCATTTATACGCATTTTCCGGCACTAACCTATTGACAAGATGCCGAAGCGTCGTTTCTGTGTTTTTGGCTTTAAATCCTACAAAGGAAAAATTCTCGGAATTGGACGAAATCAACGCCCAGGGTCTTATTTTTCCACGGAGCTTCCAGAAGACCAAAGAGCTTAGAAGTGGGGCCACGAGGCGGCCAAACCATAGGGCGGCGCGGCCAGGGAGGGCCCCGCGCCGACCTATGGTGTGGGCCCCTGTCAGCCCTCCGACTCGCTCTTCCGCCTACTTAAACTCTCCGTCGCGAAAACCCTATTACCGAGAGCCACGATACGAAAAAGTTCGAGAGATGCCGCCGCCGCCAATCCCATCTCGGAGGATTCAGAGATCGCTCCGGCACCTCCGGAGAGGGGAATCATCACCCGAGGACTCTACATCACCATGATCGCCTCCGGACTGATGTGTGAGTAGTTCATCCTTGGACTATGGGTCCATAGCCATAGCTAGATGGTTGTCTTCTCCTCATGTGCTATCATGTTAGATCTTGTGAGCTGCCTATCATGATCAAGATCATCTATTTGTAATGCTACATGTTGTGTTTGTTGGGATCCGATGAATATGGAATACTATGTCAAGTTGATTATCAATCTATCATATATGTGTTGTTTATGATCTTGCATGCTCTCCGTTGCTAGTAGAGGCTCTGGCCAAGTTGATACTTGTGACTCCAAGAGGGAGTATTTATGCTCGATAGTGGGTTCATGCCTCCATTGAATCTGGGATGAGAAAGTTCTAAGGTTGTGGATGTGATGTTGCCACTAGGGATAAAACATCGATGCTTTGTCTAAGGATATTTGTGTTGATTACATTACACCCTACTTAATGCAATTGTCTGTTGTTTGCAACTTAATACTGGAAGGGTGCAGATGCTAACCCGAAGGTGGACTTTTTAGGCATAGATGCATGCTGGATAGCGGTCTATGTACTTTGTCGTAATGCCCTAAGTGAATCTCATATTACTCATCATGATATGTATGTGCATTGTTATGCCATCTCTATTTGTCAATTGCCCAACTGTAATTTGTTCACCCAACATGCTATTTCTTATTGAGAGACACCACTAGTGTACCCCGGTCCATTCTTTTTCATCTGAAATACAATCTACTGCAATCATTGTTCTCAACTGTTCTTTGCAAACAAACATCATTTTCCACACCATACGTTTAATCCTTTGTTTACGGCAAGCCGGTGAGATTGACAACCTCACTGTTAAGTTGGGGCAAAGTATTTTGATTGTGTTGTGCAGGTTCCACGTTGGCGCCGGAATCCCTGGTGTTGCGCGCACTACACTCCGCCACCAACAACCTTCACGTGGCCTTCATCTCCCACTGGTTCGATAACATTGGTTTCTTATCGAGGAAAACTTGCGCGTACGCATCACACCTTCCTCTGGGGTTCCCAACGAACGTGTGCTTTAGCGTCACAAGCAACTCTTTTTCTGGCGCCGTTGCCGGGGACCTGAAGAAAAGTTACACTACAGAGGTCTCTAACTCCCACGTCAACTGCACGCCGGCAGTCACTGAGAGTGACGAGCACATCGTCGATCTCCGCCTCCAGGGCGGAGCGTGTTGTCGGCGGCGACGGGATCGGGATGCTGCCCGCGCTGAGCCGTCATCCTCCCGGCGCGCGGAAGTCCGGCGGCGCCGGGTAGCCCGCCATGTGGAGGAGCCGCCCCTCCCATTGGTGGAGGGAGCGACAGCCGAAGCCGTTGTTGGAAGCGCCGTTGTTGTTCGCCATTGTGGTCGCCGAGCTCGAGGTTGGGGAAGATTGGGGAAGATTGAGGGAGACAGAGGCGTGGTTAATGCGGCCAGGCGCGGTAGTTCGGCGATAAATAGAGGTCGATGCACGTGAAACCGAGGCGACGGCATTAACTCGCCGCGTGGAAGCTATGCGGCCAACGAAGACTGGCCGGCGGCAGGCTTTTACAGCGCGCGGAAGACGATGCGATGAGGACGACGATTGGCCTCTATCGCCGACAAGTTGGGGCCACCAGCCGCAGGAAGGTTTCTCGGTGTTTCCGGCGCTTTCGTTTCGTCCGGAGTCCCCGAGCGCTCCCCGGGGGCGGGGATGGCTTGGGCTCCCCGGATGGATGAAAGCCCAAATCCGGACGAAAACGAGGGTCCGAGGGCGCGACTGGGCCGTTTTCGTCCATCCGGATGCAAAAAAGGCGTCCTGGGGGCCTCGTCGGGGAGACGGTTGGGGATGCTCTAAATGCATGGCGTAAGGGCATCTCCAACTAAGCTACCGTTTGCATCCGCCCTAACCGAAAATCTGTTTGGGCCCTGCTCCAGCGGGGCGACGCAAAGTGACCGGGCCATCCGCGGCGACATAAACCTGGCCCAAATATGTGCCAGGTTTGCGTCTCCGTGGACGCTCCGCGGTCGCGCCGAGTGTCCGCCAAAAATGACGTACGACCCGCGTGTTAGTGGCAGGAGGCCAATAACATTCCCGCCAGTGGCTATTCCCCGCGCGAAAAATCAAAGTAGACCGGCGCGAGCAGTCCAGAATCGATGGACGTCCTCGCCGCCGCATCCACCACCATGGATTCCGAGGTAACCCTCGCACCCGCCGCCGCCCCACACTCCGCCATAGCCACGACCATAGCCAGAATGGAGGCTGCAGCTCCGGCGGAGCAAAACGGGCCGCCATCGGCAAACGGGACGCTAAGCCGAAGGTGGCAAAGAAGGTGTTGTCCAAGGAGGAGAAAGGCGTCGAGGCCGCGAAGCGTCGCGACTGGTGCAGGAACCTGAAGGAGAGGAATGCATCGGCCGCCGCCATGGACGCCGACCAGTAGGCGTGGCAGATGCATATGAAAGTCGGCGTCGCGCAAGTAGGCCTCCATCCGACCTTAGCGGAGGCCTACATGCTCGTCAAGCGAGATGGGATCGCCGGTGTCGCTCCTCCGGCCTCGTCCGTGAGCTCGGTAAGTTCCCAGCTGCGTCCTGGAACTCCCGCTCACTTGCAGGTACACCTGACATCGCGGTTCGCCTCCGGCATGGCGGCGGTGTAGTTCAACAGGGCGCCGGTTCCCGACCTCAACCGGACGCCTAGAAGCAGTGACTCGTGCTCGGGCGCGACACACAAGACGCACCAGCTGCCGGAGGAGAGCATGCCGGTGCCCCGCATCCTGTTTGACGAAATGGCACCGACTACCCCGACGATGGACGACCCGGTACGTGAGCTCTCTCAACGGGTGCGACTACCGTGTATCATGCGTCTGACGTTCGGTCATTCGTAGGCCTATTGGAAGGACCGGAATGACAAAGACATTGAGGCCATGATCTTTGGCGGCGGCTTCGTTGGCGACGCTGGGACCGGGACAGGAGTGGGCACCGATGCAAGATGCGGAGGACATCGATGGCGCACAACTGTTCTCCACCCAACCCGCGCAGCCAACACCCGTGTGCGTCGACGACTTTGAGGACGCCCCAACAGGGCCTATCCTCACCACGGACAATGCTACCAAGAAGAAGGGGAGAGCCGCAGGACACAAGGATTCATCGACGACGAGGACAAGTGTTTGTGCGATGCGTGGCTGGCAACAAGCCATGACTGTATTAGTGGCGCCCAACAAAAGTGCAAGGTGTACTGGGCCAAGGTCATGCAGGAGTACAACGAGACGAAGAAGCACCCACCCTACCACATCCAAAGCCCTCGCAGGGAAGAGTCCTCCAGAAAAAGATGGAACTACATCAAACAAGAGACAAGCAAGTTCTGTTCGGCCGTCGAACATACTAAGAGCCACCCGTTAGCGGTGCTGGCATGATTTCAGTGGTAAACAAGAGACAACCATCATCATTCTATTCTATTTACATCATTGTATGTACATCATTAGCGGTGTTGGCGTGATTGCAGGAATCCCGGGACTTGGAGAGGTTCAAGGTAGTGCATAAGAAGGGCTACCATATGGTCTATTGCTGGAAGAAGCTCAAGGACGCGCAAAAGTGGAAGACAAGCTTTGCGGCCTACAATGAAGTTGTGAATAATGGTACAGTAGTTAACCTCGATGGCAAAGACGATGATCATGGCCGTTAAGCCCTTCCACCTCGTCCCAGAGGCCATAAGACTACCAAGGCCGATCTAGCCCGGGAGGCACATGCCATTGCGTTCACCTAGAGCCTGGAGCAGATGATGGCCGAGAATCATGCCGCCTTGGCTGCTAGGGACGAGAAGAGGCGTATGGAAAAAAGAGGCCGCAACTGCCATCTACCTCAACCTCACAAAAAGAGGTCATTAATTGAGATCCAAAGGATGGACGTCAAGGCCAAAAAGGTAAACGGCGAGGCCAAATTGCGTGACGCCGAGCCTAGGAGGATGGACGCCGAGGCCAAGACCCGTGCAAAGGACACAAGGATCATGCTAGCCAACTTGAGCAGCGTCGACAATGACACCAGGGCCTGGTTCATGAAGAGGCGCGCCAAAATCCGCGCGCGAGACGCCTGATTACCGGCGCCATGTGCCCAGCACCATGACCTCCTTTGGACTTTTTATGTTGTTCAGGCCTTGTTGTGCCCCTTTTGGACTCCACTTTGCGATGTACCATGTGCAAAGTGTGATGAACTTATTTCAGACCTCAATTTGACGTAATTTGAGACTATAATTTTGTGCAAATTTGAGCTAATTTAAGGCTACAACCTCTTTTATGAATTTTCTGAAACTAAACTGGCCCACGCCGGAAATGCATCGGCCCGCTGGAGCCACCCCCGACGCCAGGGGCGGAGCCACACCCCTGGCAACAGGGGCCATGGCTCGGGGTGTGAGGCTGAATTCCCTCCTTTACTTTAGCACCAGCACCAAGCAGCATATTTAGTACATTTTGAAATTGTTTGCACTATTTTGCACTCTTTGGCCCTGGAGTTGGTTAGATCCTAGCTCCGCCCCTGCCCGATGCAAACAGACGCTCGACCATTTCCGCGTCCGCCAGGCGACGCAAACAGATGCCCGCGGACAATTTGAACGTCTGAAATGCGTCGCCCCGTTGGAGATGCCCTAAGAGCATCTTCGTTAACACTAGTTATAGTGGGAAGTAACATGGAGTAGTAATACAAAGGAGCTCTCGGGTGCCACACACCCCTATACTTGAAAAAATAATATTAAAAAAAGTTTTAAAAAATTCAAACTTTTTTGGAAATCAAAGATGATAAGGTATTGCACTTGAAACAAAATATTTTCCTAGGAAATTACCTTTATTGTATCCGAGAGCTATTGTGGCACTTGAGAGCTCCATTTCCATTTGATTCACTTTATATTTGAATAAAAAAACTCTAAACGCCCCATGACCAGGTATTATTCACTTTATATTCGTCATAATTTTGTATTTTTGATGTGGAGTCCATGGGAATCATTCGGGTCTAAATATTTTTTTACGAGGACAAACTTGATCATCCTTGGTTTTCAGGAAGATTCAAAAAAAGTTGACCTTTTCAAATTACTATATTATTTTAGTCTATGGGGGTGTGTTGCACCCGAGAGCCACAAGTCCGCTTCAAAATGCAAATGCTACTACTCTATGTTACTATATTCATAGTGGTTAGTAACATTAAAGTAGTATCATAGATGGATTCATTAATTATATTATAGACTTATTGTATTTTGGGAAGTGTGATGTTACAGTAACTAGCTATGTTACTTCATCATTCTCTCTCCTCATTAACTTATTGCCACATAAACAAATTTGCTGAGTTGGACACGAAGTTAGTCCTAAATTACTTGTACTATGACTAGTCTAAGCGTCCACAAAGGTTTCTTTGGGACTACCATACATATTTTCGTCCCCAGTCACGTACCCTGAAGCCTACTACCCTTCTACGTGCAATACAGTGTACGGCGCCCCAAGCTCGTTCCCGCTCCAAAGGGGACGCTTTGAGCACGCCTAACAGTGTGAGAAGCGAGGCGGACGCCCACATGTCAGGGACCACATCCAGAACAGTTGGTTCCCGCCTTTTATTTCTCGTGGCGCCTCCCCTCCCAGCCCTCCGCTGCCGCTCGATTTATCGGTCATCTAGACGGCCAATCTCTTGTGAGTCGGGCACCGTCGTGGCGGTTGGCTTCCTCACCGTCCATTTCGCCGTTTTTGCTTTGCCAACGCGTCCCAGAATGCGCCAGCAAATCCGCCCTCCTCCACGCACAGAAGGTGTTCGGCGCCTTGTCTAGTAGGCATGATAGGTCGATGTTCTTTGACTCCTCTTCCGCAGATGAATTTTAACCATTTGTTTTGCTTCAGACATTGATAACGACGATGAGATGATTGTCCGAATGTTGGAGGAAGAGCAAGCCTTCGACGACGACATTCGGAGCATTTTTCAATCATCGTGTCCCTCCAGAACATGCTTGACGCCGAGGTGGAGAAGAGGAAGAGGCCACGCCGTGGAGGTTCAAAGGGGGAAAGAAAGAAGTCGAAGCCCTGGCAGAGGATGGAGGGGCATACCATTCTGCACAACGATTACTTCGCAGATGAAGCAACACAAGCCGACAATTTTCGGAGCTGGTATAGGATGAGCAAGGGTTTGTTCATGAATATCCTCCACAACGTTCGAGAGTTCGACCCCTACTTCAAGTTGAAGCACGACGATGTTGGCATTGTCGGGTTCTCATCAATTCAGAAGTGCACCACTGCCATGAGTATGTTTGCATACGGAGCACCTACCGATACACATGACGACTACCTTCGCATGAGTGAGTCTACTGCCATTGAGTGCATGTACAAGTTTTGCCGAGCTGCGGTGAGAAAGTTTGGAAAATACTGCTTAAGAGGGCCAACTGAATAAGAGACTGCAAGGATCATGGCACAAAATGCAGTGAGAGGATTCCCTGGGATGCTTGAAAGCATTGATTGTATGCACTGGTCATAGCAGAACAACCCATTTGCTTGGCAAGGTATATACAAAGGGCGTCATGGATATTGCAGTGTGGCGTTTGAAGCTATGACAGATTATGACCTATGGATTTGGCATTCTTTTTTTAGCATGGCGGGATCACACAATGCCATCAACGTGTTACAGCGGTCTCTGGTGTTCAGCAAACTAGTGGAGGGTCATGCTCCACCATACAACTATGAGATCAATGGCCACCAATATGCCAAAGGATATTATCTAGCCAATGGTATATATCTAAAATGGGCGAATTTTGTCAAAACAATTCTGGCTCCATCAAGTTAGAAGAATTGCCACTTTGGTTCGCGACAAGAAGCTTGCAGGAAGCATGTGTAAAGGTACATTCCCCTATGTGTGGTTTTGGTAATTAATGACAACCCCTATGGACTAATGTTTTCATTGAGTTTATATGAAGGAATATTCCATAGGATCTACTTGTAGTCCATGTGTTGGATTCAAGTATGGATGCCATGAAGATAAAGATATACCTTGAGTATTTGCATCAACATCATCGATCTAATGATATATATGTGATATGATCAAGAAGAAGAAATGAAGATGGAGTTCCTATGTGGAACTCAATATTAGCCATGCTCTATCTTATGTGATAAGCAATGAATGATCAAGATCTTGAGAGCTTGATTCCAAGTGAAGACTTCTTTATACACCTCAAGATAGTATGATAGAGCATGAGAAGATACAAGGTTGACCAATACAAAGAGTGAAGAATAGATTCAAGTTTGGTCAACACATGAAGCATGAAGAATGTGCCACGTGAAGTCACATGGTAGCTTTCCATGGGCATGCATCAAAAGTGAGATCTCATATAGCCCATTAGAGGATGACGGCAAGTGGTGATCGTCATCAAGGTTGAGTTGGGCAAGTTCAAGTTGAGCATCTCAAGAGGATCATATGCTTGAAGCTTGCCGTCCATTTGGTGATAATGGACACGTGAAGATGTGCATCAATGGAGCTTTCCCATCATGGTGTATGGGGGAGCATTTGTGAGTCTTCACGAAGTAACAATGATCAAGTGAGGCATTCCGGCTTGAGTGGAGCTTGAAGATTTATCATCAAGATCAAGCGGGATGCGCAAGGCAAAGGTATGACCTTGATAGGTTTTCCTTTTACCGGTCTCAAGGTGGTTGATGGGAGACCGGATTATAGGATAGATAGTCACACTATCAAGAGGGGCTTTCGGTTGGGTAACTTGATCACATCGTCTTAGGGAGCTCAATCCTTTGCATACTTTGCATATCCCTATTGCTTCTTAGTGTTTCTTTGTGAGAGGTTCTTGAGCTTGTTGCTAGCTTTACAACAAGCCCAAATTCATCAAAAACGAAATCCGCATGCATCTTCTATTGTGTTTTCGAGTTTGGACGTCTTCACCGTTTCTTGACGGTGGGAGACTCCCTCTCTAAAAACATCTAAAAATATCCTGTGAGGAGTCTCCATATTTCCAACAAAATTGGTTTCATGTCAATCGGGTCCGGACACAAAAGTTATCACGCTTTGTATAACATGTTTTCGCCGTTTCTCGCCGCGTGACCGGCCGTCCCACCGGATGGCCTAGTTCAAACCGGCCCCTGGACGGTGCCAACCGGGCACTATCCAGAAGGTTTCCAGCTTCGCCGGTCCGGCCGAGGTCCGTTTGGACCGTGGGTCCGACCCTCGTCCGGTCCGACCGGCGGTGGACCGCCTCCCGGCGTAGGTTCACGCGACAAAGACCCGCCTCCACGACCCGCCAGTCCGGTTTGGACCGGCTGGTCCGGTCTATGGCCGGTCGACGGGTCCTGCACCGGACGTCCCGCCCCTGGCCCGCTGACCGGCTCCTCGGTTTGCTGAGCTGGACATTTCCCCAACGGTTATTTTTCGGCTTGGGCTATAAATAGCCCTTCTTTCACCTTGGGCTGTATAAGTTCTTCCACTCTCTCTCCTCCATTGTTGACTTTGAAGAACTTGCCCTATCTCTTGATTCCCCCATGATTCTTGCTCATTCTTGAGGGATCTAAGAGAGGAGATCTAGATCTACAATCCCCACCAATCCATCTCTCCTCTAAGTGAGGGGAACTCTTTAGATCTAGATCTTGGAGTCATTTGTTGATTTCCTCTTTGTTCTTCCTCTCTAATCTCATCCTAGCATTTGTTGCTTTGGTGGGATTTGAGTGTGAAGGATTTGAACACCTTTAGTGTTATTGCTTTGCATCATTGCATATTGTTGAGCTCTCCACCACGATTAGTTCGAGTGAGAGACCGTGAGCTTGTTACTCTTGGAGGGAGACCTCCTAGTTGGCTTGGCGGTTGGTGCTCCGGTGATCCCTTCAAGGAAGATTGTGAAGAGGCCCGGGCTTCTCCTTCGTGGAGCTTGTGAAGTGGTGTGGAGCTTGCCATCTCCGGAGTGGAGGAAAAGCTAACCATAAGGAAAGGGCCATTATCCTTCGTGGGTGTGGCTCGGAGAATAGGGTGAGCCTTCGTGGCGTTGGAGAATCCTTCGTGGGACCTCCACTCCTCCAAACGTGGCGTACCTTCTTGCAAAGGAAGGGAACACGGGAATACATCCTCGTCTCCGCGTGCCTCGGTTATTTCTATACCCGAGCTTACTTTCCTTGTGATAGCCATCGTGCTTGAAGTACATATATCTTGCTATCACTTGTGCTTCATATATCTTGTGCCTATCTTGCTTAGCTCTAGTTGTTATTCTTGCACTTAGTTGAGCCTAGCATATTTAGGACTTGTTCTTGTAAACTAAACGTTAGTTTAATTCCGCATTCTTACAAGCCAAATCCGCAAGAGTTTTTAAACGCCTATTCACCCCCCTCTAGGCGACATCTCGTCCTTTCAGCATGTCAAGCGAGTATTTGATGTGCTTCAAGCTTAATTTGTTATTGTTCGGTACCCTACTCTAAGCTGGTCTCACAAATAAATGTGGGAGGTGATGTAGTCTTGTATGATCATACACAACATGATCATCGAGGATCACCACAAGAATCAGGTCAGGAGACATGTTAGTCCCTATGAGTGTCAGATCCCTCTTGTGGAGGTTGATCATTAGGTGCTTGTAGATTTTACTGATTTCCTCACCATGCATGCAGAGATCCGTGAGCAATGTTCGTGAGCAACTTCAAAATGATCTCGTTGAGTATATGTGGAGGGTCAAAGGATTATCAACAAATGTGGTGGTGCCTTGATATATCCCCACTTATTATATTTGTTTAGTTATTTATTGTGTGTTGTATTTTAATTTGAAAACAATTTTAGCAAACATAAACATATTTATTTGTATGGTATGTTTAATAAAATGGTTATGTTTTCGAACACCGTATCAAAAAAAATTAGGGCCTCGTTTGGGGGAGGCGGCTGGGCAGTGACGGCCCCAAACGCGACATGAAGAAAAAGCGTCCCCCAAACGATTGATCCGGTGCTGTTTGGGGGACGATTTGGGGGGACGTGACTGGAGATGCTCTTAGACAACCCCAATCGTTTTGGGGCAACTTATGGGGGTGCCGGCGCGAAATGCAAAATAGGAACTTGCCAGCGCCCAGCTGTGCACCCCATAGACATCCCCAATACAATTTCATATATAATTTAATTTAAACAATAAATAAACTGTGATAATTTATTACAACTTAAATAAATGATGGGCATAATTCAACAAGTTCAACATATCACATAAATAATTTAGGTTCATCAAATCACACAAATTTAAAAGTTTAAATCTCAATGGCAAGCAAATAAACAAACTAGACGACGCCTTTGAGAATCCACAAATGCTCCACCAGATCATATTGCAGTTGGTGATGAGTGTCCTCCTCGGTGATCACATGGCCAAGAGGGACATGAGGATTGCTAGATGTTTGTCGTCTCTAGCGTCGTCCCTGGTAGCAGCCACAACAGTGAGATCCTCGTCCATGAGTGCGGACATGACGTCCTCGTCATCTGAGTCCATCGCCTTGGCAAATAGCCGAACACCTCGCGTGCAATGTGGGAGTGTGGTGGAGATATGGAGGTAGCAGTGGTGGCGGGAGCGGGTGAACGACGACGGTGGGAAGTGGCGGCGAGGTGGCGAGGGTTGCGGCGGATTGTATGCGGTGGTGGAGTGGGTTCCTATTGGCGGCAATGGACCGTCGCGGTGACGGGTGGTTACGGCAGAGACATCGGGGATGGGAGGTGGTCGCCGAGACGAAGGAGCAAAATATTTGTATTTTTTTGGCTCTAGTCGCCGATAGGGCTGGCATGCGGAATTTTCTCGCCACGCGGCGCCCCTTAGCCCCATGTAGAATGGTTCGTCCTAGGGGCACCGGATGGAGAGTTGCGCCGCGCCGGCGGAAAAACAAATTTAGAGGCTGTGGTTGAATGTCTGTTTTTTAATCTCACATAATGCATAGGAGCACATGCTAGAGCTGACTATTGCACAAGAGCCAATTTCCCTTCTCTTTTTTTTAACTAAGCAAATTTATACTATTTTATCTCTTATAGCCAGCTGACTACTTGCTCTAAGCAGCAAACTGCTGATTTAAAGGTTTCAAGTGGGTTGGCTAGGAGGTGTTTTAATTGCGTGCCTCACAACATGAGGTGATCCAACCATTGGATCACCCAAATTTAGCTCAGAAAACCTTTTGCGAGGACATGCATTCTACTAATCACACGAGGATTCGAGAGCCTTCACGGGACAGGTGGTCTAGCGGAAGAATCAGTCATAAATAGGAGAAGTGTTTTAGCTTTAGAGCATCACTAATCCTTTTATTTAACTTTTTAAAAATCAGATTTGTAATTTTTAAAAATCTAAATACAAATTTGGATATAGTCACTAATGTAACCTATGAGCATGCAAAATCTCAATGCCATATTCTTCGTGTCATTGGCAACACAAAAGAACAAAACCCGATTTAATATAGAGTTTTGCAGCATATACACATTTTTGTTATTTTTTATAGCTCAGAATGCAGAGTAGGAGCATTTGAAACTGATATTTTGCACCTTAGTGGATACATCATTATGGATACAAATTTATTTATATTTATAAAGCTTTTAATTTTGATTTTGATTTTTTTAAACAACAAGATCATTAGAGGCTGAGAGCCAAAATCTATGCTCCAATAAGAGCATCTTTAGCAAACTTCTTATAACGCGGCTTTTAAAAACATTGGTAAGGGCTCGGAAAATGGGTTTTAAGAGCCCGCGTGGCCAGCAACCGAACTATCTAGTTGTGTACAAATCAAACACAGGCACGTCGAGCTAGCTCTTGTCAAGCCAAAATGATCGACACCACAACTAAGGTTGAAAGATCAAGCATCCGTGGAGGCATCTCCACCGTCACTCATTAGATCATCATGAACACCACCACCATCACCTCCACCGCCACCACCACTAGCTGGAGAAGCAGGTGAAGTAGACGCTTCCCTTCTTTGTTGCAACATTTCCATCCTAGTTAAATCCCACCATTCTTTTGTAGGCGTCCATGATAGTTGGATCCATCACGAGTGTTTTGTTATCCTTGGCAATGAGCTTCGCCATGGCCCTCTTCTCCTCGCCACTTTCCTTTCTCGCCTCCACAACGGCCTTGCGCATCTCATCTTCATGTAGTGTTTTCCACCTTGCTTGCTTCTCTTGCTTCTACATCTTGGCCAAATACAAATTTGCTTCTAGTATTTTATTCACCAACACCTCCTTGGATTTCACTATGACATCAATTTTGCCCCTTAAACTTGATGCATCGACAAGCTTCTTGAGCTTCTCTTTTGCCTTCTTGTTTCCATCGGGCTTGTCTTTGTTTCATCCTCCAAGTGGCACACAATCATATTCATCATCCAATTGGAAAAATGCACCCCCTCTTTGGTGATGTTTATTGCTACCTCAATTTCCACTTCTCGCTATGCAATTTCTAACAATGTTGGAGGTTGAACGTTTTTTTTCTGTGGAGGAGAGCATTTGATTGTACCTTTCCAATGCAAGATTGTCCTACAAGTGGACAATTATTTGTGAGCAAAACATATGAAGCAAGTGATTCAACTGAATCAATGAAACAATGCACAAATATCACATATATATTCATCAACTGTACAACCACTTGGAGGTGCATTACTTAATTTCTCCAAACATACATTCCAACGGATACAAGCCGTTTTGATCACGTTCCAACGACCTTGGAATGATCTATAGTTGTGTGGTGGTGCGGGAGCAAGACGAGGCAAGAATTGAAAAAAAATGTCATAAAGGCCATGGGTGTTGCGACAACGGTGTTGTTTTGAGCGTAGTTTGTTGGTATTCGGTGGTGCTACGAGAGGCTGGCAGGGGTGCTACCGGAGGTCTTCGGTGGTGCTACGAGCAGCCGGCAGCGATGCTATGACTGACCAGCGAGGATCCTACCGGAGGTTGTCGGGGGAGGGTGGGGGTGCTACCATAGGTTATCGGTGGTGCTATGAGCGGCCTGCGATGGTGCTAAGATAGCGAGGGTGCTAAAAGAAGTTGGCGGTGACGATGCTCAGTGGCGTTGCCACAAACCATCAGCGGATGTGATGGAAAACGAAGGTGATGGAAGAAGAAAGTGATGGTCATGTCACCCGGATTGGAATGCTGCCGGCGGGCATTGACGAGGAGTAGCTCACGACGCTACACCAGTATAATATTTTGCTATCACATTGTATTGCTTACCATAAGTTGTTGGTGCACATAGGTAAACCCTAGTTATATAGGTTTTGTGCTTAGCAAATTAAATGCTAATTTTATTACGCATTTGTAAAGCCATATTTGTAAAAATAATTAAACCGCCTATTCACCCTGTAGGCGGTATCCATGTCCTTTCACAAGTGACGGTCATGTCAGCCGGCGGTGCATTGGCGAGGAGTAGTTCACACTGCTACAATAGTATAATCTTTTGCAACAAATATTTCGTAATTCTTAGTCAGATGCTGAAAGGAAATTAACCTCCGGAGGATTGTCAGCGCTATTCTTCTAAGCGGAGTTACGTTTCCATATTCCAAATTCAAAGATTTTAATAAACTACCTACACCAGTTCGTTTTGACCCAGATTTTAAACTATGCTCAATGGTTTGTGTAGTAGCCATAACTTCTATTTCATTATTGGTGTTGCCTCGAAGTAGTTCTTGTAAATTATTTTGTTTTCTTGTGATTTTGTTCTCTGTATTATTTTTGGAAACAAAGTACTCATTTCGATCCAAATGAATTGATTCTATTTTATCTACATACACATATGCATATAGTCTAGAAACTTAACTAGATAAATAGAAATTTAGTTAAATCAATTAACATGGATGAGAGGGAGTACTACTATGTATTGTTGATGGGCTAAACTTGATAGTTGAAGCGCTGCAGCAACAAGGTGTCTTTTGCAGTATGTTCAAAAAAAAAAAAAAGGTGTCTTTGGCAGTTGAAAAATAATAACCACAGCCCCACTTGCGTCCTTCACTTTAGAAAAGAGTAAAGTCATTGACAGCCTACTTGAATTGATTGATATCACGGGTCGATTGTCCCTGACTCTGAAAAGCGTTCATGAATAATTCCGCTACTAGAGGAATATTTCTCAAGTTTCCGACTTTACCCTCACTGCTCCAGTCAGCGTGACGCTTCTTTCTCCTCTTACATCAGATCCAAAACAAAACGAAGCTCCATTCCCCATTCTCGCTGCAATCGCTGGCGCCTCGCCGCCGCGCCTTCCTTTCTCACGTATTTTGGGGTCCAGACGTTCTCTGGCAGCAGGAGGCCAGCGCGCGGGAGCTCGAGAACCACGGCGGCCGTGGAGGCGAGGCTTCTCGAGCTCAAGGTATTCTCGCAGCCGGAGGAGAACGGCAGGCTCAAGGCCCAGCAGGCATCGGAGCCGCGCCAAGGAGAAGCTGCGGGTGCAGTGCAAACCTGAGGGAGGCGGCAGCGCTCCGGGAGAGGGTGAACGAGGTGGCGGCAGAGGCGGCATCGCTGCAAAAGTCAACCGCCGGGCGTGAGGAGAATTAAATAGGCCTCTACTGCTCTGTCCCGCATTCCATTCCTCTCCGTTTGTCCAACTCTTCTTCCACCTTCATCCAGGTTAGGCAAACACCATCCCTGTATGCATCCACGAGAAAGCTGCTCCTCCCGTTTCCTTTCTTCTTGCTCCATTCTTTTTCATGTCATGGAGCTTACCTCTCTCAATATACCATGCTATATGGACATGTCAATTCTTCAACATGTCCTTAATTATTATTTTTTGACCAAGTTGTCCCTAATTATTAGCTGCTGCTAGATTTGCCTTAATTAATTGCTGCTGAATTATTTCCTTTTTAAGCTATATGGAAATGCCAATTATTTGTTACCCATATCTTCCAACAATACATGCATTTATCTGTTCTTTGCAAACGTTATGCTTATCCATACACAGCCACTTACTGTGTGTTATTACTACTAGGAGATGGAGAATACAACGTTGAACAGGTTACACCACACAAGTGGGGCGACATCCCAGTTCGAGTTCGCGTTGTTAGAACAGATTACTGACAATTTTTCCAAGGACCGTGTAATTGGTCGTGGTGCCTATGGAGTGGTTTACAAGGTATCATTGCTATTTGCATCTATTACTTGAGCTTTTACTTGTCAAACAAGACGACCGCTAATTACAAGTGCCCATGGACAGTATTAACGAAAAGATCTTTAACAGGGAGTCATGGACAATGGGGAAACGATTGCCGTGAAGAAGCTCAGCTACATGCCTCCAGATCATGTCAGTGGGAAACAATTCCATAATGAGTGTACTAACCTTATGAGGGTCCAACATCAAAATATTGTTCGGTTAGTTGGCTACTGCAATGAAACACATCACAAATCTATTGAACTTACTGGAGAACTTGTTTTTTGCAAAGAGAATAAAAGAGCTCTCTGCTTCGAGTACTTGCAAGGCGGAAGCCTGGACAAACACGTCTCTGGTGAGATCATGCACTGCATAGGAAATATCATTATGCGTGAAGAAAAAAATCTCACTAAACTTATTATCTATTTTAATCAATCCATCAATTGTCGTCTTTGTAATACCCATCATGTGTACTTCTGCAGACGAGCCATGCAGTCTTGATTGGGACACGTGTTATAAAATAATTAAGGGAGTCTGCGAGGGCTTAAATCACCTCCACAATGGATACAAAGATCCTATTTTCCATTTGGACTTAAAACCTGGAAACATATTGTTGGGCAACGACATGATTCCGAAAATTGGAGATTATGGTTTATCAAGACTTTTTTCTACAACCAAAACATGTACCACAACAACACCTTTGGGAACAATGTGAGTTCATACCTGATGTGAAGTAATCAACTTCTTATATTATTTTGTTACAAAGTAATTATATTTGATACCATGCAGGGGATACACACCACCTGAATTCGTCGACAACCAAGAAATCTCATCTAAGTATGATGTATTCAGTTTGGGTGTTGTAATAATACATATGATGGCAGGTCGCAAACACTACTATGACCGTGTGGATACTCCTTCCAAATTCATTGCGTTTGTAAGTAATAAATTTCTGAATCATGAACTTGCCTTTCATAGTTATGTGGTGTCTTACCCATGCTCTATATGTAGGCAACATGTCAACATTTTGCTTCCATTTTGTAGGTATGTGAAAACTGGGAAAAAAGGCTACACGCAATGATGTGGTCACATGCATCACAAGAAATTAAGACATGCATTGAAATAGCGTTAAGATGTGTGAGGTCTGACCGACAAGAAAGGCCTACTATAAGCAAGATTGTTGATGATCTTAATAGGATTGATATTGCAAAATTACCACTTACATGCAAGGTAGATCAGTGATATGTATTCACTCTATTTAGTGCTTATGTGACAGGAATGCAGCTATATTCTGGATACTTAGAACTGTGGCTGTTTTTGGTTCGTTTCAACTTCCTAAGCATATCTAAGCTGCATGGTTTACAAGAACCATGATGTTGGACACTTCACCTATGCTAAAGAACAAGAATCTGGTTACTCATTTAATATATAAAACGTTCAGTGATGTGAAAATTGAGGTCCACTGTTTCCACCATAATAAATTCTGGGTTAGCTCAAGAGCTGACATGTGCTTCGTTGCAGTTCTGTAATTGAATCCTATTCAGTTTCACAGTAGACGTTTTTTTTTCTCTTTCATTAGCATATTTTACATCTTTTCTACCAGATGCATTACAAAATTCGTTTGTTTGCTATTATATTTTTATTCAGGGAGATATTGCACCCAAACCTAAGATGGTTGGTGTATCTCAAAGAATACCGGTGGTGATACCTGCAACTGATATACTTACTTCAGCACAAAGGGAATCAAGAAATGTACCACCTACAAAGGGTATTCTTCACTTTATTCCTCTTGTTTTTGCATTTTCCTCTGTAGTCGCTATGACATTTCACATAGCGGTGTCACTAAGTTTGCTTTGCGATCCACATGTTCTGCAGGTATAACAATCATTGCCAACCGTGAGTGGAACGAAGGAGGAAATCAAGTTGATGCTTTAATGAAAGTGAGTCATCTGTGCTTTTGACTTGCCAATGCAAATAGTTCAACTGGGTTACCAGAAACTGTTTATTTTTTAGGAACTTCCTATACTACTGAGAACATATACAGAGAACTTCCCTAGGAGGGGAGATTTGCATCATTATGAGAGATCTCTCACTGAGTTGACTTTTGCGGAGGGGTATTATGAAAAGTTATGTTTCTTATATAACATGCCCCTCTTGGTTCTGAGTATAAGCATCATACTCATGATTATAGAAACAAATTTCAAAATTAGCAATGTTGCTAAGCCTATATGTTTTAAGTGTGTTTGCATTGAAAGTCCTGCATATTTCTTGAGTTATTATGATGTTGTTGGCAGTGCTCTGACAGGTACATGGACGAGTGGATGCTCTCAGAAAAAAAAATACAACTTCTGTTAGGAAGCTACATGCTTCTGTGCAAACTTTTGTGAAGGAACAATAGAGCTGTAAACCAGTGAAAATCTTTATCATTGCTCATTAAACTGTGCCAACTAGTAAACCCTACTATATACTGTAAATGCCAAAAACTATTTCTGTATGTTTGCCACTAAAATATTTCATAATTGGTGTGCTAGAAATTCTTTTGTGCACTAACTCCCGATTAATAATTGATTATTGTGATCAGGGTTTTGCTGTTATTTGGTGTGTCTCTTAATTGGTGTATTGATCCATGATGTATAATGGAGGCTCATGTCTGTGCTTTGGTTTCAGGGAGATCTAGTGGAGGCCCCGGTTTACGCTTTGGTGGACGCTATGTTCAGACTTCCCGGGAAGCTCGATGCGCTACTTGTCTGTCATGGCCACATGCTGCCCCGAGGCACAGCAGATGAGATATCTCTCATCAAGCAAGATCTTGAGAAGACGGTAGCCATTCTCCAGGAGCACGACGAATCGAGAGCGCATGATCATGCCATGATGGTCAAGTGCCTGACCAAGGAGGCGCGCGAGCTGGCCTATGACATGGAGGACAGTGTCGACCAGTACGAGCATGCAGCGGGCACCAGGAGATGGATATTATCTCCCCGCCGTAAGAAGTACAAGATCACTGGCCGTGGCCGTAAGATCACCACATGGCTTTCCGAGAAGCTCAAGTGGCGCCTGTGGATGGCCAACAAGATAAGGGAGTTCAGCATGCGCTCGCAGGAGACACTTCAAAGGTGTAGCTTGTTTGACCTTGGTAGCAGCACTGCTTCTACTTCTACTGGATGTGCTCCGGTTTTTGGCTCTTGGCATCCCACACCATATGGGGAGCCTGTTGGTATCGATGCCTCTCTGAAAAAGCTTGAAGCGTGGCTTGATAAGGATGGAGAGCAGAAGCTCAAGATGGTCTCCGTTGTTGGATCTGGAGGGGTTGGTAAGACCACGCTTGCCAATGAGCTATACCGTAGAATTGGACGCCAATTCGAGTGCCGGGCATTTGTGCGGACGTCTCGAAAGCCTGATGTTAGAAAGCTTCTCATCAGCATGCTCTCACAATTTCGGCCACACCAGACCCCTCCCACTTGGAAGGTGCATCGCCTAATTGGCGATATCAGGACACACCTCCAAGATAAGAGGTATACATTTTTTTATCTCTTTTTTCATAATGATTGCAATTTCTTTGGAGACATGAGTTTCAATCTTGTGAGCAGGTGTTGGTACCATGATTTTTTCATTATATGAACATGTTACTCATAATCTTAGTGCATGAAACCGTATGTGCTTGACGTCTTCATTAGTTGGATGATTTCGGGGTTGTTAAAGATTTTAAGCAGTTAGTCTTTTAAAGTGAGAAGTTACTGATACTATTTGCAGAATCCATTTTATATTGCAGGAAGACCAATATTTATGTGTGCAGTTTTTTCTAGGGTTTTGTTTTTGTGGGTATTTATGCGTGCAGTTATCCTTAGCCACTTCCCTCTTTCTTCTATTCCATTAAGGATAGCATCGATTGGTTTGATATTTGCTTTCAGTCTGACAACTGTGATACAATATTCCTCAGGTACTTGGTCGTAATTGATAATATATGGGATACACAAACGTGGGATATCATTAGCCGTGCTCTGCCGGATGGTAATCTTTGCTGTGGAATATTAATGACGACAGAAGTCGAGGATTTATCTCTGAAATGTTGTGGTTTTGAGTCAAAGTATGTTTTCACAATGAAAGCACTTGGTCATGATGACTCAAGCAAATTATTTTTTAACACAGCTTTTGGTCCAAAATATCAATGTCCACCAGAACTAAGTGAAGTTGCGAATAACATTATAAGAAAATGTGCTGGTTTTCCACTAGCAGTTGTTACTGTTGCCAGCCTTTTAGTAAGATGGATGGGCAAACCAGAACGATGGGATTATGTAAATAAGTCCTTAGGTTATGATATGAGTACTAACCCTACTTTGGAAGGGATGAAACAAGTACTTAACGTCAGTTACAACAATCTTCCTCAGCATCTGAAGGCATGTGTGATGTATCTCAGTATATATCAAGATGGCGACATAATTCAGAAGGATGATTTGGTAAAACAATGGATAGCTGAAGGTTTTATCCATGCAATAGAAGGCAAAGACAGTGAGGAAATATCCAGGAGCTATTTTGATGAGCTTATCAGTAGCAGAATGATCCAACCTGTACATATAAATGATAATGATGATGTTTTGTCTTGCGTGGTGCATTACATGGTACTTGATTTTGTTAGACACAAGTCCATACAAGAGAATTTTGTCACTGCAATAGATCATTGTCAGACAACTGCAAGATTCTCTGACCAGGTTCGTCGACTGTCTCTTCACTTTGGTAATGCAGAAGCAGCACCACCAACAAATATGCGATTGTCACAAGTACGGACTCTTGCGTTTTTTGGTGTCTTGAAGTGTATGCCTTCAGTTGTGGACTTTGGTCTTCTTCAAGTTCTAAGCCTGCATCTCTGGGGTGATGATGATGAGGAAAGCATCAATTTTGATCTCACTAGAATATCTGAGCTTTTTCGCCTTAAATATTTGCATATCAAATGTAATGTCACCTTAAATGTACAGCAAATCCATATGCGAGCTCTACAATGTTTGGAGACACTGAAAATAGATTCAAGAGTAAGTGCAGCTCCATTGGACATTGTTCGTTCGCCAGGTTTGTTGCACCTCAGTCTTCCCATCGAGACAAATTTGCCCAATTATATTGGCCAAATGACATCTCTTTGCACACTTAGATATTTTGATATAAGTCTTAACTCAACAGAGAACATTCAGAGCCTTGGTGAGCTGACCAATCTCCGGGATCTTCAGCTCACCTGTTCAACACTGCCATCCTGTTATCTAAAGAGAAAAATGGATAGTATGAGCTCCATTATCGCAAAACTCAGCAACCTCAGATCTCTAACTCTGAAGCATTCAAGTATTCCCGACGTTGGATCTTCATTGAGCATTTCCTGTGATGGGTTGAGCATCATATCCTCTGTACCGGCTTTTCTTCGTAGATTTGAGTGGTTGCCTCACATTTGCAGCTTCTCCAGCCTCCCCCAGTGGATTGGACATCTTGACAAGCTTTGCATCTTAAAGATTGGGGTTAAGGAATTAGCGAGAAATGATATTGATGTTCTCATGGGATTGCCTGCACTCACTGTTTTGTCTTTGTATGTATCAACAAAGCCAGTAGAAAAGATTGTCTTCAACAAGACAGGATTCTCGGTTCTCAAGTACTTCAAGTTCACGTGCAGTGTACCTTGGGTGGAATTTGAGACGGATGCTATGCCTAATCTCCGGAAGCTCAAGCTAGGTTTTGATGCACATGGAGCAGACCAACACAGTACTATTCCTGTTGGCATTGAGCAATTGTCAGGCCTCAAGGAAATCTCTGCAAAAATTGGAGGTGCTGGTGCTGATGATCATGATAGAACGGCTGCAGAATTGGCATTGAGTTACGCCATTAAGATGCATCCGGCGTGTCCCATCTTCAACATACAGCGTGTAGATCGGGTGTTCACTAGTAGTGATGACTATAATAGCGGTTTACAAGAGGAAGAACACCCGATCACCGAAGAAGACTCAGATGAACAGCATCAAGTCCTTCAAAAGGACTCCAGGGAGGATGTAATCGAAAATGTTCACGGAAGGTATTGAATATTGTCTAAATGGAACTGTCAGTTAATATGAAGTAAAATATTACAAACATTTAATAACGTGTAACTATTTTTATGACCCATCTGATGGTAACCATTAATTTGCACTTTTTTGTGAGACTCATTAATGTGCAGTTAACATACTAACATATACCTAAATAGAATTTTACTAATTAGTTGTCCTTCATATATTAATTTGAAACGGTAACAAATCACAAACACATCCATGACCAATGTAGGAAGAAGCAGCTCAAGTGGAACAAGCAGGTGAGGGTGAGCTCCTCACAGGACGCTAAGGGAGCCGATGGCTTCAGGTGGCAGAAGTATGGTGAGAAGAATATCCCCCGCTCCAAGTATCCAATGTCAGTGATTCTCGAACTGAACTCACCTTCATTAGAGATGAAAAAGCTCATTCTTTTCTGCTTGCCTGTGTTCGTGGGGGATGATTTCTGAATTTAACTCTCGCAGAAGTTACTACTCTTGCGTGTACACGTACATGGAGAACTGCCCAGCAAAGAAGAAAATGCAGCGCATGGATGGCGACCCGATGGTTTTCGACACTACGTACTTGGAGAAGCACACATGCCGTCATGGCATGAACTTTCAGCTGCAGACTGGACATGCGCAGAGCTCTGTCTCCATCGGGGTCAAGGCTGAGGGAAGCGTGCATGGTCATGAGAACATGACTCGGCAAAGGTTTGATGAATAAAGAAGCGAGTTCAAACATCCAATATGGTGTAACTATCTAATGTTACCAATAATTTGCATCTAAAATATCTAAATAGTATTTTACTAATTAGTTATTGAGTATAAATTAGTTACACGCTTCCTGAGTTGTCCTCGGTTTTGGAATAGTATGAGTAGAAGATTTCCTAGATTATTTCTTTGGAACATATATGGCACATACAACTAAAATTTCCTTATATCCCAGTTGATTCCCACCACCATTAGATCCCATGGTATGACCTTATTTATCATAATCCCAAAAGGCAAAGCGAAGTTTGAGATGATTGACTTGAACTTAATTTTCAGTTATCTTTATGATTTCCTCATGAACACAACCATAACCAATGTAGGAAGAGTCTGCCCGGGTGGAGCACGAAGGTGAGGGTAAGCTCCTTGGGGGATAATGGACCCCTCGATGATGGCTTCAGCTGGAGGAAGTACGGCCAGAAGGACATCCTCGGCTGTAGGTACACAAGGTCAGAACAAACCCTCACCTCAAGAGCACTACGTATTTTTTCTCTCGTACACACTTCGTGGGCCTGACAGAGACTGACTCGAGCTCTTGTCGAAATTGAATCACAGAGGTTACTTCAGGTGTTCGCACAGGAACAACCAGGGCTGCCCAGCGAGCAAGCATGTGCAGCGCACGGACATTGACCCGCTGCTCTTCGATGTCGTGTACCGAGGAGAACACACCTGCGCTCAGAGTGCACATTCACTGCCGCAGCCTAGGCAGGAGCAGAGCTCCGCGTCCATCAGGATCGACGCATCCACAGCGACGTCCGGGAGCCTGGTTACTCATGAGGAGATGAGCGGAAGTGTGGCTGGAGTCGGCCGCTTTATGTCCCCAGCGACGTCTGGTGGCCACGCTACCTGGGAGGAGGCGAGGCGCAGAAGTACGTCCATAGTTGGATTCATGTCCCCAGCGACGCACAACAGCTGCGAAGTGGCAAGCGGAACCGGAAGTAGGACTGGATCTTGCCTCGTGTCCCCTGCGATGTCAGAGAGTACTGTTGCGTGCAGTATGGTCAGCGGAAGTATGGCTGGTTCTTGCAGTGCCCCTGTTGAGGCAGACTCGGGTACGGATGAATTGCTGGACTTGGACCGTGCGGAGGAAATCTTCCCTGGTAATCATGTCCACGAAGAGCTCGATATTGGATGCCTTGCACCACCTAGTTCACCTAAAAGTCCCGACTAAAGGACAAGGCCATGCATAGCTTGGAAGAAAATGCTACCTTGAGTGTGTCCAATTTAATCTCAGTTATTCATCTTGCTCTCTCTGCTTCGGCCCAAGCCTTCGGAAACGAGCCTTCCTCCGCTCGTTAGAAGTTAGTTTTCTTATGAATTTAAATTAGAATATAACAAATTTTACCTTGAGACAAATTTCTTATTGTAGCATGAATTTCAACAATTTCTGAGTAACAAAGAAGGATTGCACTACCCGGCGGCGCCGCATCCTAGTGATATTGTGCGGCTGCTCGCGATCCTACCTCTCGTGGGACTCGGCCCATGTAAGCAAGTTCTTTATTGGGCCAAACTGTGAGCTCCAATTCTAAATATCATGTTCCGATAGTTTTCACCAAAAACTACCTATTATGTACAGCCTTTTCTCTATCGACATACTACAGGCTTGGGTGAGAAATTCTATGCTTTTAACCATATTGCTAGAAGAAGTAGCTCATGTAACCACCCGTATCACAAAAACGGAGTTGTAGTGCTAATTGCCAGATTAATTAGATTAATTGCAATATGCAAATTAATTAAATCTTAATTACTAATTGCCAGAATCATTAAGAGCAATTTTCAGATTAATTAGGATTAATTGCCAGATTAACTAGGAGTATTTCCTGCTCGTTAGTCTGGCTAAGATTGCTCATAGTAGGAATAACATAGCTAGTAACATCACACATATCAAAGCATTTTGGTGACATGACATGCTAATAAATGAAGAAAGAAAGTAAGATGGTAACTAGCTATGTTACCATAACATCACACACCTCAAGGCAAGATGAGTTTACAACATAATAAATGATACAATGCATGACACCACATATAAGTTACTACCCACTATAAATGTAGTAACCTAGACTAGTAACATGTCATATGTTACTAGTTTAAGTTACTCCCCACTATGACCAGTCTAATTACTAGATTAATTAGGCCCTAGTATAGCTGCCGGAATAATTAGAAACACTTGACAATTTAAAATTAGACTAGTTGCCCGTACCATTACTTTGTGCATAATTTTCCAAGTTAATTAAAGCATATTGGCCAAGTTAATAATTGCCAGATTAATCAGTGCATATTTGCCCATCCTGCCAAATGAATTTGTACAAATGGTCTACCTATGGTTGCTGCCAGCGCTAGGCTCACAGCCGCACATGATGCTATATACTTCAAATTCGTTAGATAGATGCAAAATTGGAAGCTGCGACGCGAATCTTCACCTGCCTCATTGAGCTGCTTGCAGCATCGACTCACTCGGATGAACACGATGGAGCAGCGGGCCTGGAGCTCTATTCTGGCCATTAATCAGCCAATTGCTCATAATTAATTTGGCCATTACACCGGTTTAATCGGGTAATTAGGTCCCTAGTGGCAAAACTTGCGATACCCACTAATATCTCCACCAGCTTCATGGAGACGAGGATGCGGCCTCAATTTGGATGCACGCGAGGGAGCATATGAAGGTGCGTCTCATCCTTGCGCAGTCGCACTGGTATCTGCTCGTCGACGCGAGCAACCCGCTGCCTCCCGTTGGCGACGACCTTGCCGCGCAGTGGCGGAGCCAGGATTTGAATTGAGCCGGGTCGAATAAATAAGCTCTAAAAATTTTTGGGACAAAAAATCACATGTAATCAACAAAAAATGGTCCAAACTGATGCATTTATCATATTTCACCGAGTAGAAGTACAAACTGACTAAAAAACAAGAACTAGATACAAAAGTGCTACATTTTGAGGAGATATTATCATACCATTAAGTTGAATCCATGCTAGGAAGTCGAAATCCACGAGGAAGATGACCTCTACGGTTACTGTAGGCATGAAAACGAAGCATAATCTTCTTGTCATCAATTTGTGCAAATATCTCTTTCTCAACATAGCAAATCATCAAATCATTGAGCCAAACATCCCCTATCTTGTTTCGAAGATCTGATTTTATAATCTTCATGGCCGAGAAAACCCTCTCTACTGATGTTGTTGCCACAAGCAATGTCAGAGCTAGTGTAATAAGGCGGTAGACCAATGGAAATGTCAAATGATATCTTTTCTGAACCAACTTGAGAGCAAGATCACTCAAACTATCACAAGCTCTGAACTCAGGAGTTCTCTTCATGACATCAACATATATGTTTAGTTCATCAACCAATAGACAACAATCATGTGAAGAGAAATCAGCAGAGTATATGGTAGCAAGCTCAACTAGCATATCATTGTCAAAACTGTTGAATGAGTCTCTAGGATCAAGGCATGAAGTGCACAATAATAGGCGTGTAGAAGTTTCAGAAAATCTGTGATTCATCTCAACTATGTTTTTGTCAAGCACCTTAATAAAGATTTGTACCTTGTAATGATGTAAGCAAGTAACCATCTTACGTGAGCTCCTTGGGTAACCCCTAGCTGCAATGTTATCATCCATATTCGGTACCATAATGTTGCGTGCACCACAAAAGTTAGTAGCAGCAAGCAATAGAGGCTCCCATCCATCATCTCTCAATTTTTGCAATGCACTTTTCACTGAGACAATCATATTCATAGCACTCACTATGTTCTGATCCTTGGCTTGCAATGCATTTGACAAACCATTTATTATACCAAGCAATCGAATCATCAAATGCAAGATAATAACAAATTCAAAGGTTTCCATGTATATGATATAACCTGAAGCCACACCTTTCTCCTCGGCATCTGTCCCATCATGAGAAACACTGCATAGTGCTTTAACCACATCATCCCACATTACTTGAATCCGAACTAGAGTTTTATGGTGTGATCCCCAACGAGTATCACTTGGTCTTGTTAAACTTGTCTCTTGATTTTGGCCTCTTCCCGATGAGATCTCCCCACTCTCTAGCTGTGCTACCAAACGGTCATGCTGCAATTGCAACAATGCATCCTTTTTCCTACAAGAGGCACTCACCTACAAAAATTGTGCATGTAGAAATTAGAATTGATACATAGAAATAGATTTGGAAGTAAAGATTTCCTACAAGAGGCACTCACCATATTGACAATCTTGTTTAAGTAACCAAAGAACTGACCAACCGGAAGAACCCCTTTCACAACCGCCACAACCACTAATTGTAGTTGGTGGGAAAAACAATGCACATAAAAAGCATAAGGGTTGTCGGCCAATACCAATATTTTTAAACCATGTAGCTCCCCACGCATATTAGAGGCACCATCATATCCTTGACCTCTTAAGCTAGACATGGACAAATTATGTTTCACAAACATAGCATCTAGATATCTTTTCAAAGAAGCCGATGTAGTATTAAGGACATGCTCAACACCAAGCAATCTTTCCATGATCTCTCCTTTTTTGTTCACAAACCTACAAGCAATAACATATGAGAATTGTGAGAGTATGATAATTGAGTTGTGGGAGTATGAGAAAGAATTGTGAGAGTATGACTAACCTCACCATCACAGCCATTTGCTCTTTAACTGATACATCACGAGACTCGTCAACAAGTAGAGAGAAACAAGCATTTCCGAGCTCACTCATAATGACATGTGTAATCTCTTCTGCACATGCTTGCACTATATATTTTTGGATATCAGGAGATGTTAATTGACAATTGCCAGGAGCATTCTCATTGATCACATCAGCTATATCCTTGCATCTTGCACCATACCAATCCAACATCTCACGGAAATTGCCCTTGTTCGAAGAAGTGCTAGACTCGTCATGCCCACGAAAAGCTAGACCTTGGTCAAGTAGAAATCTGACAACACCCACAACAGCCCTCAAACGAATCTCATATTCAATATGCGATTTTTCTTCATGACAAACAAGAGCATATGCAACACTTTGCTTTTTTATTTCTGAAATATTCACCACTATTTCTTGCATTGTTGTGAAAACTCGCTGGTTCACCTACATGACCCCCAAAATTTTCCGATGCTTTCTTCCAATTTTTAAACCCCGACTTTGTGAAAACATCCGATCCAAAGTGGCTACCATTGTTTGAAGATTTGAAAAGAAAACAATGGAAACAAAATGCAGCATTCTTCTCCACACTATACTCTAACCAATCATACTTGCTATACCATGCATCTAGAAATGATCGCCTATCCGGATTTTTGGGATAACTATGTCCAACTAAACGATTACGACCTCTCGACAAATACGCCCATCGCATTTTATCTCTAATTTTAGGGGTACTATATGACTCAATTGGTCTCCGAATTCCGGGATCGGGAACCACATTTGCTAGATCAAAGATTTCTGGGACATTTGCCTACAACAATGAAAATAAAACAAACTATGAGGAAACAAACTAGACAAATATGTATCAAAACTCAAGGCAAATGGGGGAAATTCAACCTCTGTGCGTGCCCTCTTGTGTGCTTCTTCTGCTGCCTCAGCGGCCTCCCCTTCTTCAATCCAGGCAGCCAGGTCAGCCTCGTCGCTGGAGTCCATCGAAGACGGCCGCCGGAACAAGCAGAGATGAGGGAGCTTGGAGAGGGGCGGGGGCGGTCAGGGACGGCCGTGGAGCCTGGAGACTGGAGAGGGGCGGGGGCGGTCAGGGATGGCTGGAAACAGGGCGTGCGCGGGCGCGCGGCGCGGCGGCGCGCTGGAGCGAGCGAGGGCGTCGGGATCGAGCAACGGCGGCGGCCTGCGGGAGCGAGCGATGGCGGCGGCCTGCGCGAGCGAGCGAGGGCGCCGGGAGCGAGCGACGGCGGCAGCCTGTGGGAGCGAGCGACGACGGCGGCTTGCGGGGGCGAGCGAGGTGGAGATTAGGTCGGGGACTCGGGGCGTTTCCGTGCGTGCGGGACATGGAGCGAGGTGGGGATTTTTTCCCCAAAATCTGAGCCGGGTCGGTTGCCAAGGCTCGACCCGGTGTTGGCTCCGCCAATGTTGCCGCGTGTTCATCCACCTATCGGTGCGCCGCCTCCCCGTCGCAATGACCCCTTCCGCAGCGGAGGGCTTGAAGCGGCGGCGGACCGTCCTCAGGATGCGCCCTCAAGGATTGGCTGTGGACGCGACCGGCCGGCCCAAGTACCCCCAGCGCCGTTCGGCTCCTCTCGCGCGGTTGCATGCTCGCAGTGGCGGCGGCGGCGGCTTCCCGCACGGCTTGGTGCTCACAGCGACGGCAGCGACCTCCGGCACGGCTCCGTGCTCGCGGCGACGGCGGTGGCCTCCCGGCTCCCGCGCGGCTCGGTGGTCGCATCGACAGCGGCGACCTCCGGTGCGGCTCTATGCTCGCGGCGGCGGCGGTGGCATCTGGCACGGCTCCGTGCTCGCGACGATGGCGGTGGCGGCCTCCGGCGCGGCTCCGTGCTCCTCGGGTGTGTTTGGTTGATGCCCACACTAGCCCTACCAAATATTTGGCAAGAGTTGGCTGCCAAATTTTTGGTCAAGGAATCCTTGGCCCACGTTTTGCCAACTTTTTGGCAAGAATCTGTGAGGGGGAGAGATGGGCATGCATTGGCAGCCAAAATTTTGGGTACAGACAAAACAATAACCACAACTCTATGGGCAACCAATTTTTTGGCGGGGCAACTTGGGGAACCAATCCAAACACACCCTCATCTCTTTCCTGCTTCCTATCGTGGTTTCACAGATTGATGTTTGGTCGAGGGAAATCGGATAAGGTAGGGGTGAGGATAAGGTGTACCGGTCCTCTAAGGGAGCGATGCATTTTTCCGCCGCACGGGAGGCTCGGCGATGCGGCGCCTCTCTCTAGATTTTTTCAACAAAGCAAACACTTTCTAGCGTCAATAGCCAATTGGACTAAATAGTTATACCAACAAAGCTGACATTGTCAATCCTATCAACATGATTATCATGAGTGCTTATATTGCATATTTTCGGTTTACCTTCTGCGACAATATCATGAACATAATGGTATTTAATATCAATGTGTTTTGTCCTCTCATGGAGCATTTGATTTTAGTAAGGTATATGGCACTTTGACCATCAGAAAACAAGTTAACGCAAGAATCATCTACACAAGATACCATGTAGAATCACACAAAGGTTCACCTCCTTTGCTCCGCACTGGTGGCTGGGTTGAGTTGTGTGTTAGGTTTTGCTCTTCACCAGTCCCCTCCTTATATAGGTCAGCTCCCACATGGGCTTAGGTCTCTCGGGCCATATAACTATTTATTGTGTTCCAATAGTTGGTATCCTCACCACCGGGAGGCGTTATCGTACCCCCTAGTTATGCACATAAGTGCACGAATCAGCCAGACGTACCTAGGCTCTCCTAGGGTTTACGAACACTCGTCGTTGGCGCTTGCGGCGCCGGAGGACAATCTCCTGCACCGATCGAACCCACGTTTTGTTTCATTCATATCCGCGGTCCGCTCGGGCTGATCAAGGGGGTGTCTCGCACACCTACCCAGCCTTGGTGACGCGTGAGGGAGAGCGTACGAGGCAAGATCGGTTTCGAACTTGGGGTGGAAACTGGAAGGGATGGCGGCGAAGTTTCTAAGGGAGGGCCCTTCACCTCCGACGGATCTGCAGGAACTAATGAAGAAACTAGTGCTCAAGGAAGGGGAACTTGATGATGTGATCTTGCCATGAGAGGAGTTTGTAAATCTCCAGGAGGATGCTCGTTGGATGGTTGTGGTGAAGGTGCACACCACCAAGCACTGCGGCAATCAACCTTTCTTTCTGAAGATGGATTTTGCATGGGGTTTTGCAAAGAAGTGGTCACATAACCTATTTGTGCTTCAGGTATCATGTCTGGGTGACTCGAACATGGCTATGCACGATGGACCCTAGATTTTCAGGCAGCAGGGAGTTCTGCTAGAACCATATGACGGGATTGCTGATCCCAAATCGGTGACCTTAAACCTGTAATAACCCAGAACATAGGAACAACGAAGGGTAGATTTAGAAATGGATGTGCATTTCATCGCAAAATGGGGGAAATTTTCGCGCCTTATTGCAACTAAACCTAAGAGAGATCGAGGTTCTCTCTCATTTTGCAATTAGGGTTAGGCAAGGTGAGTTAGTGAAATTTCGACATGATCTCTTTTGTATCTTGTTGATTTGGGAGTTGAATTCATTTGACAAGTTATTATACAAGAATGACATCAAACAATAAGCACTAATGAATATAGAAATTTAATTCACAATTTAAAATTCAACTTATGAATTTAAATGACTTTGAATTTCAAAGTAAATAATGAATACAACACTTAATCAAGAATATAAACATTACACAAATCAAAAGCTCATAAGTAAAATTTGAGCTTTATTGATATCACAACACAGATTACATTGTCTTTACAATATTCTTGATACAAGAATTAAAGAACAATAAACAGAAATGAAAATGAAGATTACAACATGGATCCTAAACTAAAATCTAGACTAAATGACTTGAGGTACATCTTCATGGTCATATTCATCTTCAAAACCTGCAAAACAACACAGCAAGTACTAGCCAGAGGGTTAAGTGTTAGACAGAATTCAGTTTGGACAGAAACAAGTGTCCTGCACACTTGTGCATGTCCAAAACCCTGGACAGCACAAGATAAGGGAAACAACAGACCAAACCTGAGCACCACCAGGGCTCAAGTTTCAGCATATGAGAGCACACAGCTCATGTGTGCTGAGCAAGCCACAGCAAGGCATGCACAGGCCTAGTCACCAAAGCAAGCCAGGCCTGTGTGGCATTGCAAGAACCAAAGCAGAGATGATATAAAAGGGCACAAACCCTAGAACCAGTGCACAGTCGACCAGATAAGGATTCACAAGGTAAGGTGAAAATAGAATAGGCACAGTTCATCCAGTTCTTGCTCAAGAACGGCACCAACCAACACACAACCAATCAACCACCAGAAATCATGGTGACCTGAGAAGATCAACCAAGACCTGGAGGTGAAGGGCTGTGACACACAAACCACAAGTCTGCATCAACACAATATTTCACTCTAGGAGCTGGAACAAGGTATACCTAGTTGCTGGAGAAGATCCAATGGATCTAATCCATAAATCATGCCTGACATATGTCATGGGATTGAGCAGATGCTCAATGGGTAAATCATCATTTGGTTTTCACCAAGGATTACTGTCAGTCTAGAACCCACTAAAACAGAAACCATCTAGATACAAATCATGTGCACAGAATCTTGAGATCATGCACAGATGCACACACTAGCAAGATCTCATGCACAGACAACACCATTAGATGTATTGCAAGGATTAGCAGCTAACAAAGACTACACAGAAAATTCTAAGCATGCAACCATCAGGAAACCCTAGAATTCTTCACAGGCAAGCATATTGGCATTCATATTGATTATGATCCCCAAATATGCAAGCAAAGATGAGTAGCCAACAAGATCTAGCCAACCATGTGAGCAACCAGTCAGTAGAAAGGCTACTGAGGTCACATCACACATAGAACCATCGAAAGCAAAGCCAAATAACAAAGCATCATTATCCAGAAAGGAATTCAGACGTCATTTGCTTGTCAAATAATCATGAAAAGCAAATTCATACACAGCAAGTCAATTAATCATCACTGCATAAGTAGTTCATCATTAATTAATTCCTCCAAGCATGAATACATAACAAATCCATGCTATATATTGACAACAGCACACTGTGAGGCAACACAAGCACATGTCACTACATCCTAGCTCCTGGATCAAGTCCAGAAAGCTAGGGAGTGCAGCAGCACACATAACAGAAGCAATAGCATGCTTGAGTAGCAGCATCAGTAAGCAAATAATTCACTTAGCCACAGAATTCATCAGCAACCAAGCCACTGACATGTAATTGATCAAATGGATCAATTGAATCAAGTCAAGCACACAGATAGGCTAGCCAACAGAAATAATTGATCCAATGGATCATTGGATTACACAGGAGACACAGAAGCACCTCACAGGCATCACTGGCATTCACAAATGTCACATATGCATATCAGTACACCTAGACAAAGCAAGCATAAGATGCCAGTAAGCACAAGCAAGCTCATAAGCATGTACAGCATGGCATAGCAAGATCATAGCATGATAGGAGCAGTAAGCAAGCAACACATGGCATGCATAGCAAGCAAAACACACTGGCCAGTAACCAAGACTTGGTGAATTGGCCAGAGCTTGCAGAGAAGAGAAGCATAGGAAGCATAGCCAACAGCAGCAAGGCTCTGCATGATCATAAGATCATCAGGAGGCCGTAGAGAAAGAGGTAGAAGAAGCACAGAAGCATGGGGAGGCGCACATGCATGGAGATGAGAAGGAGAGGAAGCAGAGGACCTTACCCGCGCCTAGTGGCAGAGGCTATTGTAGGGATTCGTTGCATAGAAAACAAAAATTTTCCTACCGCGAGAACGCAATCCAAGCCAAGATGCAATCTAGAAGACGGGAGCAACGAGGGGATGATCAAGACTCACCCTTGAAGATTTCCAAAGCCTATAAGAGTAGGCTCTTATTGCTGCGGTAGACGATCACTTGCCGCTTGCAAAAGTGCGTAGAAGATCTTGATCACGGTGCCACGATCGGGCAAGCACCTCCGTACTCGGTCACACGTTCGGTGTTGATGATGACGACGTCCTTCCCCGTTCCACCGGGCAGCGGAAGTAGTAGATCCTCCTCGGAATCCCAGAGCACGACGGCGTGGTGGCGGTGGTGATGGAGAACTCCGCAGGGCTTCGCCTGCGTATGCGGGAGTTGTATGTGGAGGAGAGGTAGCTAGGTTTGGGAGAGGGGTTTGGGCGCGGCCAACTAGGGCTGCGGCCAAGTGTGGCAAGGTGTGGCCGGCCCCTCCCCTATGCCCCTCATTATATAGGTGGAAAACCCAAGTGTTGGTATCCAAGTCTTCGAATAAGACCCGAAACCAAAACCTACCATAGGTATGAAACCTACCCAAGGGGGAATCCCACTCAAGGTGGGACTCCCACCCTTCCTTGGGGGGTCGGCCACCCATTGGGAGTCCACCCTCCTCTCCCTTAGGGTTGGCCGGCCATGTGGAGTCCTTCCGGGACTCCACTTTCCATGGTGATTTCTTCGGACTTTTCTAGAACCTTCTAGAACTCCATAAATGCACCGATCATTTCCAAACTTGGAATATGACTTCCTATATATGAATCTTATTCTGACCATCACCTCCTCGTGATGTCCCGGATCCCATCCGAGACTCGAACAAAACTTCGAACTCCATTCCTTTATTCCATATCTACTTAAACGACATCAAACCTTAAGTGTGTCACCCTACGGTTCGCGAACTATGTAGACATGGTCGAGATCTCTCCGACCAATAACCAATAGCGGGATCTGAGATCCATAATGGCTCCCACATATTCAACGATGACTTAGTGATCGAATGAACCATTCACATACGATACCAATTCCCTTTGTCACGCGATATTTTACTTGTCCGAGGTTTGATCATCGGTATCTCTATACCTTGTTCAACCTCGTCTCTGACAAGTACTCTTTACTCGTACCGTGGTATGTGGTCTCTTATGAACCATTCATATGCTTGCAAGCTATTTAGACGACATTCCACCGAGAGGGCCCAGTATATCTATCCGTCATCGGGATGGACAAATCCCACTGCCGATCCATATGCCTCAACTCATACTTTCCGATACTTAATCCCACCTTTATAACCACCCATTTACGCAGTGGCGTTTGATGTAATCAAAGTACCTTTCCGGAATAAGTGATTTATATGATCTCATGGTCATAAGGACTAGGTAACTATGTATCGAAAGCTTATAGCAAATAACTTAATGACGTGATCTTATGCTACGCTTAATTTGGTGTGTCCATTACATCATTCACATAATGATATAACCTTGTTATTAATAACATCCAATGTTCATGATTATGAAACTAATCATCCATTAATCAACAAGCTAGTTAAGAGGCATACTAGGGACTCTTTGTTGTTCACATAACACACATGTATCAATGTTTCGGTTAATACAATTATAGCATGGTATGTAAACATTATCATAAACACAAAGATATATTATAATAACCTTTTTATTATTGCCTCTTGGGCATATCTCCAATAGCTATGGCATGGCGAGGCAGTGCTCGCGCGGCCATAGCAGCTGCAAAGCTAGGGAAGACGGTGGCGTTACGCCGACGAACACCACCAGCAGCACAGCACCGGAGACGACGGCACAGGCGCTGCGAGCGTAGCACCGGCGCCAGGTCGGTCTCGGAGACGCGCACACGTCGACGGCGAGGATGCGAGCTCGCCGGAGCTAGTCAATTGCCAGAGGCGATTCACCACGAGATCCAGAGAGGAGGCGATCCGCCAGAGGAGGAAGCAATCAAAGGAACCACGTGGACAGATCGATAGATCGTCGCGCGGCGGTTCAGATCAGGTAAGTGGCGAGGTCAGGGGAGCACGGCGGCGGCCATGGCGGCGATGCCATCGCCACGCGCGTCGCCAGAAGGGTTAGGGTTAGGTCGAGTGAGAGAGACGAGTGAGTGAGGTGGGCCGAAGTGGCGCCACCGACCCGTTATGGGACAAGCCTTAGTGGGCTGTCCCAATGGGCCTTAGTAAGTGGGCTGGCCCAATAGGGGCCAGAGGGTATTCTAGTCTTTTCACATTTTAGAAGATAGCTAGAATTTCACCAAATTTTAGTAAATAAAATACACCTCTAAAAATCCATTAAAAATTGTATTTGTGAATGAAAAATTATTCTTAACAAGAATAAAATAAGAAATAGAATTTAGGAAACAAATTCAAATTTTGGATTTTATGAATTTGAATTAAAACTTGGAATTTTAAAACCATTATTTCCTTGTATTTAAAAATCAAGGAAAATCTCAAATAAGTTCAAATACTTATTTTCAAACATTTCAAAATGAAATTCTATTATTCCAAGTCATTCCTATTTAAGAAAGATATTTTCCAAAGGAAAATACTCTATTCTTTTTATTCCAAAAATATAGAGGCAACTCTATTATTTCAA
Source organism: Lolium multiflorum (assembly GCA_030979885.1). Lineage (NCBI taxonomy): Eukaryota > Viridiplantae > Streptophyta > Magnoliopsida > Poales > Poaceae > Lolium > Lolium multiflorum. The sequence goes on along the minus strand of CM061751.1, from coordinate 234,512,795 downwards.
ATCATTTTGGAATGAATAATGAATCACAAAGGTAGAGTAGTATTACTTTGAACCATTTTACTTTATGAGAATTAAAGTGTTTCACACATAAAAACAATTGCAAATTACTGCCAAAGGCATAAATCTTAATTCAACCCGAAATTATAATAAATTGGGGTAAAGGGATTCCACATGAAATAATACATTCATGACTGCATTATTTGGATTTTATAACATTGTCCTTACCGGACAATGATGCTTCTTACAGAACCCGAGGTCCAGGTTCCATCCACTACATTGAACTGCACTATCTCGCAGTCCACAGGCAAGTTCACCCTTGCTCATACCAACTTGAGTATTTTCTATTACTTTAATGCAAAGCTATATATTTATCATTCCTGCATGGCAAATAAAATGTTACTTTTCCTACTATGAATATGACTATGTGGCTGGCAATGGAACCATGGTATGTGTTGATATGGTGGAGGTTCCATTGCATGGGTTATATTAACCTAGGAGTAATTACCAATGCCGTCCAGTGATTCTAGCGCCGTACATACCGCGTTAACCATGAGATCTATAATGGCTCTAGGGAAGCCAGCCGTATCTTTTCCCTCCTGCACGCCAACGGACTGGTAGAGCTGCGGGGTGTTGGAGGCACTGCCGTAGGTTGGGATATCCTTTTAAATCCCCATCCGTGTGTGATGACGGGCTCTACAGTCTATGATGGATTATCCAAAGTACACCGTGAGTAAAGCCGTATTATCGGAAGATGTCTACTGGGGGTGTGCGGTTGGACAAAAGGGTGGGTTCGCAGGGTCGCGGAGAAGGCGGTGGGCTTGGATTTTCATACCTGGCCTCACACCAAAGGAAGTGTGAACAGGGGCAAGTCCCTGCGGATGGCAAAAAGGGTGGGATCTCTTATGGGAAAAGTAACGCACCTCTGCAGAGTGTATCAAATTGTGGCTGTCACTCCTTGTTCCGGGAAGGGAACTGCGAACGCGACAGAAAGGAACTCCACGAAGTTCTGGTCAACCTGTGAAGACTGACGGGCATAGTTTTCATAATAAAAGCAACCTTTTGAAGAAATGATTTCAAAACATGCATTGACCTGCGATTTCCTGATCAATGGTCGTAGCTAGTGCATCAAACACCTTTTACTCTTTTGAACTTGCTGAGTACCCTTGTACTCACTTTCTTTCGACACCCTTGCTAGACTGTGATCCGGAAATGGAGGCTATCGCCGATGGAGCACTAGAAGGAAGCTACGAGCTGGTCTACGAGGAACCTGATCTTACCGGAGGAGTTGAAGGAGTAGACTATGGGATAGTCTACGGACCCGATGACACGGAGGTGGAGGAGTAGTGATATACCCTAGCATCATAGAGCCGAGCAATGTAGAACTTACCTAAATAAGTTGTTGAGCTCTCTTTCATATATGGTTATGAGTTGTAATCGTACTTAAGTAGTATGTTAGGGTGTTCTCATAGGACCTGTGAGAATGCCAAGTTGTTAAGGCAATGTTTGTAATAATATTTGGAGTGTTATGACCTGCAATGTTTCTGTTGTACCACTCTGAGGGATATGGCAATTGTGAAGAAGTCCCTTCACAAAGATCATATCAACGACTTGTATACTACAACATGCAGTGGTATGCTGGGTCACCGCAAAACCGCATCCATTCTTGGGTGCAGGTACGAGGAATACCTCCACTGTTTCGCAAGGAAGCTCTTGTCCGTGACATGGCAGCGAGGATTAGAGAAGTACTGGGGGTTGATCTGTATGCTCTAGGAGCCAGTGGCACGAGTTTTGTGCGAGTAAGGGTCAAGCTTGATGTGAACAAACCTTTGACAAGGTTGGTGGGGTTACAACCGGAGGGGAGTGAGAAGCTTTTATTCTAGGTGATGTATGAGAAGCTGCCTAAGTTTTGCGAGATATGTTGTCTGTTTGGTCATGGCGACCTACAGTGCGGCGACGGGGTTCATGTAGATGATGACAAGCAATACGGCCTATGGATGATCGCGCCTGTAGAGGATTGACACCCACAAACTGCGGGCTTGAGAACTAGGACACCTACAGAGGGAAGCAGCCGAGGTGGACATGGCGGCGGGAGAGCAGGAGACTTGCGCGAGCGCCCACAAGGAGACTCGCCGAATGCAATCGAGAAGTGAGGGTAGGTCAACTGGAACTTACTGATCGATTAGAGGATAACGGGGACAAGGGAAAGCCAAATGCAAAGAAAAGCTTGGACCTTGTGCTCATGTAGGAAGATGGGAAGACTACAGAAGGTATGAAGGGGTCCCCGGTGAAGCTGGATCCGAACAGGCGAGGAAGAGTGACACCAACACATCTCAGGCGGGCTCCAGCGCAGAGCACCGCTAGGACCAATGAGTTGTAGAAGTTATAACTGTCGCTGCCTCAGTAGTGACGCGACAATTAGAGAGCTTCACGATTTAGTGAAGCGGTTTAAGCCTACCGTCTTATGTGTAGTAGAAACACAACTGCACAAAGTGTGGGGCCCCGAACTAGCTGTCCGAAACACCCGTTATGCACACTCATTCACGATCCCACATGATAAGTGTGTCGTGAAGGCATAACCGAACTGGTATCAAATACATCATCCATTACAGTACCAAATATAAAGGTTACAACATGTCGCATGGCCAATACTTACATCAGAGCCATAATGACAGAAGATCAACAATCACACAACAGAAATACTTCAGACGAAGTGTTCGCATGGCCCAAGTCATGCCATAACCCTACATGCAACTGACTGGGAAGATGTTCCTAGCTCGCATATATAAACGTCGTCAACTCCTTTTTCATCTGTCAAACTCTACCAAGTCTGGCCAAGTAAATAGCCAGGGACAAAGCCATGAGTACATTATGAATTGTACTCGCAAACCACCTTAGAGAGAAGTAAAGGATATGCATGTTTGGCAGTAACAAGGAAACATGCACTAATCTAGGGTTACATGGAGTGAGAGATAGTTTCTCTCGAGAGTATGACATCTCTATATCTTTGTTGAAATTTTTTTTGAAAACAAGTTTTCAGTTGAAGACTAATAGGTAAGGGTGACCCATTTTCCTTTCCGGCAATCTCAGTATGACCAAACAAATTTTCCACCTCTCCACCGTACCTCCCAGGTACATTTCCACCAGTCCCACTGGTATTCTTCCGTACCTCCCAGGTATATTTCCACCAGTCCCACTGGTATTCTTTCCAAACCCTTTGGAAAACACTTTTATAAACCAAAACTCCTTCAATGCCAAGCAGCAGCCTTTCCCATGTTCATAGCCGCGGACATGGCTATTCGAGTAGATTCACACTCTGTAGAGGTTATACACTTTCCCCACAAGATTCGATAAATCCACCGGGATCATCCCTAGTTCACCAAGCGAAACGCGAGGCTCAGATAACCGATCGCAGTTTTTCGCTTGCTCGCCATAGCCTAAGACATGCTGCCTAGAGTTGTACCTCCCAACACCAGAGTCCGAGGGGTCATTTACCCAGGAGTTGCAAAGTCCCCGACCAACTCGACCCTCCCGAATGCCGCGACCAACTACGGGGCATATTTCAATGGGAGCTCATAGGTTGTACCCCTACCATCGATACGCAATGGAAAGGCGTCCCCGGTTCGTCGGGAAGGCCACGGTCGATAGGTGTCCATGCTCAGACTACCCCTTACACTTGCAGGACCCAGACTAAGGCGAGACAAACTACTACGCTATGCCCCGTCCCACTTAAGGGTAATGTGGTTGTACTAGCTAGGTCCGGTTAGGTACTCAGTCACCAAAGTTTTCGAAAACATTTTTTCTCCACTTGCCTCCAGAAATTTTGTTCCCAAAACCTTTTAAATTTTCATAAACTCACACTTGGGCAGTGCTACCCATTCCAAGGTTTTCAAACAATTTTCTTTCTTGAAAACTTTTTCATAAACCTTTTTAAAGAAGGCTCCCAACCTATAGTCCAACTTTTCTTGAAAAGCAGCGACAAGAATGATAAGGTGTTAAGCACCATATCTCTAGCATGTGTTTGATCAGTAGGTATCACGAGGGCTGCACTCGTAAGGGTGGAATAATGAAACACCGAGCGGCGGGACCACTCACATAAAGAAATAAACCATGCACTTTATAAAACTGGTAATAATGCAAGAGTAAGATAATTAGGTCAACATATGCAGCAAGAGGTGGCGTGCCTTGGTTGGCTATTTGTCCCTGGACTTCTTCTTCATGACCCTCTGCTCTTTCTTCCTCTTCGAAATCCTCACCAAGATCCTCTCCTTCTTCTTCGATAGTACCCGCATTCTAACGTCGCAAAATAAAAGACGAACAATCAATACATAGCCATAGCATCAACCACAGACACAATACTAGTAGCAAACCACTCAATCAGAGACACTAAACACATCAAATAAATAGCACCTAGGAAAAGATAGTCATTTTATTTATAAAAGAACGAGTTTTACCGCTCTGGAGACTTGCACTGAGAAAGTCCCACAGAACAAGTTACGGTACCTTTGTGGTACCTTGAGCGGTAGTATCGCTTGAGAGCGGTAGTACCGCCTCGGTACCGCTTAAGTACCATAACATAAGTTATGGCAGCACCGCTGTGGTACCTCTTTGGTACCGCTTGGGATCTAGTAATCTCTGGAGGTCATTGCGGTACCTCGAGCGGTACTGCAAGCGGTAGTACCGCTATGTGTCCACGTGGATAAGTTCTGTGGGGATTTCGAATCCAGAGCGGTAGTACCGCTTACCAAAGCGGCAGTACCGCTTAGGCAAAAACTGTAGATAACGGTTGGATTTCGGGGGAACTATTTAAAGGGCCCTTCTTCCCCAACTCGTTTTTATCTCTTCTCTCTCTCCTCCATTGTTGTTGAGCTTAATCTTTGAGGATCTCCCCAACCAGCCAACCAATCTTGCCCAAACTTTGAGGAGTGGTGGAGGAGGCCCCGATCTATAGTTCTACCAAGAGAGATTTCACCAATTCGTGCTAGTCCTTAGTGGATCTTGGAGTTAGGGTTCCTATGGTGGGATCTTGGAGGAAGTGCACCTATGGAGGCTAGCTTGGTGTTGTGCTAGCCCCATAGGTTGTTGGGAGCCTCCTAGTGTTGTGGAGCTCGCCCCAACCTTGTGAAGGAACCACCGCCCCGACCGGTGCCTTAGTGGAGAAGGGGGAGCCCTTTGTGGAGCTCTCTCGAGGAAGAAGGTGAGGCCTTCCTTCTTGGTGTGGCCGCCTGATGTCTACGCCCCCTCCTTTTCCTGTAGACAGTGTTGGGCCTCCAAGAGCAGAGGTTTGTAGAACAACAGCAAGTTTCCCTTAAGTGGATCACCCAAGGTTTATCGAACTCAGGGAGGAAGAGGTCAAAGATATCCCTCTCATGCAACCCTGCAACCACAAAGCAAGAAGTCTCTGTGTCCCCAACACACCTAATAGGTGCACTAGTTCGGCGAAGAGATAGTAAAATACATGTGGTATGAATATATATGAGCAGAGTAACGGTGCCGGAAAATAACTTTGGCATGTAGTTGATGGTGGTAGTATTGCACAGTAGTAACGCAAGAAAGTAAACAAGCAACATAGCAGTATTTAGGAACAAGGCCTAGGGATTACACTTTCACTAGTGGACACTCTCAACATTGATCGCATAATAAATAACTTTTCATATGTGCTACATACACTCTTTTGTTGGATGATGAACACATTGCGTAGGATTACACGAACCCTCAATGCCGGAGTTAACAAGCTCCACAATAATGTTCATATTTAAATAACCTTAGAGCATAATAGATCATTGCAAAATAAACCAAGAACTAACATAGTGCACACACTGTCCACATTACGCTATGAAGGAGGAATAGATCACATCAATACTATCATAATGATAATTAACTCCACAATCTACAAGAGATCATGATCATAGCCTACGACAAGAACACGGTGCACACACTAGTCACCTTTACACCATGCAGAGGAGGAATAGACTACTTTAATAACATCACATGAGTAGCACACAACTAGTAGCGATACAAAGCTCATCATATGGATCTCAATCATGTAAAGCAGCTCATGAGATCATTGTATTGAAGCATAGGAGAGAGATTAACCACATAGCTACCGGTACAGCCCCGAGCTCGATGGAGAACTACTCCTCCTCATGGGAGCAGCATGGTGATGAAGATGGCGGTGGAGATGGCAGCGGTGTCGATGGAGAAGCCTTCCGGGGCACTTCCTCGTCCCGGCGGCGTGCCAGAGACTCCTGTCCCCCCATCTTGGCTTCGCGATGGCGACGCTGCTCTGGATGGTTTTCTCTGTTTCGTCGAACGTCTCAGGGTTTTCGCGACGGAGGCTTTAAATAGGCAGAAGGGCAAGGTCGGCGGACTTCTGGGGCCCACACCATAGGGGCGCGCCCCTGGCCGCGCCGGCCTAGGGTCTGTGGTCCCCCCCTCTGGCGGTTCTCGTGTGTTCGGATGCTTCCGGCAAAATAGGAACTGGGCGTTGATTTCGTCCAATTCCGAGAATATTTCGTTACTAGGATTTCTGAAACCAAAAAGCAGAAAACAGGAACGGCACTTTGGCATCTTGTTAATAGGTTAGTTCCATAAAATGCACGAATATGACATAAAGTGTGCATAAAACATGTAGATAACATCAATAATGTGGCATGGAACATAAGAAATTATCGATACGTTGGAGACGTATCAGCATCCCCTTAGTTCTCGTTCCGAGCAAGTAAAACGATAACAAAGATAATTTCTGGAGTGACATGCCATCATAACTTTGATCATACTATTTGTAAAGCATATGTAGTGAATGCAGCGATCAAAACAATGTATATGACATGATGTAAAACATCAATCATAAAGCAAAGACTTCATGAATAGTACTTGAGACAAGCATCAATAAGTCTTGCATAAAAGTTAACTCATAAAGCAATAAATTATAGTAGAGACATTGAAGCAACACAATGGAAGATTAAGTTTCAGCGGTTGCTTTCAACTTGTAACATGTATATCTCATGGATAGTTGTCAATGCAAAGCAATATAACAAATGCAATATGCAAATATGTAGGAATCAATGCACAGTTCACACAAATGTTTGCTTCTTGAGATGGAGAGAAATAGGTGAACTGACTCAACATAAAAGTAAAAGAATGGTCCTTCAAAGAGGAAAGCATCGATTGCTATATTTGTGCTAGAGCTTTGATTTTGAAAACAAGAAACAATTTTGTCAACGGTAGTAATAAAGCATATGTATCATGTAAATTATATCTTATAAGTTGCAAGCCTCATGCATAGTATACTAATAGTGCCCGCACCTTGTCCTAATTAGCTTGGACTACTGGATCATCACAATGCACATGTTTTAACCAAGTGTCACAAAGGGGTACCTCTATGCCGCCTGTACAAAGGTCTAAGGAGAAAGCTCGCATTGGATCTCGCTATTGATTATTCTCAACTTAGACATCCATACCGGGACAACATAGACAACAGATAATGGACTCCTCTTTTATGCATAAGCATGTAAAAACAATTAATAATTTTCTCATATGAGATTGAGGATATTTGTCCAAAACTGAAACTTCCACCATGGATCATGGCTTTAGTTAGCGGCCCAATGTTCTTCTCTAACAATATGCATGCTCCAACCATAAGGTGGTAGATCCTCTTACTTCAGACAAGACGAACATGCATAGGAACTCACATGAAATTCAACAAAAGGTAGTTGATGGCGTCCCCAGAACATGGTTATCGCACAACAAGCAACTTAATAAGAGATAAAGTGCATAAGTACATATTCAATACCACAATAGTTTTTAAGCTATTTGTCCCATGAGCTATATACTGTAAAGGTGAAGAATGGAAATTTAAAGGTAGCACTCAAGCAATTTACTTTGGAATGGCGGAGAAATACCATGTAGTAGGTAGGTATGGTGGACAAGGCATAGTGTTTGGCTCAAGTATTTTGGATGCATGAGAAGTATTCCCTCGATACAAGGCTTAGGCTAGCAAGGTTGTTTGAAGCAAACACAAGCATAAACTAGTACATCAAAACTTACATAAAAGACATATTACAAGCATTATAAGACTATACATCGTCTTCCTTGTTGTTCAAACACCTCTCTAGAAAATATCTAGACTCTAGAGAAACCACTCATGCAAACCAAATTTTAACAAGCTCTATGTATTTCTTCACTAATAGGTGCAAAGTATATGATGCAAGAGCTTAAACAAGAGCACAACAATTGCCAAGTATCAAATTATCCAAGACATTTTACCAATTACTACATGTATCATTTTCCAATTCCAACCATATAACAATTTAACGAAGAAGAAACTTCGCCATGAATACTATGAGTAAAGCCTAAGGACATACTTGTCCATATGCAACAGCGGAGCGTGTCTCTCCCATACAGTGAATGCTAGGATCCATTTATTCAATCAAACCAAAACAAAAACAAACCGACGCTCCAAGCAAAGCACATAAGATGTGACGGAATAAAAATATAGTTTCAGGGGAGGAACCCGATAATGTTGTCGATGAAGAAGGGGATGCCTTGGGCATCCCCAAGCTTAGACGCTTGAGTCTTCTTAGAATACAGCAGGTGAACCACCGGGCATCCCCAAGCTTAGAGCTTTCACTCTCCTTGATCATATTGCATCATACTCCTCTGATCCTTGAAAACTTCCTCCACACCAAACTTAGAACAACTCATTAGAGGGTTAGTGCACAATAAAAATAACATGTTCAGAGGTGACTAACACTTCTGGACATTGCATAAAGCTACTGACATTAATGGATCAAAGAAATTCATCCAACATAGCAAAAGAGGCAATGCGAAATAAAAGGCAGAATCTGTCAAAACAGAACAGTTCGTAAAGACGAATTTAAAATGGCACCAGACTTGCTCAAATGAAAATGCCCAAATTGAATGAAAGTTGCGTACATATCTGAGGATCACGACGTAAATTGGCATATTTTTCTGAGCTACCTACAGAGAGGCAGGTCGAAATTCGTGACAGCAAAGAAATCTGTAACTGCGCAGTAATCCAAATCTAGTATGAACCTTACTATCAAAGACTTTACTTGGCACAACAAAACACAAAACTAAGATAAGGAGAGGTTGCTACAGTAGTAACAACTTCCAAGACACAAATATAAAACAAAGTAATGTAAAAATAACACATGGGTTATCTCCAAGAAGTTCTTTCTTTATAGCCAAAAAGATGGGCTCAGCAGTTTTAATGATGCACTTGCAAGAAATAATATTTGAAGCAAAGAGAGCATCAAGAGGCAAATTCAAAACACATTTAAGTCTAACATGCTTCCTATGCATAGGAATCTTGTAAATAAACAAGTTCATGAAGAGCAAAGACAACAAGCAAGATAAGACAAGTGCAGCTTCAAAAATTTCAGCATATAGAGAGGTATTTTAGTAACATGAAAATTTACAAATCCATATTTTCCTCTCTCATAATAACTTTCAGTAGCTATTGAAAACTCAATAATATAACTATCAAATGAAACATTCTATCATGAGTCTCATGCATAAAATTATTACTCTATATAAGCATAATCAATTTTATTAGTTGTAGTGGGTGCAAATTCAACAAAGTAGCTATCATTATTATTCTCATCATCAAATATAGGAGGCATATTGTAATCATAATCAAATTCATCCTCCATAACATGTGGTAACAAAAGACTACTATCATTATAATCATCATAAATAGGAGGCAAAGTATCATCAAAGTAAATTTCTCCTCAATTCTTGGGGGACTAAAAAGATCAAGCTCATCAAAACCAGCTTCCCCAAGCTTAGAATTTTCCATAGCATTAGCAACAATAGTGTTCAAAGCATTCATATTAATATCATTGCTACTAGCATGCAAATAAGATTCCATAGGTTTTTTAATTTTCGCATTAAACCATTCATATCTTGACTCAGGAAATAGAATAAAAAGCTCACAGATGTTTTCCATTATGCCTTACTAGTGTAAACAAGAAACAAAAAGTTGCAATTGCAGGATCTAAAGGAAATAGCTTTGAGTACTTACAACGTAGAAAATAGCTTAGTAGATCCGGTGTGAGTACCTTTTACCTTTCCTCCCCTGCAACGGCGCCGTAAAGCTTTTGATGTCTACGCCCTCCTTTTCTCTGAGAGTGGGGCCTCCAAGAGCAGAGGTTTGTAGAACAGCGCAAGTTTTCCTTTAAGTGGATCACCCAAGGTTTATTGAACTCAGGGAGGAAGAGGTCAAAGATATCCCTCTCATGCAACCCCGCAACCACAAAGCAAGAAGTCTCTTGTGTCCCCAACACACCTAATAGGTGCACTAGTTCACGAAGAGATAGTGAAATACAGGTGGTATGAATATATATGTGATTAAAGAGTAACGGTGCCGTAAAATAACTGGCGTGTAGTTGATGGTGGTAGTATTGCAAAGTAAGAGGAAGAAGAAACAAGAAACAAGCAACATAGCAGATTTAGGAACAAGGCCTAGGGATTACACTTTCACTAGTGGACACTCTCAACATTGATCGCATAATAAATAACTCTTTCTCATATGTGCTACATATACTCTTTTGTTGGATGATGAACACATTGCGTAGGATTACACGAACCCTCAATGCCGGAGTTAACAAGCTCCACAATAATGTTCATATTTAAATAACCTTAGAGCATAATAGATCATTGCAAAATAAACCAAGAACTAACATAGTGCACACACCGTCCACATTACGCTATGAAGGAGGAATAGATCACATCAATACTATCATAATGATAATTAACTCCACAATCTACAAGAGATCATGATCATAGCCTACGACAAGAACCACACGGTGCACACACTAGTCACCTTTACACCATGCAGGAGGAATAGACTACTTTAATAACATCACATGAGTAGCACACAACTAGTAGCGATACAAAGCTCATCATATGGATCTCAATCATGTAAAGCTCATGAGATCATTGTATTGAAGTACATAGGAGAGAGATTAACCACATAGCTACCGGTACAGCCTCGAGCCTCGATGGAGAACTACCCCTCCTCATCATGGGAGAAAGCGGTGATGAAGATGGCGGAGATGGCAGCGTGTCGATGGAGAGCCTTCCGGGCACTTCCCCGTCCCGGCGGGGCGAGCGCGAGACTCTGTCCCCTGCATCTTGGCTTCGCGATGGCGGCGGCTCGGAAGGTTTTCTCTGGTTTCGTCGAACGTCTGGGGTTTTCGCGACGAGGCTTTAAATAGGCGGAAGGGCAAGGTCGGTGGACTTCGGGGGCCCACACTATAGGGGGGCGCGGCCCCCCCCTTGGCCGCGCCGGCCTAGGGTCTGGTGGCCCTGTCCCCCCTCGGCGGCTCCGTGTGTTCGGATGCTTCCGGGCAAAATAGGAACTCGGGCGTTGATTTCATTCAATTCCGAGAATATTTCCGTTACTAGGATTTCTGAAACCAAAAACAGCGTAAAACAGCAACTCAAAATGCGTGATCTTGTTAATAGGTTAGTTCCGTAAAATGCACGAATATGACATAAAGTGCATAAAACATGTAGATAACATCAATAATGTGGCATGGAACATAAGAAATTATCGATACGCTGAGAACGATCACCGTCTAGCCTCCTGTGTGAGGCTAGCACCTCCCTAACGCAGTACGCACTTTTTGTGGGAGGAATCAACGGGAAACAAACCTCGCCTCGTCTCCGCGCCATCCGGTTGTCCCGCTCCTTACTCTTACTATCATGCTTGGTTCTTTTACTTGTTGCACTTGTCTAGGATCATACTAGGAACATCTCCACCACTAAAGTATTCACCTTTACCTTCCAATTTGCTAAAAACTGAAAAAGGCTTAAAATTTGTGTAGCGTCCATTCACCCCCTCTTGTCCGCTACGATCCATTCACATTTTTTGCGTGAAAAGTAATGGCTACAACAAATCGGTGATTGTTTATCATTTTTTGCATGAAAAATAATGCCTATAAGAGTTTATAATTTAGCTCGTGAAAATAATGCACAAAAACCAAACTTATGCATCGTGGGTAATCGCCGACAAAGGAGAGAGAGGGAAGTGTCCCGACTCAGAGAGAGAAATAGGTTATCCCGCCTGCGGATCACACGATCAACGGTCGCCGGGCACGATCCGCATGGGCTAGACCAATCAGGGCAATGTTGGCGGCCCAGAGAATTTGTGAAGGGAGAGGGCAAAACTGAGTAGTATCAAGAAACCAAGGGCAAGTGTGTAGTAAACAGACTAAGGGATTCAAATATGAGATTTAAAAAATGGAATGCGTGTTTTGTACAATGAAACCCATCTTGGCCTACCTCAAACTATTTGCAATACAAATATACATTAGTGTGATAAGGCCTCATTCAGACAAAGTATGTTTTGGGGAAAGTTGTGTTTTGGGTAGGGCTTATTGTGGAAAACCATGCACCTTCATAGCTACTTAGGTGATTTAAGAAGTGGCAATTTGTGGTAAAACTTGATTTATCTATGATTGTTATGGTTCCCAACGTGGCAGGTCGCATAAGAAGACTCCATGAGTAAGTGCCACTCTTTTTTGGAATTTTTTGCACACTAAATGAATCATTTAACTAGTTAATCCCATTTGTTGACTCTCTGTTGACCAGCCACTTGAGGGTAAAACTGAGTATATTGCACTAGCAAGTATTAGCACTCTAGGGGAAAACACACAAAAATGCTAGTATATGACTCGGGTGATACCTGAGTATGTCTAAATTTCCAGGGTTAGACTCGAGGGACGCGTGTTGCGGTGCGAAGTGGAAGACGGCACTGCTGACGCGTGTCGCGCGTACGGCAGTACAGTGACGTGAGGGACGCTGGTCGCATTTAGGACCGTAAGCCCCTCTCTCCTCGCACGCACGTTCCCACTCGCGCTCACGCACGAAACCACTCCTCTCACGTCCCATCAACTTCTCCAAATCGAAGGAAAAACCCCAACCGCCGTATGCACGCTCCCCTACCGGCAATGGACAAGAAGAATGCGCCGGCGGCCATTGCCCCGAGCTCGTCGCCTCCGAGCCCGGCCGTGACTGGTGCCCGTCGTGCCGTAGTTCAAGCAGCCGCCAAGGCGGCGCATCCAAGGCGGCCCTCCAGAACCGGCCTCTCATGGCTGGCGGACCACTTCACAAGATCGGAGAATGCTTATCGGCGAACGAGGAGTACGGACACATACTCTGCTGAGCAAGTTTGAGAAATTGACGCTCAGGTTTACCTGAGCCCCACGTGCACCTGCACGAATGGATCATGCGAGACCCCTTCCACGCGGCGCTGAGTTCACCTTCCTCCAACCCTCGGCACATCCCGCTATGTCACCATAGATCTATCGGAAGTTCATGCAAGGTTCAAATTTCTCCATATCTATAGGGTTAATCTATTTTTATTTTCAATCGTAAACATCTTAGTGCTGAATGTTATATAATACTTCGTCGGATTTTGCCGTGGCGTCATCGTGCTTGCCCAGAAGAACCCGCCGCACAAGATAAGGCTTCTGAACCCACTCACAAAGATATCGAACACTATGTTTGAGGCGAAGATGCCATCTGTTTTTCTGGATTCTATTGGCCAGAATGAAATCTCCGATTATGAAGTCTTCAAGCTAAAGACATTACCCTGAGGAATTGCTTGGGGTCAATCAGAGTACCCAACTAAGGATATAATATGAAGATTGAAGAAGGAAGATTTTTGATCTAGCACCATTCTCTGCGTTGCATTACCCTGTTCAAGGGTGAATTGTATGCAATAGCTGTGACCAAGACTGGACAATTAGTGTGCACCAATGTATAGTTGGAGCAGAGCACTGACAAGATGGAGACACTAATTTCATTTTCACTTTGAAATGACAAGTTCTACCTTGTGAAGTAGGATGGTGATCTGCTGCTTGTGTAATGGACAACATGCTTTGAGGACCAACCATTGCAATGTGGTGAATGGCTCTGGTACGCTCTCCATGCGGCCGTGACACGGCAATATGCCTTCTTTGCATTATATCTGTGTATCTCCGCTGATCACCAGCATGCACCTGGCACTTCGACCTGGCATCTACTAACATGATTTTGGGTTGAGATTGTATACTTTCATGATATAGAGGCCTGGATGAGTGGGTTACTACGTGTGACAGAATAGAAACTACGGTCTGAGAAATGAAAAAGGCTATACCTGTTGAGGATGTATTGGCTGCACACGGCAGACGGAAGGAGTTCAATGAATATTTCCTTGGGATAATGCACGAATGGAGTGATGAAGAAATATATGAGGAATGGAAGAACAAATTCATTCATCCTGGGTATCCTAATCTTCATGTTGGCTATACATTGCGTAAGGCCTTGTATTTTTTTTTAGCTTAGTTTGTCATGAACATTAACAATGTTATTAGCTATTTTGGCTGCTGTATGCAGTTTATGTGTTATACTTAGTTTTCTCGATTTACTATTACTGAATTTATTATATACTAGCTTCTAGATTTGCTAATAGATTTGCTGCCATATTGGGCAAAAAAGAGGGCCAAAAGGAATAAATAATTAAAGAAAGACAGAAATAGAAGCTTCTCTATATTTGATACTAATTTGCAGAAAAAGACAAGAGAGAGGCAGAGGTGTAAGGTGTTTTAAAACATTAACTTAGGTCGAGAGAGACAAACCCAACTCTCCTCACGGGGTACAACCAAACACTGCCCCACTCATCCCACGCGGTCCCTTCCTACCAGCCCCACACCACGGCCCCATAAACAACGCGCCCCACACATCAGCACTAATCGTCTAATCAACCATGGATTCCTTCCGTCCAGCTCCTTTGCGGATTTCCCAGACAAAGGCTTGGGAAAACTGAGGAAACTAAGGGGCTGGGTAAAATTGAGTACAACTAAGGACCTGAGGGCACGAAAATAGAAATCCCTATATATTAATATTGGGTCGTCCACACGCACGCCACCAACCTAACGAATCAACGGTGAGGCTGCCGTCCCTCACCGGAAAGGCTTGCACACGCGAGACGAACACGGTACCATCGTTCCCGTAGAAGATGACCGATCGTATTGGCTATGTCGGTGCCAAGACTTGTGATAATTAATGACCAAGGAAGCCGTACGGATCATGTCCACATGAATCAAGTGGATTTCTCCGAGGTTGGCAACGAGCGCTGCTGGCTGATAACCCACAAGTATAGGGGATCGCAACAGTGTTCGAGGAAAGTAAAACCCAAATTTATTGATTCGACACAAGGGGAGACAAAGAATACTTATAAGCCTTAACAATCGAGTTGTCAATTCAGCTCTGCATCTGGAAAAGCACTAGTAACAGGTGATGTGAAAGCAGCAGTAATATGAGAGCAATAGTAATGTAATACAAAGAAAGCATTAGCAATAACACAGGAGCAATGGCACCGTAAAATAGTTGATACTACTTCTAATGGCATATAGGACCGAGTGAGTATTTGATGAATAAAGATGGACCGGGGTTCCCAGCTATCTACACTAGTGGTAACTCTCCAATAACAAGTGTTGGGTGAACAAATTACAGTTGGGAAATTGATAGGATTGAAATAGCATTAAGACAAATAACATCAAGTTTATTAATCATGTAGGCATGTTTTTCCATATATAGTCATACGTGTTCACAAGAGAAATTGCATAACATCTTTTGTCCTACCAGCTAGTGGCAGCCAAGCCTCAAGGGAATCTACCTTGCAATTAAGGTACTCCTTTTAATAGAGCATCAGAGCAAAGCACAACACTCCGTGAATACATGTGATCCTCATATCTAAGCCATCCCCTCCAGCTATCCCAGTTGCTGTCACTTGGGCCTCGGGTTCCGGACATGGACATGGGCAAACAACTTGTAGATACAATCTAAGCAATAATTATAGAACTCAAATCTAAGATCATGCCACTGGGCTAGTGACAAGCATTAAAATACAACAAGATTGCAGGAACAATAACTTCACAAACTTTATAGATAGACCGATCATAATGTAACACCATCGGATCCCAACAAACACAACACCGATTACATCAGATGTATCTCAATCATGTAAGGCAGCTCATGAGATCATTGTATTGAAGTACATGGGAGAGAAAGTACCAACTAGCTACCGCTAGAACCCGTAGTCCATGGGGAACTACCACGAGCATGATGGAGGCGGGGCGGCTGATGGAGAAGCAGCTTCGGGGCACTGCCCCGCGGCGTGCCGAAATGTAGATTCCGGCTCCCCGAAATCTGGTTTGCGATGGCGATGCTCCCCTGGAGTCTTCTGGAATATGATCTGTTCATCCAGGGTTTTCGCGTCAGGGACCTTATATAGGCCAAAGGGCAGCGCGAGGGGGTGCCCGGCCCACACCATGTGGCGGCGCGCCTCTCCTAGGCCGCGCCCCGCATGGTCTGGAGGCCGGTGGGCCTCTCCCCTGGCTTGACCTTCTCTCGGCTCCTGTGTCCCTCGGAGAAATAGGAGGTTTGGCTTTTGCTTCGCCGAATTCCGATAATATTGCCCGAACAGCTTTTCTTGAACCAAAAACAGAGAAAACAGCAACTGGCACTCGGCATCTTGTTAATAGGTTAGTCCCGGAAAATGCATAAACATTACATATGTGAGTAAAAACATGCAGGTATTGTCATAAAACCAGCATGGAACATCGGAAAATTATAGATACGTTGAGACGTATCAAGCATCCTTCTTAGTTCCTACTTGCCCCTCGAGTAGGTAAACGATAAAAACAATAATTTCTGAAGTGACATGCTACCAACATAATCTTGATCATACTATTGTAAAGCATAAGGGAGATGAATGAAGTGACTCAAGGTAATGATCTATAGTTTGCTACAAATAGATAACATATAGCAAAACTTTTCATGAATAGGACTTTCAAGACAAGTATCAAAAAGTCTTGCATAAGAGTTAACTCATAAAGCAATAAATTCTAACAAGAGGTTTTGAAGCAACACAAAGGAAAGATTTAAGTTTCAGCAATTGCTTTCAACTTTCAACATGCATATCTCTGTGATAATTGTCAACACAAAGTAATATAATAAGTAATAAGTAAGCATGTAAGAATCAATGCACAAGTTGACACAAGTGTTTGCTTCAAGATAGAAAGGAGTAGGTAACCGACTCAACATAAGTAAAAGAAAGACCCTTCGCAGAGGGAAGCAGTGATTAAATCATGTTAGAGCTTTTAAGTTTGAAATATGAAGAGAGCATAAAAATAAAGCTTTGAGAGGTGTTTGTTGTTGGATGACCCCCCGTATGCCAAAGGCATGCCAAACCGGATGGCTTGACTATTCATCAAGATACCGGTTTAATGTTTATACCGGAGCACAAGATAAGCGTTTGGCTAAGCGGGGCTAAGCCGGTATCCTCAGGAGAGGTATACCGGAACCGGATAGGAAAGACACCGGGCTACCGGAAAGCAGAGCAAGTCGGCAGGACTGGTCAAAGATCCTCTCCAAAGTAGAAGACAAAGATGAGCTAAGCAAAGTAGCTTTAAACGAAGGGCTGACGATAAAGAGGAGGATGACGATGAAAGAAGCCGGAGGACGTCAGCATCCCTGATTAAAGGAGACCCCGGTGTCATCTATGATTAAAGTAGCTTTGTAAAGTAGCTTTGTAAAGTAGTTTGTCTAGTCAAAGATGCCATTAGGGTTTCTTGCCCTCGTAAGCCACCCTCTCCCCTATATAAGGAGAGGCAGGACTCCCTTGCACGGGACGATCCCAGAAGAGATTCTCAGAAACACAAACCCGTAACTCCGTGAAAATCAATGAAGAAAGTGATCTAGAGCGAGTTCTTCTTAGTCTTTCTTCTTCAACCTCTAGCCTCGGCTAAGTTCTTGAGGAAACCCATCCGGAAGTTCATCCCATCCGATCACAAACCCTCCCCCCGAATCCTCTAGCGTCCATTCGGCCCCAATTTAAGCCATCCTATGGCATCTACCGTCTACCAAGCAACGACAGTTGGCGCCACCGTGGGGCCTGAAGTGGCGCTGTGTGAGTTCATATTCGAAGGCATCCTTGGAGGTCGCCAACAGCGATGTGTGTCCACGTCGCCAGTGCGTATCTACGAAGTGGAATTCATCAACGACAACGCTGGCTGCTTCTCCAACGGCGGCGTTTTCCCCAAGAACGGCCGCACCATCGGTTCGGCAGCCACCGCGTCTACTTCGGCACCGTCCGTGTGCGCCCGCCGGTGCTGGTGGCACCGGACCCGCCAAGATGGTTTCCCTGGTGGCCGGCCGCGCCGATGGCAAACGCGCAGGTAATGATGACCGGGTGCGGTTGGTGCAAAAGGAAGTCAGGATGAAGGTGCCGGTCAGCAAGCGCCGAATTGCAAGGTCAAGCCACCACTGAACGAGACGCGGCGCCGCGGGGGCATCATCCGCACCACCGGCAACGCCACCCAAGCGGCGATGAACGTGTCGCAACGCCCATCGCGTTGTATCAACTCCGCAATGGCCAGTGAGCTGAGGCACAACGCTAAGCTGCTCGCAAATCCACACACATCGTCCGGATGATAGCGCGAGCTGAACCCACCACGGGAGTATAACGCGTTCCATGGCTTTGCTTCGTTAGCGCTCATGCTGCTAGAATACCGGAGCCGGCGAAAAGCTCGCAACCTAGATCAGGATTTGCACAAAGCAGTTCTTGCCGCAAAAGTACCTCCCGAATCTGCTAGCATCGTAGAGAAACCTAAGTAAAGTAGCCCGGATAAAACTATAAGAGCTGCTAAAGCTGCAGAGCTATGTGAATTGCTTTCCGAGATGCTTTGGCAAAGCGCCAGAGCGCAGTTAGGAGAGCTGGTCGGAAACTATTGAGCAAAGCAGCACGTCGAATATCACAGCCGGAATAAGGCCGCGGCCCGAAATCCGCGTTCAACAAAGAATGCCTAAGCGTCCCATGGGCAGGCATCGCTCCCCCATCCGTACGTAAGAAGAGAAAAGATGAACGCACGCCAGATGACTGTACGATCCGCTCTTGCCGAAAATAAGCCGGGCAATATGATGCCGGTAGAAAAAGCCAAGGGCAGGCCGCGGCTATGCTGGAAAAGGCTATGCCGGAAACGCCTATGTCGGTAAGGATGAAACCGGGCAAAATTATCGAGCGGCAAGAGCAGCGTACGCTGATGAAATGCCACCACCAAGGTACCAGCGAGGAAAAGTTGTGGTACCGGAATATTATGATGGGAGATTCCAAAGTAGAAGAGCGAACAAGAGTCTACCGGAACCCTGGGGGAACGCCCGGGGGAAAGATGTTTGCCATACCAGGATGCGAGGCACAGGTTGGACAGGGTACATCTTCCGAAATGATCGAATCTGAGGGTCCTCCTGGCCCGAAATGTTTTGGCCCACGGATCATGGGAGAAGAGCCACCGGTACGAAATTTCCAGCTGCCCCGGGACACAAAACGTATGATGGCACGACCAAGCCTAAGATTGGCTGGCGGACTATGTCACGGCTGTTTATGTAGCTGGTGGTGGAGAACCGCAAGGGCGTGTGAGAATCATACCGTCCTACTTGGTAGGCCCTGCACGGATTTGGCTTAACAACTTGCCGACAGAAGCATTAACGGATGGTTGAATTTTGAGGAAGCGTGAACAACTTCAGCAGCACTTACAAGAGGCCAAACTGCCCCAACAGCTCGCTTTATGCCAGCAACGTGCCGGTGAAACGGGACAGGGATTATCTTACCCGATGGAACTCAACAAGAAACACGTGTGAAGGAGTGATTGAAGCACTAGCACTGCTATTCAAATATGATGCCGGAGAGGATCACCAAGGTGGCAAAAGCTGCAAGAAGCATGCCAAACAACTTGGCAGGAGATGATACGTGTGGCGGATAGCTATGCATTGGGAGACCCATTGCAACCAGCAGTACAAGCTGAGCCGGAGCAGCGACAAGAACAATACCGGGACAACCGGAACAACAAGAGAAGGGAAGATTTCCTGGATCGGACGCTCCGCAGCACGTTGCTGCCGTGCAAGAAAATTATGATGCTGGCGGCAGCCAAGGCAAAAAACCGGATCGCAGCCATGGGCGTCCTAAAAGCGGGTCGAAAAGAAGCCTGGGCTTAAAAAGAATTGCAGAACCCGTAAAATACACTATGGAAGCCGCCATGGATCAACCTTGCCGGCGGCACACGCCGAATCCGACACCCGTCAAACCATCCGACGAAGGATTGTTCTTGGACCAAGTACTTGATGCAAAAGGGAGCAGTAAGACGCGTAAGCATTGGTGGTAATAACAGTGTTGCCGCCGATCGCAAGATATGTCGTTGTCAAAGAATAACTACCACCACTACCACTCACCGGAGCGAACACCATACCGGTACAACCTCAGTAGGCAGCAGTACCAGCAGGTTAACCTGGTGGAGCAAAACAATGATCAACCACCTCCACCGGCACCTTTTAGGCCGGAATGTTTACGAGACCCGCATCTCGTGCTGTGTTGTCTTTACCAATGAGCTTCACGTATTGCAAAGTGCATCGCCTCCATGGAGGTAAACGCCTATGGATGCCTTCAAGTAGCTCCCGTGATACATGCCGTGGTCGACCGTGAAATTACTTGGTCATTCAAGGATCACCCCAAAATCATGCCGAATCCGGGTGGATACGCCCTTGTTGTGGACCCAATCATGAAGGGGCCGGAAACTCGGGTAAAGTTCAGCAAGGTGCTGATAGACAACGGCAGCAGCATAAACATCATGTACAAGCACACCATGCGTACGCTACAGAAAACATGCTTCAGCCAACGCGTACAACGTTCCACGGAATCGTTCCGGGCTTGTCCTGCGCTCCGGTAGGAAAAGTTCGGGTGGACGTAGCGTTTGGAGGACGTGACAATTGCCGGGTTGAAATGTTGAGTTTGAGGTGGTGGACCTAGACAGTCCTTACCATGCATTGCTGGGAAGACCAGCATTGGCAGCTTTCATGGCTACGACTCATACAGCTTACCTCAAGATGAAGATGCCGGCACCTCGTGGACCCTTAACTGTGGTGGGGAACTATAAGGTTCTCCACTGAACAGATTCCATTGGATCAACCCATGGAATCGCTATGATCAAGGAGGAAAAGAAGAATGCAAACCGCGGTTGCGCTGGCTCACTCACAACTGAGCTTAGCGGCAATGAGTGGAAGCTTGGGCTCACCGGCATTCAAGCCGACAAATGAAACAAAGGACATCGTGCTGGATCCGTTTACCCAGAGCGCACTGCCGTATCGGTGCCGACTCGATCACATAGGAAAACGCGTCGTCAGCTTCCTCCGTGAGAATCGGAATATCTTTGCCTGGTCAACCGATGATCTGGTGGGTGTTCCGAGGGAGCTGGCTGAGCACTCTCTAAACGTCCGGAAGGATGCCAAGCCGGTGCGACAACCCTTGCGCCGGTTCGCTGAAGATAGAAGGAAAATCATAGGAGAGAAGGTGACGAAACTGTTGGTTGCCGGTTTCATTGTGGAGGTCACGCACACAGAGTGGCTGGCCAATCCGGTAATGGTCGAAAAGAAAAAAGATGAGAACCTGGAGGCAAAAGCTCCAAAGGTATGGCGCATGTGCATCGACTACACCAACCTAAACAAGGCTTGCCCAAGAGATCCTTTCCCTTTGCCACGGATCGATCAAGTGATTGATTCAACTGCTGGGTGTGAGTTGTTGTCTTTCTCGGATGCGATTCCCATTTACCAAATTCCTTGAGAAATGAAGATCAAATAAAACTGCGTTCATTACCCCGCATGGGGCTTATTGCTATATCACTATGCCCTTTGGTTTGCGCAACGCTGGTGCAACGTACCAACGCTGTATGCAAAAATGCTTGTTTGATCAAATCGGAAAGAATGTGCAAGTCTATGTAGACGATATTGTGATAAAAACTAAGGTAAAGAATACCTTAATCAGTGACATCCGGCAAACATTCGATAACCTAAGACGGTTCCGGATGAAATTTAATCCGGCAAAATGCACTTTCGAAACCCGGTCGCAAGTCACGTTTCTGCTCTTGTGTCAAGCCGGTGGCATTGAAGTCAATCCGGTAAAAATCCGGACGATGAATGACTATCCCACGAGAGCTAAAAGATGTGCAAAAATCTTACCGGAAGCTTGGCATCGCTAAGCCGGTTCATAAGCAGGCTAGGAGAAAAGCTTGCCATTATACGCTCTAATAAAATCCGATACGTTCGTCCGAACCCTCAGGCAGACGCGACGTTTAAAGAGCTAAAAACTATGCTTGCAACGGCCCCAATCTTGGCCTCACCTTAGAAAGGGAACCCATGTTGCTTTACAGCAGCAAATCGAACCGTGTTAGTGTTGTAGTTGTAGCAGTAACGAGAGAAGAGGAAGGAAAACTGCAAGTGCAGGCCGGTATACTACCCGAGCGAAGTGCTCTCCTCCTCGAAGCAAAACTACCCGCACTTTCAGAAGATGACTTATGGCGTGTTCATGGCCGCCACGAAGCTCAAGCACTACTTTGAGGAGCACCCTCCTGAAGGTGGTGAGTGAGGCACACCTATCTCCGATATCATGTGCAATAAAGACGCACGCTGGATTGCACTGCAATCTGGCTTATCACCGTGAGCAAAGCCGGTATATGAAAGAAGTGATGCCAGAAATCACAAGCTTTAGCTGATTTCTTGGTCGATGGAAATGCAATACAAGCCCTCAGACCAGAGGGTAGAGTACTGGAAGATCACTTTGACGGATCCAAACTCAAAGAGGGTCTAGGTGCCGGTGTGGTGCTCACCTCACCGAAGGGAGATCATCTTCGGTATGTTTTACAAGTACATTTCATGGCATCAAACAATGTTGCTGAATACGAAGCTTTGATCCATGGGCTTAAAGTCGCAAAAGAAATCGGTGCACACCGGATCATTTGCTACGGAGATTCAGATCTTGTGGTACAGCAGTGTTCCGGAGATTGAGATGCAAAAGATGCCAACATGGCTCGTATCGCGTTTCACGTGCAAAAGATTGCCGGATTCTTCGAAGGGTGTGAGTTTCACCATGTGCCGCGCGTAGAAAATGAAGCCGCGGATGCTTTGTCCAAGCTGGGCTCATCCAGGCAAGAAATTCCTCCCGGAATAGCTTTAGCTCACTTAAGAGTACCATCGATCAAACCGAGTCCGGAATCGGAATCAATTTTTGTACCGGAGTCACATGTTGCACCAATGGATATCGACGAAGGGAACCCGGGGACTGCTCCGGTAAGCTCGGGGACTGCTGTGCCCATACCGGAAGAAGCAATGCTGGTGGATAGCATGGATGTAGACGTACCGGTGTTCCTAGTCCGGGAGGCACCATCATGGGTTAAACCTATTAAGGAATTCCTGATCAACGGCACCTTGCCGGTTGAATGAAAATGAGTCTAGAAGGATCCAGAGGAGGTCCAAAAGCTACACCATCATCAATGGCGCAGGTATACAGAGAAGTGTTACCGTGTCCTCCAAAGGTGTGTGGAACCGGAAGAGGGAAAAGAAATGCTTGAGGAAATTCACCGAGGAGAATGTGGGCATCACGCGTCATCAAGGGCGCTGGTGGCAAAGGTATTCCGGCATGGGTTCTATTGGCCAATGGCTTTGCAAAACGCGGAAGATATGGTAAGAAAATGCAACGGGTGCCAGAGGTACGCCAAGCAAAACCATACCCCAACATCCGGTTTAAAGACCATACCGCTAACTTGGCCGTTTGCCGTTTGGTGCCTAGACATGGTTGGCCCGTTCAAAACCGCAAGGGGAAACATGACCCACATCTTGGTTATGGTGGACAAATTCACCAAGTGGCTAGAGGTGAAACCCATTGCAAAGTGTGATGGGCACACAGCGGTCAAGTTCTTAAAAGATGTTATCTTGCGGTATGGCTACCCGCATAGCATTATCACTGACAATGGCACAAATTTTGCTCAAGGTGAGTTCAAAAGATTTTGTGAAGACAACAAGATCCGGTTGGATTTGTGCTCAGTAGCGCATCCACAAGGCAATGGCCAAGTTGAAAGAACAAACGCTTTGGTACTTTCCGGTATCAAACCAAGACTCATTGATGCGGTGGAAAAATCATCGGGGTGTTGGCTCGATGAGCTACCATCAGTACCGTGGAGCATAAGAACAACCCAAACCGGTCTACCGGATACACTCCATTCTTCATGGTTTATGGAGCAGGCGGTCATACCAACCGACATTCTCCATGATTCGCCAAGGTGCAACTCTATACCGAAGAAGAGGTAAAGGAGGCCCGAGAAGATGATGTGGACTTAGAAGAAGCTCGAGGACTACCCGCCGGCGAAGCGCTTCCGCGCCGGATCGGATGACGACGACGACGAGGAGGAGTACGGAGCCCCTGCCAAGGGCTTCGACAGCAGCGACGAGGATGTCGCCGGCAACAGCGCCGATGAGAGCTACATTCAGTCCTATCGAGATACAAGCTGTTACCAACCTGATACAACGCAAGTCACAAGCTTGACACAGCGAGAATGGCTGCAACTGACAACTCCTTCATCTGAGAATGACAACTCCTGCAACAGATATTGACACTCTCAACTGAGCTCAATCCAGCTGTGAACAATAAACAACACTGAAAGTAAACAACACGGTTATCACAAAACTTGGATTCCGGATTACAACACTATAGCCAATGAACCACCACCGCCACAATGACGCCTATTACTTAATTGATGCGCAGGAATGGAAGAAAGGAAAGGTGGACAAATCCGGAGAGGAGACCAAACGACCGTGGAATGTAGCTCTGTGCGCCCTTTCTACTCTTGAAGTTGTGGTGTAATAAGTCTTTTGTACCTTAATTGCTATGAATAAAAGATGCCTGGAATCTTGAATGAATCTCGGGACTACCCCACTAAGGTTGCATGTAACTTGTTTATTTTTTCAGTTTACTGTTGCTTATTGAATGTTTTTCTTCCGAAGCCTAGTAATGTGCTAAACCTCACCTAGGTCTTCGACCTGCTGCTATCCGTAACCCGGCTTCATGGCAAGCAAGATAAACCGGCAGGGATAAGCACATGAACTACGAAGAGCGAGAGCGGGAGAAAGAACAATCCAGAAAATTTAACTAACCCCGGGGTTATACCGGTTCTTTGCAAAAATTTCTGTTATTTCTAAGTTCAAGAAAATGCTTGCTTGGTGAAAGAACTTTGTGCTCATACGCCAAAAACGCCCAGAAGGCAGAGCCAAAGCAAAAGAGCCAAGTGTGCATCGAATTGGATGCGGAAACAGTTTGGAAATCGTGCAAGACAAAAGTTGAAACAATAAGCAAAGTGCTAAGTAGCAACCAACATAACTTAATAGGTTACCGATGTGAAAACACCGGCATAGATTGTTGTACCAACAAACCAAAAGGATGAGTTTTTAACTATATCATAAACTCCCCTTGATACCGTAGAACAAGTTCTGTTATCAAGCAAGCAGGAGCAGATAAGTTTGTTCAAGCAACGGGGCATCAGGAGCAGCACTGCAATGTGGGCTTTAGGAGGAGCAAAGCCACGGGCCTCGGGAGCTTCCGGCAAGACATCCTTCTGACATCCTCATCTTCATCTCCTCTTCTTCCTCATTGCCGAGGTAGTCCTGACATCAGGAGGGGGAGGGATGAAGGTGCGGACCTCGGCATACTGAGCAAGCCGGTAGGCCCGATCCTGCCGCTTTGCGGTAAGGACCGGATCCACGTCGGTAGGAGCATCTTGGCGTACGCCTTGGAGCGCATCCAGATCCAAGTCCGGATACCAGGAGCATGCGGAGCGCAGCGCCGTGTCAGCTCCGGCACGAGCCACGGAGCATTGCCACTCACGAATCCGGCGCCCTGCTTCCTTCAGCCGGTTGGCGGTGAGGGTGATGTTGGCCGGCATGGCTTCTTCCGGCCATAGCACCTTGAAGATTTGGATGGCAACATCCGGTAGATCGACAAGGGTGCGGTCCACTAAGCGCATGTGTTGGACTCGAGCGGAGAGGGCGACCAGATAGTCGTACCCGTCCCAGTGCGCGTCCATATTGGGAAATTTCCGCGCCACCCGATCCTCCATCACCTTTTTCACGGCGTGTGCCTGGGAGTCCGGGAAGTGTTCTACAGGAAGAAGGGAAAAGCATAAGCACAAGATACCGGAAAGCAGTATGCCGGAAGGAAAAGGAACACGGATACATTTTCAAAAGGAGAAAGCTTATAAGCGAAAGAAGGGACAAGGCAAGGACTTACGGAGAGCCAGCGCATCAATCTGCATAACCAGCCGATCATATTCTTTATGATCAGTGGTCATGACCTCAATAAGGCGCTCCGCTGCCTTCCGCGCCTTCCTTTCCTCCTCCAGCTCCGTCGTCAGCACCATGTTGGAGTTCGTGGAATCCTCCACGACCTCCGCCAGCCTGGCCTCGGCTGCAGCCCGGGCATCCTTCAGAGCTCGGTCATGCTCGAGCGCGGCTTGCATAGCTTGTTCCTTAAGCTCCCTCGAGGCGGTCTTCTGGACGTCCAGTGCCTCGTGGTGCTCCTTGATGAGCTGCTCTTTCTCGCCTAGATACCGGAAAGAAGGGTGTTAGCAAGTGGCAACTGATAAAATGAAAAAAGAACGGGTTAACCGGAAAAGAAAGAGTGATACCTTGAAGCGTGGCAATCTGGGCCTTGAGGGCCTCGATGGTAGCTTCCGGAACAGCTGTTGAACAAAAAATGCGTAAGTATCAAAGAAGAAAACATTCCGGTGAAAAGATGCCGGAGGAAACAAACCTTGGCAAAGGGGGTCGTGGGCTCCCTAAGGTCCCGATGCTCCTACGTAAGCTCCGAAGAGCTGCTTCCGGCATCCGCGGTGCCTCCGTTCCAAAGGAAGATAATTGTGAGAAAGAAAGAAACAAAGATCTTAACCCGAAACTCGGGAACTAGGCGCGCGTTTTTAGTTAAGTTTCGCGCTAAGAGCTGTGCTCTCAACACGAAACTCGGGAACTGGGAGGATAGACAAGTGGATCCGGAAGAAACTGCACCAACAAAAATTACAAGAATGTTGGCTAAACTTACCACCACGCGTTGGCGGTGGCGTCGTACCACGCACTATCGAACTCCTTCACGGCACGCTTGAGCCACATGAAGCGTTCTTCAAAGTGACCGAGGCCCAGCCGGATCTAGCGCTCGGAAGGCGGTCCTTCCTGCCACGGTGGATGCGTAGAGGTCCGCATCGTTCCATTTGGGCAGGGGAGAAGGTGCCCCAGGTCCTGGCCTCACGTTTCAGCTCAACAATCTGGCCCAGGAGGCCGGAAGGTTTTTCCGGGGCCGCAGCGGCGGCAGGCCCCGACATGCAGCACTAAAGGCTGCGAGCCGGTTGATGCGCTTCCATCCACAGCCTTCCCGCGGACGCCCTGTGCTTGAGGAATCGTGATTCCTTGGGGGTCATCGGCGGCGGTTTTCTTTGGCTTGGCCGCGGAGGCCCTTGGCTGGCGATTTGCAGCGGTAGTCCCGGTAGGCTCCGAGGGCAGAGTCTGGCAGCAGAGAGGCCGGCAAGGAGGTCCGGCGCGGGTCTGGCTGTGGGAAGAGCTTGGCTGCTTCTTCTTCTTCTTTCTTTCGCCAGGAGGAACCAGAGGTTCCGCCTGCCCGGCAACTGTGTCGTCGGCGCCGGTGTTGCTAGCGCCTGTGTCCTGGCTCCAGGAGGTGAGGTGAGATCCCTTCCTCCGCGCGGTGATCGAGGTAGGGGCCGTGCGCCCGACCCTGTAGTGGCCTCCCTGAGGAGGTGAGAAGAGCGGCACCAGACAGCCGACTGATGAGAGGAGGAGTTGAGGTTCCATGAGGCCGGGCAGAGCCCTCCGGTTCTGAGCCAAGCTCAAAGCTAGGCTGAAAGAGAGAAAAGGATCGAATTGGAAAAAGCAACCTGAAAAGGAACTCGTAAAGAACAAACATGCAAAGAGAAGTGTAAAAATTTTACCCGGAAGAAACCGCATCCGCTTTTGCTTGTAGCGCTTCGTGCTCACCTGCTTTCCTCCAAGGACTTCAGTCCGAGCGTTGCTGGGAGGAGCTAAGGAAACAGGCCGAGGTCGGAGCATTGTTCTCTCCGTCTTGGGCCATAAGTTTGTCCAGGAACTCATCCCCGACCTCGGCCTGTGGGAGCCACGTGCTCAAGGACCCGTGGGTTGGATGTTGGCTGAGGAATGGCTCACAAGAACAATAACAAAAGAATATGAGAGATCAAACAGAAGAGCTACCTCAAGCAAGGTCAGGTCGTCAGACGAACCGGCTGGTTCCGGCGGAGACTTGCCGAGGCGCGAGGCTGGAGTCCGGCCCATCTTCAGATCCTGCCAGTGAATGAAAGGGTCCGGGTCGAACTTATCCAAAGGCCGCTTCCGGCAAGGGCCTCGCTGATCTGAGTCAATACGGGGGAAGCGGTCCCTGGCCTGAAAACAAAAGAAAAAAGGGGTTAGTCACAGTATAAAAGTTACCGGTAAACCGACCCGAGTTGCGTGATTTCTTACTTCTTTGGTCGGAGGGTTAGTGGAACTGAGGGGCCGGAGGCCCCACTCCCAGTCATCCGGCATGTCCGTTTGGCATATTTGATTAGCCTTCAGGACCACATCCGCCTTGCTCAAGGGCAGGCCGGTGATCTTGGTGGGATCACCAGGGCCGTACATCTCGCTTATCTTGTGAGCGCGGCGCTTAAGGGGAAGCACCCGGCGGCAGATGAAGGTGCGGATAATATCATCGGAGCAAATGTTGGTATCCTTCATCAGCTTCAACATGAAGCGTACCACCCGGTTCGTCTCTATGTGATCCGTACCGGGGTTGTAGTTCCAGTTGACCTTGGCGGGCGGCGCCGGGTTGAAGGGCGGCAGATTGATGAGGTCAGTGGCGCTCTTGTTCTTCACATAAAAGAACGTCGTCTGCCACAACCGGCAAGACTCGAGGCCGTTGAACTTAAAAAAGGGGCTCCCTTGGCGGGAGCCGATGATACAAGACCCGCATTGTACGGGGGTTTGGGCTTGGGAATGTCCTTGCCCTGGACCGAGTTGATCCGGAGAGAGAAGAAGCGGGCAAACGTCTCGCGAGCGGGACGGATGCCGATGTAGCCTTCCATGAAGGCCACAAAACAAGAAAGATAAAAAACGGCGTTGCCGGGAAGGTGGTGAGGCTGGAGTCGATAAAAGTCGAGGAATTGGCGGAAGAAGTCGGAGGCAGGAAGGCCGAAGCCACGCTCAAAGTGAGCAAGGAAAACAACGACTTCACCGGGTTCAAGCACCGGTTCGGTCTCATCACCTGGAAGCCGGCAGGAGACTCCATCCGGTATTCTCCTGGACCGGTAAAGCCAGTCAATCTCATATTGAGTCACGTCGGAACCTCTCCAGGCTCCGCGTGTGATACCGGAAAGATCCTTTCCGGGGGCCCGGCTAGACGTACCGACCTCTTGGTCTTTGCTGGATTCAGCTTCCATCCGGGCGAGATCTTCGGTTAGCCCGTCGGAGGTCCTACTTCCTTGACTACTGGAAGAGGAAGCGAGAAGAGATTCTTCGCCAGACATGTAGATCTGGAAGACGCCGGAATCTACCGTAAAACAGTTTCCCCCAAAAAGACCCTTGCGAAGATCTACGAGTAAGAGAAAAAGAAAAATAAAGAGGGGATAAATACTCTACCGCCCCAAGATCTGGAAAGCAAGAAGAAAAGAGGTAGAGGCGTATCGGGCCTAACATGAAGAGGCGGAGGCGTTCAGGGAGAAGTCCGCCGGAGGAACGGCGAGCTCTTGGCCGTCGACGAAGGCCGGCGATGGAGAGGGGCGAGGTCCGTCGGAGGAAGCTTGAATTTGCGGCGAGGAAGGAACGCAGCAAGAACTCCGTGCGGTGAAGAGCTTCGGCGCGGTGAGAGCGACGTCCTAGCACCGACAGAAGCAGCACTCTGGCGGCGACCGGCGGCGAAGAGGAAGCAAGGGGCGAAGGGCTCGAACTGCTCTGGAAACGGGGGCAAGTGAGAGCGTGGGGACGACGAGGAACCGTCACACCCTTATATGGAGAAGAGGATCGTGGGCCTAAAACAGCCAGGCCCGCACCGCTTCACCTCGTGGGCCGCCACGTGGCGCAGGAATACACGCGCCACAGAAGGTTGCCACACAGAAGGCCACATGGATCCGTTGTGGCACATTAACTGCGCGCGGGAGTCGAAGGATTTGACGCCTGACACTGGCGCGTCAGTCACAGTGCGCATGTCTCTGACAGGCACGGGACCCGAGATATTCTCGGCTTCGCCGAGGAGGTGTTTAATGACTAAGATGCCGGAGGATAAGATACCGGAAAATGTCTTGCAAAGAGAGATAACGAAAATCCGGGCAAAGATGCCGGATCCAAGCCCAGCACCGGATAGATTAAACCGGTATCCAAAGACGTGAGAACCTGGCATGGTCTGTTGGATAGAATCCGCCAGACTATACCAGCTTCGGGGACTAATGTTGGGGGGATGACCCCCGGTATGCCAAAGGCATGCCAAACCTGATGGTTTGAGCCATCAAGATACCGGTTTAATGTTTATACCGGAGCACAAGATAAGCGTTTGGCTAAGCTGGGCTAAGCCGGTATCCTCAGGAGAGGTATACCGGAACCGGATAGGAAAGACACCGGGCTACCGAAAGCAGAGCAAGTCGGCAGGACTGGTCAAAGATCCTCTCCAAAGCTAGAAGACAAAGATGAGCTAAGCAAAGTAGCTTTAAACGAAGGGCTGACGATAAAGAGGAGGATGACGATGAAAGAAGCCGGAGGACGCGCATCCCCATTAAAGAAGATACCGGCGTTACCTATGATTAAAGTAGCTTAAAGTAGTTTGTCTAGTCAAAGATGCCATTAGGGTTTCTTGCCCTGTAAGCCACCCTCTCCCCTATATAAGGAGAGGGGGCAGCCCTCCTCACGGGCGACGCACGGAACACAGAGGGAGAGATTCTGTAAACACATACCTGTAACCTGTGAAAATCAATGAAGAAAGTGATCTAGAGCGAGTTCTTCCTTGTGTCTTTCTTCTTCAACCTCTAGCCTCGGCTAAGTTCTTGAGGAAACCATCCGGAAGTTCATCCCATCCGATCACAAACCCTCCCTCGAATCCTCTAGCGTCCATTCGGCCTCAATTTAAGCCATCCTATGGCATCCGCTCCCGGTTCACCACGACGATGCTTGTTGTTGTCACCAGAGTGGGCATTCCCAACCCCTTGTCAAACATACTTTCAAAGAGCGGCTCCATGAAGGACGTTATCTCCACCAGCAAGGTAGATCATCCCTCTCTTTGTTTACACATGTATTTTAGTATTATTTATGATGACACTCCTCCCAACCTTTTGCTTGCTGCCATGGCTAACCGAATCCTGTGCCTTCCAACATTTCATATACCATGAAGGAGTGTCTATTTGCAAAATTAAGTTGCTTACCGATGAATCAGGGCGCAAACATGTGAAGAGAATTATTATTAAGGTTAATTAATTGGGGCCTGGAACCCCGTTGAGACTTCTTTTTGCAAAATTATTGATAAGCGGATGAGCCACTAGTCCATTGGTGAAAGCTGCCCAACAAGATTGAAAGATAAAACACCACATACTTCCTCATGAGCTATAAAACATTGACACAAATAAGGAGTAATAAAGTTTTGAATTGTTTAAAGGTAGCACATGAAGTATTTACTTGGAATGGTGTAAAAATACCACATAGTAGGTAGTTATGGTGGACACAAATGGCATAGATTTTGGCTCATGGTTTTGGATGCACGAGAAGCATTCCCTCTCAACACAAGGCTTTGTCTAGCAAGGTTGTTTGAAGCAAACACAAGTATGAACCCGGTACAAGAAAACTTACATAAGAACATACCGCAAGCATTATAAAACTCTACATTGTCTTCCTTGTTGCTCAAACACTTTTACCGGAAAATACTAGACTTTAGATAGACCAATCATGCAACCCAAATTTCAACAAGTTCCACGGTAGTTCTCCACTAATAGGTTTAAACTACATGATGCAAGATCTTAAACATGATCTACTTGAGAGCTCAAAACAATTGCCAAGTATCAAATTATTCAAGACAATATGAAGCATTTTCGATTTCCAACCAAATAGCAATAAATGAAGCGGCTTTCAGCTTTCGCCATGAATATTAAAGTAAATTAAGAACACAAGTGTTCAAATTAAAAAGCGGAGCGTGTCTCTCTCTCCCACACAAGGATTGCTAGGATCCGAATTTATTCAAACACAAACAAAAATAAAAACACACAGACGCTCTAAGTAAAGCACATAAGATGTGACGGAATAAAAGTATAGTTTCACTAGAGGTGACCATAAGTTGTTGATGAAGAAGGGATGCCTTGGGCATCCCCAAGCTTAGATGTGCTTGTCTTCTTTAAATATGCTTGGGTGACCCACGGGGCATCCTCAAGCTTAGGGCTCTTCACTCTTCTTGATCACATTATATCACCCTTCTCTCTTGACCCTTGAAAAACTTCTGTTACACCAAACTTCTCATAAACTTCATTAGAGGGGTTAGTACCAAAAACTTTTAATCCACTTTAGTCCTGAAGACACATTGAAGAACTCAATAAAACATTAGCTACAGCTCTCCACGTCTAGAAAGCCTTACTTAAATTCCACAAGAGACAATGCAAAAAAAAAAATGGGTATACCATTGTAATATTTATCAATAAGAATACGAAATTTTTTAGAGGTACTTCGTTGCTCAACCGAAACTCAAAATCAATGAAAGTTGCGTACTTATCTGTGGAATACGCATGAAAATTTGCAGAATTTTTAGGTTCTCCTACGTGAGATCTACTCAAATTTAGGATAGCTTAGTAACTGTTGCGTAAATCCAAATCTAGTATCAACTTTATATTAGAGACTTTACTTGGCACAACAATGCAATAAACATGATAAAGAGAGGTTGCTACAGTACAAACAACTTCTAAGACACAACAAAACGGTAGCAAAATAAAAACATGGGTTATCTCCCAAGAAGTGCTTTCTTTATAGCCATTAAGATGGGCTCAGTAGATTTTAATGATGCTCACATGGACAATAGAAAATGAAGCAAAAGGAGCATCAAGAAGCAAATTCAAAACACATTTAAGTCTAACCCACTTCCTATGCATAGGAATCTTGTACACAAATAAATTCATGAATAACAAAGTGACAAGCATAGGAAGATAAAACAAGAGTAACTTCAAAAGTTTTAAGCATATAGAGAGGTGTTTTAGTACCATGCAAATTTCTACAACCATATTTTCCTCTCTCATAATAATTTTCAGTAGCTTCATAAATAAACTCAACAATATAACTATCACATAAAGCATGTTTTTCATGATCCACAAACACATAATTTTTATCAAGCTAAAAAATAATAGGATCAAAACTTTCAAAACCACTTTTATCAATATAACAAGATGATTGATCAATCTCAAAAGATATGGGACTCCTAGATAAAGTGAAGACCTCTCCAATCCCATTTTCATTAGTTGTACAATTAATATTATCAAGTAACATAGGACCATCATCTAGAGATTTATCATAAACATTTGCCAAGCAAAAACTCTTTAGTGCATTTCGATATCAGGCATAAACAAAGCATTATCATAAGATTTATTAAAATAGCATGGATTATCATAGATAACAGTAGCATAATTATTCTCACAAGTTTTACTCATAGGGAATATTACAAGAGAATCCACGGGCATATAACATTCATCCTCCTTTGGTAAGCATGGAGGACAATCAAATAGTAAGAGTTAAAGAGTTACTCTCATTAGAAGGTATGGGTAGCTAATCCATTCTTCCTCCTTTTGTTCATCACTCTCCTCCCCTTTTTCATCCAATGAACTTTCAGGTTCATCAATTTCTTCTTTCACAGGTTCCTGGAAATTGTGAGTGCATTCTTGTGCATGAATGAGTCTCTCTTTATAATCAATGATATAAGGATTATTGCTGTAATAATTCTATGCAAAAATCAAGGATAGAAGAGACATAATCTTTAAGGTCCTTACAAGCAACACAGGTTTCATAATTTTTAGACATGAAGGGTTCTATTTCAGAAGCTCCCATAAATAAAACAAATTGTTATACTTCTTCGAACCCAAGATGTCGAGGGTACTCCTCGGCAATGCCCTCCGATTGGGGCTTAGGGTTGATGGAATCATGTAGGCTGACACGACATCGGTCTGCCGACAAGCTGAGAGCGACTTACCCAGTTCGGGGCCCCCATGAGGTAAAACCCTTACGTCCCGCCTGTCCATCTTGATTATGAGAATATTGGGTTACAACAATGGGGTGCCGAAGGGTTCGACCGAGATCTCGTCGAGAGGCTAAGTGCCGTTGCACCTAGCCTAGACTTGGTGGCTAAGATTACAAGATTGATCGGTCTCCTTGGCAGCCCCCTTCCTGGCCTTTATAGGAGGCCAGGTCTCAAGAGGTTCAACCGAGTACGACTAGGTTTACAAAGTAGTCCTAGCTCTAAACTCTTCTTGTTCGGCCTTCCTTGTCTTGCCCGGGCCAAGGAATCTCTCGCTGCGCTCATCCAAGTGGCCCACCTTGCCATCGAGCACCTTCATGGGCCTCCACAGATTTGGACAAGATAGGGCAATGTCGGTTACCCAAAGGGTAATGCCCACGCCAGTAGCCCCCGAGTGTCTAGTCAAGATAGTTCGGGTAGAGACTAAAGCATGCCTCCACCTAATGTTCTTCTTCACTGTTCTGCCCATCTTGTATCATCGCTGCCTTCTTCTATCGGGTGCGTCCAGCGCTCCTGAATGGAGTATCCTCGAGTTCAGGTACGGATGCTTGCAACCGGGATGCGTAGACTCAAGTTGTACCACTCGAACATTTTGCTCTGCCGAAGTTCTTCAAGTCTTCATGGGTCATCCGATATTTTTGCACTAAGGCTTGTATTCTTCGATAAGTTTTCCGCGCGTAAGGGATAATGAGTAACGTTCCCAACTTTTGTTGGTTAACTGCCGATGGCAAAACAACATCACCCTACACAGAATCAAGTCCCCCGGCATGATCCTGAGTGCGAAACGATCGGGTGCACGTCCAGCGCTCCCGATGGGAGTAGCCTCTGAGGCTACAGTCGAGTGTTTGTAACCGGGTGCATCGAGCTAAGCACTCCATCCTTTTCTTCAAACGTTTCTTCACAAGAATATCTTCGAGTTCCTTTACTCATCGGGTGCGCGTCCGGGCCAGCCCCGGGCTGAGTAGCCCCCGAGTCTAGGTGCGGATGCTCGCAATCCGTACATAGACTCAAGTTCACCATCCGATAATTCTTCATTTTCCTTCGACTGCTCACGACAGTCTTCATGACGTCACTGGTGACGTGTCGCTGCTTTGGTTTGACTGACAAGACTTGACCTGACGGGTCCACCCTAGTTCCGCGTAGGCAGTTTTTAGGGAGTGACCAGTACACGCGCACCGACCGAGGCGTCTCCTTGATTTTCACGCGTCGTGGGAATAATGGGCCGCCGGTTCCGTTCTTCTCTTAGACGCCACGTGTACAGCCAGATCTGATCCACCTCCCACGATGCCTGTGAAGTTATGGCCACGATCTTGCATCAATTTCTACGGCATAAATAGAGGGCCTCCTTGCTTTTACTTTTTACGCCTCCCACTGCTCATCTTCTCGCCCATCCTTTCCTGTCACCTATGTTCTTCCTTCAAGAGCTTCACGCGCATGGGCAAGAAGAAGAGCGCCAGCGCCTCAGATGCGGCCAAAGTCAGCCGCGACTGGAGCGCCTCCGCCATTTCCAATCGCGACGTGAACAGGCTGCGAGCCCTCGGCCTTATCTCCTCATCTGACGATGACATCCGTCTCCCAGGTGCCGTTTCTCGCCCAAGGCCTCCGAAGGGCTTTACCGTTATGTTTGCTGCCTTCTTATTCCGTGGTCTCTCTCTTCCTGCCCACGAGTTCCTCCGTTCCCTTTTT
Source organism: Lolium multiflorum (assembly GCA_030979885.1). Classification (NCBI taxonomy): domain Eukaryota; kingdom Viridiplantae; phylum Streptophyta; class Magnoliopsida; order Poales; family Poaceae; genus Lolium; species Lolium multiflorum. The sequence continues at coordinate 234,476,929 of CM061751.1, read as the reverse complement.
TTTCTTCTACGGGATTCAGCTCTGGCAGCTGACTCCAAACTCCATTCTCCACCTTTCTATCTTTATCACTATCTGTGAAGCCTTCCTTGGCATTGATCCCCATTGGGGTCTTTGGAGGAAGATCTTCTATGTTAAGCGTCACAACGACAGTAATGGCCCCCCCCCCCGTCGTCGGTGGCGTTGGCTTTGTTGTCAGGAAGGAAGTCGATTACTTCGAATACCCAATGAAGGAATCCGTCCAAGGCTGACGCAACAAATGGTTTTATCTGCGAGACCCCTCGGTGCCTGGGTGGCGCTCGAATCTCCCTCCTTTTGAAGATGTCCTGATAGCTCAGCCGAAGAAGTCCTGGCAAAACGCCCTTTCTCCCGAAGAGAGGGCGATAGCTGACAGGCTGTTCGACCAAGTCGTCATCCTGAAGAATACGGGAGGCTTGACGATGTGCGGCACCGAGGTAGTCTCGGTTCTTACAAAAGCCAGTGCAGCCGCTAATGCCTCGATCCCATCAATTGTGGCTTACACGGCAAGGATGACAAGTCTAGGGGGTCAGCTCGCGCGACTTGTCGGCTGATGAACTCCGAGATGAAGTCCGCCGTTTGACGTGCCTCAGTATGAAGGACAATATTGTCTTGACATCGGCTCGTCCCCCTTATGATCTAGACCATCTTCCGACTGAGGTAATTCTTGCTGTTTCTTGCTTGTTGTTGTTGTTTCTTTCTTCGCAGTGCTCTACAAACTTTCTTCTCTTGATAGGCCTCCATCGTTGCTCAATGCTATCCTCCTACACCTGAAAGCGGTGTGGAGCCACAGGATGACGATGATGACTCCGAGGAAACCGAGGATGTCCAACATGTCCTTGAGGACAGCGATGTCCAAGAGGATGAGGCTGCCGAGGATGATGCCTTCATCAGGAGCATGCGACGTAAGCAGATAAACGAAGATTTTATTACAACGGCTGAATCAAGTCCTAGCGGACAAGACAATGATGCCGTCAGAACTGCTCCACCTTCTCCTGCTAAGAAAGGTTCGACAGGCTTTTTCGCTGCCGAAGATGACCTGGACCTGTGAGCATCTATACCCCTTTGTGACTTATTCTCTGTTGTTTTGTATGCTAATTATCTACTCTTCTTACGTAGCTCTGATGATGATGATGTTCCTCTCGCAAAGAGGGCCAAATTATCCTTTGAGAGAACGGTATCAGCTAAGGAGCCGAATCCCTCTCCTGCTAAGTCGACGCCGCCCTCACGAACGACTGTAGAGAAGATTCCAATGTTGAAGGTTATTCCTTCTGGTGACGCTCCCACCTCGTCGGCTGCTCGCGACCACGTAAGTGTTTTATTTGTCTTGATTTATTTCTTGCTTCGCCAAGCTCTTTTCATCCAACTGAACCTTCTTGGTTTTCTTCGTTGCAGCCGATTTATGCCACAGTCGATGCTGTGGTAGATGATGTCTACGCACGCTTCTATTCCTGTAGACAATGTTGGGCCTCCAAGAGCAGAGGTTTGTAGAACAGCAGCAAGTTTCCCTTAAGTGAATCACCCAAGGTTTATCGAACTCAGGGAGGTAGAGGACAAAGATATCCCCTCAAGCAACTCCCGCAATTACGCTACAAGAAGTCTCTTGTGTCCCCAACACACCTAATACACTTGTCAGATGTATAGGTGCACTAGTTTGGCGAAGAGATAGTGAAATACAAGTGATATGGATGAATATGAGTGGTAATAGCAATCTAAAATAAAGATGGCAGCGAGTAAACATGCAACAGAACAGTAAATAAACGGAGTTTCAGTGCTTGGAAACAAGGCCTAGGGATCATACTTTCACTTAGTGGACACTCTCAACATTGATCACATAACCTAATAAACAAATACTACTTTCTACACTCCCTTGTTGGATGACAAACACCATTCATTGGGTGCCGGCTGTTGCTGCCAAAACCCACCGGCGGGCAACGACGGGCAACACAGTAGAGCCGGAACAACCTAGGGCTGCGGCTGGCCGAGGTCCCTCTCCCAGCGACGGCCCGCAAAGCCTTCCGTACACACGTCCGATGCTGATGGGAAGATGCCACCTGACCTATACCGTCGGAAGGTGGGATGGAGATGCCTCGCTAGTTTCCCCGCATGGCATACACGTAAAGATAAATACGAGCCTCGATCGGCCCTCAGGTTATTCCGTGAATCGGCTCAAGGAGCCGATCCACCCATGATTCGCACGATGTGCACGAATATATGGTGGTCCTGTTTGATCAAGATAAAAATATGACTGATTTATTTAGGGTTTTCACGCATAATCGGATCATCCTACTCACGATTGGGCCTGCGGCCACGCACGGTGATCGTAAGCCGATCCTAGATAGGGCCTAAAAACCAACACGAGGTTGATCCCCGGAACATCCTGCCCAGGACTAGCAAACGACACCCTACGTGCCGGGATCCTCCAACCCTTTGTAAGGCCTAACTATTGCAGAGTTAAACTAATCCTTGTAGAACAAGGAGCAACCGTACCCGATCGGATCTACTAAATAAAGATCAAGCGGTGTGTGCCGCCCCACACCTAAGATAGGTGTGAGGGCGGCTAGATATGCAAGGGGGTTGCACTACGATAGCATGTTACGCTAAGAACTATGCTAACCCTAACATATCTATGATAACTACGTTGCTCGGCATCAACAAGGCTTCAGCACGAGCAACGCGTGAACAACATAAAGCTTGCTGCCCAGATCGCGAGATGCGATCTAGGCAGCATGTTGTTTACCGGTAGAAACCTCAAGACGAAGGAGTTGGCGATGCGAGATTGATTTGGTTGGTTGAACGTTGGTTGTTGTTTATTCCATAAACCCTAGATATATTTATAGTCCAGGGGACTTTCTATTGTGGGCGTGCACCAAGTGCACGGGTAAAACTTTATCTTCTAATCTAAGATGCAATCTACTATAATTAAAGATACACGGCAATCTAGCCCAAACCTTCGCACGAGGCGCTCCATAGATCTTCCACGTGTAATCTTCCAAGCCCATCTCCCTTACGGCCCACCTCCCGAGATTTGGCCAAAATCTGGTGATAACACATGCCCCCGGTTTGGCAATGATAATTTCAAAACCACTGTGTTTTTCCTTCGAAGGGTCATGTCGCCTGTCGCAGTATTCTTCATCATGATGGCTTGCCTTCTCACCTTCTCTGTATGATTTGACAATTCTGGCCTCACCCCCTCGGAAACTGCAACGGCCTTGAATCTCTACTAGGCTCCTCTTTATTTAACCGTGCCGATTTATTAGCCCTCTTCATCCTTTCTCTGTTCCAGCCATTGGCACCAAAAAACCCTCCTACGCTACCATGTCTTCTTCCTCCTCTTCCTCTTTCGGTCTTTCCTATGGGTCTTCCTCCTCCCGCGAGATGCCACCGGACGTACGCGCACCAGAAGAATGGGACCAGGAGGACCATGCCTCCTCCGTCTGGTCCGAGGACGACAAGTCCCTGACCAGCGGGGATGAAGATCTCCAGCTCCTAGCCGATGGGGAACTGGAATCGGAAAGCGAGGATGACTTGTTCCCCTGGGACGGCTGTCCCTCTTCCGAAGAAGAGAAGGAGGAAGACGAAGACGACTCCCTCGAGGGCTACCCACCGGCGAAACGTCTCCGCATGTGGTGGGACGACGACGAAAGCGATGATGACGAGGAGGATGAAGCTCCCATAGAGGGCTACGGAAGCAGCGACGAAGAGCCCATCGGCAGCAGTGCCGATGAGAGCTCCGAGGACGACGACGAGGGCAGCGACGGTCCATAGATAGGATCCACTAGTGTAGGTCTAGTAGCAGCAATTTGGTCAGCAGACCCTTCTTTTTGTACCTCTCCCTTTGAGCAATCGACTCATTCTTTGTAAGGAATCTTGTTTATCAATGAAGAATTCCTCCAGTTTTGACTTTGCCGATTCCTTTTATGCTAATTTAGCCGATTGTCAATTCGGTCAATGGCTAATGAGCCGATTGCCACACACCAGTTCCTCAAAATTTCTGCGCAGTCAGTTGCCCCCCGAGCCTTCATTAAGGTGAGAACAGCAGTGAGTCAACCAAACATGCCACCATCTGCTTTCCGAGTCATGATGCAGAGCCAGCCGATTTCAACGAAATCGGCTCCCCAGAGCAGAGAACTTTCAGGGCGAGCTGCCCCCCGAGCCTCAATCACGGCGAGAATAGGCTCTGACCTTAGGTAATCTGGTAATCCGAGATAACCACCATGAAGAATCAGCCAGACTTGCCCCCATCGATCAGTTTCCTTCCACTGGGCGCCGATGTTCCACTGGTCTTGTGTAACTGTACTAGAGTTGATGACTGCGCATCGGCTTTGTTTCTTAGTTCTAAAGTCGATGCCCTTGCATCGGCTGTAAAATTTTTTTTTCTGCCGATTTTTCCTAATCGCTCCTGTTGTTTCATCGGCATTACGCTAAGACATGTTTATCTGCACATGTTCATCCACTCATATGCTCCCCCGAGCCGAATCGCGAGGTGACCGGCAGAGCATCGGCTTTCAGGGTTAGCCAAGGCACCGTACTTGCACGTCGGCTCCGCGAGGATTCGTGTTGACTTTCATCCGCCGACGTGGCCGCCGCCCAACAGATCGATGTTGAACACAAGCAGGACATGTGGTGAAGATACCTGCCGACTGCTGGAATCGCCCACAGATTGAAGCACTGATCGAAGGTTCGTAATGTCCCTTCGCAGAGCCTCGGGCCGATCACAAGGACTGCTCTGCCACGTTTGCTCATCGCTTGCTTCAGCTACATGGTCAGGCCAGTGGATAAAACCAGCTTAACCTCCCCGTCACGTCGATGCGCCGGCAGTCGTCCAAATTCGATACCTGAGAGGGGCTCTGGCCCCCGCGCTTCCCATGCTCATGCCAGCCGCGAGGGCCCCGGCCGAGTCATCGTCCGGACGACTCTACCCTCATCTCCATCCCATCAGAGTTGCGCTGGCATCGTGGAGGGAATGCAGCAGCTTGGCGTGATCCAATCCTTCCTAGCAGAACAGCATAAGTGCTAGTGCTATCGACGATGAAGAACGTTGTAGGATAGTTTTCCTTCCGACGCGCATCCACGTTCGTAACACCTTGTGCGTCGATGCTGGTCACGTTGAAATCGCCAATGTCACGTTGGTCTTGATTAGATCTGAGCTAGAGCGCCGGCCCCAGCCGACGTAGCATAGAGTACGGCATGATGTTGACTGCCGCTTCCGTGTCCATCAAAGATCTTATTTAAGGGTGCCTCCTATCGATATAACTCCGCAAGTACAGGCCTTCAGATGTCCGTAGCTTCTTTCTCGGTGGCTTCTCAAAGATAACCGCCGTGGCCGCAGTCGGGTTGTGCTGCTGTGCCTCTGCCTAATCCGGGGAGCATCGAACCTGGAGAGGATGAACACCATGTTTGTGCCAGCCGATGTTTCATCATCGGCTTTCCTTTGCTTGGGGCGCCATTCCATTTTCCGTGGTCGACCCTCTTCGTCCAGGGTTCGCTGAACTTTAGCCGATCAGGTCGTGCCTTCCTTAACGTATGCAAGTATAACCTTCGAAGCTTCCTCTGTGCCGCGCAATCGCTGAACTCGCGCTTTTGGGAACGGCTGAGTCCATCGGGGCACCACCTTGGCGTTGGCTGTCTCCTTCTTCTTCTTGTCCCTCGTCTTTGGAATCCTCGAGATCTGCCCACCGAGGACTCGCGTTTGCTTGTGGCGAGAGGCCCTAAGCGCCCAACACGCACACGTTGGGCTGCCTCCTTCTTTGGTTGCATTCTGGGCACTGCTCATCAGGGCAATCGGCCTGGTCTCGAATCCCAGCAGTAACCGAAGAAGGGCACCCAGTGCCTGTCGTTGTCGTCTTGCTCCCTTGATTCTTCTTTGGCACGGCGCTCGTGTTCCTCCTCCTCATCGTGATTGTGCCGACGATGTCTTCCGCTTTCCTTCTAAGCAGACGATCTCTTTCATCCTCATCGCTGGATCGCCGGCGTTGGTCATACTGACTCACATACTTGTTGAGGAGGTGTTCAGAGAGGGGTCGCTGATATCTCATGTTCTTCACTTCTCCCTCTGTGACGGTGCGTTACATCGCAGACTGAGCCGATCGCGTGGAGCGCCTTCCGTGTCCTTGCTACAAGAGCAGCTGCCCTCATCGCCATCTTTGCGAGTGATGCCCAGGTCCTACCATGTTGATGCCGAACGAGGACCCTGGCCGGCAACCTTCAGGGTAAGTACATTCTACCATGTTAACGGCGGGCGGTTGGGTGTCGACCTTCGTGGCGTACTGGTTGAAAATCAGCGTCTCTTTTTCTATCGCCGCTTGATGGCCGACGCCACACCCGCAGTCGTTATGGCATGGAGAGCGAGTTGGTGCTTACTCTGCGCATGTGGCTTCCGTTCAGCTCTTGCACCGTGGGGAATTTGAGACCTTCGGTTATCTTCCACTGTTTCTCCTTGAGCAGGAGGTCGAAGATTTGCTCAGTTTTGGTCACGGCAAAATCAAACTCTGGGAGGACCTTGTGGCTTTACCCATTTGCAGGACACGGGGTTCCCCCGAGTCCATTCAGCCGCTGCTACCTCTGATCTCCCCAGAAACTTTGTCTTCCTCGCATCACCAGGACTACTGCACGCTGAATTTGTCCCGTACAGGTTCGGTGGCGCCGTTGCTCATATGCTGGACAGTCAACCAGGCATGAAGGAGGGATAGTCTCACAGGGAGGCCATGTCCTTGAGCGGTGTTGCCATGAAATTGCCATCGCCAACTCGACTGCTCTTTCATTATACGAACCGGGCTAATGGTTCCTAAGATTCCTTCGAAGCGCTGGATGGCTCCCGTCGCGCCTCCGCCTCGACGAGTTGTGCTAGATCTGCAAATGCCTGGACTCCACTTTCGAATGGCACGATATGGAATCGTTCTTCCAATCGCTTCCAAGACCGGATGGAGTTCAGGGTACCCAGGTGTACCATCCGAAAGCCGATCCTGAGGGATCGCAGAAGAGCCCACTGTGGCTGATCCACACTGAGGTCAACCTAGTTGTGCCAAATATCGCCCACGTGCTCGATGGAGCTGGAACCATCCGGACCACCTCCATTTTGGAGAAGCCGGGAGCTGATATTTAGGTGGTAGCGGGATCACCTCGTAGTCGTCGGGGTACGGCTTGGAAGCCGACACCTCCCGTCTGCACCATGCCGAACTGGTCTCTGCATGTTGTCGATCTGACTGCCTCGGCTGGCTGCAGAGGCTGAATCAAGATTCGGGCCGGGGTGGCGTACGGCTAGCCATGTTTGCTTTTCCAGCTCGCCAACCGCAGAGCTGAGCTCCGGAGGTCGCCGGGGTGGCGGACGAAGAAGCCACGGTCGCTTCTCAAGATTCACGCCACGTCCTCCCGTTTCCGGTCCCGAGATGTTGTGGCCTGCTCAGAGCGCCCGCCACGCAACCGCACACGCGTGCACGTACCCGTGAGGACTTCAGCCGCAAGAATCGGTAGTCACCAGGGTCACCACCGATCTTGTATGACGAATGCCGGTGAAGCTGGCACTTCTGGTGCTGCCAATGGCAGCGGTGGACGGGACTGGAGTGGCCACTCTCCTTGATGCGTCCCGAAGAGCTGGTCCTGACGGCGAGTACTGGTGCCTCATGATCTCCTGGATCACGCGAAGAGCGACACGCCCCAACGTGTTGACCAGGTTCTCGGAGTGGCGGTGTAGCGAGTGAGCCACCATGTAGTTGATCTCCGTTGCAGGACTCCGGTGCGTTCTCTCCGACGGGGCAGTAGAGGTTCTCATCTCATCGAGTGAACATATCAGGTGATGAACCTTCCACTCTGATGCCATGTGAACGGGTTCTGTGGAAAGAGCCGATGAGGTCGGCCGAGGATGACTTTGATCTCGCTATAGTTCTTTTGAGCTCGGGCATCAGATCCTCGGTGACGGATCAAGGCGTGCCATCCGCCATCTCAGATGTAGATGGCGATGTGGTTGATGGCAGTTTCTGTCCCACCGGGCGTGCCGTAATGTGTTGGTCGCTGCAAACCCACCGACGGGCAGCGACGGGCAACGTAGAGCCGGGAACAACCCAGGCCGCTGGCCGAGGTCCTCCGAGCCACGGCCCCCAAAGTCTTCCACACAGCCGTCCGATGCCGATGCAGGGCGTGCCACCTGACCTATACCGAATGAAGGGTGATGCCTCGCTTAGTTTCCCGCATGGCATACACGTAAACATTAAATACGAGCCTCGATCGGTTTCGTGTTATCCCGTGACCCGCTCAAGGAGCCGATCCACCCATGATTCGTACGAGAGGCACGAATATATGGTGGTCCTGGTTGATTAAGATAAAGCTAATGAGATCTACGAATGACGAGTTTTCACCGCATAATTCCATCATCCACTCATCATTGGCCTTCGCACACGCACGATCGTGAAGCCGATCCCAGATAGGGCCTAAAACTCAACACGAGGTTGATCCCCTAACATCCTTGCCTAGGACCATAAACGACACCCTACGTGCCGCTGGATCCTCCAACCCTTTGTAAGGCCTAACTATTGCAAGATATTAAACCAATCCTTGCAGAACAAGGAGCAACCGTAATGGATCGGATCTACCAAATAAAGATCAGCGGGGTGCCGCCCCACACCCAAGATAGGTGTGAGGGCGGCTAGATATGCAAGGGGTGCACTACGACAGCATGTTACGCGAAGAACTATGCTAACCCTAACATATCTATGATAATCACGCTGTCTTCGTCATCAACAAGGCTCGTGACGAGCAACGCGTAACAACATAGTTAGGCGGCTCAGATCGCGAGATGCGATCTAGGCAGCATGTTGCCTACCGGTAGAAACCTTCGAGACGAAGGAGTTGGCGATGCGCCGAGATTTGTTTTGGGGTGAACGTCCTCCTTTATCAATAACCCTAGATACATATTTATAGTCCGTGAACTTTCTATCTTTGGAATAAACCTAACTGTGTACGAACCAAACTCTATCTCTTAATTCTAAACTAACATGCGATCTACCTTACCGGTAGAAACCCTCAAGATGAAGGAGTTGGCGATGCGCCGAGATTGATTTGGTTGGTTGAACGTTGGTTGTTGTTTTATTCCATAAACCCTAGATACATATTTATAGTCCAGGGACTGACTTAGGCACCCAAATCATGCACGGGTAAAACTCTATCTTCCAATCTAAGATGCAATCTACTATATCTATAGATACACGGGCAAGAAGCCCAAACTCTTCGTGCAAGGCTGCTTCAGAGATCTTCCACGTGTAATCTTCCAAGCCCATCTCCCTTACGGCCCACCTCCCGATTTGGCCAAAATCTGGTGATAACAAGGGCTACAAGAGCTCCCTCAAGCCGGAGTTAACAAGCTCCACAACACTCGATGTTCATATTTAAGTAACCTTAGAGTGCATAATAGACCATTGCAATTATACCGAGTACTAACATAGAATGCACACTGTCACCGTCAGGCTATGAAAGGGGGAATAGATCTCATCAATACTATCATAGTAATAGTTAACTTCATAATCTACAAGAGATTACAATCATAACCTACGCCAAGTACTACATGATGCACACACTGTCACCTTTACATCATGGAGGATGAATAGACTACTTTAATAACATCACTAGGGTAGCACATAGATTAATAGTGATACAAAGCTCATGATCACATAAAGATAACATGGGAGAGAGAGATGAACCACATAGCTACCGGTACAGCCCTTAGCCTCAGGGAGAATCACTTCCTCCTCATCACAGGAGTTTACCAAATGCACAGATGAAGACATGTGGTGTCGAGGAGATGCCTTCCTGGTACTTCTGCCTGCGGCGTGCCGGAATGTAGACTTCCGTCCTCGAATCTTGTCACATGGCGTGCGTTCCAACCTTTCTCGTATCGTGGCCATCTTTGTGGGCTTTCAACACGGAGGTTTTTATATAGGCGAAGAGGCGGAGCCGGAGGGGACCTGGGGCCGTGGCGCGGGCCGCTCCTTGGCCGCGCCGCCTGTGGGGTGGGGCCCCGGCCCCCTCCTCCTGACCCCTCGGTGCCCGAAGCTCCGGGAAAATAAGATACCGGCGTTGATTTCAGCTCCACCCGAATATTTTCAGGATTTCTGAAAACTAAAACAGTAGAAAACATCAACTGGCTCTTCGCATCTCTGCTAATAGGTTAGTTCCGGGAAAATGCATCAAAACGATATAAAGTATGGATAAAACATGTAGGTATTGTCATAAAACTAGTAATGGAACATAAGAAATTATAGATACGTTGGAGACGATCACACGTGAAGTCGTTCACCCAACTGGAGTCTGAAAACGCTCATCTTCGGAAGACCGTCAAAACTTCGGCTGATCAGGTGCTGGAGGCCAACAGGCTTGCCACCGACGCCAAAAACGAAAATGTCTTGCTGAAGGAGGAGTTGAAGAAGCTGAAGCGATAGATGAAGGATGAACAAGATGCCAGGCGCGAAGCTGCAGCCGCAGCCGACAAGAAGGAAGGCGTCCTCCGTGAATCCATCACGAATTTATTGGGTAAAGTTCTTGGCACATAGCTCATTTTGTAGCATTTCCTTTCTGGTTACTGATCTGTCCTCTTTCAGAGGCTGCCGATATAACCATCACTCGGGCGTGCATGCTTCGGGAGGACTCTACATCTAACGCTCTTTCTCTCGCCGCTGAGTCCAACGTCCAAGTTCTTGGACTTCTGGAGAGGACTAAAGGAGCATTGTCGAGGCTATACTCGATGATCTTCCCAAAGATGAAGCAGGACAAGACTCTTGGCGAGATGGCAGATGCTTTCCTTGTCGACTCTTCCGAGCCTGTAGAGGTATTGAAACGCCGTTCCCGCTTGTTTGGGGCGGTTCTTAGGGCATGTACAATGGTCTTATCTTAGTCTTATCTTAGGAATGCTGTGGACGACGACAATCATCTAGTCGACCTTGAACCCTTCAAACGATCAGCGGTGGCATGTGCTAATCAGCTCCTCAAATTGGTTGATGAAGCAAAGACCAAGTCTGCACCTGAAGCTGCCCCTGGCTCATCATCGGCACTTCCTTGAATGCTTGCTCTATTAATTGTAATTAAGACCTGATGCAATTTGACTTGATCCTGTTTTATTTTGGCTCTGTAGCCAGTTCGAACAATCTATGTAACATATACACTCCAGTGCTCCCGATGGGAGATTTATGTTAGTGCTATTCTGATCTGAAAGTTGTACTGCAGATTCCTTCATCTTCTTCCCATGCTGAACCTTTTCCAAATTCTTCGGGTAGCGATGAATCTGGCCTTGTTCGTTGTTTACGTGACCAAGTGTCTCATTTGAATAAAGATATTACCTCCCTTCATGCGATGGCAGCGTTGTTGAAGAAGAAGAGTGAAATAGCAACTGCCATTGAACAACACGCTCTCGATCGTCTGTTGCTACCGAAAGTTTGGCATGTAAGTGCTAACCTTTCTTTTGATTTCTGACGTAGCCTGGACGTTCCCTTAACTGATATTCGTTCCTTTTCAGTCGTATCTCACGATAAATCTGAGGAGAACAGGAAGATCCATGAAAAGATCGAGGCGATGACTGACGTTGCTCACCCGAAACACGATTTATGGTTGCATCGTCCGAAGGCTGTTATCGTGGCGAAGTTCGAGCATCGGGCAGAGAAGGTGCACTACTACTTTGATAAATTCCACGCTCATCTCATGATGGTTTGGAAGACTTTGTTCCCTCTGGATCAAGCACCCGAAACTCTGTATGCTTTGTTTACCCGATTCAAATCTCCTGAGAGGATTCGACTGCTGGTGCGGAAAGAGCTCCTGGCTGGTGCTGAACTCGCCTTTGCTTCAGTATTGGCATGTCATCCATCTTTAGACTTGAAGGCCATAGCAAACACCGAGAGAAGTTTAGACCAATATTATGATATCGCTAGAGGTCCTGCATATACCATCATCTCACGGATGGAGACAGGTATCGAGAGAGATCTGAGGGCCCAAGGGAACCAGGGAGCCCCGTCGTGAATGTAATAACCTTGTACCTGCATAAGATTGTTTTGTGTAAATTCAACGTGTGCTTTGCACATCATGTAATTCTAGCGAATTTGTTAATTCGATTGATAATTAATTGTCGGGGGCGGCCGAGTGATCAATTCAGCCTGCTCTCCCGACGACTCCGTTGTAATTTGCAAGATTATTGCGAAGTCGATATCTAAGTTTTGTAGGAGCGATACCCGTTGACTTAGTCGAGGGAATTAAACGCTTGGCTTCGTCGCGCGGTGCACTGGTTTGAGCCTTATTTTGTGATAGTATAACCATCGACTGCAGCACTCACGTATTTTCTCGAGGTTTGGATTGGTTGTTTTGTGTGTCATTAACCTTAGCTCCCGCTAGGAGTATTTAGTTAATGACACCGTGCGAACGTGTTTTTGGCCAGCGCTCTCGATGGGAGTAAGAGCCAATGACAGGGGCCCCAAATGATTCGTTCAGATGATGAGGCCTAGATCAAGGAAAAAAGGTGAAAAACCTGATTAGAATTTCATTCATAATGTAAAACAACTTTAAGAGCTGTCGAGTGATAAAAACAACTGTATCCTATGTATAGAACCGTCGCAACTGTGCGATGTTCCATGGATTCTCAACGTCTTTTCCCGAAGTCGGGTTTTTGAGCCGATAAGCTCCTCCTGGTATCACTTCAGTGATGATGTATGGTCCTTCCCATGGAGATTCGAGCTTCAAGGGTCTCTCTTGCTTCAGCCGCAGTACCATATCTCCAACATTAAAACTTCGACTCGGTATTCGTCGGCTGTGATAATTTCTCAATGCCTGCTGGTATACCGTTGTTCTTGCCAGAGCAATATCCCGAGCTTCATCAAGGAGGTCTATCGCATCCTGCAGTGCGATGTTGGAGGTCGATTCTGTGTATGCTGTCACCAGAGGGGCTTCGAACCGAACATCGGCTGGCAGAACTGCTTCGGCTCCATGTACTAGGAAAAATGGGGTGTATTGGGTCAACCTATTAGGTGTAGTACGCAAACTCCAAAGTACGGATGGTAATTCCTCGACCCAGGCTCCAGCCGCACCCGTAAGGCGTTTCTTGAGGCCGTCCCCTATTAGACCATTGATCCTTTCCACCTAACCGTTGGTCTGTGGGTGAGCCACTGATGCAAATTTTAGCTTGATTCCTCCGTCATCACAAAATTTTCGAAACTCTTTGGAGTCAAAGTTAGTTCCGTTGTCTGTGACGATACTGTGAGGCATACCAAATCGACAGGTTATTCCCCTGAAGAACTGAACTGCTGTTTCGGCTTTCTGGTTTCGAACAGGTACTGCCTCGATCCACTTGGTGAACTTGTCGACTGCGACCAGTAGGTACGTGTGTCCTCCAGGCGATGACCTTGGCAGTGGTCCAACTTGATCGAGTCCCCATTGAGCAAAGGGCCAAGCCAGAGGTATTTTCATCAGATCTGTTGCAGGGGCGTGTGGTTTTGGTGAAAAACGCTGGCAGGGGTCGCACTTCATGACCAGATCTCGAGCATCCGATGCCGCCGTTGGCCAGTAAAATCCTGCCCTGAAGGCTTTCGCCACAAGGGCCCTGCTTCCTGCGTGGTGTCCGCAAGTTCCTTCGTGTATCTCGCGCAACAGTGCTTTTCCATCGTCAATGGCAATACACCTTTGAAAGATACCAGAGATGCTGCGCTTGTAGAGTTCACCATTTACCACAGTAAAGGCTTTCGACCGTCTGACGATTCGTCTTGCTTCCACCGGATCCTTCGGCAACTCTTGCTTTGTCAAGTACGCTAGGAACGGTTTGGTCCATAGTGGCTCGAGGAGGAGCACCTGTTCCACACATGTAGGTGGAGATTCTTCGGCAGCTTGTTGCAGGCTTGCTTCTGATTCGTCAGCCGATGTTTTTGGAGGTGTCGACGCTTTCTCTTTTATCGATCGTTGAGTGATAACTTCGTAGAACACTCCGTCTGGAATGGGGGAGCACATGGATCCGATGTTCGCCAGAGCACGTTGCTAGCTCTGCCGATATGTTTAAGCTCGCACCCTTCAAATTTGGCTTCCATATTTTGGTACAATTGTCGATATGCGATCATGTTGTCACTGACCGCGTCACACAGGTTCATCGACTGTTGTACTACCAGGTTTGAATCTCCGTAAATTTCCAGGCGAGTTGCCCCACATGCCTTCGCCATCTTCATTCCGTGAAACAGTGCCTCATACTCTGCCTCGTTATTTGTTGGCAGGGAGAAATTCATACGTAGTATGTACTTCATCTTATCTCCCTGTGGTGATATTAGTACCACCCCTGCTCCTGCGCCTGTGCTCCGTTTCGACCCGTCGAAGTACATTGTCCATGACCCCGACATGTCAGGTGCTGCTGGTGTCTGTGACTGGATCCAGCCTGCCACAAAATCTGGGAGGATTTGGGATTTTATCGCCGTTCGATTAACATAAGTTATGTCGTGTGGTGCTATTTCGATGGCCCATTGGGACACTCGACCCGTGGCCTCTGGGTTAGTCATTATGTTCTTCAATGGCGCTTCGCTCACAACGATAATCGGGTGCTCCGTGAAATAGTGCCGTAGCTTGCGAGCTGACCTCCATACTGCATATGCCAGCTTCTGATGATGAGGGTACCTCTACTTTGCGGGCGTGAGTACTTCACTGAGGTAGTAAATAGGCCTCTGCACGCCGTGAACTCTCCCTGCTTCTTCTCATTCGACGACCAGAACGCTGCTGAAGACTTGGGCCATTGCGGCTATGTACATAAGCAGTGTTTCTTTCTCTCGTGAGGACTGGGGAACTCGATAGAACTTTCTTGAGGTTGTCGAAAGCTTCCCGAGCTTCTGAGGTCCACTCAAATTTCTCTGTTTTCATCATTAGGTGGTAGAAGGGGAGTGCCTTTTCACCAAGCTTGGCGATGAATCTGCTGAGAGCTGCCACCCGACCCGCCAATTGATGCACTTGTTGCAGGTTTCTTGGCGGCTCCATGTCGAGGATGGCTTTGAGCTTGACGGGGTTAGCTTCGATTCCTTGGGCAAGATGAAGTATCCGAGTACTTGTCCCCCTGGCACCCCGAAGAAGCATTTCTTCGGATTCAACTTGATTTTGTACTTGTCTAGGTTGTCGAAGGTTTCCCGCAAATCATTGATGAGAGTGGCGGCGTGCTTCGTCTTTACCACGATATCGTCGATGTAGACTTCGATGTTCCTCCCAATCTGTTCTCCAAGGCAGGCTTGCATGCACCGTTGGTAAGTTGCTCCCGCATTTTTCAACCCGAAGGTCATGACGTTGTAGCAGAAAATGCCGTGTGGGGTGATGAATGCAGTTAACTCCTGATCTTCTTTCTTGATCTTGATCTGATTGTACCCGGAGTATGCATCGAGAAAGGAGAGACGGTCGCATCCAGCTGTGGAATCGACTATCTGATCAATACGAGGCAGTGGGAAGTGGTCTTTTGGGCAATGCTTGTTAAGACTGGTGTAATCGATACACATGCGAAGAGCGGTTGTGTCTTTCTTTGGCACCATGACGGGATTGGCCACCCACTCGGCTTCCTTGAGCTCCCGAATGAATCCTGCTTTACGGAGTCGACTGATTTCTTCGCCAATTGCTCTTCTCTTTGGTTCGGAAAATCGGCGCATTGACTGCTGTACTGGTTTGGCTGTTGGGTCAACATTAAGGGCGTGTCTTAAGAAGTTCCCCGGGACATTCATGGCTCGGATGGTTCCCATGCAAATATCTCCCACGCTCACGGAGGAACTCGATGAGCGCGCCTTCCCTATGCGCGCAAGGTCTCGCGACGTTGACCGTTTTCTTCGGGTCAGCGGGGTGCACCTGCAGCTTCTTTGCTTCCTTCGCAGCGTCAAACTCGTCGGCTCTTACGTTTCGGTTGTCGGCTGGTGGTTGCGTATGATCCGTGACGGCGTCGATAGCGTTGAGTTCTTCCTTGGCTCCGAACCTTGAGGCGATCTTTTGGAAATCTCGGTCGCAGTTGTCTGAACGGGTAAAGCTTCCATGAATGGATATTGGTGTCCCATTGTTGCCAGGCATCTTCAGTTTCAGGTATGCATAATGAGGTACGACCATAAATTTGGCAAACGCAGGCCCGCCGAGGATGGCGTGGTACTGAGATTCCCAGTCAACTACTTCAAACTCGATTTTTTCCTTCCTGAAATTGCCAGGCGTGCCGAAAATTACATCCAGTGATGTTTTACCGAGAGAATAAGCGGGTCGAGTCGGTATAATGCCATGGAATCCTGTGTCGGACTCTCTTAGCATGTCGACTGTTAAACCCATTGCTTTCATCGTGTTGGCGAATAACAGGTTCAAACCACTTCCTCCATCCATGAATACTTTGCTCATATTGTACCCTCCGATCTGCGCCTCAAGGACAAGGGCTGCATGACCTGGTCTAGGGACGGCCTTCGGGTGATCTGCCCTGCCGAAAGAAATGCTCTGTTCTGACCAGACGATGAATTCGGGTGTATCAACCATAGCGACTTCCGCATACTTTAGTTCTCGTGAGAATTTTTTGATTTCACTCTTTGAAAAGCTGGTTTTATGGATCATGTTGACCTTCCCACATGGTTCCGGGAACACCTCGGTTGGTACATACTTGTATCCTCCTGCTGGCTCGTATGGCGCCGATACGTATGGTTCTGGCGGATAACTGTAGGATCCTGCCCTTCTCTCCATTATGTGAACCCCTTGACATGGCTTCGGCTCTGAGGTCGTCGCAGAACTGCCGAATTTCCAGGAAATGTCGACAGTTCCTTAGCAGGTGGCTGGATTTCTCTCGACCATCCTTCGGATCGATGTAAGAGTGAAGGTAACACGGTGCCTCGAGCTGCTCCGTAGCCGATAGATACGGTGAGCGAGTGCGGCCCTTGATCGATTGCGTGTCCTGGCATCCTCGTTCGAGCTGATAAGGGTGAGCTGCTATTCGTTCTTCCTCTTCGCGGCGTGAGTCCCTTCGTCTCTTCCTTCGCCCCGTTGTGACGTCGAAACTTCCTCGGTTGCCTTCTTGCATGTTCCTGGATGGGGCTTCCAGGGTTGTTGCCGGAGTGACACCTGCCGAAACCGAGGTCCTTTGGCTAGATGCACTTGTCCTAGGGAGGCGAAGGAAGCCTCCGGAGTCGACGATGAAGTGGACACCAGCAAAAGTAGTATTCATGCTGCCGCACGATTCTGCAGGGATCAGGTGCGGCGCCTCGGGGTGTGGTACGAACTCGAAGGATCCGCACGGGATCGAATGGTCTGATGGCGTCGGTGATTCGAGTAAGAACGCCGCAGATGTGACCGGTACTGCCGATGACCTGCCTGGTGCCGACTGAATTTATGCCGCACAGCCCTCGAGTGTCGCACTACAAGAAAAGTTCTCTGATAGACAACGTCTCAAATCGTCCGCTAAGGGGTTTTTCGTCGCCCATGGGCCTAACCCGACGATATGGTTCTGTTGTGGAAACTGCGTCTGTGCAAAGTCCAACGACGATTTTTCGGTCCGTCGCGCTGGGCGCTCTTCCGCCACGGAAAATTGGACCGTTGCCCAAGTGTTTCCGGAGCCCGTTGACCGCCGATATCATGCAACCGACACGTGTGCGTACGCCGTTAATCGCGCTTAACGGCGTTAACCGGCCGAAACCCCGTGTAGATGGTAGGCCCACACGAGGCCCGCCACGTCTTAAGCGGGCCGCCCATTCTTTGCGGGCCGGGCCAGCTGACTCAGTTTGACCGGTCAACTATATAGCTTATGGTCCATTAGTTACGTGGCCGGCCCAACTCTAAAGTTGATCGGTCAAATCCCCACGGCCGGCCCACTACACGTGGGCCGGCCGAATGCACTCGTTTGACCGGTCAATGGCAAAAGGGCCGGCCCACAAGACATGCGGGACCCATTTTCCGGTATCGGGCCGGCCCATTTACAGAGGGGGTCCACATTAAGGCAACTGGGCCCCCAAGAAGTTATTGGGCCTGCCCAAAAGTACGTGGGTCCCACTTTCCCGGCGACGGCTGGCTCATTTAGTACTGGGTCCACATTTGATCAAATGGGCTGGCCCACCAAGCTAGTGGGCCACAAAGCATCGCGGGTCCCACTTTCTCACATAAAGGGCTACCCATTTAGTATATGGGTCCACCATATACAAGTGGGCCTACCAAGAAGATAGTGGCTAATAAAACAACTGTGGTCCACTTTCCTCAAAGGGCCTACCTACTTAGTATGGGTCCACCGTATAGCAAGTGGCCGGCCCAACAAGCTAGTCGGCCAAACAGTGGGTCCCACTTTCTCGTTAAAGGCCCGACCCATTTAGTATGTGGGGTCCACCATATATCGAGTGGGCCGGCCCACCACGCTAGTGGGCCGGGCCAAAAACATGTGGGTCCCACTGCCTTAAAGGGCCAGCCCATTTAGCATGTGGGGACCACCACAAAGAATTGGCCGGCCTGAATCCAGTTAGTGGGCCGGCCCGCAGGGAAGCGGTCCACCTTAAAGCAAGGGCCGGCCTAATAAAAGTGTGGGGTCCACAGTAAATCAAGTGGGCTGGCCTAATAAGTAAGTGGGCCAGCCCGTTTAGTTGTTGTTTATATGCCGGCGTAATAGGCGCTTTAGGATTTTGCGGGCCGGCACATATGTGATTTTGCTTAATTGGGTCGTCTAAGGGATAGGAATTCGTGATTTAGAGTACCGAGAATATTTACGCAAAGATTGATTGGATAGCCTCACTTACCACAAGCACCAAAGAGAAAATGCGCGAAAGAACTATAAAAACTAACTAAATATTACATCAACTGCAAGGCTTTGAAAAAATATTACAGAACCCAGAGAAATTGAATGGTAATTAAACCTAGCAATACAA